>CM029021.1:52502318-53702318 GCA_016801055.1 Panax notoginseng | reverse complement strand
AAATTATTAATAAAATACCTTTAAATATTAAAAGTTATATTTTATAACTTAAAATATTTTTAAACACCTTAGTTTCATTTAAAATGATTTTTATAATATTAAAATTATTTTTAAACTAATTTATTTAATATAATTATTAACTAACTCTAATATCATTAATAGTAAATAATTAATGAAATTTACCTTTAATTATCGAAAGTTATATCTTATAACTTAAAATATTTTTAAACTATTTATTTTCATTTAAAATATTTTTTCTAATATTAAATTTATTTTTAAACCAATTTATTTAATATAACTCTTAAATAAATCTAATATTATTAATATTAAAATATTAATATTTTTCATGACAAAATATCAAAAGTTATATTTTATAACTTAAAATATTTTTATAATCTTTAAATCATTTTTATATGATTTTTAAATTATTAATTCTATTTTTTCATAATTTATTTAATATATTTAGGAAATAAATTAATTGTCATTATTATTAATTAATTAGTGAAATTTATCACAAAATATTAAAAGTCATTAAAAATAACTTAAAATATTTTCTTATACCATAATATATTTTTAAATAATTTTTCATGTATTAAATACCTTTAATATTCCAAAAATATTAAATATTTATGAAACATATTAAAAACTAATTTTCGGACTTTAAAATAAATTTTAGTAATTTATTTTGTATTTTTAATAAATAAAAACTAATTTTTTCTATTTATTTAATAAAAATAATATTTTCAGAAATTAATTGTCGCTAAAGACTGCCTATAGCGACAGAACCGTCGCTATAGGTGTTCTTCATGTTCTTCATCAAACCCAGAACATCATTGTCAAAGAACGAGGGTACTACTTTGACCAGGGATAACTTTTAATCTATGAGGTTTCTGGGCGAGATAAAACATTGTTCTTGTTGTGGTTACGCAACACTACAATTAAGACTAACAAACTAAGCCATACAACAACACAACAAAAAGATCTGAGCGTCCAAAGCCTCTGTCAGAATGTTCTTGGGTTTTCTGGGTAACCCAGAAACCCAGACCGTCTCATGGTGCCATTTTCTAGCTCGATTTGCTTAAGGTTCTGGTCATTAAATGGTTGATCTAATGATTCTAACATGTAGTACTAATGGCAAGGAACATATATAAATCAACAGATCAGTTCAGAAACAAAACATCCGTCAGATATAGCTCGGTCAAAGGCTGTCAGAAAAATTGTTCATACAATTTCTGGGTTTTCCAGAAACTGCAGTCATGACCGAATGGCCAGGTTTGACCATTCGCTATGTTCGATCAGTTGCTTGTTTAAAGGATCTAAAGACACAAATTTAAAGTACAAATACCAGGCTATAAACTGGACACAAACACATCATTATAACACTTAACAACTGACAGATCTATGCCTTCCAAAACATTGTCAGACGCTAAAAACAAGTTTCTGGGTTACCTAGAATTTGTTCGGTCATGGTCGGTCAACGACCTTTGACCCTTAATAACTTTCAATCTACACATGCTATGGTCTTGATTCAAGTTCTAGATCATAAACCACATAACATACTACAAGTATCAACCTTTAAAACACAAAACACATAATCATCACAAATCTATGAGGACTGACATTTGACTGTTATACACAAAAACAAAAATTTGCAAATTTGCAAAAACACTAGATCTGAGCTTATAGATGTTATGGATCTAATATCTATCATTCCAGATCACTTAATAACACTATTGTGATGCCCCCAAAAATAGGTATACATCACCCATCTTGGGTCGCCAGATACATGGTACAGAATACAAATACAAACTAATTATACAACAGTCGTGTAAAATACGACAAAATATATGTTGTGAGTTTTAATACAAATATTGTCATCTAAACAATATACACACTCAATGGAGTACTCATTACATTTATTGTCAAACTATTTAACAGAATAGTGAGGACTACTAAAACTATCATCTGGTCCATCACTCCGTTCCCCAACTCGTCCCAGCTACGTTCTCATTTCCTGAAGAGAACAATGAAAGCAAAAGGGTGAGCTGAACTAGCCCAGTAAGAAATATTATGACTAAGATAATACAAAATAAATTATCATTAGCCTTAAACAATGTTAAACTGATACAATATAATAAACATCAAGTTTAAGTGCAGCGGAACAAGCAATCCATTAAAAGAGTCAAGTAGAGAATAAAATCTACTATCTTTTATGATTTAAAAGGTTTTTCATCACTTTTATCGCTGGGACTCAGCTTAATAAATAATCCATATCATCGAATCACCCCTGCACTACGGCCAATGATATTCTTTAGTATCACGACCACAATTATCCATGCACTATGGGCCAAGAATATTTGTGTATTCATTAATGGTCATGATCATGCCAACAACTGTCCATCAATGCACTACGGGCCAATGAGGACTTTTACCACATCATTTGTAATATTACGGTCATGATTACACCGAATAATCTCTGGTTATAATCATACCAAGTCCATCAATGCACTACATGCCACAGATGACTTTCAACAAAATATAAACATGAGGATGATGACAATGATATAAGAATTCAATAAAACAAGTTCAAGAATTAATTAATCTAGGAACCAATAACGTCCAAATTGTCAACATGATACTGCTTTGTGCAGTAAAATTCAAGAATGCTCCGAAGAATATTTTCATGAAAATATACTGGATGAAGCGCAAATATCAAGGATATTCCACTAATTTCATGGAGTATAAAAGCCAAAACTTTAACCAACTGAGTATAATAAAGAATGGAATAACAAAAGAAATCACCAGGCATGCGATAGACCGCACAGGCAGGTTATTCCAATAGAATAATAAATAATGGAACCAGGTCCGGCATAAAACGCACAGACAGGATATTCCAACAGAATAATAAAGACGGAACCAGGTCCGGCGTAAAACGCACAGACAGGATATTCCAACAGAATAATAAAGATGGAACCAGGTCTGGCGTAAAACGCACAGACAGGATATTCCAACAAAATAATAAAGAATGGAATAACAGAAGAATTTCACCAAGTATAGGGTAGCCCGCGTATACAGGTTACTCCAACAGAATAATAAAGAATGGAATAACAGAAAAATTTCACTAAGTATAAGGAAGCCCGTGTATACGGGTTATTTCAACAGAATAATAAAGAATAGAATAACAGAAGTTTTCTTCATGAATACAAAAGAAATAATACCCCTTACCGTAAAAGAAACTTGATATCGGAGTAGTGAAGTAGCAAAATATTTTTCCTCTCTCTCTTTATAATTTCTCTCTCTAGAGTTTCAGTGAATTCGTAAGAAAATAATGAAGGAATGAGCTTCTATTTATAAAAAAATGGACTGCGTTGTAACTAACTCATGAACGGTCTAGACTGATTTACTTTAATCTGACGGTCCATATTTAAAGCAAAATCTTTTAAATAAAATATAATATTATATATATATATATATATATATATATATATATATATATATATATATATATATATATATATATATATATATATAACATGGCAAGGAGGACGAGATGAGTTCACGGGTTTTCACCCGTGATTTCTTTTTTCTCTGCACATGTTATATATATATATATATATATATATATATATATATATATATATATATATATATATATATATATATATATATATACACACACACATATAGCCATATGTTGGTTGAAAACTAAACCACCCGAACATGCATTCAAATTTTTTCTCCACCAATTTTCAAACATGTGCCCCACCTATTATTTCTCCACTTTCCTTATACACACACTAGATTATATATATTCACACACTCCACCACTCACATTTACCAACACACACACTCATCACATATAATATATATATATATATATATATATATATATATATATATATATATATATAATACATTCCACCTTTTCCACCATCCTCCACTAATATTACAAACACACATCACTTTCACACACACACCCCATATACATATCACTTTCATATTATCACTTTTCCACCACTTTTCACTCACATTATATTATATATATATATATATATATATACACACACACACACATCACATACCATATATATAAATATATTTTACCTCTCATTTATGTAACTTCCTCTCACCCCTATTTTCAGATTTCATACATCACATGTGGGCCCCATATGTGGGCCCCACATGTGGGCCCAACCTTTATTATATAAAATAATTTTCTACCGATTATTTTAAAAAATGGGCAAAATAGGGGGTCCATAAAATAAGTAAAACTGAGTGACTTCTCACGTAAGCATCAATAATCAATACTGTGTGCTACTATGTAACCACGCGTATTACTGTACTTTTAACACCGGGTGTTTCAACAGTTAATGGTAAAACTTCCGCCGTTATTTTCATAAAATATTTTTGTCGTTTTTTCAATCCGACAATAATTCTGTTGCGGGGCACACCAATGATTATATTGTCGTACGGATATTCCCCGACAAAAAGAATATTCCCCGACCAATCGAATATAATATGACAACTTGCATACTTTACAAAATTTATAAATACTACCCACAACTATAACATTATATCATATCCACACCATAATATTAAAAAATTATTTCAAGAAAATTAAATATTTATTCATAAAATCTGGGGTCTCACAATCTCCCCTCCTTATGGAATTTTGCCCTCGAAATTTACGTACGTACCTGGTATGCCGAACAGGTGAGGATACCTTGACTTCATTTCAGATTCTAACTCTTGAGGTAAAACCTTTGAGTGTTGAATACGATTCTTCTTATCCAAGATTTAACATGTATCTCCTCAAACGTTAAATCATCTGCTATCTCGTCCGGTTCTAAATTAATAATGTGGTTCGGGTCGTAACATCGATACGTTAAAAACGTTATGAGCACGCGACATACTTGGCAGTAAAACTAGTCTATAAGCCACAACTCTTACTTAATCGAGGATTTTAAATGGGTCAATTAAATCGAGGGTTGAGATTTTCTCCCTTCAGCAACTCTTGCTTTTAAAATAACGCCCTCTTGAACCTTCTTCTTAGTATTCATCAGCTCCAGATCTGTAGCTTGCACGACTTTAACTTTATCGATTAAAGTTGATTCTGCTCGTATATTCGTTATCTTCATGTGGGTCCCTAGAGTCTTTAACTCTATCTTCATCATTTGTAAGTTATACGAAATGAGTCTTTGTGTTAACAACATCGCACTCGTAAACGCATACAATCTTCTACTCAACACGTCAGCTACCATGTTCGCTCTTCCACGATGATATTGAATGGTACGATCGTAATCTTCAACAGCTCGAGCCAAAGTCTTTGGCGCATGATACGTTCATTTTAGTTGAAAAAATATTTGAGGGTTTAAGAAATGGGTTTTGTAATGGGGTCAATACAAAATTCGATTTCACGCTCTAGGGTAGGCTAAGAAGTCTTCAGGAATACGTCAAGAAATTTATTAACGATAAAAATATCATTCAAAACTGTGACCCTCATCCAAGACTTGGATAGCACGTCACATTGATACCTATCAACTTGTCATCGTCATTCACGATGTCGCCTACAGAAAGTCTGGCTTCGGTGTATTCCACATAAGAAAGTCAACAACGAAAGGACCGGGGCTCTTTACTTATGGCTTGATATGACAATGATTGACTTTAGTGGTTTGGTTGCTTGAATTCGCATAACAGGTTAGTTAGGAGTATGAAAGCTAACAACCTTACGAAAAGTATGATGAGCAGTTAACCAATCGTTTCCAAAAATCACATCAATGCAAGTATTTTCAAAGAGATAAGATCGACAGGTAACGTGAAAGTGTTGATTTGAACAAGATTTATAAATAGTGGAGGTAACGAAGGTTTCTCCCAACTGAGTTTAAATAGATATATTAAAGTCTAACTTCTCCGGAGTTAACTTCAAACATTGAACACAACTAGATGAAATAAAAGACTGAGTAGAATCGATATCTAACACGGTATAGACTTAACTAGAGTATATGATAAGCTTACTCGTGATAACTTCATTTGGGTTCCTCACTTGTTGGGAAGTCATGACAACCGTTCTCCTTTGAACTATTCGGCTTTGACTTGTCTGGGGTAGCATTTAGTGTCATCACTATCATTGGAATTGACTTTTTTATAGGGCATATTCTACCCTTAACTGCTTCATCGTACTCCTGATTCATGATCTGAATCATCAATCTTCGATCCATATCGAATTGAGATTGACCGCTCTGTACAGGGTAATTCAAAACTCAATGTTGGGTTCTCCCAATTTCTGTCCAAAAAGAGAAATGTATATCATCCATTTTAGCCTTTTTGGATCAGACGTCTCTTTCTACAATATCAACATGTCGTGCGGCTTTTACCCACGCATCCTTCATTCTCACTCGTTCAGTTGTTTCTTCTTTCAGCTGATCCTTGATATTTAAACTCTCAGATTCCAACCTTAATATCTTACACTCTGCCAAAGCGTGATTTTGTTCGAGCATCACATATCGGGTAACACAATTTTGAATTGTTACATCCCTTTGTTCCACGACCGCTTGTCGTTCTTCAACCTATTCTTCTAACTCAGGAATACGATCTTGCAGTTCTACATTTTGATCAAAAATTTCTTCTAATAAATTCTCCTCAGGTTCCCCTTCTTCCTCACTCTCAGCTGCTACCTCTGCGACTAGCTCGGGTGCAACTATTAATTCTTCCCTCACCACATGAATATCTCTAATTCCTTCTTCACCTGATATTGCATTATCCTAGTTGGTGATTAGAGGTGTCTCCATGGTCTCATTCACTCCATTGTTGACATTTTCAGCTGCCATTTTCAAATACTACCACAAAACAAGGGTTAAATAACATATCACATATTATCCCTATACTCTGACCGACCAATTAAATATCAAATAAGCTCAGGTAGGTCATACTAGCAAAGGAATTCCCCGGCTCTCCCCTCCCAGTTCTTATCTCACATCTCAGCCAAGGATCATATCCCTAAGCTTTGATACCAACTGTGACGCCCCCAAAAATAGGTATACATCACTCATCTTGGGTCGCCAGATACATGGTACAATATACAAATACAAACTAATTATACAACAGTCGTGTAAAATACGACAAAATATATGTTGTGAGTTTTAATACAAATATTGTCATCTAGACAATATCCACACTCAATGGAGTACTCATTACATTTATTGTCACACTATTTAACAGAATAGTGAGGACTACTAAAACTATCATTTGTTCCATCACTCCGTCCCCCGACTCGTCCCAGCTACGTTCTCATTTCCTGAAGAGAACAATGAAAGCAAAAGGGTGAGCTCAACTAGCCCAGTAAGAAATATTATGACTAAGATAATGCAAAATAAATTATCATTAGCCTTAAACAGTGTTAAACTGATACAATATAACAAACATCAAGTTTAACTGCAGCGAAACAAGCAATCCATTAAAAGAGTCAAGTAGAGAATAAAATCTACTATCTTCTATGATTTAAAAGGTTTTTCATCACTTTTATCGCTGGGACTCAGCTTAATAAATAATCCACATCATCGAATCACCCCTGCACTACGGCCAACGATATTCTTTAGTATCACGACCACAATTATCCATGCACTACGGGCTAAGAATATTTGTGTATTCATTAATGGTCATAATCATGCCAACAACTGTTCATCAATGCACTACGGGCCAATGAGGACTTTTACCACATCATTTGTAATATTACGGTCATGATTACACAGAATAATCCCTGGTTATAATCATACCAAGTCCATCTATGCACTACATGCCACAGATGACTTTAAACAAAATATAAACATGAGGATGATGACAATGATATAAGAATTCAATAAAACAAGTTCAAGAATTAATTAATCCAGGAACCAATAACGTCCAAATTGTCAACATGATACTGCTTTGTGCAGTAAAATTCAAGAATGCTCCGAAGAATATTTTCATGAAAATATACTGGATGAAGCACAAATAGCAAGGATATTCTACTAATTTCATGGAGTATAAAAGCCAAAACTTTAACCAACTGAATATAATAAAGAATGGAATAACAAAAGAAATCACCAGGCATGCGATAGACCGCACAGGCGGGTTATTCCAACATAATAATAAATAATGGAACCAGGTCCGGCGTAAAACACACAGACAGGATATTCCAACAGAAAAATAAATACGGAACCAAGTCCGGCGTTTAATAAATACGGAACCAAGTCCGGCGTAAAACGCACAGACAGGATATTCTAACAGAATAATAAAGACGGAACCAGGTCTGGCGTAAAACGCACAGACAGGATATTCCAACAGAATAATAAAGAATGGAATAACAGAAGAATTTCACCAATTATAGGGTAGCCCGCGTATACAGGTTATTCTAACAGAATAATAAATAATGGAATAACAGAAGAATTTTAACAAGTATAGGGTAGCCCGCGTATACAGGTTATTCCAACTGAATAATAAAGAATGGAATAACAGAAGTTCTCTTCATGAATACAAAAGAAATAATACCCCTTACCGTAAAAGAAACTTGATATCGGAGTAGTGAAGTAGCAGAATACTTTTCTTCTCTCTCTCTAGAGTTTCAGTGAATTCGGAAGAAAATATTGAAGGAATGAGCTTCTATTTATAGAAAAATGGACTGCATAGTAACTAACTCATGAACGGTCTAGGTTGATTTATTTTAATCTGACGGTCCATATTTAAAGCAAAATCTTTTAAATAAAATATAATATATATATATATATATATATATATATATATATAACATGTGCAGAGAAAAAAGAAATCACGGGTGAAAACCCCGTGAACTCATCTCGTCCGCCCTACCAATTTTTCAAACTTAACTTATATATATATATATATATATATATATATATATATATATATATATATATATATATATATATATATATATAATACATGTAGTACTCCTTCCACCAAAATCCAAAATCAACCTATATATATATACATATAGCCAAATGTTGGTTGAAAACTAAACCACCCGAACATGCATTCAAATTTTTCCTACACCAATTTTCAAACATGTGCCCCACCTATTATTTCTCCACTTTCCTTATACACACACTAGATTATATATATTCACACACTCCACCACTCACATTTACCAACACACACACTCATCACATATAATATATATATATATATATATATATATATATATATATATATATATATATAATACATTCCACCTTTTCCACCATCCTCCACTAATATTACAAACACACACATCACTTTCACACACACACACCCCATATACATATCACTTTCATATTATCAATTTTCCACCACTTTTCACTCACATTATATTATATATATATATATATATATATATATATATATATATATATATATATATATATATATATACACACACACACACACACAGCCGATCAAGTCCGGGAGTCCGGATTTTTTTAAAATCCGGATCTTTTTTTTTTTTTTTGCTTTTTTTTTAAATAACTAAAAAAAATATTTAATATTTTATAGAACTGAAATTTTTCCATAATACAATATTTTGGACGTGTTTTGAATACCTATACCAAAAAGTGGTGGTACAGTCTGCACAGACAGTACCACCATGTTTTGTTATACGTACCCAAATCACACCCAAAACACTATATTATGAAAAAATTTCAATTCCATAAATTTTATTTTTTTTTAGTTGTTTCAAAAAAAAAAGCAAAAAAAAAAAAAAATAGTCCGTATTTTATAGAGTCTGGGATCCCGGACTGGATCCGGACTCTATATATATATATATATATATATATATATATATATATATATATATATATATATATATATATATATATATACACACACACACACACACACATCACATACCATATATATAAATATATTTTACCTCTCCTTTACGTAACTTCCTCTCACCCTTATTTTCAGATTTCATACATCACATGTGGGCCCCATATGTGGTCCCCACATGTAGGCCCCACCTTTATTATATAAAATAATTTTCTACCGATTATTTTGAAAAATGGGCAAAATAGGGGGTCCATAAAATAAGCAAAACTGAGTAACTTCTCACGTAAGCATCAATAATCAATACCGTGTGCTACTATGCAACCACGCGTATTACTGTACTTTTAACACCGGGTGTTTCAACAGTTAATGGTAAAACTTTCGCCGTTATTTTCATAAAATATTTTTGTCATTTTTTCAATCCGACAATAATTCTGTTGTGGGGTCCACCAATGATTGTACCGTCGTACGGATATTCCCCGATAAAAAGAATATTTCCCGACCAATCGAATATAATATGACAACTTGCATACTTTACAAAATTTATAAATATTACCCACAACTATAACATTATATCACATCCACACCATAATATTAAAAAAATATTTCAAGAAAATTAAATATTTATTCATAAAATCTGGGGTCTCACAACTATAAACAACACATTACAACACCAAATCATAACTTCTAACATAGCATACATGATTAGATTTCTAGGGTTAGCTTTATACCTTCTATAAACAAGCTTTGATTCTTGGCTTCTAGATCTGTTATGGTGATAGTAGGGCTTGATTTTGTGACTGGTATGCTAATAAATTTTGTGGGTTTGGAGAGAGAGAGGGTTGGTTGAGCATTGGTTGAACAAATGGGCAATAAAATGAACTTTTTCTCTCTCTCAATCTATATATATGATGATAAAATGTATAAGGCTGATCTAATGTACTAATATTGCTGAGATTTTGGTCACATGGGGTAAGTAAGAGTTGGTCACCAACTCAAGATTATTACAAGATTTGCAAGCAACTATTAAATAATATGCATAAGGGCATTTTGGTCCATAGCTTGTAATTTTAATGGTAAAGTTGTAAAATGGCAAATTACAAATTAGATTTTTCTAAAATAGTTTAGGTTTCTAATAATATAAAACACGAAAATTAAGTTTAAGGTTCACTAATTAACATTTACTTTGCTAAAATAGCAATTAGGGTTCACAATTTATAATTTAGGGTTTATAATTTAAATATTAGGGTTTCTAGAATTTAATATTTCAAAATATTAATTAGGGTTTACTTAATTAATCATAAAATTAAATAATACACATATAAATCATATAACACAGTTATATAATAGTCTTGAACTCATAATTGAGTTTTAAATTAGGGTTTCCATTTAGCAATTAGCTAATTATTATTGAAGGTTTCTAATTTTTAGAAATTAGGGTTTTAATTTACAATTAGGGTTTCCTATATTTAGGGTTTTCCTAACTAGCATTAATATTTATTATAAATATCATGAATCACATAACACAATTACTAAACAGATTTTAAAGTCTCATTTGACTTCAAAACTAGGGTTTATCAGTAATACAAGGATTTTACCATGTTATAATAAAACTGCTCCCTAGATTAACCTTACACACATAACATACATATTTATAGCACTGAAATATACTTAATATAATATTATTATTCTCTTTCCTTATTCTCAAAACCATAATTAGGGTTTGGATTCCCTATCTGATTTATCTTACTTATACATACCATTATTAATTAAGTTAAATAATTAACTTAATTAATCTGAAATAAATTCATATAATAAAATAGTTATTATAATAATTCTATAATCATTTCATATATTATTCAAATAATATAAAAATTATATTTTCATGGAAAATAAATAATAAAAACATTTCTATTATAAAATTAATTATCATAAGAATATAAGTTATAATGATCAATAATTTTAAAATAAAATTATTTGAAATCATTCATGTAATAAATATATTTTATATTCATCACATAAATACATACACATTACCTTGCACGCATTCTCATCTTTAAAATAAATAAATAAATAATTTATACGCAAAATTTCTGATTTAATTATATAGAAAATATCGGGTTATTACAGATAACCTTTCAATAAACTAAAATATCATATCAGTAAACCGGATTACATTTCAGCATCCTGAAATTACTATTTCAACATACCACAAAATATTTTAGCAGACTGAAACCATTTCAGTAATCCAAAATCTAATTAAGCACCCTGAATTCTCATTTTAGTCTATTACAAGCATAATATAGTTCATTAAATACCAAATTCAACAATTATATTGAAAAATAACATAAATCTCTTATTTTAATCACTCGTCGAATATTATTAATTATATAATAATATTTTACACTAAGGTTATTAGCCTTTTAATAACATTCCAGTCAAATACTACAAATAATATCTTAATCAAATATTATTAGTCATATAAAAATAATTTAAGTCATTAATCACATTAATAAATAATTTATTTCAATTGTTTTTCTTTTATTAATTTACTTGTTTAAGAATTCTAAAATGCCATAAACTTCATAACACTTCAAACCCGTCCCAAAACCTTCGTCACAAATCTGCATAAATCATGCTTAAGGGTCTCAGGTCATAAATCGTACTTTTCATATTTTTGGACATCATATATTTAATTAAATCTATTTGTTATCATTTAGATGAAAAATATCAAATCAGTCCCAAAAACATTTCATTTCTAAAATTTGACAGAATATAGTTCCATATTGAACATATATTTTTCTCGAAATTTTTAAAATCCATCCACTATTTTTAAATAGTCCATAATAACCAAATATTCTCAGATTTTTCATAAATCGAGATTAGCTCCAAAATTTCTTAAATTTTTACAGTATGTTCCTGTTATACACATGTACTTCTAGTAAAAATTTTGTAATTTTTGGAGTTATACACAGAGAGTTATTTGGGTGGCTTCATAAAAATAGCCCTTCACCGTAAAATCCATAACTCTCAAACCGTATGGCCAAAAATTCTCAAATTTTTACACAACCTTCATATCTTCTGATATTATCACTCCAAATTTTTCCAAAATTTTTAAAACATAAAGTGGACGAAAATGCCCCCGCTACTGACTAGTCCAAAATAGTTTTTAGAAAACGGGATAGTTTTCACCAAAATCAACACCACGACTTTTAGAAACGTGATTTTTGAGTTTTACCACTTGGGTTAACTAGTAAACACCTATATCTAGCACCTCTCTTCGACGGATCAAGAAAAGAAGGTGTAGATCAAAAACGGTGGATTTTCAAAGCACCTAAAAGTTAAGGTTTTCAAAATTAGAAAAATTAATTTTCTTTTCTTTTGATTTCCAACCAAATCAACACCCAATATGGGTAAATCCATATTTAAATCCATGAAAAACATATATATTATAGGGGTTTGAACTTCCAAATCAAAAACTCCCTTTCATCAAATCCATAAAATAATTTAGAGGAAAACTTAGAAAAAATAATTTTATACCTTTCTTCTTCATCTTCTTCTTCTTCTTCTTCTTCTTCATGGAGAATTCTTCTCTCTCCTCTTTCTTCCATGGCTTCGGCCTCTTCTTCCTTTTCTCTCTCCTTCTCGGTTTCTCGTTCTCTTCTTTCCCTCTCACAACTTTCTCTCTCTTTTGTTAGCTAATAAGGAAAATAAGAATTTAGGGATAAGAGAGAAAGAAGAAATAAGATATAAGATATGTAAAAAAATATCTATGTATCTCCTCCTTTTCCTCCACACACATAATCGGTCACGTGGCCTTTTCTCCTCCCACAAATTTTTTTTTATTTGCCTTATTGAATGTCCAAAATGCCCATTTTTAATTTGGGTTTCAAAATTTATTTCTTTTGGGCTTTCAATTAATCATTTGGGCTATGTAATATTTACATAGTCCAATCATTTCCATCTTATCTCACCCTAAATATTTAATTAGGATATCTATTCCAAACATTTAGAATTTAAATCAGCACTCTTGTACATTAAATTTTATAACCCAATTAAACTTGTTTCAATTAAGTTATGAAATTAATAACTTGAGATAAAAACAATATATCTCTTAAATTAATATAATATCTAATATTATTATTCTCCCACATGCTACTTAACAATTGGGCTCACTTGGCCTTTTCTTCTCTTCCTTATCTCTTGTTATTACTTGCAAGCAACCACAATAATGTTAGCTCCATTTATTAATTGACAACACTGAAGTAACTCACCTACTAAAATGCATGCAATAATTACATGCATCCCCCTTTTCCCTCCCACAAGTGGGCTTAGTTTGGGCCCTCAATTAATTCCATTGAGCTAGCAATTTTACTTGTTTTACTTACTAACGAAAACTAACTTGGGCTTTCAACCCTAATTAAATTGGGTCAATACAATATTTGTCTCATACATAATATATTGGGTTAGATTAAATAATTTAATCGCCCTTAGTCACTTTATCTACAAGTCTCATGCTTAATTAATTAATTGGGCTCGTTTAAATAATATAACTTCCTTAGTCCATTAAATTTTAATTCACTTGAATTAATTCTATGACCACTAAATAAAAATAACCATTTAGGTCATTTAAATTTCATATCATATTTAAATAACTTATTTAAGTTATACAATTTATATTGTATAATTAAATTTAAATAACTTATTTAAGTTATACAATTTATATTGTATAATTAAATTTAATTTCCTCTTCCTCTTCATAAATTGTTTTCAAACAATTTATTTATATATTAAATATATAATTTAATATATTCAATCATTTATTCAAATATGAATTTAATTTACTAACTAGTTGATACCAATATACATATTTACATATTGGATCTCATCTCATATTTTTATTTTCCCTCCTTTGGTATAATATTAAATATTATACCATTATCCATTTAACATATTATCATATACTCAATTAATTTTATTTCATTTCTATAAATTGTCTTCACAATTTATTTAATTGTAGTAAATATATTAATATATTCATCACATTAAATATATACATACATTATACTCAATAATGTAATATATAATTTCTTCAACAAAATAGTAGCTATACATGAAGTATATTTAATTCCACCAATTTACCACATTAAAATAATTTAATATTACAAATTATTTTAATTTTACCCATCTAATTTTCTTTAATAATATACTCCTACACCTTACCTACATATAATAAATATATAATTTTAATATATTTATTATACACAACATCACATATTGCATGGCACATAATCCTTTGTGTACTACAATATCACATAACATATCATCTAATAAGAATTTTCTTTATTTAATTCTTATTTTAACTATTACCCAAAAATTTGGGTTATCACAATCACCCCTTCTTCTAAGAATTTCGTCCTCGAAATTATAGCATACTAATCTCTACTTATTCCATTGATCAAAACTAGGTTTTTAACTTAACATTTACACTTTTCTTCTGTGAGGATTTCTCTTATATCATCACCTTTTAGAATAACAACTCACTAGGAGTTTACATTGTCTAAACATTGCTCCTTTCATTCATCAAAACTAGGTTTTCATAATAACCTTTATTCAATTATATTAGATTCTACTCGTACGCAACGAGTTCACACTATTTCATATTCATCATCACATACTACCCCAACATTACTATAAAGAGTGTAAAAATATTTTCATATCTTTCTGAGGGATCATAAAAACTATGAACTTTGAGGTTTAGGGTATTTCTACCTGCTACCTCTTTTAATTACGAAAGAAAAGTACTCTACCTCTGAAATATTTTATATTTGGTATGTTTAAAATTACGAAGAAGGTAAACTACCGATGCGGATACTTTAGATGATTAGTCTGTTGTACCTTAGTAATCGGAACCACTATATGCGCTCTTAAATTGGAATATTTTATCCAATTAGTATATCCCCATTTTTAGGGTTGTTCGCCTCAGACTTATCATAAGATTTCGTACCAAAACAATTAGGTTCGGAATAAACTTTCAAAGAATACTATTAATTCCATAAACATTTGTCTAGCTGAATCAAATAGCTTAGACGCATATCAATAATTCGAATTTCAATCGAAACATTTGTCTGGCCAAATTCAATTGGCCATAAATTATCTTTAAAAATTTTAAAATCATTTTATGACGTCATGATACCGCACTGTATTTACAGTCTGTAAGACCCCGAATTTTATGAAATAAAAGTATTCAATTTTTTCTTATAATTACTATTCAGTAAATGGTTAAATTGATAAAAGTTTAAAGTTATGGGTGAAATGTGAATTTATTTTGAAAATAAGCAAGTGGTTATAAAATAATCATTGTTGTCGGGGAATATTCGTTTGGTCGTGGAATATTCTTACTGTCGGAGAATATTCGTACGACGGCGCATCTATTTGTGGGCCCCATAACGAATAACTGTCGGATGAAGAAAATGATAAATTTGAGTTTTTACAAATAACGGCGTAGTTGTTACCGTTAATACTGTTGAAATATCCGGTGGTTAAAATACAGTAATACGCGTTATTGCACAGTAGCACACGGTATTGCATAGTATTTTTGAAATTATTGATTCTTACGTAAGAAGGCACTACTCAATAATTATTATAGTAATTACTGTTCAATATTTTATTTTATTGATTCAATAATTGCTACGTTGATATTTTATATTATTGTTGTTTCAATAATTGTCACTGCACAGTATCTCCATTATCAGATCAATAATTCATATTATTTGAATAATATTATTAGATAGCATTATTGGCAATGTCTAGAAAGTTCTGTCTAAGGAGAGGTTTGGTCATCTAATTGCGCGCCAGTAAGGAGAAATTCTTATTGGAAAGCCCCCTCTTTCCTGGGAACGGCCTGGTTGTCATAAATGTGATTCTGTAATATTATTTTTGAATAATTAATTATTTATTCATATGATAAGGAAATATTTATGTGAATATAAATGAGGGATATATTTTTGTGGTTAAAAATGAAGGAGTTAATATTGAGGTGTTTTATCAGTATTTTTGTCAGAATGGAGGTATTAAAAATCAAATTAGGGTTATTGAGTTATTTTGCGAGGGTTATAATTTTTAATCCGACTGTTGGATCGTGGTAATATTTGGATATGTTATACATATATAAGTTGAGTATATGTCCACAAATTTTGAACCGTTAAAATGAACGTATAATTTGTTATGAATTTTACGAGATGACTGGTTCAGAAATTGTTGAATTTTCGGAGTTAATCATTTTGGTGGAAAATTCTAGAATTGGAGGGCCCCACTCTTGGTTGGTGATGAAATGTACTGAGATTTTTATTCAAATATGGTGGGTGGGAATAGTAGCAGGTAAAGCCATCAGGTTGCAGGTTAAGTCTGCTTCGGCGTGCTAATATTTTCCTATAAATAGAGGGCTAAGTTAGAATTGAAAATCACACCAGAATTTATAAGTTTTCTCTCTTTCTCTCTCTAGATTATTGAGTGTATTTTGTGAGTATTTAGATACTTTGTAAGTTTCTATTCATCAGTGCAAGTTTTCTTCAGCCTTATACCGATCAGAAGTACTGCTCTTTTGAGGTAAGGGATAGTAAGGGATTTTAAGGGTTATTATGTTTTTCAGTTCGTACTTCTTCTGACCTTTAGAAAATTCTGGAAAAATTTGAAATGATATTTTGATGAGTTTTATTGATTGTGTCCAAAAATGGTGATTTTTGGATGTATAGATTAAGAGTTATGAATTTTATGAGAAAAGACTATTTTAAAAGTAACCGCTTATAACTCCTTGTGGTTAACTCCAAAATTGATGAAATTTTTATTGGAAGTATATCTATATAATATCAGTGTACTCTGTGAATTTCAGAATTTTTGGATAAAAGTACAATTTATGATAAATGTCTAAATATTCGGCGGTTTTGGCCATATGAAAAATAGTAAATGAGTTTTAAAAATTCTGAGAAAAATATATGTTCAATATGGGACTATATTCTGCTAAATTCTAAAAAAGAAATATTTTTGAAACTGATTTGGTATTTTTCATGAAAATAGACTAGCTATGAGAAAATGAATTAAATATGTTACGTGAAGTAAGAAAATTAGAAAATAGGATTTTATGGCTTGAGAATTCTATATTTGATATATGTAGATTTTTGATGAGGGTTTTGGTTATTGGAAATGAAATCTTAAGAGTTGGCATTTTATGATGATTAAATGCATTAATTAGTAAAGTGTAAACAATTTAAATAAATTGTTTATAAGCTTAAGAAATGTTATTCTTTCAATATCATTATACCAAAATATTGGTATAGATTTTATCGTGAAATTTTTATCTTTTTGTGTCGGAATTACTATTCATGAGTTACTATTCATAAGTTACTATTCACGAGTTACTATTCACGACAAAATTAATTTCTTTTTCTAACCAAATTATAGTTGAGTTATGAATATTACTCTTGAGATTAAAACTATGTATTGATTATATTAATTTTATTATCATATATAACATTTTTATAACCCTGATGTTGAAATTATCTTTCACTGGAGTGTAAAGATGGGTAGATTATTGGTATGATCGTGACTAGGGTTCTCTTTGGCCTGTAGTGCAAAGTTGAATTGTGACTGGTATGATCATGACCATTGAATTTATAATTGAATATCTTAAGCTTAAGTGCAAAGGTGAATTGATCAACATGGTTATAATTATTGTTTATATAAATTCTGAAATGATTATATATTTCTTTGAGATATGAATATATTTGGCCTGTAGTGCAAATATGAATTGTTAATGAATATCTTTGGCCCGTAGTGCAAAGATGAACTGTTGTTGAATATCTTTGGCCTGTAGTGCGAAGATGAACTATTGTTGAATATCTTTGGCCCGTAGTGCAAAGATGGTTTGTTGATGAATATCTTTGGCCGTAGTGCGAAGATGGATTTATTAGCATGATTATGAACAGGAACTGTGATTTGGTGTAACCATGATCTTTGATGTTTCAGGTAAAGACAGGTGATGAAAATATTCTTCGTCCTTGGTGCGAAGAAAAATTTAGAATCGCAATTATGATTATGAGTTATTCATATGATTGTGGAAAGGAATTGTTGAGTGATGTTACAGGGATAAAACATTGTTGGTGAATTTTTAACATGGAGAAGATAATAGACTTTATAGTCTATTTGACTCTTCTAATGGATTACTCGTTCCGCTGCAACTATGGTTGAAATTTTTATCATTTACCATATGTTCTAAATCTCTGATTTATTATTGATGAAGGCTATTGATAATTTAATTATCTTTAGTCATGATATTCTTTACTGAGCTAGTTGTGCTCACCCTTTTGCTTCACAATTCCTTTCAGGTAATAAGAGTGTAGCTGGGTCGAGCGGGGGTAACAAGGGAATAGAACGGTGGTCATCATTTAGTAGTTATATTTGGTGAAGAAAATAGGGTGAGGCGAACCCAACGTTGGAAGGGTGTTTTGTCACTATCATACAAGATGTCTAATGACATACAACCTCATGTCATCATAAGATAGGGTTGTGCTCATCCACTTGCTGAGTATCTTTACGAGCACTACCTATATAATCTTGGTGTTTGTTTGAAGTATAATTCTCAATTAGAGACAGTGGAGATAATGATAAGTCAAGAGAAGACTCACCATTGGGAAGAATATGATAGTAAACTTCTCATTTTTCTTTGGAGTCTATTGGGTCAACCAAGGATAATTCTGTGGCCATATGATATCTATCATAACCTAGATGCATGGCCTCCCATGTACGAAGGTTTCCTTGAGCACTTCCCAAAGATTCTAATTTCTAAAACAGTTTTTGACTATACCTTTATGTAAGGTATCATTGTAAGGTGTTGTCCACGATTGGGACATGAGTCACATTTGGTATATATTTGTATCCAAACTCACAGCATATGTGTTGTTATATTTTACACGACAATTATTGTAATAAAGTTGTAGTTATTTTCTGTACCATGTATTTGGCGACTCAGAATAGGTTGGATGGAATGGACCTGTTTTGGGGTTGTCACAGTTGGTATCAGAGATTAGGGATATGACCTCTGGCGGAGATCGAGAAATATGACTAGAAGGGGAGAGATGAGTAAATCTTTCGCTAGTGTGTCCTACTTAAGCTTATTTTTTGGTCAGTCATAATATCGGGATATTATGTGATATGTTAATTTAACCCTTGTTTTGAAGCTGTATTCTAGAATGATATTTGAAATACAGGAGATGAGCAATGGAGAAATTATGATGACAGGGAAGATGGAATCTGATATGAAAGGAAGGTATTCTCAATTCTTTGAAATACCAGGTACGTAAATTTCGAGGATAAAATTTCATAAGGAGGGGAGATTGTAAGACCCCGAATTTTATGAAATAAAAGTATTCAATTTTTTCTTATAATTACTATTCAGTAAATGGTTAAATTGATAAAAGTTTAAAGTTATGGGTGAAATGTAATTTTTTTTTTTTGAAAATAAGCAAGTGGTTATAAAATAATCATTGTTGTCGGGGAATATTCGTTTGGTCGTGGAATATTCTTTCTGTCAGGGAATATTCGTACGACGGCGCAGCTATTTGTGGGCCCCATAATGAATAATTGTCGGATGAAGAAAATGATAAATTTGAGTTTTTACAAATAACGGCGTAGTTGTTACCGTTAATACTGTTGAAATACCCGGTGGTTAAAATACAATAATACGCGTTATTGCACAGTAGCACACGGTATTGCACAGTATTTTTGAAATTATTGATTCTTACGTAAGAATGCACTACTCAATAATTATTACAGTAATTACTGTTCAATATTTTATTTTATTGATTCAATAATTGCTACGTTGATATTTTATATTATTGTTGTTTCAATAATTGTCACTGCACAGTATCTCCATTATCAGATCAATAATTCATATTATTTGAATAATATTATTAGATAGCATTATTGGCAATGTCTAGAAAGTTCTGTCTAAGGAGAGGTTTGGTCATCTAATTGCGCGCCAGTAAGGAGAAATTCTTATTGGAAAGCCCCCTCTTTCTTGGGAACGGCCTGGTTGTCATAAATGTGATTCTGTAATATTATTTTTGAATAATTAATTATTTATTCATATGATAAGGAAATATTTATGTGAATATAAATGAGGGATATATTTTTGTGGTTAAAAATGAAGGAGTTAATATTGAGGTGTTTTATCAGTATTTTTGTCAGAATGGAGGTATTAAAAATCAAATTAGGGTTGTTGAGTTATTTTGCGAGGGTTATAATTTTTAATCCGACCGTTGGATCGTGGTAATATTTGGATATGTTATACATATATAAGTTGAGTATATGTCCACAAATTTTGAACCGTTAAAAATGAACGTATAATTTGTTATGAATTTTACGAGATGACTGGTTCAGAAATTGTTGAATTTTCGGAGTTAATCATTTTGGTGGAAAATTCTAGAATTAGAGGGCCCCACTCTTGGTTGGTGATGAAATGTACTGAGATTTTTATTCAAATATGGTGGGTGGGAATAGTAGCAGGTAAAGCCATCAGGTTGCAGGTTAAGTCTGCTTCGGCGTGCTAATATTTTCCTATAAATAGAGGGCTAAGTTAGAATTGAAAATCACACCAGAATTTATAAGTTTTCTCTCTTTCTCTCTCTAGATTATTGAGTGTATTTTGTGAGTATTTAGATACTTTGTAAGTTTCTATTCATCAGTGCAAGTTTTCTTCAGCCTTATACCGATCAGAAGTACTGCTCTTTTGAGGTAAGGGATAGTAAGGGATTTTAAGGGTTATTATGTTTTTCAGTTCGTACTTCTTCTGACCTTTAGAAAATTCTGGAAAAATTTGAAATGATATTTTGATGAGTTTTATTGATTGTGTCCAAAAATGGTGATTTTTGGATGTATAGATTAAGAGTTATGAATTTTATGAGAAAAGACTATTTTAAAAGTAACCGCTTATAACTCCTTGTGGTTAACTCCAAAATTGATGAAATTTTTATTGGAAGTATATCTATATAATATCAGTGTACTCTGTAAATTTCAGAATTTTTGGATAAAAGTACAATTTATGATAAATGTCTAAATATTCGGCGGTTTTGGCCATATGAAAAATAGTAAATGAGTTTTAAAAATTCTGAGAAAAATATATGTTCAATATGGGACTATATTCTGCTAAATTCCAAAAACGAAATATTTTTGAAACTGATTTGGTATTTTTCATGAAAATAGACTAGTTATGAGAAAATGAATTAAATATGTTACGTGAAGTAAGAAAATTAGAAAATAGGATTTTATGGCTTGAGAATTCTATATGAGATATATGTAGATTTTTGATGAGGGTTTTGATTATTAGAAATGAAATCTTAAGAGTTGGCATTTTATGATGATTAAATGCATTAATTAGTAAAGTGTAAACAATTTAAATAAATTGTTTATAAGCTTAAGAAATGTTATTCTTTCAATATCATTATACCAAAATATTGGTATAGATTTTATCGTGGAATTTTTATCTTTTTGTGTCGGAATTACTATTCATGAGTTACTATTCATAAGTTACTATTCATGAATTACTATTCACGATAAAATTGATTTCTTTTTCTAACCAAATTATAGTTGAGTTATGAATATTACTCTTGAGATTAAAACTATGTATTGATTATATTAATTTTATTATCATATATAACATTTTTATAACCCTGATGTTGAAATTCTCTTTCACTGGAGTGTAAAGATGGGTAGATTATTGGTATGATCATGACTAGGGTTCTCTTTGGCCTGTAGTGCAAAGTTGAATTGTGACTGGTATGATCATGACCATTGAATTTATAATTGAATATCTTAAGCTTAAGTGCAAAGGTGAATTGATCAGCATGGTTATAATTATTGTTTATATAAATTCTGAAATGATTATATATTTCTTTGAGATATGAATATATTTGGCCTGTAGTGCAAATATGAATTGTTAATGAATATGCAAAGATGAACTGTTGTTGAATATCTTTGGCCTGTAGTGCGAAGATGAACTATTGTTGAATATCTTTGGCCCGTAGTGCAAAGATGGTTTGTTGATGAATATCTTTGGTCGTAGTGCGAAGATGGATTTATTAGCATGATTATGAACAGGAACTGTGATTTGGTGTAACCATGATCTTTGATGTTTCAGGTAAAGACAGGTGATGAAAATATTCTTCGTCCTTGGTGCGAAGAAAAATTTAGAATCACAATTATGATTATGAGTTATTCATATGATTGTGGAAAGGAATTGTTGAGTGATGTTACAGGGATAAAACATTGTTGGTGAATTTTTAACATGGAGAAGATAATAGACTTTATAGTCTATTTGACTCTTCTAATGGATTACTCGTTCCGCTGCAACTATGGTTGAAATTTTTATCATTTACCATATGTTCTAAATCTCTGATTTATTATTGATGAAGGCCATTGATAATTTAATTATCTTTAGTCATGATATTCTTTATTGAGCTAGTTGTGCTCACCCTTTTGCTTCACAATTCCTTTCAGGTAATAAGAGTGTAGCTTGGTCGAGCGGGGGTAACAAGGGAATAGAACGGTGGTCATCATTTAGTTGTTATATTTGGTGAAGAAAATAGAGTGAGGCGAACCCAACGTTGGAAGGGTGTTTTGTCACTATCATACAAGATGTCTAATGACATACAACCTCGTGTCATCATAAAACAGGGTTGTGATCATCCACTTGCTGAGTATCTTTACGAGCACTACCTATATAATCTCGGTGTTTGTTTGAAGTATAATTCTCAATTAGAGATAGTGGAGATAATGATAAGTCAAGAGAAGACTCACCATTGGGAAGAATATGATAGTAAACTTCTCGTTTTTCTTTGGAGTCTATTGGGTCAACCAAGGATAATTCTGTGGCCATATGATATCTATCATAACCTAGATGCATAGCCTCCCATGTACGAAGGTTTTCTTTAGCACTTCCCAAAGATTCTAATTTCTAAAACAGTTTTTGACTATACCTTTATGTAAGATATCATTGTAAGGTGCTGTCCACGATTGGGACATGAGTCACATTTGGTATATATTTGTAGCCAAACTCACAGCATATGTGTTGTTGTATTTTGCACGACAATTGTTGTAATAAAGTTGTAGTTATTTTCTGTACCATGTATTTGGCGACTCAGAATAGGTTGGATGGAATGGACCTGTTTTGGGGTTGTCACACAGTCCGTTTGAGGTTTTCGTCATTTTGTGACTTTGTCATACTATATCATAATATAGTGGGCTGACGATCTTTAGATCACATCCGACACTAAGTAATTCTACATTGATAACTCCATCATTTTTATCATTCTGCATCAGGTTCCTTGAGACATTGATGATATATAAAATATATGTTAACATCTCAAACCATTTTTGTCTAGCCGAATCAATTAACATAGACTCTTCTTTAAACCGTTCAAAAACCTTTGAAAATCATCTTTTGTGTAATCATGCCACAACAAGTAATGATGTGTTAGTAGCCCGAAGTCCACACCTACACACTTGTCACCATGTGTTGAGGATAACAAAAATTCATTTTTGTAAAGGCACATCAGTGCGAATTTAGCTTGATGTCAAAAACTTCGAAGTCTAGCATAGTTAGAAGATTTGGAATACTTATGCTTCCACCATCAACTTCACTTTCTCTAGTGATCCATTGCTTAATAATTCTATCTATTTCTATCATCCTCAATTCTCCATTCACAACTTTTCAATACCCCAGTATAGTTCATCAAACTTACCACACATTATGAGTTCAGTAACTTACCATAATCATATGAGTTTAAGAACTTATCCTAGTCAGACCATAGGCGTCCATTCGCTGAGGGGTTCAAAATATACCATATGATTATGAGTCATGAACTTACCATAAGTATGAGTTTTAAGAACTCGCAACTAACCTTATATTCTCTACCTATTCGTTATACACATGAGAAAAGAATCGTCTTATCAACATGCATATAGCAAATAGCGCGACATCAGGTTTCAATGATTATCAATGTAAGAAACTAAGTGGTTGTCAAACCAAACTCGGCCACTAATCAATATAGGAAGCTAAGAAGACAATTCCCCGCCCATACAAAGAATTTGTCAACCTAACCACTATATCGACCAGGAAGCTAAGTGATTCTAAAACCAAGTACAAATTCCCCGCCCATACAAGGAATCATACAACTTAGCTGCTGACATAAGTCCTCAATTGAAATCCTACCGAATTCTAACTTTCTCTTTTCTTAATACGAATTTTCTTTAATCCGTATCTAAACATTTACAACTCTTTTCTGAGTTTACATCGTACCATTTCATAGTACCTTCTCTTCATAGCGTGAAGCTATGTCATTCCAATCACTTAACATATCATATGTTATTCAACAATTTAATCTGATCACGCCGTGATCTTATTTTGAAATTATTTCTCATTATACTTACGATCGTTTTATACTACGATCTTCTTATTCTTCTCTTTAATCATATTATATTATGATTTCATTTACACTTTTCATCTTATAGACATCGTCTATTTATTATCAATTTGTAGTTTTATTACTGGAGTCAGGTAACTCCAGATTCTTATCTTTATAGCTCTTCAAGATTCTTCTTTGAATCTTCTTTATCTTCTTCTTTACTTAATAATGAATTTCCTAAATTCATTTCTTATCACTTAAACTCGATCTGAGTTTATTCCTTATCATCTCCGCGGTTATAGCCTAAGGTACCCCTACCTAAGGTTTACAACCTACGGCTTTGATACCACATGTGACACCCCCAAATCCGGGTACTTTTTACCTCAAATCTGGTACATCATTTCTATAACTGTTGCGGAAGATATAAACATAAATTATTTATACATTAAACTTTTACACATCATTCCCGAGGTCTACAACCTTAACTTAATACATACCTTCAATATCTAAAAAGGTTTACACTGCTATTTTCATCAGAAAATTTAATAGATCTAACTGCACCATAATTAAATCTTGCACTTTGTCTTTACTTCTGTCTTTACTCGAGCTTTTATCTTAATATGAAAAATTTTATCATGATATAGCAAGGGTGAGCAATAAATTTACTCAGCAAGTTTTAAATACAATGAAGATATATCATAATTGAAAAGAATGAATAAGCTTTCACGTTTTCAACAATATAATAATTATGAAATAACATGAATCAAGTTTCAATAATTGCATAACTGAATCAATAATGTTTGAAGGTCAATAATGGCCATGAACAATTTAACTGAACCTTATGGTAATGAAGGGGATCAGCCTTTCATACCTAATGAACATATACAACATGCACTAAGTGCGAATCAATAATCAGTTTAGACATGAATAATAATAAATAATCATTCACTAACATGCTTTGAAATATAACTCAAGTTTGAGTTAAGAAAACTTGCATGCATAGTCGAATACCGCTACGCAATTTAATTTATTCTCTTTATTGAAAAGACCTATCAGGTATAAGATTGATCTTTCAATTAGCATATCATACCTTATTTCATAATACTATCTAACACTTAATCACATAGTCAAATATTAGATAATCTTAACACCATATTCATTTACTTACTTATAATCTCATCATCTTATATTAACTTGTCTGACCTTCAATCACAAAGTTAAGTATTAGACATTACACTATAACCTTAGTATTATCATTACACATTGATAATCTTTTCTTCACTTATAACTTATACTTATAAGTTTTCCCTTTACATGTTATCTTAGTAAGCTAGATAACCTTTCAGTCAACTGAAATATCATTTCAGTAAACCGGATTACATTTCAGCATTCTGAAAGTACTATTTCAGCAGACCACAAAATATTTCAGCAGACTGAAACTATTTCAGCAATCCAAAATCTAATTCAGCACCCTGAATTCTCATTTTAGTCTATTACAAGCATAATATAGTTTATTAAATACCAAATTCAACAATTATATTGAAAAATAACATAAATCTCTTATTTTAATCTCCCGTCGAATATTATTAATTATGTAATAATATTTTACGCTAAGGTTATTAACCTTTTAATAACATTCCAGTCAAATACTACAAATAATATCTTAATCCAATATTGTTAGTCATATAAAAATAATTTAAGTCATTAATCACATTAATAAACAATTTATTTCAATTATTTTCCTTTTCTTAATTAACTTGTTTAAGAATTCTAAAATGCCATAAACTTCATAACACTTCAAACCCGACCCAAAACTTTCGTCACAAATCTACATAAATCATGCTTAAGGGTCTCAAGTCATAAATCGTACTTTTCATATTTTTGGACATCATATATTTAATTAAATCCATTTATCCATTTATCATCATTTAGATGAAAAATACCAAATCAGTCTCAAAAATATTCATTTCTAAAATTTGATAGAATATAGCTCCATATTGAACATATATTTTTCTCGGAATTTTTAAAATCCATCTACTATTTTTAAATAGTCCATAATAACCAAATATTCTCAGATTTTTCATAAATCGAGATTAGCTCCAAAATTTCTTAAATTTTTACAGTATGTTCCTGTTATACACATGTGCTTCCAGTAAAAATTTTGTAATTTTTGGACTTATACACAGAAAGTTATTCGGGTAGCTTCATAAAAATAGCTCTTCACTGTAAAATCCATAACACTCAAACCGTATGGCCAAAAATTCTCAAATTTTTACACAACCTTCATATCTTCTGATATTATCACTCCAAATTTTTCCAAAATTTTTAAAACATAAAAGTGGACGAAAATGCCCCCGCTGCTGACTGGTCCAAAACAGTTTTAAGAAAACGGGACAGTTTTCACCAAAATCAACACCACGACTTTTAGAAACGTGATTTTTGAGTTTTACCACTTGGGTTTACTAGTCAACACCTATATCTAGTACCTCTCTTCGACAGGTCGAGAAAAGAAGGTGTAGATCAAAAACGGTAGATTTTCAAAGCACCTAAAAGTTAGGGTTTTCAAAACTAGAAAAATTAATTTTCATTTCTTTTGATTTCCAACCAAATCAACACCCAATATGGGTGAATCTATACTTGAATCCATGAAAAACACATAGATTATAGGGGTTTGAACTTCCAAATCAAAAACCCCCTTTCATCAAATTCATAAAATAAATTAGAGGAAAACTTAGGAAAAATAATTTTATACCTTTCTTCTTCTTCTTCTTCTTCTTCTTCTTCTTCTTCTTCTTCATGGAGAATTCTTCTCTCTCCTCTTTCTTCCATGGTTTCGGCCTCTTCTTCCTTTTCTCTCTCCCTCTCGATTTCCCGTTCTCTTCTTTCCCTCTCACGGCTTTCTCTCTCTTTTGTTAGCTAATAAGGAAAATAAGAATTTAGGGATAAGAGAGAAAAAAGAAATAAGATATAAGATATGTAAAAAAATATCTATGTATCTCCTCCTTTTCCTCCACTCACACAACCGGTCACGTAGCCTCTTCTCCTCCCACAAAATTTTTTTTTATTTGTTTTATTGAATGTCCAAAATGCCCATTTTTAATTTGGGTTTCAAAATTTATTTCTTTTGGCCTTTCAATTAATCCTTTGGGCTATGTAATATTTACATAGTCCAATCCTTTCCATCTTATCTCATCATAAATATTTAATTAGGGTATCCATTCCAAACATTTAGAATTTAAAACATCTCTCTTATACATTAAATTTTATAACCCAATTAAACTTGTTTCAATTAAGTTATAAAATTAATAACTTGAGATAAAAACAATATATCTCTTAAATTAATATAATATCTAATATTATTATTCTCCCACATGCTACTTAACAATTGGGCTCACTTGGCCTTTTCTTCTCTTCCTTGTCTCTTGTTATTACTTGCAAGCAACCACAATAATGTTGGCTCCATTTATTAATTGACAACACAAAAGCAACTCACCTACTAAAATGCATGCAATAATTACATGCATCCCCATTTTCCCTCCCACAAGTGGGCTTAGTTTGGGCCCTTAATTAATTCCATTGAGCTATCAATTTTACTTGTTTTACTTACTATCAAAAACTAACTTGGGATTTCAACCCTAATTAAATTGGGTCAATATAATACTTGTCTCATACATAATATATTGGGCTAGATTAAATAATTTAATCGCCCTTAGTCACTTTATCTACAAGTTCATGCTTAATTAATTAATTGGGCTCGTTTAAATAATATAACTTCCTTAGTCCATTAAATTTTAATTCACTTGAATTAATTCTATGACCACTAAATAAAAATAACCCTTTAGGTCATTTAAATCTCATACCATATTTAAATAACTTATTTAAGTTATATAATTTATATTGTATAATTAAATTTAATTTCCTCTTCCTCTTCATAAATTGTTTTTAAACAATTTATTTATATATTAAATATATAATTTAATATATTAAATCATTTATTCAAATATGAATTTAATTTACTAACTAGTTGATACCAATATACATATTGGATCTCATCTCATATTTTTAGTTTATCTCCTTTGGTATAATATTTAATATTAGGATCAATTACATATTCTATTACATTTTTAAAAATAATTACAACAATAGTGCACTCATAAAATTTTTACACAACTAATATACTTCCATATTTATTTACAATAATAGTGCAATTAGGATTCCTTAATTTAGGGAATTAATATTCAATTAGAATTCCTTAATTTAGGGATTAGTTATACCCATGACTTCTTCTCTCTCTCCTCATCTATAACAACTGCAGTTAGTCATCACCCTTCTTCTTCATTCAATCGTATTCCTTTTATATATATATATATATATATATATATATATATATATATATATATATATATATATATATATATATATATATATATCCAACTCATCCATCCCTTTCCTGCTACCCAACAAAACTGATTCCTCTCAGAATTTAATTCACTATTTTTGTAATTCTTCCATTTTCAATATAATATAAAAATGATTTTTAGTTTTATTCCAACATAAATAGCTTTCCCCACTTTGTCCAGTGGTTGGGTCGATCAAGCTGCATATTACTAGAGGATAATTCTAATGATCTACATTTTAAATCCTTATTTTTTGGAGGAAACTCAAATTGGTACATTGAGATTGAGGAGATTGCGAATCAAAGTTGTCAGATTGATTGAAGAATGTTTGAGCTACCGTCCAAATAAAGAACAAGACATTAGGATTCTTGGCAGATAAGAGACTGCTTGCTGCAATAGCAAAATGTGTATACGGATTGAAGAGGCATGACGAAGGGAATTGGAATGTTGTCTAGAGAAATTCTGGGCTTTCTGAATGATGGTAACCAAACCTTCATACCAAGGTAACCAAACTGTCATATCAAAGTAACCAATCAACTTCCATACTTTAAATTTTTTCTTACTACAGTTGGTTACCAAATATTCAGATCAAGGTAAGCAAACATTCGTACCAAGGTAACAAAACCTCCATACCAAAGTAACTAATTTACATCCACACCTGTAGTTTTTTCATAGTGCAGTTGGTAGCCAAACCTTCAAACCAAGGTAACCAATTTAATTTTATTAAGTTACCAATTTCTTTTGAATGTGATGCAGTTGGTAGCCAACCATTCATACAAAGGTAACCATTTTATTATTTATGAGTAACAAAATAGTTATAAAAAAAAATTCAGAACATTAAAAGTTACATCTATTTATTTTTAAATTTTTTGTAGGGCGAATCTTCTTCTTATTCTCATTGGCGTTTTGGACAACGGAGATTCGCGGTGGTGTAGCGGTGGAGTATGTGAGGTGTAGCGGCGGTGTAGCGGCGGACTATTATTTCAAAGTGCATGTGAAGGAGATGAAGATTTGAATTTGAATTATTATTTTGAATTTGAACTTGTTTTTGTTGTTAGATCCAAATATTTGAATTTGAATTATTAATTATGGCAGTTATTTGTCATTGATTTTAGGTTTCCTTATTAATGTGAATTGCACTATTTTTTGTAATATGAGTCCTAATTACACTCTTTTTGTAATTATTTGGTTGATACACTTTTCTTGTAATTACTTTCTATTTATTGTATACTTATGTAAAGGACCCTAAATATTATACCATTATCAATATAACATATTATCATATACTCAATTAATTTTATTTTCTTTCTATAAATTGTCTTCACAATTTATTTAATTGTAGTAAATATATTAATATATTCACCACATTAAATACATACATACATTATACTCAATAATGTAATATATGATTTCTTCAATAAAATAGTAGCTATACATGTAGTATATTTAATGCCACCAATTTACCACATTAAAATAATTTAATATTACAAATTATTTTAATTTTACCCATCTAATTTTCTTTAATAATATACTCCTACACCTTACCTACATATAATAAATATAGAATTTTAATATATTTATTATACACAACATCACATATTTCATGGCACATAATCCTTTGTATACTACAATATAACATAACATATCATTTAATAAGAATTTTTTTATTTAATTCTTCTTTTAACTATTATCCAAAAATTTGGGTTATCACATGAACCATATCACCCATGAACTGAGTGGCACGAGTCTGAACTCCAATGGTGCGAGGAGTCCACCAGTGATGGAAGGCATCCTGAGTGTAAAGGCCCTTTGATAAAGTAAAGTCATCCAAGCCCATCATGGAAATCTCTATGAATGTCTAAGATAAAGACCAATGTCGTCTAGCGGGAGGTGAAAATGGAATACGAATCTCCCCTATGATGCTCCTGATAGCATGTTCTCCCAAGTAGAGCTCCCTGCCTCCATCAGTCAAGAGAGGAATCCGACGAGTGGATAATACATACTCTACCCCGGTCAGAAAACCACCTTCAAAAACTATTGTCAGATGGTCCTAAGAATAGGGAACCCATGTGATAACATCAGCAGTCAATAACTCCAACAGCAATCGAGAGTGGGTAAACCCCTCTGCTATGGGAACCTCTACAAGAGTGGAGTGATGTCATCGTCATCCCTGTGGATAGGCCTCCAGACCTAATGTAGTAACTGGGCAAAGGCAAGGAAACCTCTCATAGGCCCAAAACTAAAAATGTAAAGATTAAATGTCATCAGTTATGAAGATTGATTATCCGAATAGAGGAAATTGGGAGATAAAGAAAAATTACTCACCAGCAAAAATGGGTAAAAGCCTAGCCAAGCCTCTGTCACGCCCTCTAACCGCAAGTGCATCCCACGAAGAAAATAGGCAAAGGTGAATGAGCCCCATTCAAAATCCCTAATGTGATCCACATCACGCGTAACGCTGACTAAAGAAAAAGAGACCGTTGAGGAGTTATCCACTAGGAAACAACCTCTGATGATGATCAAGAACAACCGCTGCAAAATAAGATCTCTAACCCTCTGATCATCAGGCAGAGGCTCAGTCAAAGCCCCACTCGTGGCATCCACACTCAAGGGCCCAAAGCAGATGATCCAACCCTTAAGGGCTGTGGCAGGAATTCCCAAAAGGAATTGAACTGTAGCTGGTGAAATATCAACCACCAAAGGCACTGACCTCCCTGTAAACTCCAACCCCGTGTTGAACTGCCAGTCCATCGGTGTCATCATCAACTCACAGTTCAACAAATGGGAGAGACTGAGTCTGGTGGAACCATCGCTCGGATAAAGCCCTCAGAAAGCCCCAGGGGCAACAACGGGGAGGAATGGAAAAGAAGACCTCAAAACCCGAAGAATGGACAATGGCCTGATACTCAGAATGAAAGGTCTGGAACAAGGAGTGAATGTTAAACCAGTTGCCCTTGGGCTGAGTAAAGGCGGGAACCTACATCAAGTTCAAAATCAAGATCGAACCCTTGCCCCCATAAGTGGGAAGAGAAGAAAGGTAAAAATGGAAATGGCTATTACCTCGTTCGCATGAAAGTAGATCGAGGGATGACGGCTCAAATCATCCAAAAAATCTTGAATCGTCACATTAATAGCTGGAAGCTCCGGGTGGGGAATGGAAGTAAAAGGAGTTGGGTCCTCAATAGGAACATCATCCTCCTCATCTACAGCATCTGGCCTATTAACCTGGATAAGATGAATAACTGACTCAGTAAACCGGCGAGGCTGTAGAGCTGAAAGAGGTCGAGAAAAATAAGAGGCTCTCCTCCTCACACCTGCAGAGATCGTGCAAGAGCTACTCGGTCTATCTGAATCTATAACCTGAACAAAATCTCCAAATCACCTCAAAAAGGGTGAGATAAGTTTTAAACTTAAAGTTTATTAAATTCAAATCATTGCTTCATGTATAGCCTAAGTCCTAATATAAGAATTAATTTAACATACATCCCCAGTAGAGTTAAAATTGCATGCTCATTAAATGCCCAGACTCATGAAAAAATTTGCCAGAGTCTCCTTTGTAAAATAGACTATCTGCATGCACATAGGTATGACTAGGTGGCCATTCAATAGCACACCAACTCAATGTCAAAGATATAGATATTAAAAATTAAAAGTAAGTCACAATAGCAGCCAAATTACCATGTGCATTTTTTTAAAAAACCCATGCTCATTTGTCCTCAAATAAGATAAATAAACTAGTAAAAAGGGGTGCCAAATGACTGTCAAAAATTAGTTTTTTTCACATTAAAACGTTCAGCATGGTAAAATATAAGCATTTACTAAGTCTGATCATTTTTATTAAGTCATATAAGCATGCATATTCATTATATTGTATTTAGAAGCATTTTATATGAAATCTAACGTTCTAAAGGTCAAAACTTGAAAAGAAAACATGTAAACATTACTAGGTTAGTGCAGAACATTTTTACAGTTACTATATGGTTCAACTTGAAAATGACTTATAAAAGGAACGGGGGAAGTAAATATACTCGATGGGAGCCGCGGGTCAACCTGCGGCCACCCAGGGTAGTCTCCACCCCCTCCGGCTCGATCAAATTTGAGTTACAACGGAGTTCCCAGAAGCTAAAAAGTCAAATCAGGAAAAAGGGTTCTACGCGATTGAGCGAAAAGGGCCTAAAACCCTAAATTCATATACCAGCTTTTGATATACATGTAAGTCATTGGTATTAACCCTAATATGGGGATTAAAAAGCCAATGATGGAGATTATTAAAAATGGCCCTTGTTAGAGCGTCGGGAAGGTCCGGTGTCATGAACTATTGGTCTTGAATGTGTCAAAATATCCAGAATTATTTAGGGGAATAATTCATCAGAAAGATATCCCCAGCAGAGATATCAGGCATGTTTGATATTGTAAATCGTTTGTGACAACTCCAGCGTAGCATTGAGATGTAAGCTATTGAAAACTACTTCAACGAAGGTCAGAATGCTTGACAGTGTAAGCTGTTGACGACAACTCCAGCGTAGCATCGGGAAAGATCCGGTGATATAAGTCGTTGAAAACTACTTCAACGAAGGTCAAAATGATTGACAGTGTAAATCGTTGGCAACAACTCCAGTGTAGCATCGGGAAAGATTTAGTGATGTAAGCCATTAAAAACTACTTTAACGAAGTTCAGAATGATTGACAGTGTAAACCATTGGCGATAACTCTAGCGTAGCATCGGGAAAGGTCCGGTGATGTAAGCCATTGAAAACCATTTCAACAAAGGTCGGAATGATTGACATTGAAAATCGTTGGCAACAAACTCCAGTGTAGCATTGGGAAAGATCTGGTGATGTAAGTCGTTGAAAACTACTTCAACGAAGGTCAGAATGCTTAACAGTGTAAGCCATTAGCGACAACTCCAGCGTAGCATCAGAAAAGATTCGGTGATGTAAGCTATTGAAATTTACTTCAACGAAGATCAGAATGATTGACATTATAAATCGTTGGCGACAACTCCAGTATAGAATCGGGAAAGATCCAGTGATGTAAGCCGTTAAAAACTAATTTAACGAAGGTCAGAATGATTGACAGTGTAAGTCGTTGGTGACAACTCTAGCATAGCATCAGGAAAGGTCCGGTGATGTAAGTCGTTGAAAACTACTTCAATAAAGGTTAGAATGATTAACAGTGTCAACCGTTAGAGACAACTCCAGCGTAGCATCGGGAAAGATCCGATGATGTAAGCCGTTGAAAACTACTTCAATGAAGGTTAGAATGGTTGGCAGTGTAAACCATTGGCGATAACTCCAGCGTAGCATCGGGAAGGGTTCGGTGATGTAAGCCGTTGAAAACTATTTCAATGAAGGGCAGATAAGCTGTTGAAAACTATTTCAACGAAGGGCAGAGTATCCGATATTGCAAACCATTGGCGACAACTCCTGCGTAGCATCAGGAAAGATCTGATGATGAAAACTGTGGAAAACTATCTTCCTCAGGGAGGATCAATGATAGAATTTGTTATATAAGTCCCTAGCCGAGGCACCGCAAAGGTTCGATGATTTTCAGTTTGTTGTAAACTACTGCTCAAGTAGACACCGAGAAAGTTCGGTGATGGTCAACCTTCATAAACTACCGTTCGAGTAGGTATTATGAGGATATTGTGGAAGCAAACAATAAAAGCTCTATCTCCAGCAGAACTATCAGCATCAACCTGATAGAAAGCCAGGACTGTGGTGACAATCCCAGTGTAACGGCAGGAAGAATCCAAGGATGACAACCAAAGCAAGCTATCATTAGGATAGACATCAATAAATCTCCAGTGAGTCACTCGCAAAAAGAAAGGAGCATCCCATGCGAAGGTAAAGTTGTAAAGCGTATCTGAAGACAAAGAACGTTGGTGACAAATCCCGACGTCGAATTCAGAAAGGTCCAGTGGTATCAGCCATAGGAAAATCTCCCCAGCAGGGATCTTAAAAACATCTCTATAACATAACGTCAAATCAGTCTTAATGGCACTGACGAACATTTTAAACAATTGGCTTCAATCCAATGTAGCATTGGGAAAGATCCGGTGATGAAAGCTTGGTAAACTACCATTCAAGTAGACATCAAGGCAATTTAGTGGAGACCATCATTGACAACTCCATCCCCAGCAGAAATGGTAGGAGTAGTCATGTCATGGGAAGTAACTCCAAACAAAAACGGTCAGCGTACATAACATCATATTATGTTGTATTGCATGGCATCATTTAATCTTGTTATATTTCAAGTGTCTAGTCATCTTTATCCACATCTAAAGTGCTCTAAACTGAGTGATTCTTCTTTTTAAACACTTGTAAGCTCGTGTTTTACTACATACTAAAATTTAACCGGTGGAAACCGAGTTTTCAGGCTTCAAAAGCTATCTGAAGTCTTCTTGGCAACCCATTGTAAGATATTTTAAATTTTTAAGCTTTTTATCACTTCTGTATATATATATATATATATATATATATATATATATATATATCTACTCACGTTGAGAGTCGCATCCTGTGGGTATACCCGGATCATCGATCCGTGATTTTTTATTGCTTTTATATATATAAAAATACTTATATATATATTATTATCGAACTATGCTTCGATTGAGCTCGAATATATATATATATATATATATATATATATATATATATATCTTTTCATCAAATTCTATTTGATTGAGCCTGGATATACATCCGGTGCTTTTACTGCTTTTGTGTTGGGTTTCGGCACATAAAACGTAGCGAAAATAAGCAATTGAAAGACAATTGCGAAACCCTAAAACAGGATCCATACGAAAAACAATTAATTCAGTGGTTAGAAATTATACCGATTAATAAAGCTAGAATCGATGCGGTCGAATCTCCAACACAATTCAAACGAACTGTGTCTCTACGGCATCCACACGAACGCCCCGCGAATCGTAGTACGATCTGCAGAAAAGAAACCGCGGTACTAGCCAACAAGGATGAGGATTTTTTTCGAAACTGCTTTCTCTAGTCTCTCTCTAAGAGCGGCTAGGGTTTTTATTTTTGATGTAAACCCTAAAATGGCTTATATATATATATATATATATATAAATTCAAATTTTAATTATATTATGTTTTGATTAATTAAAATTAAAATTCAAATTTATATATATATATATATATATATATATATATATACACACACAAATTATCCTTTTAATTCAAATTCGTGATTTAAAATACTATCAATCATATTGATATATTTAAATCCTACAATTTAAATTAATTTCCTTTTAAATTACGTTCTATGTGTGTGACTCTATAGGTTATTATTACATTGGCAATAATTTTAAATATATATTATAAAATTATAAACAGTGAGCGGCATCTAGTAATACATCACTGCTACCCCAGTAATAATAAGATCAATAATTCGATGCCACCTTTTCGTGACCAATGTTTCAATGTAATTTAATCCTTTTAACCTTAATATCCTAGATTAAACTCGAGTCATGGAATGTGTCATACTCTTCATAATTTAATCTGAGTTTTTCTTGATCAATGAGTAGACTATATGAAACAAATCACTATTTGAGCATGGCCATGCATTTCATAGTCCTACTCAATCAAGAGGCCTATGGATATCACCCCTAATACATAGGAGGGTTAAATTTCATCTAGATCACTCATATTTCTCACACAATTCATGATGTACCCAATAATCACCTTTATAGTCCACCCTATTAAAGGTGACCTTTGATAATATCAAAGCACATAAATTCTCGTGTATTAATATAGTGATTTCAGGTCGGAGGATCATTACATCATTGTCACTATGAGAATCGTTAATGACACTTCGCATAATGCTCCACATAGAATTCTCATGGTAGGTCTGTCCAGTATATCGTTCTCTAACACGTACATATGCATTAACTTAATATCTCATATATTTATGACCAATGAGATTTGGTCATCAGTCAATCCACATACTAGTCTCAATGTATCATTGTTGTCCCATCAATAATGATACTCGACTAGGGACATTTAAGAACAATGATACTAATTGTAATTATATAATCTCATGTTCAAGTTACATACTTGAAACTGTATAATTTGTATCACTATTCTAAGGAATTTTATTGTGTTTACATTTATATAACGCAGTAAATAAAACCACAATAAAATCATTCATTTATTCAATCAAATATAATATCAAAATGTTAAGCAATTATATCAAATAATTGGCCTCTAGGGCACAAACTCTAACATTTTGTATATATATATATATATATATATATATATATATATATATATATATATATATTTACAGGTTATATATATATAACTACTTTATCAGCCTGCGGGTTAGATTTGCCTAAATCTCGCTATTTCTCACTTTAACCCATGGTGACTAAACTGGAACCGTTGAAGCTGGAATGCTTAGATTTACTCAAATCTAATTCGTTTTCTAGCTTTTGTTGTGGGCTAAATTTGTCTCAGTCTGGTTATTTCTCACTTTAATTGGTTTATGGTGACTAAACTGGAACCGATGAAGCTGAAATAGTTTAGATTTATTCAAATCTAGTTCTTGTTTTAGTTTTTGTACATATTGTTTTCACATGTGAGCCTAGGAATTATGTGATCACAGATTTAGTCTCTGAATCTAGATTCGGTTCCCGTGATGGATATTTTCAGCTGCAACCAGCTTGTAAATTATTCACGGTGTCTGAATTTCCTTAGATGACTCTCATGCCCATAAGGAGTTCGGCACTGCTATGTATCTTATTTTCTTGAATATGCTTCGCATCTCGTAAATAAAAGCAATCAAGCCGAACATATAATAAAATGGAAGTATCAAAGGCTTTAATTACTATTGAGCACAAGGGTTTGAAAAACCTGTTTTACAAAACATCACTGCTATATCTTGATAAATTTAAACTTTTATACAAAAGTCAAACTCTTTGTATATAGGTGCAAACGAGGCATAGCACTACTTCCAAATAACTGCACATAGACCTATACACACACACATTCAGATAAAAATTTAAATTGAAAAGTGACGGTAACCATGTTATCACGGAAGTCGGGGGGTGCCTAATACCTTCCCTCCGCTTAATCAAGCCCTCGGACCCTAACGAATTTTGGTTTTGCAGACCAGTTAAATAGTTTCATATCTCTAGGTCTTTGTGCAAATCTTTTCTCGGTTGAGTTGGTGCAACCATGTAAAAATATCAACTGGCGACTCTTACAGTCAAATCGTCGACATATACATGTCGGACCTTTTCAAACTTATTTTTTCAAACAAATCTCACCTAACATGAGAACAGCGAAAGACAAGAACAGAAAGGGACTAATAAAAATCCAGACGTCGACATATATATACATATATATATATATATATATATATATATATATATATATATATATATATATATATATACAATCCAGACAAATATATATATATATATATATATATATATATTAATTGTTTACTGTGATTAAATATTAGTTTTAACAGTTCATTCCATGTAAAGCTGTAATCTTTAAATTTATGTACTAGATTCACTACAAAAAAAGGCTTATCTGCGACCGTCTATCGGCGACCGATTTTAGACGCAGATAGCCATCAACGACCGTATCCGGTCGCTGATAGGCGTCGCACAAAATCTGGTCACTGATGTGCACATCAGCGACCACCTTTAGCGGCGGGCATATCTGCGACTGATATAAGCGACCGAAATGACAAATCCGGTCGCTAAGCTGAGTCAGCATGGTCTAGGACCAAAGCTGACGTGGACCACGTTTCAGCGACCGGTATCAGCGACCGACTCCGGTCGCTGATATCCTCAGACACATGGCCGTCGCTAATAAAAATCAGCGACCGCATGCGGTCGCTGATATGAAAAAAAATATAATCAGGCTTTTGCTGCTTTGCAGAATTCCCAAAAACATGTACCTGTTTTGTACCTGCTTTATACACACATACACAACAAGATAAACAACATACACAATAATATAAACATCCATTGTCCACCAACACATACACCAAACTAGTTTCAAAACTAGTTTAAATAACATAACTGAATATACAAGTTATAAACATACACATGCAATAATAATATTTCAAAACTTGTTTAAGTAACATACATACATCCAAAGAATAACTTGTGAAAGTACAAGCTTATACTATAACTACAAAACTAATATAAAGTAGGTACGTCAAGCATTATCGCCTCCTTGATCACCTTGCAATTAACAAAATAATAAAACAAGTTACAAATATATACTAACTATGTTAATATTGGTATATTACGACAATATATACAACATATTGATTTTATACCTCGTCGCCATCCCCATGTTGTGATGCTGCTGCTGCCGCCACTGCCTTAGCTAACTCCTCAGGATCCAAAGCCCCCAGATGCCCGCCCAGTATCGTCAGAAGATTTCGATCCTGACATATTGCTCTCACACAGTCAGTCGGAGTATGAATAGCTGGATGGCTCGATGACTGTGTAGACTAGGTAGAAGAGCAGCCTGAGCAACTGAAGGATTGGCGTCGTCGTTGTCCTTGACCTTTAATGTAGTTCTTCTTCACAACAGACGCCCTCTCCCACAACTCTTGATCAATAGGCGGACGTGGAGTGCCTTCAGGATAGCGCTCATTCAATAAACGCTTATAAGTGTCATGTCATCATGTTAACAATTAAATAGTTAAAAATAAATTAATTCTGAAAGCATTGATAAACAAGATCAAGTTGTTAAAATTTATTACCACTATCTGGATAGCCTCAGGCAGACCATCACGGGTGGCCACGTATACATCCAGCCAATGGATAGGCTGCCCTTGGGACTGAGACTCCTATACAAAAAAAGCATAATATTACTAAGTAAAAATGTGATATATTTTCTACAATTTAATATGATTGTAAACATATTAAAACTTGTAATAAAATACGTACCCTGACACTGATATGCTGCAACTGTGAAATACTACCGCCCTTGTATGTCCCTTTAGCCTTTTCGCCATCGGGTACACCCGAGGATCTGTTGCTGGCGGCAGTCTTTCGTCTCTTCACCCAGCTCTCAGCCCTCCATTGGGCACACATCTTAGCCCATATGGCCTGGGTGCACCACTAGGGACTATGCTCGTACATGTAATCTTCTCCCTGGCCTGGATGGTCGATCTCGGCATTGTGAAGGGCTTTCTGTCTTTCTTTATTCAAATTATCTTTGGTGCGGACCGCGCACTTCTGCCAGAATAATGTCTGTATCACTGAAGCCTGCGCGTCCTCCCATCTATACCGTTTCTACAAATAAAACAATAATAATAATATTACTAAATAATTATCCTTTAAATATTATATTAATATTATCTGTCATAATTAAAAAAGCATACCTGAAATTCAGCCCAAACAGCATCCTTGTGGGCGATAGGTGTGCTCGCCCACGTAATCACAGGTGTAGGCCAATTCTGTAAACACAACTGTGATATGCATTTGACGATCTTATTATCTAAAAAATCACTATAATATACAATATCACTTAGCATATATTAAAGCAATTTATATCTAAGTTACAATATTTATGAACAATTTTCAAACTTATACTTATAATACTTAAAAAAAATTAAATCAATAAATAGAATCTTAAATGCTTATATATAAATGATATATGCGGGACATACGTGCTATTCGGAGGAGGACGAATCTGAATAAGAATCCAATCATCCGAATTAGTATGGGCCTTGGACACTTGATTAGGCCCCCTACCCAAGCCGCGCTTTTTCTGCGCTGCTTCAGAAGCCATCTGTATATTAAATAGTTTAGTACATAAACATGACAGTGATATAAACATGTATATATATGAATATAAAATGACAATAAACAAAAATTGCATTTAAATAGTTTAGTACATAAACATGACAATGATATAAAAAACATGTAATGCTAAACATACATTTCATTTGTTCAAGTGTCAATGTCTGATTCAGAATCATCTTATATATGTGTTGCAGATTCATAACCATCATCTGCTTCAGATTCAGTATTGTCAGATTCAGTCAATAACTCTTCCTCGTCAGTATCAATGTCATCTGACACAAGTATTGACTCAGAATCTAATTCATGTGGTTCATCTCCACCATCTAACTAGATTACTTCATTGTCGTCTTCCACATTTATTATAGTTTGACTATGAAGAATCTGCTCTTGGTAAATCTCCCCATCAACTAATTCTACGCGACTACGCGCGGGAGTATGAATTACAACTTGCTAATCTGTAAGCGGTCTATCCCTTTTCCTAACAGGACTAGGAGTGTAGTATACTTATACTGTTTGAGTTGGTAAAACAAATGGTTCGTTGGAGTACGCAGACCTATAGAGGTCAATATCGACGATTCCATGTTTGTCAACACGTATCCCTTTTTCTGAATCAAACCAACGGCACTTGAACAAATGAATATGACCCCCGTACGTGCCCTTGTACGACAACTCTACGATTTCCTCCAACTCCCCATAAAAGGCACGACCAAGCTCATTGTAACAATCTCCCTGGACACACACTCTAGAATTCGTTGTTCTTTTACCGCGCCCATATGCCTTTGTGTGAAATTCACAACCATTTATTTTGTAACCATTGCGGCTGACTTGGTCCCTGTCTGGTCCCATAGCTAGGACTTGTACATTAGCCGGAATCGTTGATCCCTCAGTTAAAGCCTACAAAAACTCCATCTTATTAAATGAAGTCATAGTTAACATGGAGTATATATATATATATACTACGTGCTTAAAAATTGAACTTACTTTGTCCTTTAGCCAAAGTGCAAAGTTTTTATCCCGATTGATTTGAATATCTTTATCAGTTATGCCGGGATGCTTCACTTTTAACTCGTCATCGTACAATCTATACCATGTTATAAACATTAAGATATTGGAATAAATTTTCAACTTAAAAGATAAATCACAAATTCGTACATCACAAATTCGTCAATCTCCTCGCAATTGAGAAGAATGTAAGTATGTGCAGCATGTAATTCTTGCTCAGAGAGGAATATCCGCTTCCCTTTTCTATAAGCTTGGCCCGATAGACCAAATACAGAGAGCCGACCATTTAGTTCAACATTTCTCCCATCATCATGTCTCGATACTCGATTGGCCTTTGTCAAGACTTCGTCCGAAAAATAGTCTGAGACAAACGTAGATATCTCATCGAAACTGTATGCCTCGCATATCGACCCCTCAGCATAAGCTCTATTCTTCACCTTTCTCTTAAGGTTTCCCATCACCCTTTCGAAAGGGTACATCCATTTATATTGAACTGGACCCCCAATACGAGCTTCATAAGGAAGATGGATTTGCAAATGCTCCATGGAGTCAAAAAAACCAGGTGGGAATATTTTTTCCAGTTTACACGTGATCTCTATGATGTTCTTCTCAAGTATAGACGTGTCCTTCTCATTTAATGATTTTGAACATAAGTCTTTGAAGAAACGACTAAGATCCGTCAAAGCATCCCATATTGGTTTATCAAGCAGATCCCGAAATGATATAGGCATGAGCCTCTCCATAAACACATGACTCTTCATCCCTTGCAATTTCCCACCCGTAACACACCTTGCAATGTTTGACGCATATCCATCTGGTAGTTTCAGAGACTTAACCCATGTGCACACATCTTCAACTTGCTTTTTGGACAATGTGTACATTGCATGCGGTTTGACAATCTTACCATTAGGAGATTCGTAAAGTTCTAATCTGGGACGCTTACAAATATCTTTCATGTCCAAACGTGCCTTATCACTGTCTTTTGTCTTCCCCATAACATTCATCACAGTGTTAAACACATTGTCAAACACATTCTTCTCAATATACATCACATCTAGATTATGACGAATCAAATTTGTAGACCAATAAGGCAGTTCCCAAAAGATGCTTCTCCGAACCCAGTTATGAGATTCACCAAACCCATTGATTATGTTTGTGGCATCAACCTTACCAAATGGGATAACCGGCAATCTCATCACATGATCTCGCATCTCCGTTCCCGACAATCGTGGTGCAGGCATATCATTGTCTACTTTCCCTTTCCTGAAGTGTTCTCTATTTCTTCGAAACGGGTGATCTACCGGTAAGAATCGACGATGACAGTTAAACCAACAAGGCTTTCAACCTTTTGATAGATTAAACGACTTTGCATGCTCCATACAATACGGACAAGCCAACTTCCCGTGTGTACTCCATCCAGCTAACATACCATAAACTGGGAAGTCACTTATAGTCCACATAACCGCTGTCCTAAGGTTGAAATTTGTTTTCATTGCAACATCCCAAGTCTGTACTCCATCCTCCCACAATACCTTCAACTCGTCTATAAGAGGTCTCAAGTAAATATCTAAGCTCTTTCCAGGACTCTTAGGACCAGGAACCACGAGTGAAAGAAACAAGTATGGCTGTTTCATACACATCCAAGGAGGCAAGTTGTACGGAGTAACAATCACAGGCCACCATGAGTATGGAATAGCTGAGTGACCAAACGGATTGAAACCATCGGTGGACAATCCAAGCCTCACATTTCTAGGTTCTAATGCAAATTCAGGATGTGCTAAGTTGAAATCTTTCCAAGCTTTCCCATCTACGGGATGATTTAGTTCTCCATCTTTAGCTGGAGATTTTGCATGCCAACTCATATGTTCAGCTGTTCTTTAAGACATGTACAATCTTTTTAGCCGATGTGTTATTGGAAAATACCTTAGAATCTTAAACGGTATACTTGATTTTTTTGTAGTCACACCCTCTTTATTAGGCCTAAACCGATCATGACTGCAAAACGTGCACCTTGTCATCTGTTCATTTTCCTTATAAAATAACATGCAATCATTGGGACATGCATCGATCTTTTGGTATCCAAGACCCAACTTCTTCACCATTTTATTACAAAAGTAATAGTTACCAGGTAATTTTTCACCGTCAGGCAACATACTCTTAATGGCCTTCAAGAGCGACTCAAAACACTCATGGCTCATGTTGTGATCAACCTTGATGTTAAGTAATGTCGCCACTACAGACAATGTAGTATGTTTGGTGCAACCATGCCACAATGGCTCGCTACCCTCGTCTAACAATTTAAAGAAGTCTTTGGCATCAGAATTCATAGGTTGCTCTCTACTTTGCTCCCAATCAAAATCTAGCCCTGCAATATCATGAACCATTTCATTCATACGATAAGTACTACTACCCGAATTGTGTACTTGTGTGATGCCACCATCTCTTCTCTGCCCATGTGCACACCAGCATTCTTCGTAATTTCTCATGAACCTAGAAACAAGTAAATGATAGTTTACCATGTCTATGTCCATATAATTTATATTCTTACACTTCAAACATGGACATCGTATCTGCGACTTACCATTCATACATTCCGGGTAACTATACGCATACTCCAAAAACACCTGGCAACCAGCTCTAAATTCAGCTGTAGCACCTATCTGGGCACTTGACTTTCGTTGTACCATCTAACTACGGTCTGAATAGAGGTTCATGATTCCACGGTACCTACTACATACAACATTATAAATGTTAACATATGACTTGAGCATACTTGTAACCATATGACTTGAGCATACTTGTAAGCATGCATATGATTAACATTTAAGCATACTTATAAGCATATGAGACCGCATAATTGTAACCATATGACTTGAGCATACTTGTAAGCATATGAGTATCTTAGAGATTCATTCATATCAACTAGTGTGCTAAGGCGCCTAACATGTTTTAAGATTATACCCCTCATGGTCCCTTTCTATAATCTTTTATGTTTTGGGATAGTCACAACTTGGTTGAGCAATTTATAGCTTTTATAACATTTTGTAGCTTTATTCTTGTATACATAAGTGTTAAATACCCTTGTTTATCTGTTATAGCCAAAACAGTCTCTTTATTGACCAAGTGTGTCTAGTTACCTTCTCTGTTGCACTAACAGTTCCCTAGCACTGCCTATTTTGGCTTAACAGCCCCCTAATAGCTTACCATGCTAACAACCAAGCATGGCTTGGCTAAGCTTGGTGTGGCCTCGCGGCCCCAAGCCCAGCCCATCAGCTCCAACATCCCCTTAATAGGCTCTAGTGGATCACCACTAGGCTCGTTAATAGTATAAATGTTCGCAACGACCCAACCAATAAAAAAAATTCGCCAGAGTCTCCCCTATAATATGGACTAGCCACATGCACGACGGCATGTATATAAGGTCATTTCTAGGCACCCAAGACACAAACCAAGAGAAATATACAAATTCCCAATATAATAAGACCAAAACAATTGAAATTAGTTGTCTAATTGAGCAGTTTATAGAAATTAGTTGTATTTTTATAGTTTGCATTCCAGATAACTTTTGTTATATAAAAAAAATCTGCTATACAATGCAACCAATTTTCTCTTTGTTGCAGGATAACCCTCTAGTTATCGAATGTTTCGATTTTAACAGTAGTGGAGATCATGTCCTTATCGGGTAATTGTTTCAGTTGCAATTTTTTCGAGCATCTACTTTTAGTTTAGTATTCCTGATAAAAGTTTTTTGTTGGCAATAAAATACAGAAATCAGTTGCAGATTTTGAAAAGTAATATATTTACACTTATTCTTATTTTTTAAAATAATTAATATATTTAATATTACTAAATAATTCCTCCAAAAATCACTGTAAAAAATAAGGAGCAATGAATACTGGAGAGATTCCTGTGCTAATTAGAAATCCATGACCATGATATATCAAATAAGGAGCAAATCAACAAATTATCAAATAATTCCTCCAAAAATCAATGTACAAATTAGAGAGTAATGGGGCATAAGATCACTGTAATGAGCAAATCAACAAAACCCAGAAAGAGAAAAAAATGATGTTCTAAAAATCATCAAATAGCCCTAAAACAGTAAAAATTAAAACCCTAAATATATTGGAGAGATAAAAATAAATAGATAGTTCATACCTTGGAATAGAAACCGACTGTGGGGAGGTGGGGCGGCGTGGCAGCAGTGGCGTCGGTGGGGCGGTGGGGCGGTGGGGCGGCGTGGCAGCAGTGGCGTCCCTCTTCCCCTTCTTCTCTTCTCCCCCTTCTCCATCTTCTCTCTATTCGGTTCTTCCCTCTTTTTTTTCTTCGCCTGTGTCAAACGAATGACTGAAACTGGTAACATTAAGTTTGATCAGCGACCGCCATCTGCGACCGCATGCGGTCGCTAATGTATAATGATGTGGAAGTATTCGCGACCGCATGCAGTTGCTGATTGTTAGTAGTCGCAAATAGCAATCGCGCCAACATTTCCTGCTAATTTTTTTGGAGGTAAAATTGAACTAGTGACCGAGTAGCGACCGGCGTCGGTCGCTAACATAATCTAGCGACCAGATGTAAGCTTCGTCGCTAATGTCGGTCGCTACTAATTTTATCTGCGACCGTCTCTGCGGTTGCTGATAAGTTTGGTCGCTGTTAGAGCATTTTTTTTATTGTGATTTATCTAAATCTAGTCATATCTAACTCTTAACCGGTTCAAAAGTTGTAAAACTAGAACCATTGAGTTAGAATGGCTAAGGTTTATTTAAATCTAGTTTTCTTTCTAGTTTTGTAAATATTAAGCAACCGTGCGACCCTAAATTTGTATCTAGAGGAAGCTGGACGCTTTGGCTACACGCATGCAAGTATTTAACTGATGAATCCTTTGTTTTCAACGTTTAGATTAAATATCTATTTTATTTCAGTAAATTTGTTATTCAGGCTATTCATATGATATTATGTGAGCCTAGGAGTCAAGGGATCTAAGATCCAGTTGACGGACCTAGATCTAGTTCCCATGATGGACCCTTTTCAGTTGTACAGCTAGTTTGTAAATCATATGTGTGGTGTTCGGACATACTTTGATGGCTTTCATGCCCATAAGGAGCCCGACACTTATATATATTATTTTGTCGAAGATGCTTCGCATTTCAAAAATAAAATCAAAACAAGTCGAATACAAAATAAAATGGAAGTATCAAAAGCTTCAATTACTATGTGAGCATATGGGTTTGAAAACTTGTTTTCAAAGCATCATTTCTATATATTTTGCTTAAAATTGAACTTTTATACAAGTCAAACCCTTTGTATATAGGTACAAAAGAGTCGTAGCATTACTTCCAAATAAAGCACCTAGGCCCAATTAACTGCAACACACACATTTTAAATAAATTAGGGAATTGAAAAGACGCGGTAACCATATTTTCACAGAAGTCGGGGGGTGTCTAACACCTTCCCCCGGCTTAAGCAAGCCCCTGAACTCTATGAATCTCGGTTTATAAGGCCTGTTAAACAGAGTCCAATAATTGGGTCTTTTGCAAAACCTTTCATAAACTCGGTTGAGTTGGTACAATCATTTCACTTCTACCAACTGGCAGCTATGTAAAAAATCAATATTTTCAAATCGTCGACATTTTATGTCGGACTCTTTTGTCAATTTCATCCTTTTGAACCACATAAAAACATAAAGAGTAAGAAATATTTAAAAGATGAATTTCAAAAAGAAAATTTTTCCCAACGTCGACAATGTAATAAGTAAAAAACAAGATATTTGGAATCATTTTCAGATGCTATCTTAATATGTCAGATGCATATTCTTCACCACCTATAAACTTCAAAAATGTGAAGTCCTCGCCTATCAAACCTGATTGAGCAACTATCTTTTAATAATGGATCCATTTGAAATTTATTTCCATTTTTCTTCTTATATATATATATATATATATATATATATATATATATATATATATATATATATATATATATATATATATATATATATATGTCCCGGCTATCCATCGAATCATAGGAAGTGAACAAAAAACGAATTGACTATAACGATAATTTTGTCTGTCGTTATAGTCGGTTCGTTAACTCCAGTTCGCTGAAGAGTCGGACCGTGTGTATATATATATATGAGTGCTACTATATATCTTGACAAGTTCAGTCGATATTAAATACTCCCAACAACACATGAGATAAAAAGATGTAAAAAAAGAACTGACATATTACTATTCTCTTTTATAGTTCTACGATCACATTAGTTACGATTCACATTTGACATAAAATTAATCGACATATAAATCATTTTCCTATATATATTTCCACCTCCTCCTAACGGGAAACATGACAAAACAGTGGTTGTTGGCTTTATTTATAGTAAACGGAACTCACATTAACGTGAGTGAGGCCTTATAAAAATAATAATTTCTCTCGTAAAAATATCAATTCCCTATATAAACTCCTTCAAAGAATCACAATACTGTCCATATCAATAATATAAAACACCAACCTGCCATATACAATCAACTAATAAAAATTTTACATTTTTATTGATGTCCATTGAAGTTTCAAACCATGATTTTGGTGCAGTATACATATAAAATGCTCGACATACTCTCAAAACCAAAAAAGACATCCAAAATTAAATGACAGTACATGCATAGTAAAAAAACAAACATAAAAAGGCCCTCGAACCAATTCTACAGATCTAAAAAGGGGATGCCAGTGTTTGCTGAACACCGATCCTCCTCTTCCTTAGGCGCTCTGCAATGATGAAGGCAAGTTCTAGAGATTGCGACGCGTTCAATCTAGGGTCACAATGAGTGTGGTAGCGTGATTCCAAGTCATCAAAAGTCACAGTTCTTGATCCACCGATGCACTCTGTCACATTTTGGCCTGTCATCTCTAGATGAACTCCTCCAGGGTGGCTTCCTTCTTGCTCATGCACGTCAAAAAATGCTCTCACTTCCGCCTGTCCCAAAAATACATATGTTCAGATATATGTTAAAAATTATATATTACCACTTTGTAAAACTTAAAATCTTAACATGCAACAAGAATAACGTGAATAATTTAACATTAGTATATTCTACCCCTTAAAAGTGCCATTTCAATCAAAACAAATTTGGTTTTGTTGAAAAAGCCAGACTACTTGAGGAAAAAGTAAGCTTCCACATGCAAAATGGGCCCAAGTCTCCAAGTTGGTCCTGACTAAATCATAGATAGAGACTTGTAACCAGCAACCAACCAAGAAATTACTTCCTCGAATCACCAAACCCAAGTTTTAAGTATTTTTATAAGACAATGAAACCCTAAATCCACATTCTCCCTTTTCCCAGCTACCACATTGTGCATATTTGTCTAGATTTGTTTACTATGATATAAAAAAAATACTGTTTCCCCTGATTTTCACAACTCCACTTTATCAAGGTGGTTGACCTACCAGACCCACCTTAGGAGTGCCAAGGTTTAATAATATAGCTTAAACGACAAATCAACTGCGAACAAATGTGCTGTTTTAGAACATAATGCATGCAGACTAGGGACTATGGATGAAATATCAGCAAACCATCAGCAGTGATTAATTTATACTATGGAGAAATGATTGAGAAAGATACAAGAATTTTGGCCTACACCGAGTTTGCACCACATAACTAGTTGAAAAAAAATCTACGTCAGTATATTCGTGGAATATGCTATAACAAAGTGCTTTATAAGCTAAAACTTTAAAGGCCTTAGATGTTGATAGTCTTCCTATGTCCGCATGTTTTACATAGTCTTTCAATTTAGCACACGTATATGGCTTGGTGGTAAATAGTTTATTTCTATCACATGCCCAATTATTTTAGCCCAAGTACTTTACTACTTTTGTTTCTTGTTATATTTTCCCCTAAACCAAATCCTTTTAAAATTATACACAAAGCAGGGAGGTTAGCGAAATAATAAGATTCTTACCCTGATAGCATCGAAAGGGCGAGTTTTAAGACCACAGGGAGCTTTGATGGTGTTTCCATGCATAGGATCACTGACCCAAGTGACAATTTGCCCTGCTTGTCGTACTGCCCTGATAAGATGGGGAAGCTTCACCCTCATGTTCTCTGCTCCCATTCTCGTGATAATTGTTATTCTTCCTGCTTTATTCTGAGGATTCAAAATCTCAATGAGCTTGACTAGTTCAGTTGGATTCATCTTATCGCTGACCTGTAATACAAAAGCTTTCATTTAGTTGCAAATCTTACTGTCCACCAATAATTTTACATTGAATGCCTACAATAAAGTGAATGTCTAAAAGGACGATAATGCAATTACCTTAATTCCCAGGGGATTAGCAACTCCTCTTAAGAACTCAACATGTGCACCATCCAACTGGCGAGTTCGTTCCCCAACCCACAGAAAATGGGCAGAACAATCGTAGTACAAGCCAGATGTCGAGTCCATCCTAGTAAGAGATTGCTCATAAGGCAAAAGCAAGCACTCATGAGATGTCCAAAATTCAGTGGTTGTCATGATAGGATGGTCTACTGTAAGTCCAGCTGCCGCCATGAATCCAAGAGCCTCATCAACTCGGTTAGCTAGTTCTCGGTACCTATCAGCCCAATATAACCAGTTACTCACAATCAGTAAATACAACCAAATTGCATCTCATTTTGATATGAAACCCAGCCCCCGAAAAAAAATTCAAGTCCATAAGTATTCCAACATAGGCAGTGCTAAGGACAAAATAACTTAGAACTATTGATTCTGACAAATTCTTAGATCTTTTTTTCTGGGCTATAAACCAATAAATTTAACAGAGGTTGCTTATAGGCTTTGAAATTAATCTTGTATTTAGTGGATAACCTCACACAGCATATTATCAACTTATAATAAGTTAAATGTATGACATAACATGTACAATTACATTAAGTAGCTGCCAAAATCGTGTGTCCAACTCCAAACAAAATCAAGATAAACAATTAAAATTAAAACTAAAGAAAGGCTGATTCAACATACCTATCACCCTGTTCACTTTGCTCAGTGAAATCAAGATTCCATTGGGTAACCCTCTGCATAGCAGCATACCCTCCTGTGGCAAAAGCCCTCAAGAGATTCAAAGTAGCTGCAGATTGACAATATGCCCTGATCAATCTCTGAGGGTCCGGAGTCCTCGACTTCAAATCAAAGGCATCTCCATTCACATTGTCCCCTCTGTAACTAGGCAGCTTCACACCATCCTTCTCCTCAAATGGGGTTGATCTCGGCTTTGCAAATTGACCCGCCATTCTCCCCACCTATGTAACCAACACCCAATAACCCAAAATCAATTAAATTTCAACATAAACAAACAAATATTCAAGGAAAATAATTATGACAACTATGTTGAACTAACTTGGAACTAAAATCCATAAAATAGAATAATAATGTGTCGGCCCTTCTTTAATCTTTACTACCTCATATCACATGTATCCACACAAGTCTATATCTAATATCCACATAAATTTGTTGTCATGTATAACAACACTCGATTCAATACAACCGCAATAACAACCTCCATTTATCACATCCAACTTCCGAACATATGAACAATTATAACTAATTTTGGAAGCATAGTAAAATCATTAAATTAGTGAAGAAAAGTGAGAAAATTAAACCTTAATGACAGGCATTTGTCCACCGAACATCAACACAGCACCCATTTGGAGAAGAATTCTGAAAGTGTCACGAATATTATTAGCATTGAACTCCTTGAAACTCTCAGCGCAATCACCGCCTTGAAGCAAAAACGCATTGCCCATTGCCGCCTCACCGAGTCGTTCCTCCAGATGCCGCGCCTCTCCTGCGAACACGATCGGCGGGAAGGCATCGAGCGTTTGGAGCACCGAATGGAACTCTTCCTGATCCGGGTACTCGGGAAGTTGCAGGGCCTTCTTGGATTTCCAGCTGTCGATGGCCCATTTCGAGGAGAACTTATCTGCCTTTGTCACCACCGGCGTTGTGGTGGCTGTGGCGGTGGCCGCCGACGAGGAGGATTTTGGGGGCTTATCGGAAACAATGGGGTTTTTGGATGGGTCAGGGGAATGGACAGCGGAGATTGGTTTGATAGATCTAATGGGGTTTAGGTTGGTTGGATGAATTTGGGTTTGAAAGTATTTGGTGGGAATTAGGGGATTTGTGCCTGTAAGAGCCATTGATCTTTGCTAGATGAGCTGAGAGATTGAAAGTGCAAAAGGGTACCTGGAATTCTGGGAAATGGATGGAGGAGGAGGTACCTGAAGAGCGGAGAGAGAGAGGCGAAGGGGTTTTATAATGAAGGTTTTTGAGGTGGCTGGTGAATGATGGTGGTTGTTGGGAAGGGTATTTTGGGAATTTAAATATTTAAAAGAAAAGGTCAATATAATTTGGCACTTCACCAACTCATTCAACATAAAATAAATATAACAAGAAAAAAAAATTACCCTAAATCTTTTGGTTGGTTATTTTTGGGCTTCGGAGAAGGAAATAGCTTAGCTAAGCGCCTAAGCCAATCTTTTTGAGCTTTAAGATATTTGTGACATATATGTCGAGTTTTAAGATATTGAATAGTGTTAAGCTAATTAGATAATTTTTGTTTAATTAATCTAGGTCATGTTTATTTACAAGTATTATAATTTTAAAATTATTAATCTTAGGATTAAATAGTCTTAATCACGTATTTGTTTTATATGAAATTATTCATAGGATAACTTAAAATAATCACATGTTATGTTTGTTTTTTCAGAATTAATTAAAGTATTGGATTAAATAATATCGTTTGGACTATTATACCATTACCAATAATAACATATTTTGAACTTATTTACACATCAAAAAAAATATTTACTCATTAGATATACACCCCAACCCCACCCCACCCCACCCCAATCCACTCCAAAAAATAATATTTTTTGATAATGTATACACTATCAGCTAAGGGTGTAAACGAGTCGAACTAAAACGAACAGAGAGTTACTCGAATTCAACTCGAAATGATAAATTCATACTCGAATTCGAATTGTATTTAAAAATTTCTACTTAGATTCGACTCAACTCGAATATTTATTACTCGAATTCGATCCGACTCGACTCGAATATTTATTCAAACTACTCGCAATCTTCAAATTCAAGCTCGGATTCGAGTCTTCACATAATAATTAATTTTATAATAAATATAATTATAAATTAAAGTTGTTATTTTACTCAGAAATGAGAAATATATTTACTATTACACTTTACAAACATAAAATCACAATTAAAATTAAAAATAAAATAAAATAATAATTAATTATCCTAATTTGATTTAAATTTGTATATATTATAAGAGAATGTATCGAACATCTAATCGAATCTGTATCAACCGAGTATATATCGAATCACAATCAAGAATTCAAATAGTTTGAATCTTAAACAAGTCGAATATAATCTTACTCAGATTTTATTCATATTTTTATTCGAACTATTTTTAATACTAAGATTTGGATCATATTATTAACGAATCCGAGTCTCACTCGTATTTTTCGAGTCGAGTTCGAATCGAGCCCGAACTGTTTGACTCGTTTACAGCCTTACTCTCACGCCCCTCCCCAAAAAAAATATTTACTGATTATGTATACGACCATCTCGCCCACCCCCCACCCCCACCCCCAAAAAAAAAATTTACTGATTATGTATACAATCCCATCTCGCCCACCCCCCACCCCTACCCTCACCCCCACACACCCACTCACCCCCTATCTCTCAAAAATAATTTTTATTGATTATGTATACACTCTCACCCCGCCCACCGCCGACACTCCCACCCCAACTCCCACTCTCCCACACCACCCCCTCAAAAAAAATATTTACTGATTATGTATACTCTCCACCCCACCCCACCCATACCCCTACCCCTACCCCTATCCCTACCCCTACCCCTACCCCCCATCCCCACCCCCACCTCCACCCCATCCCACCCCAAAAAATAATATTCAGTGATTATGTATACACCCCTACCCCCACCCTCCACCCTCTCAAAAATAATAATATTTAGTTATTATATATACTCACCCCAACCCCCAAAAAAATAATATTCATTGATTATATATACTCATCCCACTCCCACTCCAATTCTAAAAAAAATAACATTTACTAATTATGTATACAACCCCACCTACACACCCCCGTCCTCCACCCTTTCCACTTCTCAAAAAAATAATATTCAGTGATTATATATACACCACACCCTCACCGCCCACCCAAAAAAAAATATTTAGTCTTTGTACTAGTAAGTTTTAAGTTGCCAGTAATAAGAACAGAAATTACAGGATATTATAGTCATTTTAGAAAAAGGTTAAGGTTGAGGTTAATTTTGTCTAGTAATTTTTAATCCCAAATGGTAGTGATTATAATACCAAGTGGAATATGATATTAAATAATCCCACATCTTAAGCTATTTTATAATCTCAAGACTAATAGTCCCAAGCACAAATTTAAAAATAAACAAGACACTCGAGATTAATAGTGTGACGCCCCCAAAATAGGTATACAACACCCATTCTGAGTCGCCAAATACATGGTACAGAAAGCAAACTACAACTTCAATAATACAATTGTCGTGCAAAATACGACAACACATACTGTGAGTTTAAATACAAATATTGTCTTCTAGACAATATCCACACTCAAATAAGTCCTCAATACAATTATTCAAACACTATTTTACAAAAATAGTGAGGACTGCTAAAACATCTTTCTAGAACCATCACTCCATACCCCGACTAGATCCTGCTATGTTCTCACCTCCTGAGAAGAAAAATGGAACAAAAAGGAAAAGGGTGAGCTCAACTAGCCCAGTAAAGAATATTATGACTAAGATAATATACAACAAATTATCGTTAGTTTTCAACAGGGAAAAATCTGATAGAATATAATCGACAACAAGTTTTAGATCAACAACTGCAGCGGAAACAGCAAACTATTAGAAGAGTCAAGTAGAGAAAGAATTCTACTATCTTCTAAGATTTAAAAGTCCATCATCAATATTTTATCCCTGTAACATCAATTAATAATCATCTTTGCACTACAGGCCAAAGATATTCATTTGTATCACCTGTCAGTCATGTTCATCTCAACACCTGTTCATCTTTGCACTACAGGCCAAAGATATTCATCAAGTAATCATACATCTTTGCACTACAGGCCAAAGATATTCAGTAATATCATTATTTAGGACTGAGGATGATGAAAAATATCTTAAAGAGAACGAATCCAGTGAGACAGAAGGACAAATAGTAGGGATTCGTATAATAGTTTATCCAAGATCAATAATACTTCATAATAATCAATTGTGAAGCAGAATTCAAAAATAAAGATTAAAACATGGATACAATCAAAGATAGTAACCATAATAGACATCTTGGAAAAAAAGGGAAAATTTTATTTTTTAGTGAATAGTGCCGTATTCGTGAATAGTACCGTATACGTGAATAGTGTCGTATACGTGAATAGTAACTCCGACACAAAAAGTTTCAAATTTGATAAAAACTCATATCAATATTTCAGCATAATGATATTGAAGAAAATAATATCATTTAAGAAGAAAATAATATCCCTTACCTCAAAATATCAGTACTTCTGGTCGGAATACCGGTATAAGGCTTGAGAGAAACTTGCTCTGATGAATAGAAACTCTCAAAGTATCTAAATACTCACAAAATACACTCAATAATCTAGAGAGAGAAAGAGAGAAAACTTGTTTCTGGTGTGATTTTCAATTCTAACTTAGCCCTCTATTTATAGAAAAATTTTAGTAGGCTTGACCTGCAACCTGATGGCTTTACCTGCTACTATTCCCACCCACCACATTTGAAATATAATTCAGCACATTTCTTCACCAACCACAAGTGGGGCCCACCAATTCTAGAATTTTCCATCAAAATGATAAACTCCGAAAATTCAACAATTTCTGAACCAGTCATCTTGTAAAATTCATAATAAATCATACGTTCACTTTTAACGGTTCAAAATTTGTGAGAATATACTCAACTTATATATGTATAACATATCCAAAAATCACCACGATCCAACGGTCGAATTAAAAATTATAACCCCCGCAAAATATCTCAAAAACCCTGATTTTTAATACCTCCATTCTGATAAAAATACGGATAAAAACCTCAACATTAACTCCTTCATTTTTAACCACAAAAATATATCCCTCATTTATATCCACATAAAATAAATATTTCCTTATCATATGAATCAATAATTATTTATTCACAAATAATATTACAGAATCACATTTATGACAACCAGGCCGTTCCTAGGAAAGAGGGGGCTTTCCAATAAGGATTTCTCCTTACTGGCGCGCAATTAGATGACCAAACCTCTCTTTAGACAGAACTTTCTAGACATTGCCAATAATGTTATCTAATAATATTATTCAAATAATATGAATTATTGATCTGATAATGGAAAATACTGTGCAGCAACAATTATTGAAACAACAATAATATAAAATATCAACGCAACAATTATTGCATCAATAAAATAAAATATTGAACAGTAACTACTGTAACAATTACTGAGTAGTGCCTTCTTACGTAAGAATCAATAATTGGTGCAATACCGTGTGCTACTGTATTTTAACCACCGGGTATTCCAACAGTATTAACGGTAACAACTACACCGTTATTTATAAATAACTTATACTTGTCGTTTTCTTCATCCAATCGTTTTTCGTTATAGGGCCCACACAAGGCTGCGCCGTCGTACGAATATTCCCCTACAGCAAGAATATTCCACGACCAAACGAATATTCCCCGACAAAATGAATATTTTATAACCACTTGCTTATTTTGCAAATTTTGCACATTTCACCCATAACCAAAGTATTATATCAAATTAACCCCTTATTATTCACAATAATATTTAGAGAAAATTTGATTTTATTCATTAATAAGTCGGGGTCTTACAACCTCCCCTCCTTATGAAATTTCGTCCTCAAAATTGACGTACGTACCTGATGTTTCAAAAAGGTGAGGATACCTCGCTTTCATTTCTGATTCCAACTCCCAGGTCATTTCTTCAATAGCATGGTTTCTCCACAAAACCTTAACTTGTGGTATAACCTTCGTGCATAGGACATGCTCTTTCCTATCCAATATCTTAACAGGTACCTCCTCGTACGTTAAATCTTTAGCTATCTCGTCTGGTTCTAACTCAATAATGTGGTTCGGATCTTTAACATATTTACGAAGCATAGATATGTGAAAAATATTATGAACACGAGACATGCTTGGAGGTAATGCGAGTCTATATGCCACATTTCCTATTCGCTCAAGAATCTCAAATGGACCAACAAATCTTGGATTGAGCTTTCCTCTCTTCCCAAATCTTGTAACTCCCTTCCATGGTGCAACACGTAACAATACATGATCCCAATATTAAATTCCACGTCCTTCCGATGAAGATCCGCATAACTCTTTTGTCGATCCTGTGCCGTTTGTATACGTTGTCGAATCATTTGGATCTTCTCTGTAGTAATGCGTACCAACTCTGGTCCCAACAATGTTGCTTCACCCACCTCGTCCCAGCATACTGGAGAACGACATTTTCTTCCATACAACGCCTCGAATGGAGCCACACCTATGCTCTCTTGATAACTGTTGTTGTAGGAGAATTCCACCAATGGTAGGTACTTATCCCAACTCCCTTTGAGATCTAGGATACTGGAGAACGATATTTTCTTCCATACAACGCCTCGAATGGAGCCACACCTATGCTCTCTTGATAACTGTTGTTGTAGGAGAATTCCACCAATGGTAGGTACTTATCCCAACTCCCTTTGAGATCTAGGACACAAAGTCTTAATAGATCTTCAAGAGTTTAAATAGTCCTCTCTGATTGTCCGTCTGTTTGAGGATGGTATGCCGAACTAAATCGTAAATCCGTGCCCATAGCTTTCTGCAAGCTAACCCAAAATCGTGAAGTGAATCTTGGGTCACGATCCGAAACTATGGATACTGGCATGCCATGCAATCTCACAATCTCATTCACGTACATACTAGCAAGACGTTCAAGGGAATAAGTCTCACGTATCGGCAAGAAATGAGCGGACTTGGTTAATCTATCAACAATAACCCAAATCGCATTTATGCCTTGAGAAACCTTGGGAAGACCCGTAACGAAATCCATGGTAATGTGTTCCCACTTCCATTTCAGAATCTCAAGTGGTTGCAATGGACCTTTTGGTACTTGATGCTCCGCCTTTACACGTTGACAAGTTAAACACCTCGAGATAAACTTTACAATCTCTCTCTTCATATTGTTCCATCAAAATGTATGTCTAAGATCACGATACATTTTAGTACTTCCAGGATGGATTGTAAATGGTGTATTGTGTGCCTCCATCATGATCTTGTACTTCAAATCAGAATCGTTAGAAACACAAAGTCTGGAGTGGACTCGAAGTATTCCTTCTTCATCGATTCTTGCTTCCGGAATAGCACCTTCTTGTATTTTCTTCTTCATACGCATCAGCTCCCGGTCTGTGGCTTAAGCAACTTTAACTTTATCGATTAAAGTTGATTCTGCGCGTATACTTGACATCATCGCACTCGTTCCTACATATGATCTTCTACTCAATGCGTTAGCTACCGCGTTCGCTTTTTCAGGATGGTATTGGATGGTATGATCGAAATCTTTCAACAGCTCGAGCCAACATCGGTGTCGCATGTTGAATTCTTGGAAGCTCTTCTCGCATTCCTCGGTCCATTCGAAGTTTGTATCTTTTCGAGTCAGCTGAGTTAACGGAGTAGCGATTCGAAAAATACTTCCACGAATCTCCGATAGTAACCAGCTAAGCCTAGAAAGCTACGTATTTCGATTACTGACTTAGGTTTGCTCTTAACTGTGACTCATATCCCAATCTTGGATAGCACGTCACAATGACACCTATCAGTTTACTACCGCACGAATATGGCGTCCCCTACGGAGAGTCTGGCTTCGGTGCATTCTACAAAGGAAGTCACCAGATAGAGGCTCGGGTACCAACTTCTATAGTTGGGTTTTTAACTCCTGAAGTTCAATAGGAGCTATTCAATATGAGATTTTAGAAATGGGTTTTGTATCGGGTTGAAGATCAATACAAAAATTCAATATCACGCTCTGGGTTAGGCCAGGAAATTCTTCAGGAAATACGTCAGGAAATTCACTAACAACAGAAATATCATTCAAATCTGACGTATTTTTGTTCAAGTCCATGACATAGCTAAGAAAGCTTGACATCCGTTTTTCAATAAACGAATGACTTTACGGCTTGATATGAAAGAGTTTGACTTCAATGGTTTGGTTGCTTAAATTTGAATAACAGGTTACTTAGGAATATGAAAACTAACAACCTTACGAAAGCGATCAATTTTGGCATGATGAGTAGTTAACCAATCAATTCCTAAAATCACATCAAAAGCAAGTATCTTTAAAGAGATAAGATCAACAGGTAATGTGATAGTGCCAACTTGGATCATACAAGATTTATAAACAGTGGATGTAACGAAATTTTCTCATAACAGAGTTTCCACAGATAAATCAAAGTCTAATTTCTCCGGAGTCAAGTTTAAACGTTGAGCACAAGCAGGAGAAATAAATGAATGGGTAGAACCGGTATCTAATAAGGTATAGACTTAGCAAAAATTTATAATTAACTAACCCGTGCTAACTTCGTTCGGGTTCCTCGCATTCTGACCAGTCACGAAAAACGCTCTTCCAGGAACCGTTGACTTTGACTTTTCTGGGACAGCTTTTTGAGTCACCACCCCCGTTGGACTTGGTTTCGCTACAGTACAATCTCGAGCGATATGTCCTTCCTTTCCACAGTTATAACATATCTTAAACTGTTGTGGACAGTTTGGGCTGATATGTCCTTCTTTTTCGCACTTATAGCATATGACCGGTGGTCGTTCTCCTCCCTTAGAACCAGTTGCTGCTGGTGCTGACGTCTTCGTATTATCATTGTTGTACCTTCTCTTCTTGAAATCTCCTCCCGACTCGCTCCTTCTATTATCACGACCACGATTACCACCAGAGTGGTTACCGCTTTTGTCCGAATGCTTTCCTTCCCTCTGGTTGTCATTGCTCCGATGACCGCTGCCACCGGTATGACCCTGGTTGTGGTCCCTCAGTTGCACATACTCATTATCTCGCTCTAATAATTGAGCCATGTTTACAACATCTGAATATAAAGAAAATTTATGAGAGATAAGATATTGCCGAATCTCGGGTTTTAGACCTCTCAGAAACATCCTTGTCATTCGTTCCTCATTTTCGACCAAATGAGGTGCAAACCTGGAAAACTCTGCAAACTTCGCCTCGTACTGGGATACCGTCATGTTGTTTTGTTCCAGTCTGATAAACTCCACCTCCTTCATATGACGAATACTTTCAGGAAAGTACTTGTCATTGAACAGTTTTTGAAATGTTTCCCAGGACATGTTGAGTGCGTCAGGCTGGGTACACTTCACAGACTCCCACCAGTAGTCTGCCTCACCACGGAACATAAAAGTGGTGAACGGAACCTTCTGTTCCTCCATGCATCCCAAGACATCGAATATCTTGGTAATTTTCTTGACCCACGTTTCCGCCATGATCGGATCCGGCTTTCCCTTAAATTCTGGTGGTCCCAATTCTTTGAACTGTTTAGCTGTGACAAACCGCGCGTTGTTATCATTTTCACCCGTATTCTGCACACGAGTCTCCCTCGTTTGATTTTGCATGAACTGTAAAAAGCTCCTAAACATTCCATCATTCATCATTTGCTCGGTAACGTTGTTTACAGGAGGAATATTGCCTTCCTGTTCCCCTGGGTGGTGATCAAAGGTGTCTCCACGGTCTGATTTACTCCATTATTAATGTTCTCAGCTGTCATTCTTAAATACTGACATAAAATAAGGGTTAATAGTCATGTCATATATTATCCCTATACTCTGACCGACCAAATAAACACCAAATAAACTTAGTCAGGTCATACTAGCGAAGGAATTCCCCGTCTCTCCCCTCCTAGTTCTTGTCTCACATCTCAGCCAGGGATCATATCCCTAAGCTCTGATACACTGTGACGCCCTCAAAATAGGTATACAACACCCATTCTGAGTCGCCAAATACATGGTACAGAAAGCAAACTACAACTTCAATAATACAATTGTCGTGCAAAATACGACAACACATACTGTGAGTTTAAATACAAATATTGTCTTCTAGACAATATCCACACTCAAATAAGTCCTCAATACAATTATTCAAACACTATTTTACAAAAATAGTGAGGACTGCTAAAACATCTTTCTAGAACCATCACTCCATACCCCAACTAGATCCTGCTATGTTCTCACCTCCTGAGAAGAAAAATTGAACAAAAAGAAAAAGGGTGAGCTCAACTAGCCCAGTAAAGAATATTATGACTAAGATAATATACAACAAATTATCGTTAGTCTTCAACAGGGAAAAATCTGATAGAATATAATCGACAACAGGTTTTAGATCAACAACTGCAGCGGAAACAGCAAACCATTAGAAGAGTCAAGTAGAGAAAGAATTCTACTATCTTCTAAGATTTAAAAGTCCATCATCAATATTTTATCCCTGTAACATCAATTAATAATCATCTTTATCCAAATATTCATCTTTGCACTACAGGCCAAAGATATTCATTTGTATCACCTGTCAGTCATGTTCATCTCAACATCTATTCATCTTTGCACTACAGGCCAAAGATATTCATCAAGTAATCATACATCTTTGCACTACAGGCCAAAGATATTCAGTAATATCATCATTTAGGACTGAGGATGATAAAAAATATCTTAAAGAGAACGAATCCAGTGAGACAGAAGGACAAATAGTAGGGATTCGTATAACAGTTTATCCAAGATCAATAATACTTCATAATAATCAATTGTGAAGCAGAATTCAAAAATAAAGATTAAAACATGGATACAATCAAAGATAGTAACCATAATAGACATCTTGGACAAAAAGGGAAAATTTTATTTTTCGGTGAATAGTGCCGTATTCGTGAATAGTACCGTATACGTGAATAGTGCCGTATACGTGAATAGTAACTCCGACACAAAAAATTTCAAATTTGATAAAAACTCATATCAATATTTCAGCATAATGATATTGAAGAAAATAATATCATTTAAGAAGAAAATAATATCCCTTACCTCAAAATATCAGTACTTCTGGTCGGAATACCGGTATAAGGCTTGAAAGAAACTTGCTCTGATGAATAGAAACTCTCAAAGTATCTAAATACTCACAAAATACACTCAATAATCTAGAGAGAGAAAGAGAGAAAACTTGTTTCTGGTGTGATTTTCAATTCTAACTTAGCCCTCTATTTATAGAAAAATTTTAGTAGGCTTGACCTGCAACCTGATGGCTTTACCTGCTACTATTCCCACCCACCACATTTGAAATATAATTCAGCACATTTCTTCACCAATCACAAGTGGGGCCCACCAATTCTAGAATTTTCCATCAAAATGATAAACTCCGAAAATTCAACAATTTCTGAACCAGTCATCTTGTAAAATTCATAATAAATCATACGTTCACTTTTAACGGTTCAAAATTTGTGGGAATATACTCAACTTATATATGTATAACATATCCAAAAATTACCACGATCCAACGGTCGAATTAAAAATTATAACCCCCGCAAAATATCTCAAAAACCCTGATTTTTAATACCTCCATTCTGATAAAAATACGGATAAAAACCTCAACATTAACTCCTTCATTTTTAACCACAAAAATATATCCCTCATTTATATCCACATAAAATAAATATTTCCTTATCATATGAATCAATAATTATTTATTCACAAATAATATTACAGAATCACATTTATGACAACCAGGCCGTTCCTAGGAAAGAGGGGGCTTTCCAATAAGGATTTCTCCTTACTGGCGCGTAATTAGATGACCAAACCTCTCCTTAGACAGAACTTTCTAGACATTGCCAATAATGTTATCTAATAATATTATTCAAATAATATAAATTATTGATCTGATAATAGAAAATACTGTGCAGCAACAATTATTGAAACAACAACAATATAAAATATCAACGCAACAATTATTGCATCAATAAAATAAAATATTGAACAGTAACTACTGTAACAATTACTGAGTAGTGCCTTCTTACGTAAGAATCAATAATTGGTGCAATACCGTGTGCTACTGTATTTTAACCACCGGGTATTCCAACAGTATTAACGGTAACAACTACACCGTTATTTATAAATAACTTATACTTGTCGTTTTCTTCATCCAATCGTTTTCCGTTATAGGGCCCACACAAAGGCTGTGCCGTCGTACGAATATTCCCCGACAGCAAGAATATTCCACGACCAACGAATATTCCCCGACAAAATGAATATTTTATAACAACTTGCTTATTTTGCAAATTTTGCACATTTCACCCATAACCAAAGTATTATATCAAATTAACCCCTTATTATTCACAATAATATTTAGAGAAAATTTGATTTTATTCATTAATAAGTTGGGGTCTTACAAATAGTCTTATCCCAAGTATAATCCTTGCAAGCAAACATAGCCTATGTTTGTTTGCAAGGATTATAATCCATGTGATTATAATTTCAAGACTATTAATCCTAAGATTATAATCTCGATATTATAATTATAATGTCTAGTGTTAACGCCAAGATCTTTGATGACGTCCCAATCACGTAAGATGTCCTAATCCTGCACAGTAAACACAGTCAAAACTAAAAGCTTGACGGCTGGACCGTCGGGGGATAACTCCGGCGTGAGAGTCGGTACAGGCCGTTCAAGGTTTAACAATGGAGGATAAAATATCTAGTGTTTCTAGGAGATAAAAATCGTAGGTTGTGTGTATGCGTACCTCCTGTTAGAAGCCTCCCTTGCTTGGTTATACTCTCATGCTCAGTTTTTTGTGCCACCAACCCCAAGCTGACACAGCCCCCCACTCCTCTATGGTCTCAGCCGTGTGCATGCAGGTTGTCACCTTTTTTTCACTGTACCTACCACCGGCTGGATAAAATCCCATCCACATTAATGATCTGCAGACTTTGAGTCAACTGCTCTTCTTTTTCATCATTACCAAACAAAGGCTTAGATATAAAAAGATTTAATGGGTTAGCATATGGGCCCGGTTCAATGTTAAGGAGAGATGACGTAGGGATTAGGCCCAATAACTCCACGACCCAACAAAAGAGATCCAAGGGACTAATTAAGTGAACAAGCCCAATTCGTAGGGCCCAATAGGAGAAATATCATGACCCAACATTTAGACTATTAAGTTATTTTATAATCCCGATACTAATAATCCCAAGTCTAAATTTAAAAACAAACAAGGCATTTAGGATTAATAATCTTATCTCAAGTATAACTCTTACAAATAAACCTAACCCTAGAGTTTAGATAAAATTTTACTTAGTTATATTGTACAAACGGTCGATAAATGATGGATATTGATCGGTTGTACAATACAACTAACTAATTTTTGTCAAAATAAATTACACAAAATTGTTTAGTAATCTATAATTTTCTTAAAATATTTATTGCATAGTAATAAAGAGGATGAAACAAAAAGAGAGAGCTAGTACATAATTAGAAAGAAAATGATAGATACACTTATTTTCATCTATCCTACTTTCTTTAATGTTTTAATAAAGTAATTTTAAGATAGTTTATTTGAAGAAATATAGTGTATTCATTTAAATTCCATCAAGAAATTATTCACTAATAAAAAATCCACCTAACGATAATAAAAAAATTGATACAATTTGTTCTTAATCTTAGTTGAACAAAGATATATAGTAATAGAATAGGCATGATTGAAATTATTATCTGAAGGGATGACATCTTTGAAGGACATAAAATTCTATTTTATTTTAATTTAAAATTTTGGGAGAGAAAATGATACAAGAGGGAATGACTGAAGTTGTAATTTGAGAGTATGATTACAGGATATTATAGTCATTTTAGAAAAAGGTTAAGGTTGAGGTTAATTTTGTCTAGTAATTTTTAATCCCAAATGGTAGGAATTATAATACCAAGTGGAATATGATATTAAATAATCCCACATCTTAAGCTATTTTATAATCTCAGGACTAATAGTCCCAAGCACAAATTTAAAAATAAACAAGACACTCGAGATTAATAGTCTTATCCCAAGTGTAATCCTTGCAAGCAAACATAGCCTATGTTTGTTTGCAAGGATTATAATCCATGTGATTATAATTCCAAGACTATTAATCCTAAGATTATAATATCGATATTATAATTATAATGTCTAGTGTTAACGCCAAGATCTTTGATGACGTCCCAATCACGTAAGACGCCCTAATCCTGCACAGTAAACACAGTCAAAACCAAAAGCTTGACGGCTGGACCGTCGGGGGATAACTCCGGCGTGAGAGTCGGTACAGGCCGTTCAAGGTTTAACAATGGAGGATAAAATATCTAGGGTTTCTAGGAGATAAAAATCGTAGGTTGTGTGTATGCGTACCTCCTGTTAGAAGCCTCCCTTGCTTGGTTATACTCTCATGCTCAGTTTTTTGTGCCACCAGCCCCAAGCTGACACAGCCCCCCACTCCTCTATGGTCTCAGCCGTGTGTATGCAGGTTGTCACCTTTTTTTCACTGTACCTACCACCGGCTGGATAAAATCTCATCCACATTAATGATCTGCAGACTTTGAGTCAACTGCTCTTCTTTTTCATCATTACCAAACAAAGGCTTAGATATAAAAAGATTTAATGGGTTAGCATATGGGCCCGGTTCAATGTTAAGGAGAGATGACGTAGGGATTAGGCCCAATAACTCCACGACCCAACAAAAGAGATCCAAGGGACTAATTAAGTGAACAAGCCCAATTCGTAGGGCCCAATAGGAGTAATATCATGACCCAACATTTAGACTATTAAGTTATTTTATAATCCCGATACTAATAATCCCAAGTCTAAATTTAAAAACAAACAAGATATTTGGGATTAATAATCCTATCTCAAGTATAACTCTTACAAATAAACCTAACCCTAGAGTTTAGATAAAATTTTACTTAGTTATATTGTACAAACGGTCGATAAATGATGGATATTGATCGGTTGTACAATACAACTAACTAATTTTTTGTCAAAATAAATTACACAAAATTGTTTAGCAATCTATAATTTTCTTAAGATATTTATTGCGTAGTAATAAAGAGGATGAAACAAAAAGAGAGAGCTAGTACATAATTAGAAAGAAAATGATAGATACACTTATTTTCATCTATCCTACTTTCTTTAATGTTTTAATAAAGTAATTTTAAGATAGTTTATTTGAAGAAATATAGTGTATTCATTTAAATTCCATTAAGAAATTATTCACTAATAAAAAATCCACCTAACGATAATAAAAAAATTGATACAATTTGTTCTTAATCTTAGTTGAACAAAGATATATAGTAATAGAATAGGCATGATTGAAATTATTATCTGAAGGGATGACATCTTTGAAGGACATAAAATTCTATTTTATTTTAATTTAAAATTTTGGGAGAGAAAATGATACAAGAGGGAATGACTGAAGTTGTAATTTGAGCGTATGATTACAGGATATTATAGTCATTTTAGAAAAAGGTTAAGGTTGAGGTTAATTTTGTCTAGTAATTTTTAATCCCAAATGGTAGGGATTATAATTCCAAGTGGAATATGATATTAAATAATCCCACATCTTAAGCTATTTTATAATCCCAGGACTAATAATCGCAAGCACAAATTTAAAAATAAACAAGACACTCGAGATTAATAGTCTTATCCCAAGTGTAATCCTTGCAAGCAAACATAGCCTATGCTTGTTTGCAAGGATTATAATCTATGTGATTATAATTCCAAGACTAATAATCCTAAGATTATAATCTCGAGATTATAATTATACTGTCTAGTGCTAACGCCAAGATCTTTGATGACGTCCCAATCGCGTAAGACGCCCTAATCCTGCACAGTAAACACAGTCAACACCAAAAGCTTGACGGCTGGACCGTCGGGGGATAGCTCCGGCGTGAGAGTCAGTACAGGTCGTTCAAGGTTTAACAATGGAGGATAAAATATCTAGTGTTTCTAGAGATATAAAAATCGTAGGTTGTGTGTATGCGTACCTCCTGTTAGAAGACTCCCTTGCTTGGTTATACTCTCATGCTCGGTTTTTTGTGCCACCAACCCCAAGCTGACACAGCCCCCCACTCCTCTATGGTCTCAGCTGTGTGCATGCATGTTGTCACCTTTTTTTCACTGTACTTGCCGCCGGCTGGATAAAATCCCATCCACATTAATGATCTGCAGACTTTGAGTCAACTGCTCTTCTTTTTCATCATTACCAAACAAAGGCTTAGATATAAAAAGATTTAATGGGTTAGCCTATAGGCCCGGTTCAATGTTAAGGAGAGATGACGTAGGGATTAGGCCCAATAACTCCACGACCCAACAAAAGAGATCCAAGGGACTAATTAAGTGAACAAGCCCAATTCGTAGGGCTCAATAGGAGAAATATCATGACCCAACATCTAGACTATTAAGTTATTTTATAATCCCGATACTAATAATCCCAAGTCTAAATTTAAAAACAAACAAGACATTTGGGATTAATAATCCTATCTCAAGTATAACTCTTACAAATAAACCTAACCCTAGAGTTTAGATAAAATTTTACTTAGTTATATTGTATAAACGGTCGATAAATGATGGATATTGATCGGTTGTACAATACAACTAACTAATTTTTTGTCAAAATAAATTACACAAAATTGTTTAGCAATCTATAATTTTCTTAAGATATTTATTGCGTAGTAATAAAGAGGATGAAACAAAAAGAGAGAGCTAGTACATAATTAGAAAGAAAATGATAGATACACTTATTTTCATCTATCCTACTTTCTTTAATATTTTAATAAAGTAATTTTAAGATAGTTTATTTGAAGAAATATAGTGTATTCATTTAAATTCCATTAAGAAATTATTCACTAATAAAAAATCCACCTAACGATAATAAAAAAATTGATACAATTTGTTCTTAATCTTAGTTGAACAAAGATATATAGTAATAGAATAGGCATGATTGAAATTATTATCTGAAGGGATGACATCTTTGAAGGACATAAAATTCTATTTTATTTTAATTTAAAATTTTGGGAGAGAAAATGATACAAGAGGGAATGACTGAAGTTGTAATTTGAGAGTATGATTACAGGATATTATAGTCATTTTAGAAAAAGGTTAAGGTTGAGGTTAATTTTGTCTAGTAATTTTTAATCCCAAATGGTAGGGATTATAATACCAAGTGGAATATGATATTAAATAATCCCACATCTTAAGCTATTTTATAATCTCAGGACTAATAGTCCCAAGCACAAATTTAAAAATAAACAAGACACTCGAGATTAATAGTCTTATCCCAAGTGTAATCCTTGCAAGCAAACATAGCCTATGTTTGTTTGCAAGGATTATAATCCATGTGATTATAATTCCAAGACTAATAATCCTAAGATTATAATCTCAAGATTATAATTATAATGTCTAGTGTTAACGCCAAGATCTTTGATGACGTCTCAATCACGTAACACGCCCTAATCCTGTACAGTAAACACAGTCAACACCAAAAGCTTGACGGCTGGACCGTCGGGGGATAGCTCCGGCGTGAGAGTCAGTACAGGCCGTTCAAGGTTTAACAATGGAGGATAAAATATCTAGTGTTTCTAGAGAGATAAAAATCATAGGTTGTGTGTATGCGTACCTCCTGCTAGAAGCCTCCCTTGCTTGGTTATACTCTCTTGCTCGGTTTTTTGTGCCACCAACCCCAAGCTGACACAGCCCCCCACTCCTCTATGGTCTCAGTCGTGTGCATGCAGGTTGTCACCTTTTTTTCACTGTACCTGCCGCCGGCTGGATAAAATCCCATCCACATTAATGATCTGCAGACTTTGAGTCAACTGTTCTTCTTTTTCATCATTACCAAACAAAGGCTTAGATATAAAAAGATTTAATGGGTTAGCCTATGGGACCGGTTCAATGTTAAGGAGAGATGACGTAGGGATTAGGCCCAATAACTCCACGACCCAACAAAAGAGATCCAAGGGACTAATTAAGTGAACAAGCCCAATTCGTAGGGCCCAATAGGAGAAATATCATGACCCAACATCTAGACTATTAAGTTATTTTATAATCCCGATACTAATAATCTCAAGTCTAAATTTAAAAACAAACAAGACATTTGGGATTAATAATCCTATCTCAAGTATAACTCTTACAAATAAACCTAACCCTAGAGTTTAGATAAAATTTTACTTAGTTATATTGTACAAACGGTCGATAAATGATGGATATTGATCGGTTGTACAATACAACTAAACTAACTAATTTTTTGTCAAAATAAATTACACACAATTGTTTAGTAATCTATAATTTTCTTAAGATATTTATTGCTTAGTAATAAAGAGGATGAAACAAAAAGAGAGAGCTAGTACATAATTAGAAAGAAAATGATAGATACACTTATTTTCATCTATCCTACTTTCTTTAGTGTTTTAATAAAGTAATTTTAAGATAGTTTATTTGAAGAAATATAGTGTATTCATTTAAATTCCATTAAGAAATTATTCACTAATAAAAAATCCACCTAACGATAATAAAAAAATTGATACAATTTGTTCTTAATCTTAGTTGAACAAAGATATATAGTAATAGAATAGGCATGATTGAAATTATTATCTGAAGGGATGACATCTTTGAAGGACATAAAATTCTATTTTATTTTAATTTAAAATTTTGGGAGAGAAAATGATACAAGAGGGAATGACTGAAGTTGTAATTTGAGCGTATGATTACAGGATATTATAGTCATTTTAGAAAAAGGTTAAGGTTGAGGTTAATTTTGTCTAGTAATTTTTAATCCCAAATGGTAGGGATTATAATTCCAAGTGGAATATGATATTAAATAATCCCACATCTTAAGCTATTTTATAATCCCAGGACTAATAATCGCAAGCACAAATTTAAAAATAAACAAGACACTCGAGATTAATAGTCTTATCCCAAGTGTAATCCTTGCAAGCAAACATAGCCTATGCTTGTTTGCAAGGATTATAATCTATGTGATTATAATTCCAAGACTAATAATCCTAAGATTATAATCTCGAGATTATAATTATACTGTCTAGTGCTAACGCCAAGATCTTTGATGACGTCCCAATCGCGTAAGACGCCCTAATCCTGCACAGTAAACACAGTCAACACCAAAAGCTTGACGGCTGGACCGTCGGGGGATAGCTCCGGCGTGAGAGTCAGTACAGGTCGTTCAAGGTTTAACAATGGAGGATAAAATATCTAGTGTTTCTAGAGATATAAAAATCGTAGGTTGTGTGTATGCGTACCTCCTGTTAGAAGACTCCCTTGCTTGGTTATACTCTCATGCTCGGTTTTTTGTGCCACCAACCCCAAGCTGACACAGCCCCCCACTCCTCTATGGTCTCAGCTGTGTGCATGCAAGTTGTCACCTTTTTTTCACTGTACTTGCCGCCGGCTGGATAAAATCCCATCCACATTAATGATCTGCAGACTTTGAGTCAACTGCTCTTCTTTTTCATCATTACCAAACAAAGGCTTAGATATAAAAAGATTTAATGGGTTAGCCTATGGGCCCGGTTCAATGTTAAGGAGAGATGACGTAGGGATTAGGCCCAATAACTCCACGACCCAACAAAAGAGATCCAAGAGACTAATTAAGTGAACAAGCCCAATTCGTAGGGCTCAATAGGAGAAATATCATGACCCAACATCTAGACTATTAAGTTATTTTATAATCCCGATACTAATAATCCCAAGTCTAAATTTAAAAACAAACAAGACATTTGGGATTAATAATCCTATCTCAAGTATAACTCTTACAAATAAACCTAACCCTAGAGTTTAGATAAAATTTTACTTAGTTATATTGTATAAACGGTCGATAAATGATGGATATTGATCGGTTGTACAATACAACTAACTAATTTTTTGTCAAAATAAATTACACAAAATTGTTTAGCAATCTATAATTTTCTTAAGATATTTATTGCGTAGTAATAAAGAGGATGAAACAAAAAGAGAGAGCTAGTACATAATTAGAAAGAAAATGATAGATACACTTATTTTCATCTATCCTACTTTCTTTAATGTTTTAATAAAGTAATTTTAAGATAGTTTATTTGAAGAAATATAGTGTATTCATTTAAATTCCATTAAGAAATTATTCACTAATAAAAAATCCACCTAACGATAATAAAAAAATTGATACAATTTGATCTTAATCTTAGTTGAACAAAGATATATAGTAATAGAATAGGCATGATTGAAATTATTATCTGAAGGGATGACATCTTTGAAGGACATAAAATTCTATTTTATTTTAATTTAAAATTTTGGGAGAGAAAATGATACAAGAGGGAATGACTGAAGTTTTAATTTGAGAGTATGATTACAGGATATTATAGTCATTTTAGAAAAAGGTTGAGGTTGAGGTTAATTTTGTCTAGTAATTTTTAATCCTAAATGGTAGGGATTATAATACCAAGTGGAATATGATATTTAATAATCCCACATCTTAAGCTATTTCATAATCTCAGGACTAATAGTCTCAAGCACAAATTTAAAAATAAACAAGACACTCGAGATTAATAGTCTTATCCCAAGTGTAATCCTTACAAGCAAACATAGCCTATGTTTGTTTGCAAGGATTATAATCCATGTGATTATAATTCCAAGACTAATAATCCTAAGATTATAATCTCGAGATTATAATTATAATGTCTAGTGTTAACGCCAAGATCTTTGATGACGTCCAAATCACGTAAGACGCCCTAATCCTGCACAGTAAACACAGTCAACACTAAAAGCTTGACGGCTGGACCGTCGGGGGATAGCTCCGGCGTGACAGTCAGTCCAAGCCGTTCAAGGTTTAACAATGGAGGATAAAATATCTAGTGTTTCTAGGAGATAAAAATCGTAGGTTGTGTGTATGCGTACCTCTTGTTAGAAGCCTCCCATGCTTGGTTATACTCTCATGCTCAGTTTTTTGTGCCACCAACCCCAAGCTGACACAGCCCCCCACTCCTCTATGGTCTCAGCCGTGTGCATGCAGGTTGTCACCTTTTTTTCACTGTACCTACCACCGGCTGGATAAAATCCCATCCACATTAATGATCTGCAGACTTTGAGTCAACTGTTCTTCTTTTTCATCATTACCAAACAAAGGCTTAGATATAAAAAGATTTAATGGGTTAGCCTATGGGCCCGGTTCAATGTTAAGGAGAGATGACGTAGGGATTAGGCCCAATAACTCCACGACCCAACAAAAGAGATCCAAGGGACTAATTAAGTGAACACGCCCAATTCGTAGGGCCCAATAGGAGAAATATCATGACCCAACATTTAGACTATTAAGTTATTTTATAATCCCGATACTAATAATCCCAAGTCTAAATTTAAAAACAAACAAGACATTTGGGATTAATAATCCTATCTCAAGTATAACTCTTACAAATAAACCTAACCGTAGAGTTTAGATAAAATTTTACTTAGTTATATTGTACAAACGGTCGATAAATGATGGATATTGATCGGTTGTACAATACAACTAACTAATTTTTTGTCAAAATAAATTACACAAAATTGTTTAGCAATCTATAATTTTCTTAAGATATTTATTGCGTAGTAATAAAGAGGATGAAACAAAAAGAGAGAGCTAGTACATAATTAGAAAGAAAATGATAGATACACTTATTTTCATCTATCCTACTTTCTTTAATGTTTTAATAAAGTAATTTTAAGATAGTTTATTTGAAGAAATATAGTGTATTCATTTAAATTCCATTAAGAAATTATTCACTAATAAAAAATCCACCTAACGATAATAAAAAAATTGATACAATTTGTTCTTAATCTTAGTTAAACAAAGATATATAGTAATAGAATAGGCATGATTGAAATTATTATCTGAAGGGATGACATCTTTGAAGGACATAAAATTCTATTTTATTTTAATTTAAAATTTTGGGAGAGAAAATGATACAAGAGGGAATGACTGAAGTTGCAATTTGAGAGTATAATTACAGGATATTATAGTCATTTTAGAAAAAGGTTAAGGATGAGGTTAATTTTGTCTAGTAATTTTTAATCCCAAATGGTAGGGATTATAATACCAAGTGGAATATGATATTAAATAATCCCACATCTTAAGCTATTTTATAATCTCAGGACTAATAGTCCCAAGCATAAATTTTAAAATAAATAAGACACTCGAGATTAATAGTCTTATCCCAAGTGTAATCCTTGCAAGCAAACATAGCCTATGTTTGTTTGCAAGGATTATAATCCATGTGATTATAATTCCAAGACTAATAATCCTAAGATTATAATCTCGAGAGTATAATTATAATGTCTAGTGTTAACGCCAAGATCTTTGATGACGTCCCAATCACGTAACACGCCCTAATCCTGCACAGTAAACACAGTCAACACCAAAAGCTTGACGGCTGGACCGTCGGGGGATAGTTCCGGCGTGAGAGTCAGTATAGGCCGTTCAAGGTTTAACAATGGAGGATAAAATATCTAGTGTTTCTAGAGAGATAAAAATCATAGGTTGTGTCTATGCGTACCTCCTGTTAGAAGCCTCCCTTGCTTGGTTATACTCTCTTGCTCGGTTTTTTGTGCCACCAACCCCAAGCTGACACAGCCCCCCACTCCTCTATGGTTTCAGTCGTGTGCATGCAGGTTGTCATCTTTTTTTCACTGTACCTGCCGCCGGCTGGATAAAATCCCATCCATATTAATGATCTGCAGACTTTGAGTCAACTGTTCTTCTTTTTCATCATTACCAAACAAAGGCTTAGATATAAAAAGATTTAATGGGTTAGCCTATGGGCCCGGTTCAATGTTAAGGAGAGATGACGTAGGGATTAGGCCCAATAACTCCACGACCCAACAAAAGAGATCCAAGGGACTAATTAAGTGAACAAGCCCAATTCGTAGGGCCCAATAGGAGAAATATCATGACCCAACATTTAGACTATTAAGTTATTTTATAATCCCGATACTAATAATCCCAAGTCTAAATTTAAAAACAAACAAGACATTTGGGATTAATAATCCTATCTCAAGTATAACTCTTACAAATAAACCTAACCCTAGAGTTTAGATAAAATTTTACTTAGTTATATTGTACAAACGGTCGATAAATGATGGATATTGATCGGTTGTACAATACAACTAACTAATTTTTTGTCAAAATAAATTACACAAAATTGTTTAGCAATCTATAATTTTCTTAAGATATTTATTGCGTAGTAATAAAGAGGATGAAGCAAAAAGAGAGAGCTAGTACATAATTAGAAAGAAAATGATAGATACACTTATTTTCATCTATCCTACTTTCTTTAATGTTTTAATAAAGTAATTTTAAGATAGTTTATTTGAAGAAATATAGTGTATTCATTTAAATTCCATTAAGAAATTATTCACAAATAAAAAATCCACCTAACGATAATAAAAAAATTGATACAATTTGTTCTTAATCTTAGTTGAACAAAGATATATAGTAATAGAATAGGCATGATTGAAATTATTATCTGAAGGGATGACATCTTTGAAGGACATAAAATTCTATTTTATTTTAATTTAAAATTTTGGGAGAGAAAATGATACAAGAGGGAATGACTGAAGTTGTAATTTGAGAGTATGATTACAGGATATTATAGTCATTTTAGAAAAAGGTTAAGGTTGAGGTTAATTTTGTCTAGTAATTTTTAATCCCAAATGGTAGGGATTATAATACCAAGTGAAATATGATATTAAATAATCCCACATCTTAAGCTATTTAATAATCTCAGGACTAATAGTCCCAAGCACAAATTTAAAAATAAACAAGACACTCGAGATTAATAGTCTAATCCCAAGTGTAATCCTTGCAAGCAAACATAGCCTATGTTTGTTTGCAAGGATTATAATCCATGTGATTATAATTCCAAGACTAATAATCCTAAGATTATAATTTCGAGATTATAATTATAATGTCTAGTGTTAACGCCAAGATTTTTGATGACGTCCCAATCACGTAACACGCCCTAATCCTGCACAGTAAACACAGTCAACACCAAAAGCTTGACGGCTGGACCGTCGGGGGATAGCTCCGGCGTGAGAGTCAGTACAGGCCGTTCAAGGTTTAACAATGGAGGATAAAATATCTAGTGTTTCTAGAGAGATAAAAATCGTAGGTTGTGTGTATGCGTACCTCCTGTTAGAAGCCTCCCTTGCTTGGTTATATTCTCATGCTCGATTTTTTGTGCCACCAACCCCAAGCTGACACAGCCCCCCACTCCTCTATGGTCTCAGCCGTGTGCATGCAGGTTGTCACCTTTTTTTCACTGTACCTGTCGCCGTCTGGATAAAATCTCATCCATATTAATGATCTGCAGATTTTGAGTCAACTGCTCTTCTTTTTCATCATTACCAAACAAAGGCTTAGATATAAAAAGATTTAATGGGTTAGCCTATGGGCCCGGTTCAATGTTAAGAAGAGATGACGTAGAGATTAGGCCCAATAACTCCACGACACAACAAAAGAGATCCAAGGGACTAATTAAGTGAACAAGCCCAATTCGTAGGGCCCAATAGGAGAAATATCATGACCCAACGTCTAGACTATTAAGTTATTTTATAATCCCGATACTAATAATCCCAAGTCTAAATTTAAAAACAAACAAGACATTTGGGATTAATAATCTTATCTCAAGTATAACTCTTACAAATAAACCTAACCCTAGAGTGTAGATAAAATTTTACATAGTTATATTGTACAAACGGTCGATAAATGATGGATATTGATCGGTTGTACAATACAACTAACTAATTTTTTGTCAAAATAAATTACACAAGATTGTTTAGCTATCTATAATTTTCTTAAGATATTTATTGCGTAGTAATAAAGAGGATGAAGCAAAAAGAGAGAGCTAGTACATAATTAGAAAGAAAATGATAGATACACTTATTTTCATCTATCCTACTTTCTTTAATGTTTTAATAAAGTAATTTTAAGATAGTTTATTTGAAGAAATATAGTGTATTCATTTAAATTCCATTAAGAAATTATTCACAAATAAAAAATCCACCTAACGATAATAAAAAAATTGATACAATTTGTTCTTAATCTTAGTTGAACAAAGATATATAGTAATAGAATAGGCATGATTGAAATTATTATCTGAAGGGATGACATCTTTGAAGGACATAAAATTCTATTTTAATTTAAAATTTTGGGAGAGAAAATGATACAAGAGGGAATGACTGAAGTTGTAATTTGAGAGTATGATTACAGGATATTATAGTCATTTTAGAAAAAGGTTAAGGATGAGGTTAATTTTGTCTAGTAATTTTTAATCCCAAATGGTAGGGATTATAATACCAAGTGGAATATGATATTAAATAATCCCACATCTTAAGCTATTTTATAATCTCAGGAATAATAGTCCCAAGCACAAATTTAAAAATAAACAAGACACTCGAGATTAATAGTATTATCCCAAGTGTAATCCTTGCAAGCAAACATAGCCTATGTTTGTTTGCAAGGATTATAATCCATGTGATTATAATTCCAAGACTAATAATCCTAAGATTATAATCTCGAGAGTATAATTATAATGTCTAGTGTTAACGCCAAGATCTTTGATGACGTCCCAATCACGTAACACGCCCTAATCCTGCACAGTAAACACAATCAACACCAAAAGCTTGACGGCTGGACCGTCGGGGGATAGCTCCGGCGTGAGAGTCAGTACAGGCCGTTCAAGGTTTAACAATGGAGGATAAAATATCTAGTGTTTCTAGAGAGATAAAAATCATAGGTTGTGTGTATGCGTACCTCCTGTTAGAAGCCTCCCTTGCTTGGTTATACTCTCTTGCTCGGTTTTTTGTGCCACCAACCCCAAGCTGACACAACCCCCCACTCCTCTATGGTCTTAGTCGTGTCCATGCAGGTTGTCACCTTTTTTTCACTGTACCTGCCGCCGGCTGGATAAAATCCCATCCACATTAATGATCTGCAGACTTTGAGTCAACTGCTCTTCTTTTTCATCATTACCAAACAAAGGCTTAGATATAAAAAGATTTAATGGGTTAGCCTATGGGCCCGGTTCAATGTTATGGAGAGATGACGTAGGGATTAGGCCCAATAACTCCACGACCCAACAAAAGAGATCCAAGGGACTAATTAAGTGAACAAGCCCAATTCGTAGGGCCCAATAGGAGAAATATCATGACCCAACATTTAGACTATTAAGTTATTTTATAATCCCGATACTAATAATCCCAAGTCTAAATTTAAAAACAAACAAGACATTTGGGATTAATAATCCTATCTCAAGTATAACTATTACAAATAAACCTAACCCTAGAGTTTAGATAAAATTTTACTTAGTTATATTGTACAAACGGTCGATAAATGATGGATATTGATCGGTTGTACAATACAACTAACTAATTTTTTGTCAAAATAAATTACACAAAATTGTTTAGCAATCTATAATTTTCTTAAGATATTTATTGCGTAGTAATAAAGAGGATGAAGCAAAAAGAGAGAGCTAGTACATAATTAGAAAGAAAATGATAGATACACTTATTTTCATCTATCCTACTTTCTTTAATGTTTTAATAAAGTAATTTTAAGATAGTTTATTTGAAGAAATATAGTGTATTCATTTAAATTCCATTAAGAAATTATTCACAAATAAAAAATCCACCTAACGATAATAAAAAAATTGATACAATTTGTTCTTAATCTTAGTTGAACAAAGATATATAGTAATAGAATAGGCATGATTGAAATTATTATCTGAAGGGATGACATCTTTGAAGGACATAAAATTCTATTTTATTTTAATTTAAAATTTTGGGAGAGAAAATGATACAAGAGGGAATGACTGAAGTTGTAATTTGAGAGTATGATTACAGGATATTATAGTCATTTTAGAAAAAGGTTAAGGTTGAGGTTAATTTTGTCTAGTAATTTTTAATCCCAAATGGTAGGGATTATAATACCAAGTGGAATATGATATTAAATAATCCCACATCTTAAGCTATTTCATAATCTCAGGACTAATAGTCCCAAGCACAAATTTAAAAATAAACAAGACACTCGAGATTAATAGTCTAATCCCAAGTGTAATCCTTGCAAGCAAACATAACCTATGTTTGTTTGCAAGGATTATAATCCATGTGATTATAATTCCAAGACTAATAATCCTAAGATTATAATCTCGAGATTATAATTATAATGTCTAGTGTTAACGCCAAGATCTTTGATGACGTCCCAATCACGTAACACGCCTTAATCCTGCACAGTAAACACAGTCAACACCAAAAGCTTGACGGCTGGACCGTCGGGGGATAGCTCTGGCGTGAGAGTCAGTACAGGTCGTTCAAGGTTTAACAATGGAGGATAAAATATCTAGTGTTTCTAGAGAGATAAAAATCGTAGGTTGTGTGTATGCGTACCTCCTGCTAGAAGCCTCCCTTGCTTGGTTATATTCTCATGCTCGATTTTTTGTGCCACCAACCCCAAGCTGACACAACCCCCCACTCCTCTATGGTCTCAGCCGTGTGCATGCAGGTTGTCACCATTTTTTCACTGTACCTGTCGCCGTCTGGATAAAATCCCATCCACATTAATGATCTGCAGATTTTGAGTCAACTGCTCTTCTTTTTCGTCATTACCAAACAAAGGCTTAGATATAAAAAGATTTAATGGGTTAGCCTATGGGCCCGGTTCAATGTTAAGAAAAGATGACGTAGAGATTAGGCCCAATAACTCCACGACCCAACAAAAGAGATCCAAGGGACTAATTAAGTGAACAAGCCCAATTCGTAGGGCCCAATAGGAGAAATATCATGACCCAACATCTAGACTATTAAGTTATTTTATAATCCCGATACTAATAATCCCAAGTCTAAATTTAAAAACAAACAAGACATTTGGGATTAATAATCCTATCTCAAGTATAACTCTTACAAATAAACCTAACCCTAGAGTGTAGATAACATTTTACATAGTTATATTGTACAAAGGGTCGATAAATGATGGATATTGATCGGTTGTACAATACAACTAACTAATTTTTTGTCAAAATAAATTACACAAGATTGTTTAGCTATCTATAATTTTCTTAAGATATTTATTGCGTAGTAATAAAGAGGATGAAACAAAAAGAGAGAGCTAGTACATAATTAGAAAGAAAATGATAGATACACTTATTTTCATCTATCCTACTTTCTTTAATGTTTTAATAAAGTAATTTTAAGATAGTTTATTTGAAGAAATATAGTGTATTCATTTAAATTCCATTAAGAAATTATTGACTAATAAAAAATCCACCTAACGATAATAAAAAAATTGATACAATTTGTTCTTAATCTTAGTTGAACAAAGATATATAGTAATAGAATAGGCATGATTGAAATTATTATCTGAAGGGATGACATCTTTGAAGGACATAAAATTCTATTTTATTTTAATTTAAAATTTTGGGAGAGAAAATGATACAAGAGGGAATGACTGAAGTTGTAATTTGAGAGTATGATTACAGGATATTATAGTCATTTTAGAAAAAGGTTAAGGTTGAGGTTAATTTTGTCTAGTAATTTTTAATCCCAAATGGTAGGGATTATAATACCAAGTGGAATATGATATTAAATAATCCCACATCTTAAGCTATTTTATAATCTCAGGACTAATAGTCCCAAGCACAAATTTAAAAATAAACAAGACACTCGAGATTAATAGTCTTATCCCAAGTGTAATCCTTGCAAGCAAACATAGCCTATGTTTGTTTGCAAGGATTATAATCCATGTGATTATAATTCCAAGACTATTAATCCTAAGATTATAATCTCGATATTATAATTATAATGTCTAGTGTTAACGCCAAGATCTTTGATGACGTCCCAATCACGTAAGACGCCCTAATCCTGCACAGTAAACACAGTCAAAACCAAAAGCTTGACGGCTGGACCGTCGGGGGATAACTCCGACGTGAGAGTCGGTACATGCCGTTCAAGGTTTAACAATGGAGGATAAAATATCTAGTGTTTCTAGGAGATAAAAATCGTAGGTTGTGTGTATGCGTACCTCCTGTTAGAAGCCTCCCATGCTTGGTTATACTCTCATGCTCGATTTTTTGAGCCACCAACCCGAAGCTGACACAGCCCCCCACTCCTCTAATGTCTCAGCCGTGTGCATGCAGGTTGTCACCTTTTTTTCACTGTACCTGCCGCCGGCTGGATAAAATCCCATCCACATTAATGATCTGCAGACTTTGAGTCAGCTGCTCTTCTTTTTCATCATTACCAAACAAAGGCTTAGATATAAAACGATTTAATGGGTTAGCCTATGGGCCCGGTTCAATGTTAAGGAGAGATGACGTAGGGATTAAGCCCAATAACTCCACGACCCAACAAAAGAGATCCAAGGGACTAATTAAGTGAACAAGCCCAATTCGTAGGGCCCAATATGAAAAATATCTTGACCCAACATCTAGACTATTAAGTTATTTTATAATCCTGATACTAATAATCCCAAGTCTAAATTTAAAAACAAACAAGACATTTGGGATTAATAATCATATCTCAAGTATAACTCTTACAAATAAACCTAACCCTAGAGTTTAGATAAAATTTTACTTAGTTATATTGTACAAACGGTCGATAAATGATGGATATTGATCGGTTGTACAATACAACTAACTAATTTTTTGTCAAAATAAATTACACAAAATTGTTTAGTAATCTATAATTTTCTTAAGATATTTATTGCGTAGTAATAAAGAGGATGAAACAAAAAGTGAGAGCTAGTACATAATTAGAAAGAAAATGATAGATACACTTATTTTCATCTATCATACTTTCTTTAATGTTTTAATAAAGTAATTTTAAGATAGTTTATTTGAAGAAATATAGTGTATTCATTTAAATTCCATTAAGAAATTATTCACTAATAAAAAATCCGCCTAACGATAATAAAAAAATTGATACAATTTGTTCTTAATCTTAGTTGAACAAAGATATATAGTAATAGAATAGGCATGATTGAAATTATTATCTGAAGGGATGACATCTTTGAAGGACATAAAATTCTATTTTATTTTAATTTAAAATTTTGGGAGAGAAAATGATACAAGAGGGAATGACTGAAGTTGTAATTTGAGAGTATGATTACAGGATATTATAGTCATTTTAGAAAAAGGTTAAGGTTGAGGTTAATTTTGTCTAGTAATTTTTAATCCCAAATGGTAGGGATTATAATACCAAGTGGAATATGATATTAAATAATCCCACATCTTAAGCTATTTTATAATCTCAGGACTAATAGTCCCAAGCACAAATTTAAAAATAAACAAGACACTCGAGATTAATAGTCTTATCCCAAGTGTAATCCTTGCAAGCAAACATAGCCTATGTTTGTTTGCAAGGATTATAATCCATGTGATTATAATTCCAAGACTATTAATCCTAAGATTATAATCTCGATATTATAATTATAATATCTAGTGTTAACGCCAAGATCTTTGATGACGTCCCAATCACGTAAGACGCCCTAATCCTGCACAGTAAACACAGTCAAAACCAAAAGCTTGACGGCTGGACCGTCGGGGGATAACTCCGACGTGAGAGTCGGTACAGGACGTTCAAGGTTTAACAATGGAGGATAAAATATCTAGTGTTTCTAGGAGATAAAAATCGTAGGTTGTGTGTATGCGTACCTCCTGTTAGAAGCCTCCCATGCTTGGTTATACTCTCATGCTTGATTTTTTGTGCCACCAACCCGAAGCTGACACAGCCCCCCACTCCTCTATGGTCTCAGCCGTGTGCATGCAGGTTGTCACCTTTTTTTCACTGTACCTGCCGCCGGCTGGATAAAATCCCATCCACATTAATGATCTGCAGACTTTGAGTCAACTGCTCTTCTTTTTCATCATTACCAAACAAAGGCTTAGATATAAAAAGATTTAATGGGTTAGCCTATGGGCCCGGTTCAATGTTAAGGAGAGATGACGTAGGGATTAAGCCCAATAACTCCACGACCCAACAAAAGAGATCCAAGGGACTAATTAAGTGAACAAGCCCAATTCGTAGGGCCCAATATGAAAAATATCTTGACCCAACATCTAGACTATTAAGTTATTTTATAATCCCGATACTAATAATCTCAAGTCTAAATTTAAAAACAAACAAGACATTTGGGATTAATAATCATATCTCAAGTATAACTCTTACAAATAAACCTAACCCTAGAGTTTAGATAAAATTTTACTTAGTTATATTGTACAAACGGTCGATAAATGATGGATATTGATCGGTTGTACAATACAACTAACTAATTTTTTGTCAAAATAAATTACACAAAATTGTTTAGTAATCTATAATTTTCTTAAGATATTTATTGCGTAGTAATAAAGAGGATGAAACAAAAAGTGAGAGCTAGTACATAATTAGAAAGAAAATGATAGATACACTTATTTTCATCTATCATACTTTCTTTAATGTTTTAATAAAGTAATTTTAAGATAGTTTATTTGAAGAAATATAGTGTATTCATTTAAATTCCATTAAGAAATTATTCACTAATAAAAAATCCGCCTAACGATAATAAAAAAATTGATACAATTTGTTCTTAATCTTAGTTGAACAAAGATATATAGTAATAGAATAGGCATGATTGAAATTATTATCTGACGGGATGACATCTTTGAAGGACATAAAATTCTATTTTATTTTAATTTAAAATTTTGGGAGAGAAAATGATACAAGAGGGAATGACTGAAGTTGTAATTTGAGAGTACGATGTATTATTCGTTTATTATGTTCTTTAAAAATTATTGATTAGAGTAATATTTTGTTTGAATTATAAGAATTTAAGTGAGAATGAAATGACTTATTATTATGAAATGATTTTAAAAAATGTTTTTGTTGTTTCATTATAGTAATTTTAATTTTTTTTTTATCATTCTACCTAAATTGATGCTTTTCATTCTTTAAAGTAGTGTGAAAATAACATTAAAATAATTGAAAAACAACTATTTTACCCTTCATAATTGTTGCTCTCTGAAAAAAACTCACTTTCTATCCCTAAAAGTTCACTTTCTTTTCTTATTATTTTTTTTCATTTTCACTTCCTAAACTTTTTCACATGCTCTCCCTAAAAATTTTCGCTTTTTCTCTTTAAATTTTCACTTAATTTCATTGTCTCTCTAAAAAATTTCACTTCTTCATCTTCTGTCTCTAAAATTTGTTCACCTTTATCTTTTTAAACTTTTTGCCTTCTATCTCTAAATTTTATACCTTTCTTTCTCTAAAATTTCCATTTCTCTTCTATATTTTTTTTTCACTTTTGATATCTCTAAATTTTTTTAGTCTCATTTTTTTATTTTTTTACTTTCTCTCTCTATAATATTTTCTTTATCTTTCTAAAAATATGAAAATATTTTATATTTATAGTTTGTAAACTCTGCAATATTTGTTATTGATAATTGCTTAAGATTGTAGAAACTTATTTAGAGTTAAATATATAGTTTAGTAGTTACTTAAAAAAGTTTAATTGAGTCAAGAGATTGGGTGAGCCAAGTAAGTCGAGCCAAGTAGTTATCAGCTTAAAGCAAGGGAAAAAAATAGGCAAGCCGAAGTATTTAATTAATATTCATGATCTCCATACCCACAAGATAATATATATTGGGCAGTTTGTAAAAGAGAGGTTTAGACATAATTCTTTCTAATATTAATTTTTATAATAAAATAAAAATTACTCTTTTCATTCAAAACTAAAGATATACTTTTAAAAAGACAACTTTTATTTTTAAAAATAATAATTTACAAATAATATAAGAGTTTTATTTTTTTGTCACAAATAATATCTGAAATGACGTGATATCTTCATTTTCATATCAATTGAGCACATCTCTTATAATTGATTATATAATATAATAACGCTTATTTAATTTAAATGCCACATCACTTGAGACATATATATGATTAAAAAAATTGACACCTTTAATATTACCTCAAATTTATCCTTAATATTTCTTAAGAATTTAATATTTATGGCGTAATTCTAAGAACGATTGGAAAAAATAATAGCAAATTATAGGCATGATACTATTTTATAATTAGAAAAATCACTTATTTTAGAATCCTCCACTACCTAAAAAAAAGGGGAAAAAATTGTAAAGGAAATTACAAAACTAACCCTTGGTTAGTAGCAATAGAGATCCAACTTAGCCCCGTCTAATTCACTCACCAACCCACCTACGCTTCATGCAAGCAATGGTCTTCTCCTCCAGTCCTCCTACCCCCAACTACAATTATACAAAAGAGAACACACACACACACACACCTTTCTCTCGATATGTATAAATCAAACTATTATGTCATATGCGTGTATATAAATATAACACGTGTGCCTTAATAGGAAATTGGTACAATTCTTAGTTTCTTACTCTTCCTTCGCTGGAAGGAAAGAAACATACCAACTCACATAGGAGCTATCTTTCTAATATAGAGATATATTTTAATTTTTTAATATTAATTTATGAAATTTTAAATTTTAAATTGATATAACTTTGTTTAAGTTTTGAAAATAACAAATATGATAATTAATAATACTTTATAGTTGATTTACAATTGTTATATTTGTTTGTATTAAAACTACTCTATTTGTTTCAAAATTAGAAATATATTTTGACTTTTTTGAATTTATTCGCGAAATCCTAAAATTTAAAATTAATATAATTTCATTCCAGCTTTAAAAACAACAAATATGATAGTTAATAGTACTTTATAGTTAGTTTACAATTGTTATATTTGTTTTTATTAAAATTAAATAACTTCATTTCAATTTTGAATTTTACTCCCTCCGTCCCATGATAAAAGTCTTTATTACTATTTTTGGTAGTCTCATGTTAAATGTCTATTTTTCTTTAATGACGAAACTTTTACACATATTTGCCTATTATACTCGTAGCATTAAATATCTCATACTTTTCTTATTCTAATTCTCTCTCCATATTTAATGACATTATTATGGGCAATTTTGTCATTTCATTCATCTTCTTAATATGGGTGAAAAATTCACCAGAACTTTTATCCTGGGACGGAGGGAGTAGAATTTTGCGAATTGACTATAAAAAATCAAAATCAAAATATATCTCTAATTTTGGATTGAAGGTAGTAAATAACTTCATATCAATTTTGAATTTTAAAATTTCATGAATTGACTCAAAAAAATTGAAATATATCTCTAATTTTGGAACGAATGGAGCACTCCCTTCGTCCTATAATATATAACGTTTTAGAGTTGTGCATAAGAATTAAGAAAATGATTGTATAACATTAAATATAGTATCAATTGATTATAATATCATTTACCATACTTATCTCATACTCTCTCTCATCTGTAACATTTTTTCATGAGAGATAATTTTGAAAAAATTGTAATTAATTCTCCTAAATTATATAAAACATCAAACAACTTAGGAAAAATAAAATAATCTAAAACTCCATAAGAGAAGTATTATTTAAGAAACATACATATTCACATAGGAGTATTGTTTAGAAAACATACATACTTTGATAGACTATTGGTATTGTCAGAGTAATAATATTGTTATCACAACATACACATTTAATGATATTTTTATAATTATTTTAATTACACTCAACATTTGTTAGTTTGACAATAATATTTTTGCTGGAGGTGCAATAGTAAGCAAGTGAGTGCTTTTGACCATTTTACCCCCACGTTGCAAATTCTATAAATAGAAAGCTTAGTTTGTCATTTGTTGGTTGTTTGATTTCACTAACACTTAGAGCAATATCATTGAGAGTTAAAGGAGAGCTATTTCAAGTATTCAAAGAAGAAGAAGAAAGCTAGAATATCAAAAGGTAATGACATTTAAACCTTTAATCTTCATCTCTTTAATTTGAATTTTGATAGAGAAGTGATTATGGGTGGAGCATGTATCTTAAGGAGTAACAAGGATGGCTATTAGTGGACTTTAAACATTAATAACCATAATACAAGTGGAATCATAACCAAATGAGTAAGAAATAATGAAGAAAACATGAAAATTTATCACATGTTGTTGATGGACAAGTTTAAAACCATTGTGTATAGGATTAGATGCTATATGCTTAGTTACGATGATAGATGTATGAATAATGGAATGAATCCTTTTTGAACGGAGTTAAAATCTCAAGTAACGAAGTTATGGCAAAATTTACGAGATTAGACGATAATCGTCGAAATCGTAAGATTCCCGGAATGATAGTCAAAAGTCGTCGTTTAACTCAGAAATTAGTTTTCGATGGCATATCGTAGAACTTTGCATTTAAGAGTTGTGGACTCTAGAATGGTCAAATTCTGACTTAAAATGAAGAAACAAGCTATAAACGTTCACGAACGTTTAACGAACGCGCAATAGAAAATTTAAATAGTAAATTTAATGTTAACGGACTCAGAAACTTATTCTGTCCAAATGAAATCAAAGCATATGAGATATGTGAGATAATGGCTTTTGAACGAACTAATTCCGAGTTATTATGAATAAGTTGCAAGCTCGGAAAATGATTAACTTAAGAAATTAAAAAAAATTCAAAGTTTGAAGGGAGGCGCCGCAGCACCGCCCAGTGAAGGAATTGCGGCGCTGCAGTGCCGGCACCGAAATCCCAGACACTGGAGAGATGCATGCATTGCAGCGCAGCAAATAACAAAGGACACGGCGCCGCAGCGCCGGTCTTGGACTAAAGGCAGAGAAGAATAGAAATAAATACAAAAGAAAGGTAAGTTGATTGAAGGTGAATTATGACCTTAATTAAACTTAAAGTAACATCTTAAAGGATAATTAAAACCTTAAGTTTAACAATTAAATGTTAACAAAAGGTTACGAAAATGTAAACACAATATACGTTTAATAATACGATAAACAGTACGCACTTGGAATGGATGTTTAAGATTGCTTGGAATGTAATTACTTAAACATTGAATAAATAAGGTCACTTATAACGATAAAATGTTATAAAGCCGAAATGAACGTTAACTAACCTAACGAATGTTAGTAACTTAAACAAACGGATAGTTAGACTGAGAAGAAGGAGAAGATAGGTTAACGGCGATACTTATTGATTGTTCATGACCTAACATGGAATGCTATGTGAATATGTATGCAGAAACTTTAAAGACTCACGAGTAAAGTGCATTAACACTAGACGACGCTAAAGGCAAGTGTTCTAAACTCTTGTCTACACTTATTTGGACAAGCTTTATGGTTCATGTATCATACGCATGAATTGATGTAACAAAGAAGTCGAAGTCATTTCCTTCGGCTAGACCAGACTTATAGTATTTTGTGGATTTCGTTATAATCTATCGAAATATTATAAATATTGTTATCTTGTGCCAACTATTTTGGTGTGGATTCAAAGAAAGACTGAGTATGAATAAACAAATATTTTGTCGTAAAGCGACTGGCACGTGAGGTTGCCAAAACTTAAACGTAGATAAGTTTAATGTAGTAGTGTTGTACAACATAGAGTACTATTGTTGATCGATTTTACAATCAAAACATACGTGCAAATATACACGATCAACAAGTAATAAAGTGAAAGTAGAGTATCGTTCCCACGAGGAATTATTTAATAAAAATCATCAAGTACTAGTTCTTAATCAAACTAATTTTATTTAAACAATCGATTTAATGTTGTGAATTAAAATATATAATTAAACTACTACTGCTACCACTAGTTGAAAATCAGGTTATGGAGATTTAAGATTACAACTTCACTTATTGTTTCACTTATATTAAAACACTTCTTATTAATTATGCTCATTATTCTGGATTGTTAATCAGAAACTTATTAGTATTTATAACCACCTTCCAATGCATCACAAACATATTAATCCAAATCCACAGTTGATAGAATTGAATCAAACACCCTAATTAACTAATTCACTATATTCCTATATGAATTACAATTAAAAAGGTTTTAAAGCACAGGTTCCCTATCAGATTACATGCGGTGTAAAGGTATATCCCTATCCTAAACACAAATCATGAATTCCAACACCATACAGAAAACACAATCACATGCTATTATGATCAGATCTAAATCTATATTTCATCTCCCGAATTTATATAGATTATCATGGTAATTGTTAGCTAGACAATTAAACAATAAACATAACCCATAATAGACAATCCATAGAAAAGATCACAGTAATTAACAAAGAAGCATACTAAAATAAGCTATGCAATAAGAACCATTGTAATCTTAAACAAAAGATTTAGTTCATTATCATTGAATTAAAGTCTAGAATCCACAATTGAATAAACATTAAAAGATAAAAGTAAGATAACAGAAGAGAATAGAATCTGTTATCAGTAGTCTTGAGACTCCTCTTCCGCTCTTGCTTTGAATCTTCAATGTTCTTCAAGTTGCTTCAATCTCCAACAATCTAATATAAACTAGGGTTTATGTTCTAATCTATTGGAGTGTTTTTATCTAATCTAATCTATATAATCTCCCTTTATTTTATGCCTTACATCATGTATTTATAGGTTACAAATCTAATTTTTAGCTTAGGAACAAACCCAATTCAATTTGGAGTCAAAAAAGTGTCAAAATTAGTCCCAAAACGCGTCCAAGCTTGACCAGACCCTTCCCCAACGCCCCAGCGCTGTTCACGGTACTGCACCACTGCCTCCTAGCGCCCCGGCACTGGGAATAGGCTTGAAATGGGCGCCCCCGCGCTGACCTCTTTTCCAAAAATTTTATGCTCTGACATCTTTTGGGAAAATGGCCATAACTTTTTCGTCTGAACTACGATTTTGATGATTCAAGATGTTCCGGAAATAGGAGACGTAGATCTACAACTTTCATTCTTTGACATTCTTTGAGTTTTTCGAAATAAGGTCCAAAGCAATACTGAAATTGGCTCTGAAGTGGGTGCTATGTAAATTGCAAGCCAAAAACGTGAATCTAGCAACTCCAAACGTCGATCCAAGTAACTTTTGTCCCAATTCTTACAAAACAACGTAAAACATGCATGACTAGACACAAACACTTAAAAACATCTAAAATATTAAGCTCAAATGCACTCAATTATGGGTATAAAACTCACTCATCAACTATAGACTGATCACCTAGACGTGCTCGTAAGAAATGTCGAACTTGCAGTCTTTGTGCCGAGTTGTCCTTTTTAAAGAAAGAATGAAATGCTCAAGGTCTTTGACCAAACTCAAGATTACTATTCTTTATCCTTGTAATATAATAGTATTACTTTTGTATTAATTTGATACTATGACGAAGAACATATGTAATGGTTACAAAGAACCTGGAAAGGGAATTATTATTATGCAATATATAGAAGACATATTCACTCTATTGATGTATTTCAATTGAATATATGTGTGAACAGTAGCACCGTGTAGCACCATATATCGGGTTGGAAGATACCCGAATTTGGGAGCATCATAGTTTATAATACTTAAATAGTGATTAATACGGCCCAATTTGAAATGAGAAGTTGCAGAGTACGTCAGTTTAAACTCCTATTTAATGTCAAATAATATTTCAACACTTCTTAACATTATTAATCACATAATAAAATGTACTGAGTAAAAGGTGTTTGTTGAGAAACACGATGCCTTCTTGGATAAAGGTGTTTATCATTGAAGGAGCTAGAGGAAGGGTAATAGATCTTGAAGGAATTCAATAACCACAAAGCAGTATAAGTCAACTAGAGGAACATATCGATATACATATTCTACCACAACAAAATCGTAAATCTGGAATAGTACCGAAGATACCTAGGAGATATGGATTCAAAATAGATGATGATGATGAGGTATGCATTGAAAGGATCGGGAATTTTTAGATGAACATATATATATATATATATATATATATATAATTATTGGTATCTGTAATATTTTTAACATGTGCGATATGAATTAAGCAAGTTAGTCAATTTAATTATTATAAGTTAACTAAGAGGGAAAGCTAAGACGGATATTGTTCAAAACCCTAATTTGGATTTTGAATAAGGATTTGAATATTAATACCATTATAATTGTATTTCAATATGATAAGTATGTGCAGTATGTGAGTAATGTTAATTGTTGATCAGTTATAACATAAAATTAGAAAACCCTAATGATATATTTATAAACCTTAATTTAAGAATGATAAGTAATTGTATGTATGTGATTAAGGATTAGTTTTATTGTTTGTACACTTAATTAGGGAAACCCTAACGATTAGTTAGAAACCCTAATTGTTAAGTTAGAAACCTTAAATACATATTTGGAAACCCTAAACCTTAATCAGTAACCCTAAACCTTAATTTTCAAACCCTAATGGTGATTAGCAAACCCTAAGGTTTAAAGTTTAAGGAAAACTTATGAAATGACCAAACTACCCTTAAAAGTATGTGGAAAATTACCAAGATACACTTTTGCAGGCAAAAAGACCAAAATACCCTTTACTTTTGTAACGCCCCGAAATCCGGTCTACTTTCACATCCGAATTTCGTTCGTCACGATCCTATCTCCTTCCAAACACACATCATTATATAGCTAAATATAATGACATACATTCTCAACTTCCAGGTTCTCAAAACCTAAAAATCTCTTTCATTACAAATAATGATAATTACATTATTCTTCACATCTTGCACAAGTGACTTTCATCCGCCACCAAGGATACATAAACGTTCATTAAACTAGTCCTTTCATTACAAATAATGATAATTACATTATTCTTTACATCTTGCACCAGTGACTTTCATCCGCCACCAAGGAAACATAAACGTTCATTAAACTAGTCTGTAGTTTAATTCTATCACTCTATATTACAAGTCTTCACTTTCTCTTCACGCACATTCACATACTGAATGACACTTTTGATTTTTACGGGATCCTTAAGTTCTTTCTAACATCTTTCACTGAAAATATTTTTCATTTAAAGCAAGTGTGAGCATTCAATTGCCCAGCAAGTCATAACAGTTAGACAAACAACTTCAAGAGTTTAAACATTCTTCAGAACTTTGATAACCGAACAAAGGTTATGAAGCAGCTTGAATAATAGGAATAGTCTCGATTCCTATCATTTTACAACATTCATCACATACTCTTTACACTACTTTCATTCTTCTACCTTTTTCCATACATATCCTGTCTGGCCAGAATCATTAGCACAGACTTAACAATAACGGTTCATGTCTAAACAGAACATACTTGTATTGAACAGTTCAATCACAGAACAGTTCATCTCAAAGAAACACCAAAGGGTTCACATTGTGGCACCAGGTCTCATACGTTCTACCACTTTATACAAATATCACACATTCGCGCACATACAGAACTTCTCAAGTTCAACATCTGAGAAGTTTAAAAAACTAGCATTCATGTAAAATATGAATGAAGTTAGAAAAACTTGCCTTACGCACATCTACATCTTATAGTTTACGTTGAACTGCTCATTCTAATTCCTATGTAGCACATAAGAAAATAGCACGTATACCAATTAGTCATATACTTGACTTACGCATTGGTTTACTTAACTTTACTTCTTAAGATTCGCGTTCTTGTAATTTAAGCTTACGCGACTAACTTCCTTTACTACCGATTTACGGCTTCATGACATACGGAGATGTCTTAACTGTAACAACCCGATATTTTCTATATAAATAAATCAGAAATTTTGTGTATAATTTTTTTTTATTTTAAGGATGAGAATTTGTACAAGATAAGATATATATGTATTTATGTAATAAATAAAAATATATTTATTACATGAATGTTTACAAATAATTTTATTTTAGAATTATTGATTATTATAAAGTATATTCTTATAATAATTAATTTTGTAGTAGAAATATTTTTAATAATTATTTTTCATAAAAATATAATTATATATTATTTAAATAATATATGAAATGATTATAGAATTATTATAATAATTATTTTATTTTATTATATGAATTTATTTCAGATTAATTAAGTTATTTATTTTTAACTTAATTATTAAGGTTATATATGACAGATAAATTTGATATGGAATCCAAATCCTAATTTTGAATTTTGATTAAGGAATAAGAATAATAATATAATATTAATTTTATTTTTCAGTGATATAAATATGTATTGTTTGTGTATATTGACAATAATTGGTCAATTATGGTATTTCACGCTAAAATCCTAGAATTACTGATAAACCCTAATTCGAAAGTCAATTATGACTTTAAGTTTTGGGTTGAGTCATTATGTAGTCGTGATGCTGTGATGATGTATCTAATGACAAGTATTATATATTTTTATATTAGTTAGGAAAAACCTAATTTTCTAAATTAGGAAACCCTAATTAGCTATAAACCCTAATTTGTAAATTGGTAACCCTAATTATTTAATGGTCAAGGTTAATTATGATTAGTTAATTTTAAACAATCGAATTAGAAAACTAATTATATTTAGTAAACTCTAAATTATATTTTTTGGAAAACTAAATTGTTATTTATTTTATTAAATCCTAATTTTGGAAATCCTAGACTTTTGCTAAAATGGCTCAAACCCTAAAACCTAAACCAAACCCTAAACCCTAAGGGTTTGCGACAAGATTACATAAATGTCATTAAAAATGCAAGCGAAAAGACCAATTTGCCCCTTGCATTATTGAAGCTAAAATTTAGCCATTGACCTAGTGAGAGTTGTTGGCCAACCCTAGGGAACCCATGTGACTGAAATTAAATGTATACCAGCCACTACAACTCAGCCATTACATTACAAGTTATATATATATGGATTAGGAGAGAGAGAATTGCATTTGCTAACTTATTTTTGTTCCAACACTCAAACAAGTCCCCCTCTCTCTAACCTACGAAATAAATATTTAAATCAGTCCCCAAGAACAGCCCCACGAATATCAGTAACAAATCATAAGCCCAGAATCATGAATCAAAGCATAAAGGTATACACCCTAGAATTTAAAATTTTTATGATCTGTATGTTTGATGTTAGGATTGAGTGTTAAAATATGTTGTTTAAGGTGTATAATGATGATCTGGGTTGCTAGATGTTAGATCCATAACATCTAGATGCTCGAATTTGATGATTTTAAGAATCTAAAAATTTTAAATTTTGAGTCTGACAGTCAAATGTCAGTTATCATAGATCTTTGTATGTTATGTGTTTTTGTTGTTTAAAGGTTTAATCTTGTAGTATGCTGTGAGATCTTTAATCTAGAACTTGATTCAGAGTTAGATCTGTTGTAGATTGTAAGTTATTCATGGTCAAAGGTCGTTGACCGACCATGACTTTCTAAAATCTGGGTAACCCAGAAAGTTTTTAGCAGCGTCTGACAACTTTTTCTAATGCCTTGATCTGTCAGATTATATGTGTATTGTTAATGTTGTTGTGATAAGATTGTAGTGTGATGTCTGGACTATAGATCCATGATTTAATATGTCTTATATCGTAAGCCAGATCGATGTAGTAGAAGGTCAAACTGGGCAAAACGATCACGAGGACGGGTTTCTGGAATTTCCAGAAACCGTAAGAGCATTGTTTCTGACAATGTTTGACTTGCTTATATCTTGTGATTTTATTGTTATTAGAATGATCTAATGATACCAAGTTGTTCCTTGACATGTTTATTTCCATTATGAACCTTTAGATCATACAAACAAGCCTTAGAATCAAAGTTACGGAGCCTCAAAAGTGGTAGCATGAATTGTTCTTCAATTCTGGAAAACCCAGAAATTGAAGAACAGTGTCTGACAGTTTTTTCAGGGCTTGGATCTCACTTATGTTATGATGTTTGGCCATGTTTGTTATTGAATCGTGTAGTCTTGTTCGTATACTACAAGATCTGACCAAGATCAAGCCCAGAAATATCATAGATTGAAAGTAATCCATGGTCAAAGTAGGCACCTTTATCACTGACTGTCAGTGTTCTTGAGCCTCAAGAACACCAACAGCGACGCTTAGTGTCGCTAAAGACCAATAGCGACGGTTTCTATTTATTTGATTTTCCGATTTTCCAGAAATTATTTAAAAATTGCTGAAAATAGTTTTTAATTATTAAAAATACAAAATAAATTCAGAAAAATTATTTTAAAATCTGAAAAATAATTTTTAATTATTTAGAGTATATTTCATAAATATTTAATATTTTTGGAATATAAAAAGTACTTAATTTATTTATTTATAATATTAAATAAATTATTTAAAAAATGATTTTAATACGTGAAAATTTATTTAAAATTATATTATGGTATAAGAAAATAATTTAAGTTATTTTTGATAACTTTTAATATTTTGTGATGAAATTTTATTAATTAATTAATATTAATGGTAATTAAGTTATTTAATAAATATGTTAAATAAATTATAAAAAATAGAATTAATGATTTATAAATCATACAAAAATTATATAAAGGTTATAAAAATATTTTAAGTTAAAAAATATAACTTTTGATAATTTATCATGAAAAATATTAATATTTTAATATTAATGATATTAGATTTATTTAATAATTATATTAAATAAATTAGTTTAAAAATGATTTTTATATTAAAAAAATCATTTTAAATGAAAATAAATAGTTTTAAAAATATTTTAAGTTATAAAATATAACTTTCAATATTTAAAGCTAAATTTCGTTAATTATTTATTATTAATGATATTAAGGTTATTTAATAATTATATTAAATAAATTAGTTTAAAAATGATTTTAATATTATAAAAATCATTTAAAATGAAAATAAAGTGTTTAAAGATATTTTAAGTTATAAAATATAACTTTTAATATTTAAAGGATAATTTTATTAATAATTTAATATTAATGATATTAAGTTTATTTAATAATTATATTAAATAAATAGTTTTAAAATGGTTTTATTTATTTAAAAATCATTTAATAAGGATATTAATGAATTAAAAATATTTTAACTTATAAATAATGACTTTTAATATTTTGATAAGTAATACATTAGTACTTTAATATTAATGATAATTATTTAAAAATAATTTTAATTCTTTAAAAAATCATTTAAGGGTAATATTAATACTTTAAAAGTATTTTGAGTTATTATAAATAATTTTAATCTTTTGGCAATGGTTTCATTAATAGATTAATGTTAATTAAATATTAATGATATTAGAATTGTTTAATATTTAAATCATTTAGTAATGATTCTGGTGTTTGAAAATTCATGATTTATCATAATAAATGTTTAAAAATTATTATAAGTCATTTAAAAATAATATGACCGATACTTACAGATATTGAACTGCAAGATAGAGTCTTAGACTCGATAATTACTCGATAAAGTCGTCGGTACACCGATATATTTCAGAAATTGATCTTGACTAGTATAAGTTGTATGTATATGTGTTTGTTTGTGATTCAATGACTGTTGAATATGTGTGACAATGTGATTAGGTTACCAGATGACTGCAATAAGCAGTGCTATGTGTTATAGTATGTTGTTCTAATCAGTAAAATGATTTTATGAATGATAGGTTGTGATATAAAAGATAAAACTAAGTTGTGTATTGTAAGCAGCAGACCAGGCAAGTATCTTACCTTTGCATTTCCTTTATGCAATGGACATGAGTAAGAAGTTGCAGAATTATATTATTATTATGCTATATTATTAACCCTATTGTGATATATTCTATATCCGATCAATTTTTATCAACATGTTAGTATATGGTAATTAGATATATATATTCTGTTCGTTAATTTCTAAATATGGTTATACAAGTGTCCCCACTTGGATAATCATTGTATTTAATCACATGTTGATTACGTAATCTAGCGCTTACATTCTCTATCTTTTAATCTCTTTTAATCTTTTCGTTCAACCTTTAATAAAGGTTTAGAACACTTGATTAAGTGTTACATTATGTGAACTAGATGTTCATAATTCTTTCTTGCATATCCCCCAGTAATTAACCAAATAAATTCTCATTTCTGGGCCTTGCCTTGCACCGGCGCTGCGGCGCCATGCCCCTTCCTTTCTCTCACACTGCAGCGCTACCTACGTCTCTCTCTTCCCTTGGTCTGGCGCTGCGGTGCCAAACCCTTCGTTATTTCTCGCGCTGCGCCGCCAACTAACAGTACCTAAGGCTCCGAGCTCGCGATGCGGTGCCACTTCTGCAAGCTTAGCCGGCGCTGCGGCGCCGAGCCAAAACCCTAGAAATTTTTCTATGTTTTAAATCCCATTCGAGACACTTACTTACCGATCTCATAACTTCTTCGTTATAACTCAGAACGATGTCGTTCCAAAGCCATTCTCTTCCGTATCTTACGTACTTCAATACCCTTCAGAAAGAACTTCATTCTGAATCCATTAATGTGCCATTCGATTGGCTTAATCTTCACCCTTCGGTCATTTTTACGCTTTTAACGTTCTTCGCCCGTTCGTCCGTAATTCGGTCATCCGAACTCGGAACTCATTCATTCATGAGTCCACGACTCACGTTTTCTATATTCTATTACTTTCTTATGTAATCCTATATGTTTGGGTTCATTTACTAACTTCCTAATTCTCGTTCATCTTTTACGAAAATTTTGCCATAACTTCGTTATAACTACGTTTTAATCCGTTCTTCATGAACGTTTCTATCGTTCCTAACCAAGCAATAAACAACTAACCTATACGCGATGGTTTTAAGGTTGTCCATCAACAATTATTATCCTACAATGGTTTTAAACTTGTTCATCAACAATAATTATCCTACGATGGTTTTAAATTTGTCCATCAACAACATTCTTCGTGTTCTTCGCGTTCTTCCTTCGTTCTTCATTTTAATCGATATTTTGGATTACGATTCTACTTTTTCTTGGAATTTGATGTTATAGAACATCATTCCTTACTTACTTCACCTACTCGTTCATAAGATTCATTCGGATCGCGCAAAATCCTTACGAATCTTATACTTTCTTAAGAAATTTATAAAATAAACGTCTAACTCTTATTTCTTCATTTTCTCATGATTTCAACCATATGAAATCATTCCTAACTTCTTAATATTCTTAAGCTATGTTTTAAACATAGAAAACTTAAAGAAAAATATTAAAAGAACTAGGGTTCGGATTACCGTTCTTCTTTAATCTTCTTCCGTTATACAAAGCCGACGATTTGCGAGCTTTTCTATTTCACGATCACTTTTGATCCAAGCCTTCATGCTCAATCTCTTCCTTCTCCTTCTTCTCCAAGCTCTCAAGCTCTCTCTCTAAGGTTTAGGATTTTCAAAATCTCAGAATAATGAAATCTAGCTTCCTATTTATAGAAAACCAAAGCTTAGAGCAAATTGGTCATTTCACCCCCACCTCCTTACTATTCCCACCTCTTCTAACACTTAGCCACCAAGTAAACTTGGCCTCCACCCTTACTTGGTGGCCAAGTGGCCGGCCCACATGCCCATGGGTCATCCCATGGGTTGCCCCAATGGTTATTACCCATTCGTTTACCCATCGGTTCGATCCGCGGCTTCTTTTCTTGGTTTGGGCCTTCACCCTAATTCTTATTGGGCCTATCTTGGGCTTGATTATCACAAAGCATTGGGCTTGACATAATCCAAGTCCAATTGGATTCTACAAAGTCCATGAACTCAAAGTCCATTAAGACTAATCGTATTCTACGAATTCTATTCTTGTATTCTCGTATTCTCTTCGTATATCATTCGTACGATATTTGTATTATACCGTACTAAACTTCGTACTATACTCGTATAATAACTAGTATTATACTCGTATCTCTCACGCATAATAACCCTAGTTATTACACGTAATCATTAAAATTCTCAGAAATCACTTTTCCTAACCCTTAGGTTTTACGTCCGCAGGCGAAAACTTTATTTTTGCCATAACTGAAATATTATTGAATATTCCATCACGTATCAACATTTTACGTAATCAATAACTTCTCGAAATTTCAAAATAAAACTCCGAGCAGAAACTGAGGAATAGTGCCTCTTTCGTCTTTTTCCTTGGAAATATTTTTGTTCCCAGAAAACTTTCATTTTCGTCTTGAAAATTCTTACTCGTTCAATCTAGCTCATAGCCAGAATACTCCCGACTTATAATAATCCTAGGTCATAGAACGATTAATAAACACATAGCATATAATAATATTAATAAAAATTCATTTTATTAATAACTAATTCTTTAAACCTAAATTCTAGATAATCCAAAATTCCAGGTTATCACATTCTTCCCTCCTTATAAAAATTTCGTTCTCAGAATTTCTTAAAACCAAACCCTTACCCGGGTTCTTACATTCTTCCCTTCTTCACAGAATTTCGTCCTCGAAATTTTAGCTTACACTTCTTCTCAACTTCTCTTCAAAGAAGTTCTTATCATTCCATCATTCCAACCTCCATAACCTATCAAGAATCATGAAGTAGAAGGAATAGCGAGGAATATAAAATATCCTTTAAAACATTTCATACTTTTGCTGAGGGGTCAAATTGACCATGAACTCTTTACTAGGTTAAACAGCCTTTCGCCGTAAACCTTTCTTTCCATGGTAAGTTTACAATCACAAAGAAGGTAAACTACCTCTTTCCATACGTAGGTGATCAACCCATCGTATATCCCCATTTCAGGGTATGTTCACCTTAGACTTAATCATTAGATTCCGCACCAAAACAATTTGGCTTGGCATATCTTTTTCAAAGAAAGCTGGATTTTCTTATAACATGACATACCATTTGTCTTAGCCAAATCAATTAGCTTAGACCATACCAATAAATTGTACATCAACTTAAAACATTCGTCTAGTCAACTCAATTGACATCGACTACTTCTTTAAATTCTTTTCGCAATACATCAAAATGTTTTATGACGTCATGATACCGCACTTTTCACAGTACGTTGAGGACTTCGTCAGTTTATGACTTCGTCATTATACATCATACCATAGTGGTTTGTTGATCCTAAGATCACATCCCACTAGGTTCAATTGCATTAACAACTCCATCTTTTTACCATCGTTGCATCAAATGCATAGATGATATAAAATTTATTTTGATATTTTCAAATCAACTTCTGTTTAGCCGAAGTAACTAGCATAGACATACAAAGAACAACCCTTTTAAAATCCATTGGTTCCAAAAGTTGAACCAATTCTTTCCTTTTTCAAAATGTACATTTCAACACGATTTGAATAAACTTCGAAATCTAGCATAGCTAGAGGATTTGGAATATTCTATTCTCCATCTTCCTTCATTGTCTTACTGCGACAATACTTAAACTTCTCTAGCACCTTCAATGCTAAGTCTACTGAAAATACTTCGTTTTCAGTCTAAACATTCCTATACCTTAGTACAGTCGATCAACTTACCACACATTATGAGTTCAGGAACTTTCCATAATAGTATGAGTTTAAGAACATCCAGACAGACCTTAGGCGTCCATTCGCTGAGACGTTCGAAAACATACCATATTATTATGAGTCACGAACTTACCATAAGTATGAGTTTCAAGAACTCGCACCTATCTTATCGTTCTCTACCTATCAAGTATATACATGAGAAAAGATTCACCTTCTCGTCATATACATCTTAATTGTAGCATCCCCAAATCTCGGTCCTAATCACCAAGGATCTGGTATACTAATTCTATAATTATTGCGGAAGATATAAACATAATTTGTTTATACATTAAACTTTTACACATCATTCCCAAGGTCTACAACCTTAACTTAATACATACCTTCAATATCTTAGAAGATTTACAATACTATTTTCGTCAAAAAATTTAATAGATCTAACTGCAATGTAATTTAATCTTGCACTTTGACTTTGCTTCTGTCTTTACTCGAGCTTTCATCTTAATCTGAAATTTTTTATCATGATATAGCAAGGGTGAGCATCAAATTTGCCCAGCAAGTTAAATTTATTTGAGGATATATCATGATTGAAAGAATTGAACAATAAGCTAGATAACTTTCAACAATATAAACATTGTGAAAGAGCATGAACAAATTTTCTTAGCTGAACGACCAAGTCAATAAAAATGAATGGTCAAGCATAAACATGAACACATTAACTGAACCAAATGGTAATGAAGGTGATCAGCCTTTCATACCTGATGAACGTTTACAATATGCACAACGTGCGAATCAATAATCAATATAGACATGAATAATCAACAACAATTATTCATTAACATGTTTTGAACATGCAACTCAAGTTTGAGTTAAGGAAAACTTGCCTGATTCGTTGACTACTGCTACACAGTTTAAGTTAACTTCTTTTGGTAATACCTATCATTAATAATAAGATTGGTCTTTCAATCAACATATTCTATTTTGTATTATAATACAATTACTTTGTCAATAGATTATCTAACACTTAATCAAATATTAGATAACATCCTAACACATCGGTATTATTATCATTCTTGGATAATTCTTCAATCACTGTATCATATTCATTATGATTAAACACTTAATCTTATACATTATAAGTTCTTCTTTATACTCTAATAAGTCAAATACTAATCCAATAACTTGGATTCTAAATTTAACAACCAAATTGCCAATCCAGCAGACTTGATACAAAATTCAGCAACCTGGATTCAACAAATTTCCAATCCACCAATCCAAACTGCAATCCAGCAATCTGGATTACAAATCCAGCAACTAGATTGCAATCTAGCAAACTGGATTCAACATATTTTCAATTCAGTAAACTTCTTTTCAATCCAGCAAGCTGGATTCATCAGATTTTCTAATCCAGCAAGCTGGATTCCATATCCTTTTCACGAAAATACCAAATCAATTTATTATTTTCCCATCCTTTGTACAAACATGTATACACATATTTCATACACAAAAAGTATTTTTTCAAAATTTCCCAACTTCCTTTGGTATTTTTCAAAAATCATTTTTTGTTAATTCCTTAAGAAATTAGCTACCTCGTGCTTAACTCCAGAAATTCCCATCTCTTGGCACAATCTTATACGTGTTAATGTGACACTCCAGTTTAAATTTCGTGGCCATCGGAGTTATAGAACTCCGGTTATAACCATTTTCGTCGGAAAATCACAAAAATTGAAATGGTCATAACTTGCTCATTTTTACTCGGAATGAGCTCATTTTTGGACAGTAGGTACTTGATATCATATATTTTCATGTCCCAAAAGGCCAGAATTTTTCTCACAAATTAAATGGCCGAAACAGCCATTTTAAAATTTTGGGCAGAATCAAAATAGCATTTTGTAGTTTTTCGTGCTTTATTAAATATTTTCCATACGGAAATCTACAACTCCTTTTTCAGTGATTCCACTTGGAGATGTTAGATAACTTATCATAGTATACTCCCAAATTTTTCCAGAATTTTTACATGCCCGAAAAATGACTAAACTGCCCCTACTCTTTGACTGTCCAAAACAGTCTATTTTTCCTTAAAATACACAAAACTGTTTTTGCTAAATCAGTCACTACAACTTGTGTACTCAACATTTTTGAGTTCTACCACTTGGGTTTAGTAGTTAACTTACATATCTAGCACCTCTCTTTGACGGATCGCAAAAAGAAGGTGTAGATCAAAAACGGTGGAAATCCAAAGTACATAAAAATTTTTAGGACTTAGAAACTAGAAAATCACTTTTTCTTTACTTTAGATTTCCAACTAAAACAACACCCAATATGGGTAAATCTAAACATGAAACACTTAAACACATAGATCTAAGATTTTTGAGTTTAGAAACATAGATTCAAATTTTGATTTACAATAATCAAAAATTATATAAACAAAAGGGGTTTATACCTTTTTGTTCACATGCTCTCCTTCTTCTTCTTTTTCATTGTTTGATTATGGAGATTTGATGTCTTACCAAAGACTCCCCTTCCTCTTCTCATGGCTGCCGAACCTCTTCTCTCTCTCTCTAGTTGGTTCCTATGTTGGCTAAATGGAAGGGATGAAAGAGAAAGAAACAAGATAACTTGTTATTAGATTTGGATATATGATTAATATCTACTATCATACTCCTCTTCTCTTCACCAAACCACCGGCCATGTGGCTAATACTTCTCCATATTTCTCCACTAATTCTCTCTCTCTAGTTAATAATCATTACATAGCATGTGGATTATTATTGAATCATGTGGCTCCTTAAATAAATTGACGCATGGCTAAGAGATATGAAACCAATCTTGCCAAATTCAATTAACTATGTGCTAACATACTCCATCCTTATCCATCCACTCACCATCAGGCCAAGTGGCCTTATCCAACCAATCTTGGCTTTCTTTAATGTAATATCTAATGTACATAATGTCCAAAGTGCCCTTTCTTCAATTGGGCTCCAAGTTTGGCTCCTATACTTTTAATTCCTTTGGGCTTCTAAATTAATTTCTTGGGCCATAAAAATAAATTAGGTCCAATACTTTTAATATTATCCCACCCTAAATATTTAATTAGGGTATCCATTCCAAACATTTAGAATTTAAGTTATTACCCTTGCACACTAAATTTTATAACCAAATTAAACTTACTTTAATTAAGTCATAAAATTAATAAACTTGAGATAATAAAAGTATATCTCTGGACTTAATATAATATTAATATTATTATTCTCCCACATGTTCCTTAACAATTGGCTCACTTGAGCTTAAAACTTAATTCCTTTGGCTTTTTCCAAATAAAATATTTGGACTTCCTAGCTAAAATGTTTGGGTCATAAAAATTAATATGGTCCATTACATTTAATTATATCTTACCCTAATCATTTAGTTAGGATTTCCATGCACTCAATTTAAATACAAATTCTTACCCCAAGTACATTTAATTTCCTTAACCCAATTAGACTTACATTAATTAGGTTATAAAATTAATTAACCGAGATGTATAAAATAAATCTCTTAAAATTAGTATATATTTTATATACCATAATTCTCTCATCCCATAACCCTTAAGTTATTTAATTCTTCATTCCTAATATATAATTAGGATTACACTAGTTTCTTTTATTTGTCATCACATAATATTCGTATTCACTTACTCACATAATCATTAAATAAATTATGACATGCTCCACAATTCTCTTAGATTAGGTCACTAGTATATATTTAAATACTTGAACCACTAAATAACAATAACCATTTAGGTTATTTAATTCTCATACTTAATAACTTATTCAAGTTATACAATTCATATTGTATACTTAAATTTAATTTCCTCCTCCTCTCCATAAATTGTTTTCAAACAATCTATTTATATATTAAATATATAATTTAATATATTCAATCATTTATTCAAATATGAATTTAATTTACTAACTACTTTGATACCAATATTCATATCTACATATTGGATCGCATCTCATATTTTAGCTTTACCTTATTTGGTATAATATTAAATATTATACCATTATCCATATAACATCTTTCACTTCTCACACTAATTTTGACTTTTTTCCATAAAAAGTCAACTGTTGACTTTGACCAAAAGTCAACCTTTACACATTTTGTGTTTACTGTCCATTCTGACTAAACTTGACGTTCCGGACGCAACCGAGCAGTTCATGCTTCAAAATTCTATCTCTAACTCAAATTTTGAGTTTTAAATTACTCTCTTCTTATTGCTAATCGTATTAACTAACGACTTTATACTTATTCAAATTCTTATTTGCCATTCAAGGCCAACGTTCAAGCTATGTTAATTACTAACATAGTTGTATCTTGATCCTTATATCATTAACTTAATTCATCATTCCTCTTGCTAAAATATATATATCACCTTACTAAGTATATATATTTCTATACATATACTCATCTTCGTTTAACCTTATAACATCTCTTCATGTGAAATCTTATCTCCTTAATAAAATTTCCATATGTACTTATATAACATTTCTTAGACTATTCAGTTCATATTGAATTTACAGGTATCGTAATACCTTATTCTCGATATTTCTTCAAGTACATATTAATTCATTTCTAGGGTTTTGAAATTTTGTAACCCATATTTCTTTATTCTCATTCAATTAAGAAACCATATAGGTTCTTCTTAAAAATTTTAAAATCCTTAAAATTCCTTCACAGAAACGTCAATTCCGTACACTTATTTTCTGTCTAGGTTCATCTTATAACCTTTAATCCATCATTTTAGGATTTTAATAATTATCTAAATTCTCGGGTTGTCACATTAATAGCGCGACCAATTCCAATGATTATCGCTGCAATAAACTGAGCAGTTGTTACACCAAAGCACAAACCTCTGCCCATAACAAAGGTTCATACAACTCAGCCATCACATGAGTCCTCAATTGAAATCTTATAACTTCTAAATTTCTCTTTACTTAATACGAATTTTTTTTAATTTGTATGCTATCCTTCTCAACTCAATCTGAGTTCTTCTTCCCGTACTACTTCGTAGTACCATTCATTCATAGCATTAGCTATAAATCATTCATCATTTAACAGCTCATCTGTTACTACGATTTACTATGATCACGTGGTGATCTTCTTCCTTAATCGTTTAACTTAACGATTTTCTTATCCTTCTCTCTACGATTATAGTCTTAGGTACTCTTACCTAAGAGTTATAACCTATAGCTCTGATACCACTCTGTAAAGCCTCGAAATCCGGTCTACTTTCACATCCAGATTCTGTGAGTCACGATCCTATCTCCTTCCAAACACACATCATTATATAGCTAAATATAATGACATACATTCTCAAATCCCAGGTTCTCGAAACTTAAAAACCTCTTTTATTATAAATAATGATAATTACATTATTCTTTACATATTGCACAAGTAACTTTCATCCGCCACCAAGGATACATAAACGTTCATTAAACTAGTCCTTTCATTACAAATAATGATAATTACATTATTCTTTACATCTTGCACAAGTGACTTTCATCCGCCACCAAGGATACATAAACGTTCATTAAACTAGTCTGTAGTTCAATTCTATCACTCTATATTACAAGTCTTCACTTGCTCTTCACGCACATTAACATACTGAATGGCACTTCGTCTGGATACAGATCAGCTTGATTTTTACGGGATCCTTAAGTTCTTTCTAACATCGTTCGCTAAAAATGTTTTTTATTTAAAGCAAGTGTGAGCATTCAATTGCCCAGCAAGTCATAACAGTTGGACAAACAACTTCAAGAGTTTAAACATTCTTCAGAACTTCGATAACCGAACAAAGGTTATAAAGTAGCTTGAATAATATGAATAGTTTCGATTCCTATCATTTTACAACATTCATCACATACTCTTTACACTACTTTCATTCTTCTACCTTTTCCATACATATCCTGTCTGGGTAGAATCATTAGCACAAACTTAACAATAACGGTTCATGTCTAAACAGAACATACTTGTATTGAACAGTTCAATCATAGAACAGTTCATCTCAAAGAAACACCAAAGTGTTCACATTGTGGCACCAGGCCTCATACGTTCTACCACTTTGTACAAATATCACACATTCTCGCATATACAGAACTTCTCAAGTTCAACATCTGAGAAGTTTAAGAAACTGGCATTCATGTAAAATATGAATGAAGTTAGAAAAACTTGCCTTACGCACAGCTACAACTTATAGTTTACGTTGAACTGCTCATTCCAATTCCTATGTAGCACATAAGAAAATAGCACGTATACCAATTAGTCATTAACTTGACTTACGCATTGGTTTACTTAACTTTACTTCTTAAGGTTCGCGTTCTTGTAATTTAAGCTTACGCGACTAACTTCCTTTACTACTGATTTACGGCTTCATGACATACGGAGATGTCTTAACTCAAAACGTTCATCATCTTTGATGATTTATACTCTTATCTTCTTCTTATAACTCTCTTAGGACTAAGCACACATCGTGTCTCTGCTAGTAGTCCATATGGTACTCTGAGTGGTTTCCCACAAACAACCAAAAAACAAGTTCCCGTCTCATCTACACTGCCCACACAGTGAGTTAGATCGGTTGCCAGTTTTGTATATACCTTCGCTCTCTGAAGGAATTGTTCAGCCCATCTCCCATATGTCAACCATCAAAGGTTACGATTGTACCACAACCTAACTTCTCTTAACTTATCTGGACCATTAAACTATAATGTTTGTTAAGTCAAATTCATATTCCTTACGACTTTCTGGCAACTAAATGTCATACCTCACGATTTATTCTTTATCGTCTAAGTCATACAGTCCTTCGTATACTTAGAGCGATCATTCAATACTATGAGGTCATAGCGTGAAACATTTTACAATCCCTTATTCTTATCTTACCACGTCCGGTTCACTCGACTCGGAACGTTATCCAAGTTAAAACTACTAACTTGGCTTCTTAACGTTATACGTTATTATCTTCCATTTATTTTCTTCACCATTCACGGTTAAACTTTGGTCTTCATTACCTTACGGTCAAACCATACACGGAGTGTAGGTCCTGCCCATTTAATATTCATGTACACTCAACCCTTACATTGGTTAAAGTGTTTACAGCTTACTTTATTCTAACATTCTCTATCCGACCCATACTCGGACCTTCCTTACTCTTATTATCATTCGCTACGGCTTTCTTATGATAAATCATATCTTTCTTACTACCTTCATCAACGTCTAAGTCATACAACCATTGTATACTTAAAACGTTCGTCTGACATGAATACGATTCACGAGGATCGTTTACGTATTCGACGTTTACGTTGCTCGTCTCTTAATCGCTCATTCAACCTTTGCTCAAGGTTTCAATTGCATTCAATCGTTATCCAACCCATGAACCCCATGTTCATTATTCTTTCTTAATGTCGAAGCCATACCGTTCGTTGTATGCTAAGACCGACCGTTCATCGCAACAACGTTTCGTTCATAGCGTCTAAACACTTTACACTTATCTCCCCTTACCATGACATAACATCAGAATGCTATTTATTACCTTCATCACTCAACGTCTAAGGAGTCGCAATCATAGCAATCCCTCACGTTCATTCATTACGACTACGGTCCCCGAATATCGGTTACGTAATCTAGTGCTTACATTCTCTATCTTTTAATCTCTTTTAATCTTTTCGTTCAACCTTTAATAAAGGTTTAGAACACTTGATTAAGTGTTATATTACATGAACTAGATGTTCATAATTCTTTCTTGCACATGCCCCAGCAATTGAGCACATAAAGTCTCATTTCTGGGCCTTGCCTTGCACCAGCGCTGCGGCGCCGTGCCCCTTCCTTTCTCTCGCTCTGCGGCACTACCTACGTCTCTCTCTTCCCTTGGTCTGGCGCTGCGGCGCCAAACCCTTCATTATCTCTCATGCTGCAGTGCCAACTAACAGTACCTGAGGCTCCGAGCTCGCGTTGCGGCGCCACTTCTGCAAGCTTAGTTGGCACTGCGGCGCCAAGCCAAAACCCTAGAAATTTTTTTAAGTTTTAAATCCCATTTGAGACACTTACTTACCGATCTCATAACTTCTTCGTTATAACTCAGAACGAGGTCGTTCCAAAGCCATTATCTTTCTTATCTTACGTACTTCAAAACCATTCAGACAGAACTTCATTTTGAATCTGTTAACGTGCCATTCGATTGGCTTAATCTTCACCCTTCGGTCATTTTATGCTTTTAATGTTCTTCGCCCGTTCATCCGTAATTCAGTCATCCGAACTCGGAACTTGTTCATTCTTGAGTCCACGACTCACATTTTCTATATTCTCTAACTTTCTTGTGAAACCCTATACGTTCGAGTTCATTTACTAACTTCCTAATTCTTGTTCATCTTTTACAAAAATTTCACCATAACTTCGTTAAAGCTACGTTTTAATCCGTTCTTCATGAACGTTTCTACCGTTCCTAACCAAGCAATAAGAAACTAACTTATACGCGATGGTTTTAAGCTTGTCCATCAACAACAATTATCCTACGATGGTTTTAAACTTGTCCATCAACAATAATTATCCTACGATGGTTTTAAATTTGTCCATCAACAACGTTCTTCGTGTTCTTCGCGTTCTTCGTTCATTCTTCATTTTAATCGATATTTTGGATTACGATTCTACTTTTTCTTGGAATTTAATGTTATAGAACATCATTCTTTACTTATTTCACCTACTCGTTCATAAGATTCATTCGGATCGCTCAAAATCCTTACGAATCTTATACTTTCTCAAGAAGTTTATAAAATAAACTTCTAACTCTTATTTCTTCATTTTCTCATGATTTTAACCATATGAAATCATTCCTAACTTCTATTACTTCTTATTCTCCTTAAGCTATGTTTTCAACATAGAAAACTTAAAGAAAAATATTAGAAGAACTAGGGTTCGGATTACCGTTCTTCTTTAATCTTCTTCCGTTATACAAAGCCGACGATTTACGAGCTTTTCTATTTCACGATCACTTTTGATCCTAGCCTTCATGCTCAATCTCTTCCTTCTCCTTCTTCTCCAAGCTCTCAAGCTCTCTCTCTAAGGTGTAGGATTTTCAAAATCTTAAAATAATGAAATCTAGCTTTCTATTTATAGAAAACCAAAGCTTAGGGCAAATTGGTCATTTAGACCCCACCTCCTTACTATTCCCACCTCCTCAAACACTTAGCCACCAAGTAAACTTGGCCTCCACCCTTACTTGGTGGCCAAGTGGCCGGCCCACATGCCCATGGGTTATCCCATGGGTTGCCCCAATGGTTATTATCCGTTTACCATTCGGTTCGATCCGCGGTTTCTTTTCTTGGTTTGTGCCTTCACCCTAATTCTTATTCGGCCTATCTTGGGCTTGATTATCACAAAGCATTGGGCTTGACATAATCCAATTCCAATTAGATTCTACAAAGTCCATGAACTCAAAGTCCATTAAGACTAATCGTATTCTACGCATTCCATTCTCGTATTCTCGTATTCTCTTCGTATATCGTTCGTACGATATTCGTATTATACGTCCTACTAATCTTCGTACTATACTCGTATAATAACTAGTATTATACTTGTATCTCTCACGCATAATAACCCTAGTTATTACACGTACTCATTAAAAATCTCGAAAATCACTTTTCCTAACCCTTAGGTTTTACGTCCGCATTCGAAAACTTCATTTTTGCCATAACTGAAATATTATTGAATATTCCATCACGTCTCAACATTTTACGTAATCAATAACTTCTCGGAATTTCCAAATAAAACTCCGAGCAGAAATTGAGGAATAGTGCCTATTTCGTCTTTTTCCCCGAAAATATTTTTGTTCCCGGAAAACTTTCATTTTCGTCTTGAAAATTCTTACTCATTCAATCTAGCTCATAGCCAGAATACTCCCGACTTATAATCATCCTAGGTCATAGAACGATTAATAAACACATAGCACATAATAGTATTAATAAAAATTCATTTTATTAACAACTAATTCTTTAAACCTAAATTCTGGATAATCCAAAATTCTAGGTTGTCACAACTTTCCTTTTAAGTAAAAGATAGGGCAAATCTAGTGACTCATCCATCCAAGATTGCACATGTGCTTCAAATCCAATTTAGGTCAGCCATCTAATGACACCTATACCATCCATATACATTGAATCCAAAGATTAAAAGATTAATGTAATGACCCAGAAATTCGGGTTGTCCAGAATTTAAGTTTAAAGAATTAGTTATTAATAAAAGGAATTTTTATTAATAATATTTTGTGTTATGTGTTTATTAATTGTTCTATAACCTAGGATGATTATAAGTCGGGAGGATTCTGGCTACGAACTAGATTGAACGAATAAGAATTTTCAAGGCGAAAATAAAATTTTTCCGGAAACAAAAATATTTCTGAGGAAAAAGACAAAATAGGCACTATTCATCCGTTTCTGCTCGGAAATTTAGTTTGAATTTTCGAGAAAAGCGTAATGATAAAATTTTAAGACATGATGAAATATTCAATAATATTTCAGTTATGGCAAAAATGAAGTTTTCGCCTGCGGACTTAAACCCTAATGGTTAGGAAAAGTGAGGTCCGATAATTTAATGCTTTCGTATAATAATTACGGTTATTATGCGTGAGAAATACGAGTATGATACTAGTTTTTATACGAGTATAGTAAGAAGATTATTACGACGTATAATACGAATATCGTACGAACTATATACGAAGAGATGAGCAAGTAAACTTAAAGGCTAAGTAAGAGATAAGTTATGTGCTGACTAAGTAAACTTAAGGGATAAGTTATGTGATAACTAAGTAAACTTAATAGCTAAGTAAAGTGCTTATACTTAATGGCTAAGCAAGAGATAAGTTATGTAATGACCAAGTAGACTTAATGGCTAAGTAAATGTGGATGCCAAGTAAACTTAGTGCTTAAGACTTGAATAGTTAGGAGGTTTGGGGGCGAAATAAATAAAATACCCCTAGCCTTGGTTTTTTATAAATAGGAAGCTTAGTTTATTATTTTGGGATTTTGAAAATCCTACACTTTGAGAGAGAGAGAGAGAGAGAGAGAGAGAGAGAGAGAGAGAGTTCGGATGGGAGAAAGAAGAGGATGAGGAAGAGGAAGAGGAAGAGCTTGCTCATGAGCAATCTTTGTCCGACGGAAAGAGATTAAAGGAGAAAGGTAATTCGAAACATAATCTCTTATAATTTTTCTTTAAGTTTTTATGTTTAAAAACAAAACTTAATGAAGATAAGAAGTAGATAAGGTTAGAGATGATTTCATATGGTTGAAATCATGAGAAAAGAAGAAATAAGAAATTTGAAGTTTAATAAATAAATTTCTTAAGGAAGTATAAGATTCGTAATAAATTAGAATGATCCGAGTGGATTATATGAATGAGTAGCTGAAACAAGTAAGGAATGATGTTCTATAACATTAAATTCCAATAAAAAGTTAAATCGTAATCCAAAATATTGATTAAAATGAAGAACACGAAGAACACGCGAAGAACACGAAGAACGTTGTTGATGGACAAATTTAAGACCATCGTAGGATAATTGTTGTTGATGGACAAGTTTAAAACCATCGTGTATAAGCTAGTTGCTTATTTCTTGGTTAGGAATGGTAGAAACGTTCATGAAGAACGAATTAAACTTAGCTATAACGAAGTTATGGCAAAAATTTCGTAAAAGACAAACTAGAATTAAAAAGTTAGTAAATGAACCCGAATATGTAGGGTTTCATTAGGAAGTAAAAGAACATAGAAAACGTGAGTCATGGACTCAAGAATAAACGAGTTTCGAGTTCGGATGATCAAATTACTGGCGAACGAACGAAGAACGTTAAAAACGTAAAAATGAACGAATCAAGCCAATCGAATGGCATGTTAACGGATTCAGAACAAAGTTCTGTCTTAGGGGTATTGAATTACGTAAGATAAGGAAGAGAATGGATTTAGAATGACCTCGTTTCGAGTTATAACGAAGGAGTTATGAGATCGGAAAGTAAGCATCTCAAATTAGATTTAACACTTAGAGAAATTTTCTAGGGTTAGGGCTTGGTGCCGCGGCGCCGGCCATGCCTTGTAGAGTGACGCAGCAACGCCAGATCGGGATTCAGGGATTGAAGTCTAACGCCGCAGCACGAGAGATAAATAAGAGAGTGGCGCCGCAGCGCCGGTGTAGGAAAAAAAAGCCAGAGATGAGCTGTTAACTGCTCAGCTCTTGGGGGAAACGTAAGGGAAGATAAAGAACATAATATCCAACTAATGTAACACTTAATTAAGTGTTTTAAACCTTTAATGAAGGTTGAATGAAAAGATTAAATGAGATTAAAAGACAGAGAATTTGAGCGGTAGACTACGTAACCGATATCCGGGGACCATAGTCGCAATAAACAAACGTGAGGGATTGTTATGATTGTGATTCCTTAGACGTTGAGTGACGAACTAATGAATAACATTTCGATGTTATGTCATGATAATGAGAGATAAGTGTAAAGCGTATAGACGCTGTGTACGCAATGCTGTTGCGATGAACGAGTGGTCTTAGCATACAACAAACGATATGGCTTCGACATTAAGAATGACTAGTGAACGTGGGTTTCATGTAATGGATAACAAAAGTATTATGTAAGATACGAATGGTATCAAGAAAGCTACAATGAACAGTAATAGGATTAATGAAAGCCGAATGTGAGTCGGATAAAGAATTGAATAACTACAATAACGTTAACGAAACGAAGACGAGTTAATGATTAACTTGAATGATCGCTCTGAGTATACCAAAGACTGTATGACTTGGACGATAAAGAATGAATCTTGAGGTATGGCATTTCGTTGCCAGAAAGCCGTAAGGAATAAGAAAGTGACTTAACGAACATTATAGTTAGTGGTTCGGATAAGTTACGATAAGTTAGGTTGTGGTACAATCGTAACCTTTGATGGTTGACATACGGGAGCTGGGCTAAACAATTCCTTCAGAGAACGAAGGTATATACGAAACTGGCAACCGATCTAACTCACTGTGATGGCAGTGTAGATGAGACGGGAACTTGTTTGTTGGTTGTTTGTGGGAAACCACTCAGAGTACCATATGGACTACTAGCAGAGAAGCGATGTGTACTGAGTCCTAGAGAAGTAATAAGAAGAAGATAAAAATGTAAATCATTAAAGATGATGAACATTTTGAGTATGACATATCCGTATGTCATGAAGCCGTAAACTGGTAAAGGAAGTTAGTCGCGCAAACTTATATTGCAAGAACGCGAACCCTAAGAAGTAAAGTTAAGTAAACCAATGCGTAAGTTTATTATATGACTAATTGATATTTATGTTTTCTCCTTATGTGTTATATAGGAATTGGAATGAGCAGTTCAACGTAAGGTGTAGCTATGTGTAAGGCAAGTTTCTTAATTTCATTCATATTTTAAATGAATGCTAGTTTCTTAAACTTCTCAGATGTTGAACTTGAAAAGTTTTGTCTATGTGCGAAAGTGTGATATTTGTACAAGGTGGTAGAACATATGAGGCCTTGTGCCATAATGTGAACACTTCGGTGTTTCTATGAGATGAACTGTTCTATGATTAAACTGTTCAATAAGAGAATGCTCTGTTTATACATGATCTGTATTTCAAAATGTGTATGAAAAAGATAGAAGAATGAAAGTATTTCAAAGGGAAAGTGAATATTGTTTTAAATTGATAGGAATCGAGATTATTCCTATTATTCAAGCTGCTTCATAACCTTTGTTCGGTTATTGAAGTTCTAAAAGAACGTTTAAACTCTTGAAGTTGTTTGTTCAACTGTTATGACTTGTTGGGCAATTGAATGCTCACACTAACTTTAAATAAAAAATATTTTTAACGAACGATGTTAGAAGAACTTAAGAATTCCGTAAAGATCAAGCTGACGGTATCCAGATGAAGTGACATTCAGAATGTGAATGAGCGAGAAGATCAAGTGAAGACTTGTAATGTATAAATATGAAACTGAACTATAGACTAGTTTAATGAACCGTTATGTATCCTTAGTGGCGGATAAAAGTCACTCTTGTAAGATGAAATGAATAATGTATTTTTCATTATTTGTAATGAAAGAGGTTATAAAGTTTTTAGAACCTGGCATTTGAGAATGTATGTTGTTATATTTCCGTATATAATGATGTATGTTGGATGAATGATGTACTCGTGACGTAAGAAATCCGGGTATGAAGATAGCCCGGATTTCAGGGCGTTACATTAAAGTTAAGAAAATTCTAAACTTAAGTTTCTAAGCATAGCCAACTCTCTCTGTAACAACCCGATATTTTCTATATAAATAAATAAGAAATTTTGCGTATAAATTTTTTTTTTAGGATGAGGATTTGTATAAGATATTATGTATATATTTATGTGGTAAATAAAAATATATTTATTACATAAATGTTTACAAATAATTTTATTCTTATAATAATTACTTTTATGGTAGAAATGTTTTTATTAATTATTTTTCATGAAAATATAATCATATATTATTTAAATAATATATGGAGTGATTTTTAGAATAAATATAATAATTATTTTATTATATGAATTTTAGTACAGATTATTAAGTTAACTATTTTATCTTAATTATTAAGGTTAAATAGGAAAAATAAATCAGATATGAAATCCAAATCCTAATTTTGGATTATTGTCAAGGTACGAGAATAATAATATAATATTAATTATATTTTAAATTTTCAGTGCTATAAATATCTACAGTATATTAGTATTGATAATGGTTGGTTAATTATGGTGTTTAATTTCAAAACCCTAATATTATTTGGCTAAACCCTAATTTGAAAATCAATTATGGGTTTAAGACGGTTATTTAACTATGTTATATGTTTTATGTTGTGTGTTACATAATGTTATGATAATTAGGAAACCCTAATTATAAATTTAAAACCCTAGGTTATATTTGAATTTCTAATAATTAGAAACCCTGATTGAAAACCTAAACTAGAGATTTTGATTACTCAAAAATTGTGTTACTGTGGATAATAACGCGTATGATAGATTTTATTGCTAATTAAAGTAAACCTAATTAGTAAATTAAAATTATAATGATTAGAACCCTAATTATATCAAGAAAGCCCTAAGTATATTTTTAAAACCCTATTTTTTATTAAAAACCCTAATTTTAATTATTTAGTTATAATTAAATTGTTATTGAACTTTAGATATAATTGTTCAAACCCTAGAAATTATTTGGGATACATTAAGGATTAAAATCTAGTGATTAAAACCTAGATTCAAGTGTCATGGGCCAAAATACCCTTAAAATATTTATTAGTTTACTAAAATAGCCATTTTGAATTTATTTAATAATCTAGATTGCAAATTCATCACCCTAGATTATAGCACATGCCTATATATCATTCAAGCTTATCCTAATTGCCACCTTGCATGTTAGATACAATGAATCTAAGTGGTATAAATAGATTAAGAGAGAGAAAGATGTACATTTTTGCTCATTTTGTACACAACACTCTAGCAAACTCTCTCCAGCCCTAAACCACGAATTCATCTAGTAAATCAGTTCCATAAACAAGCCCCACGAAAATCACTAGCAGATCAGAAGGCCAGAAATCAAAATTTTTCAAAGAAAAGGTATAAACCCTACTTCAATTTCTGTCCATTTTTCGGTTGTTAGATGTTATGTTTAAGCGTTAGAATATGTTGTTAGTAGTGTCTAGTGATGATCTGGGTTGATAGATTTTAGATCCATAACATCTATAGACTCGGATTTGAGTTTTTGCAAAATCTGGAAAATTTTTGTTTTGTGTTCTGAAAGTGAATGTCAGAGGCTGTAGATCCTTGTCCTGTTATGTTTTTTGTGTTTTTAAGCTTTGATATGGTAGTATGCTATAAGATCTTTGATCTGAAACTGGAATCAAAGTCAGATCGTAAGCCAGTAGCAAGATATTCAAGGTCAAACATGGTTGACAGGCCATGACCAGGCGTTTCTGGGTAACCCAGAAACAGCCCAGAACCGGCCTGACAACATCTTTGACCATCTTGATCTGTTAGTGTATTGGTGTTATGATAATGGTTATGTGTCTAAGTTGTAGTATGTAGGTTACCCTACATATGTATGCCTTAACATTTCCTAAACATTAAACTTAGTAATCGTAGTGGACGGTCAAACCAGGCAAGTCGAACATGTTCTCTGTTTTCTGGGTAACCCAGAAAACGTATGAACATGTCGACTGACATGGTTTGACCGGAGCATACATGTTGGTTATGTTGTTGTTTTGTGTGTTTTAAATGATAGATCTCTTCACTTACATGTTGGTTACCTACTGTAGCTTATAGATCATAAAAACATTACACATTTTTCAAGTTGTGGAAGCCCAAATATGGCTACACGAACTGTTCTTCATTTCTGGGTAGCCCAGAAAATGAAGAACAGCTCTGACTGCTATTTTGGACGATCAGATCTGCTTTGTTATGAAATGTTTGGTTATGTTTGTTGTTGGATCGTGTTGTCCTACACTAGCACTACAAGCTCTGACAAACAACATGTCCAGGAACACAAAACACACTAAGAAATCGATGGTCAAAGTAGCACACACGATACTGCCTTATGAAGGCTCAAGAACATGAAGAACACCTATAGCGACGGTTCTGTCGCTATAGGTGGTCTTTAGCGACAGATTATTTAATATTTTCCAGAAATTAATTATTAAATAGAAAATATTAGTTTTTAATTATTAAAAATACAAAATAAATTATTAAAAATTATTAAAAATTCCAAAAATTAGTTTTTAATTATTTTTATTGTATTTAATAAATATTTAATATTTTTGGAATATTAAAAGTATTTAATTTATTTAATTATAATATTAAATAAATTATTTAAAAATGATTTTAATATTTGAAAAATTATTTAAAATTATATTATGATATAAGAAAATATTTTAAGTTATTTTTAATGACTTTTAATATTTTGTGATAAATTTCATTAATAAATTAATATTAATGATAATTAAGTTATCTACTAAATGAATTAAATAAATTAATTAAAAATGATTTTTATTTTATTAAAAATCATTTAAAATAATAATAAGGTATTAAAAAATATTTTAAGTTATAAAATATAACTTTTAATATTTAAGGATAAATTTCATTAATTAATTATTATTAATGATATTAAAGTTATTTAATAATTATGTTAAATAATTTAGTTTAAAAAAAATGATTTTAATGTTATAATAATCATTTTAAATAAAAATAAAGTGTTTAAAGATATTTTAAGTTATTAAATATAACTTTTAATATTTAAAGGATAATTTCATTAATGAATTAATATTAATGATTATTAAGTTATTATTAATAAATATTAAATTTATTTAATAATTATATTAAATAAATAGTTTAAAAATAGTTTTATTAAGTTAAAAATCATTTAAGAGGGATAGAAATGAATTAAAATATTTTAAGTTATGAATAATGACTTTTAATATTTTGATAAATAGAACATTAATACTTTGATAATAATGATAATTATTTAGAAATGATTTTAAATGTTTTAAAAATCATTTAAGGGTAATTTTAATACTTTAAAAATATTTCAAGTTATTATAATTAACTTTAATATTTTAGAAATGATTTCATTAATAGTTTAATACTAATTAAATATTAATGATAATAGAATTGATTAGTATTTAAATCATTTTAATATGATTCTGATGTTTGAAAATTTATGATAAATTATAATAAATGTTTTAAAATTATATTGAGTCATTTAAAAATAATATGACTGATACTTTCAGACATTGAGTTACAGAATAGAGTCTTAGACTCGATAATTACCCGATAAAGTTGTCGGTACACCGACATATTTCAGAAATTGATCTGGACTTAGAAAAATTGATTAGATATAAGTGATTATTTGTGATTCAATAGTTATTAAACGTATATGCCAATGTGATTAGGATATGTGCTGACTGCAATAAGCAGTGTTATGTGTTATAGTATATTGTTTTAATCGAACGAACGATCTTATTAATTATAGGTTGTGAGATAAGCGATAAAACTAAGTTGCATATTGTAAGCAGCGCATCAGGCAAGTATCTTACCTTTGCATTTTCTTTATGCAATAGACATGAGTAAGAATATTTATGAATTATATTATTACTGTACAGATTATTAACCTTATATTATATAAACTCATTGATTATCAACATGTTAGTATATGGTAACTCAGATATATATATTCTGTTCGTTAATTTCTAGAAATGGTTAAACAAGTGTCCCCATTTGGATAATCATTGTATTTAATCACATGTTGATATACCTTTGTCAATTACTCGTATATATATGTTGAATTATAGATTATTGTTGAACAAGATAAAACCTTTGATTTGGAACCCAGAAAAGTATGAACATCCCTACACGGGAAAACTTTTATGCGCCCAAGGCGGACAGAGTGAACGATACGCTCGTTCTTGCACGTAGTATTGATCAATGCAGGGCATAACGGGCTGATCACCCCCGTGCCCGTAAGTTATGACAGTTTACAGATAAATTTCTGTTTAACCTTTTCGAAAATGAAAACAATGTTCTTAGTATGCCACATTAACCATATTTATAGTCTGTACGTAGTTTCAAAAATATGATATAGAATTGATATATTATTATCATTGGTACATATTACTTCACAACTATTGAATCGTTGTAGAAGGGTAGTATAAAGAAAACATTTAAACTATTTTAGCTTATATATATAATTGCTATTATTTGCTGAGCACTCAAATGCTCATCCTTGCTTAATTTAAATGTTTTCAGCTAAGTGTGAACGACCAGAGAGCTCTGCTAAGAACAAGGGAAAGGGAAAGGTTGCTGAATGAATGAATGTTATCTTATGTAATAGTTAACTTTAGTATGACAATGATATTATATTAGCTATCATGGGTTGTAATGAATGTATTAAAGGTTACGTACTTGAGAGCTAGACTCTGATAATTATGTAAATTAAGTTTGACTTTTATATTATTGTTATTATTATTAGTATTATTCCGCTCATAGAAATGGTATCGTAAAGCACCGAGTTCGGGTTTCAAGTACCCGCATTTGGGGGCCTCACACTCTCTCTCTTCATCTCTCCTAGATCACCAAATTGAAAGTAGTATGCATACAAACCAATCATGTATGATGATAAAACATATACTTTGTAATCAATCTTATTCATTTATTAATAAAAGAATTATTTATTAAAAGCATTTAATTATCTACACGGTGTTGTTTTAATAATATGTAATACACCCATAGTTTTAAACAATACTTTTAGAATCATGATGAGATCATGCTAATGATATCTAAATTCTTAGATAGCTTAAAACTAAAAAGTTCTCAATCGATAGATTATTAAAAAAGGAATTAGTGAATCTGGATAGATTGATACATACGTTGCTTGCTCATTGGATGAGAATGGTTGATCTCATGATCATTTATGCGGAGACACTAAAGCAAGTATGTAGGTGATTATTGGAGAATAAGTTCACTGAACGTGACTCGCTAAGGAATACCTAATAGAGTTTTACTTGTATGTCAATAGGAATTCCTTTAGTGATAGTAGCACAAATGATCCTTAGACTTAAGATCATCATAGTATCTTATGTATAATGATATACATTTTGACTTATTCCTTAAGACTCTTAGAGTATATCAAAGGGTATGCTTGGGTGTAATAAGTTATATACGGATATAATGAATTATCAATAAAGAATCTACCACTTCTAGTAAATGAAGAGAAATGCCATATGTGATTCGATAAATGACAACCCATGAATTCAAAGGTTCTTTTATGATTAATGTTGAAATAAATATTATCTGGAAAGTCGTTGATCGCTAGGGAGGCTTATCCCTATTGTAGAATAAATATTATTTATTTAAATAAATTAATAGTTTAATTTATTTATTTAAATAAGATTAGAATTGTTCTAATTGATTTATTCGCAACCAGTTTAATATAGAGAACTTAAAGGGTCACACCATAAAAGGAAAAATAATTATTTAAGAAGTTAATGGCATAATCGTAATAATATTTTAAGTATATTTAATTTAATCTGTAGTGATAGAATAAATTAAGTAGCTTAATATTTATTACTTAATATTTTGAAAATATTAAATATAAATTAATAAGAAGAGTCTTATTAATATTATTACAATTATTATTATTTTTAATTTCTAAAAGAGTTTAGGAATTAATTTAATATAAGTACTCTCATTTATTCTTAATAGAATTAGGAGGCAAAATTAGTTAAATGAGTTTAATTAAATATCCCTAATAAGATTAGGAGCACAATTAATTAAAGGAGTTTAATTAAATAAATAATACCTTATTTTAATTAAATAGTGTTACCTGATATCTTTATAAGAGGAGTCTTATATCAGATATCAGATATACGTAATTCAAAAAGTTGGAGAGTACGCCCCTTTTTCTATAGAGATAGCAAAAACTAGGGTTTGAGCCAATACACCCTTCTTCTTAAAAATTCTTCTTCCTTGGTGGATCACCTATAGAGACCATACACTTGGATGGCTAACATTGATCAAAGGAAGGAATCTATCAGGAGATTTAAGGAGATCGCGGAGAAGTAGGAGTTGAACTCGTACCAGTGGAAGCTCGTATCTACAAGGGTATGATTTCATAACTTCTTGTTCTTCATTTTAATTAATAATATGCATAAAGGCTGACATGCATAATTGGTTTGTGAAAAAATTTTAAAATCTGATTTTACTTTACTTCCGCTAATTTTGCAGTTTGATTACTACTTTGATTTTAACAAAACGTTACAGTGGTATTAGAGCCAAACTTTATGCGAATTATTAATTGTTCTGAATCCATATATGTATGAATATATATTTAGAATAATTTATTAGGCATACTTTTTTGTATAAAATTTATTTTAAAAAAACCGTTATAATATTCTGAAAGCATGTTAATTGCGAACTGTTGCGGAATCATGGATTTTCAAAAATCACAAACTGTTGCATGACTCTATTATATATATTCCATGGTTATACTGTTGTTATTTTGGTTTTATATATATATATATATATATATATATATATATATATATATATATATATATATATATTAATGTTAATAATATTATAATTAAATTAAAGAGTTTATTTTAATCTTGAAATTGGATTTCATGCAACTTAAAATTGCCTATTAAATGATAATCATATATATATGAAATGATTTTATTCATGAGATGAGTGTTTTATTTATTGAAACATATGATGATTTGTATGATAATAAATGGGGTTGATTATGAACTATTGACCAATGTGATTGAATTTATTTTGGTTGGATGCTTGAATGAATGAGTTTTATTCAATGGGGTTTGCGTACGTCGTCTTTTCTAGTTTTCTTCTTGATGTAAATTCTATCACTCTCATATGTCTTTCCCTTGACTGCTGATCAAGATTTTAATTTAAATTAAATAGTTTATGTAATAGGGTTAGTTAGAATTATTTTTTTCTGAAGAACTAGAGGTCAAGGAGCAAGGAGCGCTCGAAGACCCGTTTGTAATGGAGCCTGGATTTAAATGTAATAGTTATATTTAAATATTTATTCTTGCACCCTAGGGTTTGACCTTTTAGTTCACTTAGTGGCTCTAGTGAACCAAACTAGAATAAAAGTTCATATTCAATCCTGGTAGAATATAATATTCTATAATATGCATGCTAGTATTATATATATATATATATATATATATGTGTGTGTGTGTGTGTGTGTGTGTGTGTGTGTGTGTGTGTGCGTGCTAAACAAGATGAGACAAATAATAATAAATCCCTCAAAGTTTTTATATATTAAGTCTTAAGCGTTCAAAGATATTTAGAATATCGAACGTCGCCTTCTAGCATGATAAAATTAATAGAGTATTAAATATTTAATATGAGTTTGTTGTGTCGCCATAAGGCAAGTATTAAGTATTTAAGATGTTAATTTATCACATTTGATGCTTATAAAGAAAATTGAACAATATTATTTTGTTGTGTCACCACAAGGACAATATTTTTCTTTTTTGAATATATGGAAGTGCTAGGTTGGACTTAACTTAAATCATTTTAGTTCGTATATGAACACACTTGACCACTATGATTTAAAAGGCAAAATATAAGGAGTTACATGTTGATGTAATTGACAAGAGTTGTCTACCTATTTATTTATATATAATTTATTGTGCACACACAAGGCTATATACATTTGAAATGAGATCCTTATTCTCACTAGTAAATCTTTAATTAGATATTGTCGAACTATATAACGAGGGTAATATAGTTTGAAGAAAATAGTGGGAGATACCAATATAAAATAAGACCTAATTTATTTGGTAAAATAGATTAATAAATGAATGTTTGCTAAAATATTATCTTTTCACATGCAGAAATTTGAAAATGTCGCACTCACTAATTTCACTACGTATCATACTTGATGCTAACAAACTGACCGGACCGAATTACACGGACTGGTTAACGAATCTGAGAATTGTTCTCATTGCTGAAAAGATTTCTTATGTCCTAAATTCGCCCGTACCTGTAAAAGTTGCAGAGAGCCTTTGAGGAAGAGATTGCTACTTTTAAACAATGACAAGATGATGCATCATTAACGATCGAGAAATTTATAATTTAATTTAAATATTTATTGAATTAAATAAATATTTTTAATAATTTATTTATTGAGGAAAATAAATAATTGATGAATTGTGGTGCATTAATTTAGTAATGAAATTGAATAATAAGTAAATTAAATAAAGTGATGTTTAAGTCTAATTTATTAATTAAATTAGATATATAATTGTTTATTAATAATAAGTATTGTTATAATAAAAATTGTAATTATTATAACTAGTATTGTAAATTATTTAAGTTAACTAAAGTGTGACAAGTAAAAACCATATAATAAAAATAATATAAAAATAATCTAGTAGAGGAGAATTATTGTTAGCCAAACAAGGCCCTGTGGCCTTTGGCTTATTGTAACTGACGTAAACTTTTGGGTTTGTGACCTGATGTACGTGGGTGAAAGCCATATCAGTTTATTTCTATGCATATTATTTATTTCCTTAAGGCTAGATATCAGTGAAGAACAGAGAGCTTAGAGAGAGAGCAAGAGAGGAAACACCGTGAGTTTGGATTCTCTGTGATTGTCAAGGAGAGGGATTTCTAAACCTAGTCACCACCTTTTTGCTAACAAACAATCACAGGAATAAGTTATAACTTTAATTTTAACTTAATTTTGGAATTTCTATTGATAATTATGTTGGATCGATTCATATACATGTATGTAGGGTTTATAATCTATCAATCATTATATGTGAGTGCTATTTGATTTCCAAACACGTGAAATTGGTTGGTAGGAAGAAAAAAATAAATAACAGAGTTTATGTTTGAAATATAGCTTGTTTAAGTACAAAATTTTATGCTCAATACGTGATATAATCTGCGAATTTATGTTGGATTGTGTGAGTATGTTAAGAAATGAAAGCGGCGTAATTTTAGTCGTGTCAATTGGTTAAGAAACGAAGTCGTGGTAATCAAATTCGCTAAAAGTGTTAAAATTGAAGAAAGTTGGAAAATTGTGATTTTGATTCTTCAAATTTGTGTATATTTAATTTTTATGTAATTAGAATGAAGAGTAGCATGTTTAACTATGTTATTACAAAGTCTTAGATGTTGAGTTTGGTGAATTTATGTGGAATTGGGATTTTTGGCCTAGAACAGAGTCTGATTTTGTGTCTCTGGAAAACTGTTTCTGGTGCCGAGCGCGGGCTCGCTGCCTCTGGGCGCTGGAGCGCCGGACTCTAAGCTAACTATGGCGCGGCAGCGCCAGTCGTCGGTCAGACCCAAAGTTGAGTTGTTAACAACATAGCTAGGAAATAATTAACTTAACATATTGTAATGATTTGTAAAGGACCTAAAACATGTTATAAGACGTAGTAATGTGTTATAATCACAACGTTGAAACTATAGATTATGAATTAGTAAGTTATGTAATGAACCAAATGTGATGTTTTCAAAAGTTAAAGATAAGTGATAAGGTTTATGTTAGTTTATAGTAAGATTTCAGATTCGTTAAGGATGTTAACCAATGTGATTAGACATTAAGATAAGGTTGTGGCTTAAATGGTGGGTTAAACCTCTAAAACTAATATTAATACAACTAATTGTTATTGCGATTTCAATGATATGTGTAGGGTAATTGGCGAACATTATTATACTTATGTAACTTACATACAAAGCAAGCTTCATAACTTTATTCTCTTTATAATGAATGTGAGTTCTATAATTCCGTTATTTTGTTATTATCAAGAAAGCTTTCTAGTTCTAAATTATCATTATACAAATCCTATATTACATTGAGCAAGCCTATTGATTCTATCTTGTGTATGATTGTACAATCTCTTATAACCTAATTCGTTACATCGTGCAAGTTTCACTTCCTTTAATATTAGTCGAAGCATATATTGTTCTAATACATCGATTCAAATGAGATTGTTCTAACTCTGTTGAATATAGTACTTTGCATGTATATCATGTTTACTCAATTATATATTGTTGTTATTCAATCTTTGACTTTGATAACCTTGTTCAATTCTATATTGTTGTTTTAAACCTTCTAGTAGTAAGTAAACTCTTATTGATTGAACTAGTCTATTATAGAATAGTGTTCTAAAATTCTAGAACCACTGATAAGTTAGTTCCGAGCTAAACTTTCTTTAGTGCGGGAATTCTAAATCCAAACTAAGACGAACCACGCTTACATAGGGGATTTTGTACGTGTAACGTTTAGATGTTTGTGCACAATACATGGTACAAAGGGCTGATCCCCCTAAGTACGTTAAGAAGGGTCTGTATAGTCTAAATGACTGCTAAGGTTGAGGTAGTAATACCTAATCACCGGGGACATAGTTCGTGGTCTTAAGTCCCTCAGAAATTAAAGTTCGAACTTGTTTTCTATTTTTGATTCGTAGAACAAGTTCATTATTGTTCAGCATTCGTTGTTCATTCTCATGTTGTTGTCATTACTACTCTTTATATCAGTGAGCAATTGTTTGCTCACTCTTGTAATTAACACTACAGCTAAATTTTAATGAGTTGATGAGCCATCTACTAGCAAAGGAAAGGGCATGATGTCCAAGTGTTGAAGATTAATGAGAATTTATTTAAATGAATTATGTTATAAGACTTGTTTTATTTTATGATGTATTCCGCAAACTTATGTAATAATTTAAGGGTAGATTGCCTGTGATAGTTTTTAAGATGATATAACCCTTTAATGGAAAAGATTATTATTTAAGTTATTTTATGTCTTTATACTTTATTATGGGTAGTTAGATGTAATTATTTTGATAGTGAGCACCAAATTCTGTGGAAATGAAGTACCCGAATTTGGGGGTGTCACAAGTTGGTATCAAAGCTTTAGATTATGAACTTTAGGTGGGGAAACCTTAAGAAGTAACCTTTAAGAAGACAGAAACATAGTGGTGTCAATCTCCGATCGAGTTTTTAAGGAATGGATTAAGGTATCCATTAAAGCTAAACAATAAAAGACATTATGTGCTATGTGTTAATAACTTATGTGCTCGCGATTATCGAAGAATGTTATATAATAAATAAACCTAAGAAATATTTTGTTGTCAGGATGTTTAACGATGGAGGATCCAATCCAGCTAGGGAAGTGATACCTCAGGTACCTAGAGATGACGAACCCTGGGATATTCATATTGTGCGGGAACAATTGATCCAGGAGGATGAGCCTGTGACCGATCCCGAGGAGGATAGTTATGCGAAGATAGAGGAGGATGATGAGGAAGAGGATCCTGTGGAGTTTCCACCAAACTCCATATCGGCTGAGATGTATGATGCACTGTATGACCGTAAAATAGAATTACAGGACAAGGTTGAGGAGCTGAAGGGGTTGGTTGAGATGCATCACGCTACGATAGAGCAGAAGGATGCAGAGATTCAGGAACTTGACTCAAGACTTGGAAACATAGAGTGGGACCTTGTTCATACTAAGGGTTAGCATGAAGATCTGTTGACGGTGAATGAGAAGATAAAGATTGATATGGAAAAGTTAAAAGAAGACTTGAAAGCGGAATTAGCTAAACGTGCAAGGGTAGCGGACGCTTGGATGAGGGCGACTCATCGTGCTGACCATGTTGAAGCTAAAGTCCAAGTGAAGAAGGCTAAGATGAATGAGATGGATCACACCTTTAATTCTGTGGTTGATAGGGTCCAGGATCGAGTCTTTTATTACCCACCTCAGTTTGAAGATTCGTCGTGGTTCGTGATGGATCGTAGGATGACGTACCGTATTATGGAGGAGGAGCGTAGAGAAGCCTTATGACGTCTTAATATGCCTAGATAGAGGGAATTAGAATAATAATATGTGGTTAAGTATGTGAATAAATAAACTTTAAATCCCTTATTTTGAGATGAATAAAGGGGTAGTATGAGTATGTAATCCTGAAACTTGTCTAGTTCATGAAAATGGATGTTAATAGCAGATATGCTATCTTTTATATGTTTTAAAACATTATGAATGAATAAAATATCAAAGTTTATTTGAAATGTTATGTGTTATAGCTTTAATCTTAGAATGTTTAAAGTTAAACTTTAGGATATTCAAGGAATTGAATATTGATCTAATAAGTGTATATTTTAAACAGAAAATGCCTCCTAGAAGAAGACAACCACGACAACAACCACCTCCTGAGGGGTCTACTAACAATGACAATGAGGGCAACGCTAGCCCGGTTCAGCAATTGGTAACCTTGTTGACGGGAGCACTTGCGAATCAATCGCAAGCTCAAGTCACGGCCTTCAAGGAATTCAAAGCGGTTGGACAGCCAAAGTTTCAAGGGTCTATGAATCCAGTGGAAACCTAAACCTAGATAATGGAAATGGAGAAAGTGTCCGACGTTGCCAGAGTTAACGAAGATCAGAAGACTGCGTTCGTGACGTTCATGGTGAAGTCTGAAGCTAGCTACTGGTGGCAGGCAAATAAGGTTCATGGGGGACAAGGAGTGATAACATGGGATAAATTTAAGGAGATGTTTTTCGAAATGTATTTTCCAGTGAATTCTCGAAATCAGCTGGAGGTGCAATTTCTGGAGCTGAAACAAGGAACCATGATGGTGCTAGAATATGCTGCGAAGTTTAACGAGTTGGCAAGGTTTGCCACTTATCAAGTCAATACTGACGAGCGTAAGGCAAGAAGGTTCGAACAACGATTGAAACCCTGGTTGTATAGAAAGGTTTCAATGTTTCAGTTAAATACATTTGCAGTTATACTGGAAAAGGCAATTATCGCGGAAGGTGGAAGCGATCCCTTGACCAAGTACAATCAAGAACAGAAGAAGAGCAATAATGAGAATGAAAATAAGGCTGGTGGAAGTAACATTGGGAGTAACCATCAGAAGAGAAAGTGGAGCGAGAATTCAACTGCGGGAGGACAGCAAGGAATCAGCAGAAGAAAAAAATTTGAAGCTTGTGCTACTTGTGGAAAGAACCATACTGGGGTATGTTTGAAGGGAAAGGGGGTGTGTTTCAACTGTGATCAGAAGGGACACATTGCACCGAACTATTTTATTCCAAAGGAAGGAGCATGTTTCACCTGCGGTTCAAAGGATCACATGGCTCGTGATTGCCCTAAAAAGCCAGCGGGAAGTGCAAGTGGAGGAAAGGGAAACAACGGTGGTGGTACATTGACTATCAATGGTCCAGCATAGTCAAGCTGACCTACTGCAAGAACTTTTAATATGACCGTGCAGGATGCTGTGCAATCTAAGGATGTGGTGTCAGGTATCATTCTGATTAATGGTATTAATGCTTATGTACTATTTGATTCTGGTGCTACTTATTCATTTATATCCGATGAATTTGCTCAACACTTAGATTTGCCTAAGGAAGAATTAGATTATACTTTGAGCATAGAGATTGCGAATAGGGAAATTATTCCTGTTAGATACATATATAAGATTTGTGGAGTAATTATTATGGGCCATGAGATGATGGTAGATTTGATACCAATTAGACTTGGTGAGTTTGATGTCATATTGGGAATGGATTGGTTATTCAATTACGGAGCAGTAATTGATTGTCAGAAGAAATGTGTTAACTTTATGACTCTGTCAAAGGTTATGTTCTTTGGCAGTAAATCACCTCGACAAGCAAGTTGTTTGACGGTGATGCAAGTCAAGAAGTTGTTAAGACAAGGATGTGTAGGATACTTAGCCTACATAGTTGATACACAAAAGAAGAATGCAAAGTTAGATGAGATACCGATCATAAGAGATTTTGCAGACATATTTCCAGACGATTTGTCGGGTCATCCACCATATCGACAAATTGAGTTTGTGATTGATTTAGTACAAGGAATGACCACGATATCTAAAGCCCCATACAGAATGGCTCCAGTAGAGATGAAAGAGTTAATGGTGCAGTTGCAAGAATTTCTCGACAAGAAGTATATCCAGCCGATTGTTTCGCCATGGAGAGCACTGGTGTTGTTTGTCAAGAAGAAAGATGGATCGATGCGGCTCTGCATTGATTACAGGGAATTAAATAAGGTCACGATTAAAAATAAGTATCCGTTGTCGAGAATCGATGATTTGTTCGATCAACTGAAGGGAGTGAAGTATTTCTTAAAGATAGACTAGAGAAGTGGTTATCATCAATTGAAGGTGAGGGCGGAGAATGTACCAAAAATAGCGTTCAGAACATGGTATAGTTATTACGAGTTTCTGGTTATGTCATTTGGTTTAACCAATGCACCTGCATCGTTCATGGATTTGATGAATAGGGTGTTTAAACCATTCTTAGACAAATTTGTGGTGGTGTTTATTGATGATATATTGGTATATTCTAGGACCAAGGAGGAACATGTTGAACACTTAAGAGTGACGTTAGAGACATTGAGAAAAGAGAAGTTGTACGCTAAATTTTCAAAATGTGAATTTTTGTTGGAACGTGTACAGTTTCTCGGACACGTTGTTGATAAGGACAAAATTTTGGTGGATCCATCAAAGGTTGAAGCTGTAATAAATTGGGATCAACCGAAGACACCGTCAGAGGTAAGGAGTTTATTAGGATTAGCAGGTTACTACATGCATTTTATACAAAACTTTTCCAAGATCGCAACTCCGTTGACGAATTTAACTAGAGAGGCGGTTAAGTTTGTTTGGACAGAGAAGTGTGAGGAAAGTTTTCGAGAATTGAAGAATAGGCTGAGCTCAGCACTTGTGTTGTCATTGCCTGATAATACAGGGAATTTTGTGGTGTATAGTGACGCATCACATAAAGGACTAGGTTGTGTGCTTATGCAGAACGGCAAAGTTATTGTGTATGCATCACGTCAATTAAAGGATTACGAGAAAGGGTATCCGACTCATGACTTAGAGTTGGCTACGATGGTGTTTACCCTGAAGATTTGGAGACATTATCTTTATGGAGAGAGGTGTGAGATATATACTGGCCATAAAAATCTGAAGTATATCTTTACACAAAAAGATTTAAATATGAGACAGAGAAGATGGTTGGAATTGATCAAAGACCTATGACTGCGAGATTTTTTATCATCTTGGAAAGGCGAATGTTGTTTCTGATGCTTTAAGTAGGAAGGGACGAGAGAAGTTAATGATGTTGACCACTCAGGAGAACCTAGAGACGGAAATGACAAAGATGGAGTTGGAAATAAAACATTCGACAGAGTCAAACGAAAAATTGTTCCAAAAAGAAAATAGTTCAACGTTGGTAGATAAGGTGAAGAATGAACAACTTCAGGATGAAGATTGTGAAAAGATAAAACAAAAAGTATCTGAAGGTGAGGAAAATAAATTCAAAATAGATTCAGAAGGGTTAGTACGATTCGAAGGGTGAATTTGGGTTCCGCCAATACTGGAAATTAAAGAGGAAATTCTGAGTGAAGCTCACAACTCAAGATATTAGATTAACCTTGGGAGTGCACAGATGTACCAGGATCTTAGACATCATTTTTGGTGGCCGAATATGAAAAAGGATGTGGCTGAGTGTGTGGCGAAATGCTTAACGTGTCAGAAAGTTAAAGCTGAACACTGAAGGCCAAGTGGATTATTGCAACCATTGGAGATACCAGAATGGAAATGGGAGCATATCACAATGGATTTTGTGGTAGGTCTTCCTATGACTCAACAAGGTTCTGACGCCATCTAGGTGATTGCCGATCAATTGACAAAGTCGACACACTTTTTGCTAATCAAGATTAGATTTAACGTAGATCAGTTAGCAAAACTATACGTGAAAGAAATTATTTCAAGACACGGTGTACCTGTGTCCATTGTATCAGACAGAGATCCACGTTTCACATCTAATTTCTAGAAACGACTACAAGAATGCTTAGGTACACAGCTGAGAATGAGCACAGCGTACCATCCTCAAACCGACGGACAGAGTGAGAGAACCATCCAAACTCTAGAAGATATGCTCAGAGTATGTATTATAGATTTCAAAGGAAATTGGGATGACCATCTACCATTGGTGGAATTTGCCTATAATAATAGTTATCACATGAGTATTGGCATGCCGCCTTATGAAGCGTTATACAGGAGGAAATGCTAAACTCCGTTATGCTGGGATGAGGTAGGTTAACGTCAGCTATTGGGTCCAGAGTTGGTATAACAAACCGTCGAGATCATCAAGGTGATTCGAGCCAGATTGATAGCTACACAAGAAAGACAGAAGAAATATGCCGCTCAACATCGTCAAAATCGAGAATTCGATGTCGGTAGTTATGTTTTCTTGAAAGTGTCTCCCTGGAAAGGGAAAATTCGATTTGGCAAAAAGGGGAAATTAAGCCCTAGGTTTATAGGACCGTTTGAAGTACTTCGACGCATTGGTGAAGTGGCATACGAGGTAGCTTTACCTCCAGAATTATAATATATTCATAACATTTTTCATGTCTCAGTATTAAGGCCATATAAGCATGACTATAAACATGCTATAGAATATGAGTCGTTACAGTTTGAGAAAGATTTGTCCTATGAAGAAGTCAATGTTCAAATTATTGACAGGAAAGAGCAAGTACTAAGGAATAAAGTGATACCTTCTGTTAAGGCAATCTAGAGGATCCACAGTGCTGAAGAAGCTACATGGGAACTTGAAGATGTTGTGATGAAGAATTATCCTCAGTTATTTGCTTAATCTTGTATTATGATTCAGGGGACATAATCCTGTTAAGGAGGGAAGAATGTGACGAATGAGTTTATCGAGTTGTGATTCTGCGGACAGAATCCTTTTAAGGAGGGAATGATGTAACGATTGAGAAATTTATAATTTAATTTAAATATTTATTGAATTAAATAAATATTTTTAATAATTTATTTATTGAGGAAAATAAATAATTGATGAATTGTGGTGAATTAATTTAGTAATAAAATTGAATAAAAAGTAAATTAAATAAAGTGATGTTTAAGTCTAATTTATTATTTAAAATAGATATATAATTATTTATTAATCATAAGTATTATTATAATAAAATTTTTAATTATTATAGCTAGTATTGTAAATTATTTAAGTTAACTAAAGTGTGACAAGTAAAAACTATATAATAAAAAAAATCTAGTAGAGGAGAATTTCTATTAGCCAAACAAGGCCCTGTGGCCTTTGGCTTATTGTAACTGACGCAAACTTTTGGGTTTGTGACCTGACGTACGTGGGTGAAAGCCATATCAGTTTATTTCTACGCATATTATTTCTTTCCCTAAGGCTAGATATCAGTGAAGAACAGAGAGCTTGGAGAGAGTGCAAGAGAGGAAACACAGTGAGTTTGGATTCTCTATGATTGTCAAGGAGAGGGATTTCTAAACCTAGTCACCACCATTTTGCTAGCAATCAATCAAAGGAATAAGGTATAACTCTAATTTTAACTTTATTTTTGGAATTTCTATTGATAATTATGTTGGATTGATACATATACATGTATGTAGGGTTTATAATCTGTCAATCATTATATGTTAGTGCTATTTGATTTCCAAACACGTGAAATTGGTTGGTAGGAAGAAAATAATAAATAATAGTGTTTATGTTTGAAATATGGCTTGTTTAAGTACAAAATTTTATGCTAAATATGTGATATAATCTGTGAATTTATGTTGGATTGTGTGAGTATGTTAAGAAACGAAAGCGGCGTAGTTTGAATCGTGTCAATTGGTTAAGAAACGAAGTCGTGGTGATCAAATTCGCTAAAAGTGTTAAAATTAAAGAAAGTTGGAAAATTATGATTTTGATTCTTCAAATTTGTGTATATCTAATGTTTATGTAATTAGAATGAAGAGTAGCATGCTTAACTATTTTATTGCAAAGTCTTAGATGTTGAGTTTGGTGAATTTCTGTGGAATTGGAATTTTTGGCCTAGAACAGAGTCTGATTTTGTGTCTCTGGAAAACTGTTTCTGGTGTCGAGCGCGGGCACGCTGCCACTGGGTGAGGGCCCGCTGCCGAGCAAGCGCGCTACCGTGCGGGCGCGCCGGACTCTAAGCTAACCATGGCGAGGTCGCGCCAATGGATAGTCAAACCCAGAGGTTAGCTGTTAACAACGTAGCCAGGAAATTTTTAACTTAACATATTGTAATGATTTGTAAAGGACCTAAAACATGTTACAAGACGTAGTAATGTGTTGTAATCACAACGTTGAAACTATAGATTATGAATTAGTAAGTTATCTAATGAACCAAATGTGATGTTTTCAAAAGTTAAAGATAAATGATAAGGTTTATGTTAGTTTATAGTGAGATTTCAGATTCGTTAAGGATGTTAACCAATCTGATTAGACATTAAAATAAAGATGTGGCTTAAATGGTGGGTTAAACCCCTAAAACTAATATTAATACAACTAATTATTATTGCGATTTCAATGATATGTGTATGGTAATTGGCGAACATTATTATACTTTTGTAGCTTACATACAAGGCAAGTTTCCTAACTTCATTCTCTTTAAAATGAATGAGAGTTCCATAATTCCCTTATTTTGTTATTATCAAGCAAGCTTTCTATTTCTAAATTATCATTATGCAAATCCTATATTATAGTTGAGCAAGCATATTGATTCTATCCTGTGTATGATTGTACAAACTCTTGTAACCTAATTCGTTACATCGAGCAAGTTTCACTTTCCTTAATATTATTCGAAGAATATATTGTTCTAATACATCGATTCAAAGGAGATTGTTCTAACTCTGTTGAATATAGTACTTGCATGTATATCATGTTTACTCAATTATATATTATTGATATTCGTTCTTTGACTTTGATAACCTTGTTCAATTCTATATTGTTGTATTAAACCTTCAAGTAGTAAGCAAACTCTTATTGATTGAACTAGTCTATAATGAAATAGTGTTCTAAAATTCTAGAACCACTGATAAGTTATTTCTAAGCTAAACTTTCTTTAGTACGGGAATTCTAAATCCAAACTGAGACGAACAACCCTTACATAGGGGATTTTGTACGTGTAACGTTTAGATGTTTGTGCACAATACATGGTACAAAGGGTTGATCCCCCTAAGTACGTTAAGAAGGGTCAGAATAGTCTAAATGACTGTTAAGGTTGAGGTAGTAATACCTAATCAACGGGGACATAGTTCGTGATCTTAAGACCCTCAGACATTAAAGTTCGAACTTATTTTCTATTTTTGATTCGTAGAACAAATTCATTATTGTTCAGCATTCGTTGTTCATTCTCTTGTTGTTGTCATTACTACACTTTATATTAGTGAGCAATTGTTTGCTCACTCTTGCAATTAACACTGCAGCTAAAGTTGAAAGAGTTGATGAGCCATCTACTAGCAAAGGAAAGGGCAAGATGTCCAAGTATTGAAGATTTATGGGAATTTATTTAAATGAATTATGTTATAAGACTTGTTTTATTTGATGATGTATTCTGCAAATTTATGTAATAATTTAAGGTTAGATTATCTAGGATAGTTTTTAAGATGATGGAACCCTTAAATGGGAAAGATTATTGTTTAAGTTATTTGATGTCGTTATCCTTTATTATGGGTAGTTAGATGTAATTATTTTTATAGTGAGCACCAAATTCTGAGGAAATGAAGTACCCGGATTTGGGGGTGTCACAACATCTGTGGGTCAATGCATCATGCTCGAATCCATGAGTAACGAGCTTCAGCGTCAGAATGAAACCATGGATGCTCCTACTATGCTACTACACCTGCAAGGGATGTATGGTCAGCAAAGTAGGACTGCTAGATATGAAATATCTAAGGAGCTCTTCTGATCTCGGATAACCGAGGGTACTGCTGTTGAGACTCATGTCCTAAAGATGATTAATTTGATTGAACGTCTTGGACATCTTAGGTTCGTCATGGATGACAAGTTGAGTCAATATTTAGTCTTGAAGTCACTCCCTGAAACCTTCTCACAATTTATTGTGAATTTTCACATGAATAAGTTGGACGTCAGCTTGCCTGAGTTACTTAACATGTTCGAAACTGCTGAAGGTCACTTCCCATCCAAGAAGAACTATATCTTACTGGTGGATGATTCTTCCAAGAAAATCCAAGAAGGTTAAGGGTAAGGCAAAAGTAAAGGATCAAAAGAAACATGATCCAGCTAGCAAAGGAATTTGCTTCCATTGCAACAAGCTGAGTCGCTGGTAGAGGAACTACAAGGATTATCTTGCGGAACAAAAGCATAAGAAGTTTGGAGAAGCTTTGAATCCTAATCAAGGTTTATTTATGATTGAAAATATACTTCAAATTGAACAAACTAATAAAAGGAAAAGAGATGATGTTAATTATACCTATATGTGGCACTGTTGACTCGGTTATATTAATGAAAAAAGATTATCTAAGTTGCATAAAGATGGACACTTAGAGCTATCTGATTATGAATCATATCCAACTTATGAATCTTGCTCATGGGCAAAATGACTAAATCTCCGTTTAGTGGAAAAGGAGAAAGAGTTACAGAGTTGTTAGCGTTGGTTCACATAGATGTATGTGGACCTATGACAACGATTGCACGAGGAGGGTATTATTATTTTATTTCATTCACTGACGATCACTCGAGATTTGGATATGTGTATTTAATGAAATACAAATCTGAATAATTTGAAAAGTTTAAAGAGTTCAAAAGTGAAGTAGAGAAACAAACTGCCAAAAGTATTAAGATTTTTCGATCAGATCGAGGTGGTGAATACTTAAGTGGTGAGTTTCTCAATTGTCTCAAAAAAAATTGTATAATCTCACAATGGACTCCACCAGGGATGCCACAGATGAATGGTGTATCTAAAAGGAGAAATCGAACATTGTTAGACATGGTTCGATCCATGATAAGCTTTACCGACCTTCCAGTTTCCTTATTGGGATATGCCCTAGAATCGACTGCATACCTACTTAACAAGGTACCTACAAAATATGTCCCAAAGACCCCATATGAGTTATGGACATGGAGAAAACCAAATCTTAAGCATGTTAAAACTTGGGGTTGTCCAGCTTATGTCAAATAGTTTGAAAACGATAACCTACAGACTAGATCTGATATGTTTAGATTTGTGGGATACGCTAAAGAAACATCAGTGTATTATTTCTATCATCTAACTGATCAAAAGGTGTTTGTTGCGAAACATGCTGCCTTTTTGGAAAAGGAGTTTATCCTTGAAGGGGTCAGTGGTAGTAAGATATATCTTGAAGAAGTTTCAGAACCATAAAATACTACGGATCAAAGTCAGGTACCTAACCAAGTGGAAGAACCTGTTGTAACAAACCCTATTCGTAAATCTGGAAGAGTACCAAAGATACCTGAAAGGTATGAATTCGTCATAGAGGATGACGATGAGGTACACATCATAGATGATGATGATCATTTAAATTATGAACATGTTATGAGTAGTAATGACTCGGAGAAGTGGCAAGAAGCCATAAAATCCAAAATGGACTCCATGTATGAAAACCAAGTACGGACTTTGGTTTCACCGCCTGAAGGCATTAAGCCTATCGGGTGTAAATGGATCCTTAAAAGAAAGACTAGAGCAGATGGAAAGGTAGAGACCTATAAGGCCCGACTGGTCATAAAAGGTTTCAAATAAAGACAAGTAGTTGACTGTGACGAAACCTTTTTACCAGTAGCGATGCTCAAGTCCATTCGGATTTTATATGTGATTGCAGCTTACCATGACTACAAAATCTGGCAGATGGATGTGAAAAATGGCCTTCCTCAATGGGGAACATGAGGAGGATGTGTATATGACACAACCAAAGGAATTTGTTTCCAAGGTTGGAACAAATCAAGTCTGTAAGCTACAACAATCCATTTATGGATTAAAGTAAGCTTCTCGTAGGTGGAACATCCATTTTGATGAAACAATCAAAGAGTTTGATTTTATCAAAAATGAGGATGAACCATGTGTGTACAAGAAGGTTAGTGGGAGCGTTGTTTCATTCCTTGTATTATATGTTGATGATATATTACTGATAGGGAAGGATAATCCTATGCTATAATCAATTAAAATATGGTTATCGAAACACTTTTCCATGAAGGACTTGGGAGAAGCATCCAATATTTTTGGGATAAAGATCTATAGAGATAGATCTAAAAGGATGCTTGGCTTGTCCCAAGGAATGTACATTGACTCGATGCTGAAGAGGTTTAGCATGGAAGATTACAAAAGAGATCTCATATCGATGAGTTATGGAATACATCTCTCCAAGAAACAGGGCCCAAAGACACCTGAGGAGAGAGACCGTATGAGTAAGATTCCTTATGCTTCAGCAATATGATCTATCATGTACTCTATGATATGTACTAGACCGGATGTCACTCATGCACTTAGTGTAACAAACAGATATCAGTTGAATCCAGGAGAAGAACACTAGAAGGTAGTGAAAAACATCCTAAAGTACTTAAGAAGACCTAAGGATGTATTTCTTGTCTACAGTGGGTCTGAATTAAAACTAAAGGGCTTTACAGACTCAAGTTTTTAAACAAACCAAAATGATAGTAAATCTATTTTAGGGTATATGTTTACCTTAAAGGATGGCGCAGTGAGTTGGAATAGTTCTAAACAGCAAACAGTTGATGATTCAGTGACAGAGGCATAGTACATAGCTGCAAGTGAAGCTAAAAATGAGGTTGTTTGGATGAAGAAGTTCATTACCAAACTTGGTGTGGTTCCTTGCATTAGAGGACCAGTACCTTTATTCTGTGACAACATCGGAGCTGTTACGCAGGCTAAGGAACCCAGGTCTCATCAGAAATCCAAACACGTGTTGCGGCAGTTTTATTTGATCAAAGAGATCATTGAAAAAGGAGACATCACCCTTGAGTGTGTGGACTCTCAAGATAATATTGTAGATCAGTTTACTAAAGCGTTAACACAACAGTAGTTCGATCGTCACTTAGAGAAGATGGGTATAAGATACCACGGTGATTGGCTTTAGTGCAAGTGGGAGATTGAAAGTGGTATGCATACAAGCCAATCATGTATGATGATAAAGCATATACTTTGTAATCAATCTTATTTATTTATTAATAAAAAAAATATTTATTAAAGGCATTTAATTATCTACATGGTGTTGTTTTATTAATATGTGATAAACCCATAGTTTTAAGTAATGCTTAAAAGAGGTCTCATATCGATGAGTTATGGAATATATCTCTCCAAGAAATAGGGCCCAAAGACACCTGAGGAGAGAGACCGTATAAGTAAGATTCCTTATGCTTCAGCAATATGATCTATCACGTACTCTATGATATGTACTAGACCTGATGTCGCTCATGCACTTAGTGTAACAAGCAGATATCATTCGAATCTAGGAGAAGAACACTGAAAGGTAGTGAAAAACATCCTAAGGTACTTAAGAAGACCTAAGGATGTATTTCTTGTCTACAGTGGGTCTGAATTAAAACTAAAGGGCTTTACAGACTCAAGTTTTTAAACAAACCAAAATGATAGTAAATCTATTTTAGGGTATGTGTTTACCTGAAACGGTGGCGCAGTGAGTTGGAATAGTTCCAACCAGCAAATAGTTGATGATTAAGTGACAGAGGCATAGTACATAGCTGTAAGTGAAGTTGAATAGGAGGTTGTTTGGATGAAGAAGTTAATTACCAAACTTGGTGTGGTTCCTAGAATTAGAGGACCAGTACCTTTATTCTGTGACAACATCGGAGCTGTTACGCAGGCTAAGGAACCCAGGTCTCATCAGAAATCCAAACACGTGTTGCGGCAGTTTTATTTGATCAAAGAGATCTTTGAAAAAGTAGACATCACCCTTGAGTGTGTGGACTCTCAAGACAATATTGTAGATCAGTTTACTAAAGCGTTAACACAACAGTAGTTCGATCGTCACTTAGAGAAGATGGGTATAAGATACCACGATGATTGGCTTCAGTGCAAGTGGGAGATTGAAAGTAGTATGCATACAAGCCAATCATGTATGATGATAAAACATATACTTTGTAATCAATCTTATTTATTTATTAATAAAAGATATATTTATTAAAGGCATTTAATTATCTACATGGTGTTGTTTTATTAATATGTGATAAACCCATAGTTTTAAGTAATGCTTAAAAGAGGTCTCATATCGATGAGTTATGGAATACATCTCTCCAAGAAATGGGGCCCAAAGACACCTGAGGAGAGAGACCGTATAAGTAAGATTCCTTATGCTTCAGCAATATGATCTATCACGTACTCTATGATATGTAGTAGACCTGATGTCGCTCATGCACTTAGTGTAACAAGCAGATATCAGTCGAATCTAGGAGAAGAACACTGAAAGGTAGTGAAAAACATCCTAAAGTACTTAAGAAGACCTAAGGATGTATTTCTTGTCTACAGTGGGTCTGAATTAAAACTAAAGGGCTTTACAGACTCAAGTTTTTAAACAAACCAAAATGATAGTAAATCTATTTTAGGGTATGTGTTTACCTAAAACGGTGGCGCAGTGAGTTGGAATAGTTCCAACCAGCAAATAGTTGATGATTAAGTGACAGAGGCATAATACATAGCTGTAAGTGAAGTTGAATAGGAGGTTGTTTGGATGAAGAAGTTAATTACCAAACTTGGTGTGGTTCCTAGAATTAGAGGACCAGTACCTTTATTCTGTGACAACATCAGAGCTGTTACGCAGGCTAAGGAACCCAGGTCTCATCAGAAATCCAAACACGTGTTGCGACAGTTTCATTTGATCAAAGAGATCATTGAAAAATGAGACATCACCCTTGAGTGTGTGGACTCTCAAGACAATATTGTAGATCAGTTTACTAAAGCGTTAACACAACAGTAGTTCGATCGTCACTTAGAGAAGATGGGTATAAGATACCACGGTGATTGGCTTTAGTGCAAGTGGGTGATTGAAAGTAGTATACATACAAGCCAATCATGTATGATGATAAAGCATATACTTTGTAATCAATCTTATTTATTTATTAATAAAAGAATTATTTATTAAAGGCATTTAATTATCTACATGGTGTTGTTTTAATAATATGTGATAAACCCATAGTTTTATGTAATGCTTAAAGGTCTCATATCGATGAGTTACGGAATACATCTCTCCAAGAAATAGGGCCCAAAGATACCTGAGGAGAGAGATCGTATGAGTAAGATTTCTTATGCTTCAGCAATATGATCTATCATGTACTCTATGATATGTACTAGACCGGATGTCGCTCATGCACTTAGTGTAACAAGCAGATATCAGTTGAATCCAGGAGAAGAACACTGGAAGGTAGTGAAAAACATCCTAAAGTACTTAAGAAGACCTAAGGATGTATTTTTTATCTACAGTGGGTCTGAATTAAAACTAAAAGGCTTTACAGACTCAAGTTTTTAAACAAACCAAAATGATAGTAAATCTATTTTAGGGTATGTGTTTACTTGAAACGGTGGCGCAGTGAGTTGGAATAGTTCCAAACAGCAAATAGTTGATGATTAAGTGACAGAGGCATAGTACATAGCTGCAAGTGAAGCTGAAAAGGAGGTTGTTTGGATGAAGAAGTTCATTACCAAACTTGGTGTGGTTCCTAGCATTAGAGGACCGGTACCTTTATTTTGTGACAACACCGGAGCTGTTACGCAGGCTAAGGAAGCCAGGTCTCATCAGAAATCCAAACACGTTTTGCGACAATTTCATTTGATCAAAGAGATCATTGAAAAAGGAGACATCACCCTTGAGTGTTTGGACTCTCAAGACAATATTGTAGATCAGTTTACTAAAGCGTTAACACAACAATAGTTCGATCGTCACTTAGAGAAGATGGGTATAAGATGCCATGGTGATTGGCTTTAGTACAAGTGGGAGATTGGAAGTAGTATGCATACAAGCCAATCGTGTATGATGATAAAGTATATACTTTGTAATCAATCTTATTTATTTATTAATAAAAGGATTATTTATTAAAGGCATTTAATTATCTTCATGGTGTTATTTTAATAATATATGATAAACCCATAGTTTTAAGTACTGCTTAAAAGAGGTCTCATATCGATGAGTTATGGAATACATCTCTCCAAGAAATAGGGCCCAAAGACACCTGAGGAGAGAGATCGTATGAGTAAGATTTCTTATGCTTCAGCAATATGATCTATCATGTACTCTATGATATGTACTAGACCGGATGTCGCTCATGCATTTAGTGTAACAAGCAGATATTAGTCGAATCCAGGAGAAGAACACTAGAAGGTAGTGAAAAACATCCTAAAGTACTTAAGAAGACCTAAGGATGTATTTTTTGTCTACAGTGGGTCTGAATTAAAACTAAAAGGCTTTACAGACTCAAGTTTTTAAACAAACCAAAATGATAGTAAATCTATTTTAGGGTATGTGTTTACCTGAAACGGTGGCGCAGTGAGTTGGAATAGTTCCAAACAGCAAATAGTTGATGATTAAGTGACAGAGGCATAGTACATAGCTGCAAGTGAAGCTGAAAAGGAGGTTGTTTGGATGAAGAAGTTCATTACCAAACTTGGTATGGTTCCTAGCATTAGAGGACCAGTACCTTTATTCTGTGACAACACCGGAGCTGTTACGCAGGCTAAGGAAGCCAGGTCTCATCAGAAATCCAAACACGTGTTGCGACAGTTTCATTTGATCAAAGAGATCATTGAAAAAGGAGACATCACCCTTGAGTGTGTGGACTCTCAAGACAATATTGTAGATCAGTTTACTAAAGCGTTAACACAACAATAGTTCGATCGTCACTTAGAGAAGATGGGTATAAGATACCACGGTGATTGGCTTTAGTACAAGTGGGAGATTGAAAGTAGTATGCATACAAGACAATCGTGTATGATGATAAAGCATATACTTTGTAATCAATCTTATTCATTTATTAATAAAAGAATTATTTATTAAAGGCATTTAATTATCTTCATGGTGTTGTTTTAATAATATATGATAAACCCATAGTTTTAAGTACTGCTTAAAAGAGGTCTCATATCGATGAGTTATGGAATACATCTCTCCAAGAAATGGGGCCCAAAGACACCTGAGGAGAGAGACCGTATGAGTAAGATTCCTTATGCTTTAGCAATATGATCTATCATGTACTCTATGATATGTACTAGATCGGATGTCGCTCATGCACTTTGTGTAACAAGCAGATATTAGTCGAATTCAGGAGAAGAACACTGAAAGGTAGTGAAAAATATCCTAAAGTACTTAAGAAGACCTAAGGATGTATTTCTTGTCTACAGTGGGTCTGAATTAAAACTAAAGGGCTTTACAGACTCCAGTTTTTAAACAAACCAAAATGATAGTAAATCTATTTTAGGGTATGTGTTTACCTAAAACGGTGGCGCAGTGAGTTGGAATAGTTCCAACCAGCAAATAGTTGATGATTAAGTGACAGAGGCATAGTACATAGCTGTAAGTGAAGTTGAAAAGGAGGTTGTTTGGATGAAGAAGTTCATTACCAAACTTTGTGTGGCTCCTAGCATTAGGGGACCAGTACCTTTATTCTGTGACAACATCGGAGCTGTTACGCAGGCTAAGGAACCCAGGTCTCATCAGAAATCCAAACACGTATTGCGGCAGTTTCATTTGATGAAAGAGATCATTAAAAAAGGAGACATCTCCCTTGAGTGTGTGGACTCTCAAGATAATATTGTAGATCAGTTTACTAAAGCGTTAACACAACAGTAGTTCGATCGTCACTTAGAGAAGATGGGTATAAGATACTACGGTGATTTGCTTTAGTGCAAGTGGGAGATTTAAAGTAGTATGCATATAAGCCAATCATGTATGATGATAAAGCATATACTTTGTAATCAATCTTATTTATTTATTAATAAAAGAATTATTTATTAAAGGCATTTAATTATCTACATGGTGTTGTTTTAATAATATGTGAGAAACCCATAGTTTTAAGTTTTAGAATCGTGATGAGATCATGCTAATGAGATCTAAATTCTTAGATAGCTTAAAACTAAAATGTTCTCGATCGATAGATTACTAAAAAGGGGATTAGTGAATTGCTAAGTAGGTTTTATGCTTACTTATTGGATATCAACTTGTTAGAATTATGTTTAAACTCAAGTATTTTTAGTGTTCTTTAATGTTTTTTATCTTTATTTATAGGATTGCATTAAGGAAACTAATACGGCATGGCAATGGCATGGAAGTGGTAAAGTATGGTAAGCTTGTGCTGGAGTGATAAATGATGCTGAGCAAGTGCATATAGGAAGGGCATCTGGGCAAGTTAAGTGAAGGTTGAAGAAGTCAAGTGAAGAAAAATAAAGAAGATAGCAGCAACAATGTAGCAGCAAAAACACCAACAGCAAGATGGCAGCAGATTATAGAGAAGTCTAGCCGCGCGGCCGCACCAGCGTAATAAATAGAAGTAGCACGCCGGCGCCAAGAGAATTCTAGAAGCTGACCCGATGCGCTCGCACCCTAATTGTTATACGGGGCCGCACAGCCGCATCAGTAAACACTCAGAAAAAATTTGACTTTTCATTTTAAGTCTGGTGTATCGTGATTACTTAAAAGCGGTGTATTTGCTAAATACGAGAGATCATTATTATCAGTTATATTTTCCATTTTAGGGTTTCATAAAGCTAGAGAGATTTCATAGCTTTCTACTACTATTTTTGCTTCTCTCTTTAGATCTAGTAGCTTGTGATTATTGAAGTTTTACTTTGGATCGATTGTTGTTATGAACTGAGTTTGGAAGCTCACTTTGATCAGAGATTAATCATATTTGCATTCACTTTTCTCTTTACTCTCTTTGTTTTCATTGTGACTTCTCATGCTTGGTTTATATCCCATAATGGTTGTTGATTCAGATATGAACTAACCACCATTACGGGATTCTAATGAAGCTTATTGCGTAGTTCAGATCTATATGCCTTGTTGTGATGCTTAACTAATTATATTTGGATTGCCTAACTTGGTCGTGCTTATTGCTTAGATGTTTCATCACCATCTATCCTAATAACTTGTATATAATTGAAAGAGGAAATATAAGTTCAGATCTGACCTTGTTGGCATATGTTCATGAAATTTACATGTGATAGATTTTGTGATTCGTAGTCCGAATTGACATATATTGGCTTACCATGTGTAGTCGCTGAGAGAGCTTGCACTTAAATTAATATTTCTTTTAAGTCACATAGATATATAGTGGGTTAGGTAATATTGATGTTCATATGAATTCTATCTATTTTGTGGATTTTATGTGATATGGACATGGTGTATTGAAAAATAATCATGTTTCACTTTCGTGCTCTCGACTAGCAATCCATAGTAATTAATCAAGTTTAACAAGAGGTGTATAATCTGTATAAAGCAGTAAGTGACATTAGGATCTCATATCTTTCTAACTTGAATCTCTTCGCTTGTTAATTAGTTATTTTGTGTTGATAATCATTTTAGTTTTTATTTCACCTTTTATTCAATCGTTTAAGCAGCCAAAAATAGCTACAAAGTTGTTGCATGATAGATTATGAATAATTACCTTTCTCCATAGGAACGATACTTGACTTACTCTATATTACTCGTTGACCGTGTATACTTGCTCGTGTGTGTCTATTTTGTTAAATCTGAAACAAGCCTAACATGAATTTGGATAGATTGATACATACGTTGCTTGCTCATTATATGAGAATGGTTGATCTCATAATCATTTGTGTGGACACACTTCATGAGTGCGTTTATACCTACAAATCGGCTTCTGATTTGGACTTAAAATGTGTTGTTCTTGTCTATTTAAGTTCGTTTTTACTTGTTTTGTGTGTGTTTTATGTTTAGGAGTGCAATACAAGGCATGGTGGTAGTATGGCTATGTTATGACAAGAAATGGCATGCAAAATGCAAAAATAAGAACTGCAGAGACATACCCCCCGCCGGGGTGGGAGTACAAGGCCAACTACAAAATCACCCCCTGTCGAGGCGGGCCTAGCCAGCACAAAAACCCCCGCCGGGGCAGGGGTGTCGGGAAGAAAAAGGAGTTTTTAGAATTTGAGTTCAAGAAGGATTGGTTCGAGCTGATTATTAAAGGGCTTCCATGATGACTAAAAGACCTATGAAGAGGCATATAAAAGAAGTAGAATTGCAAGGATTGAAGGGAGGATTCCATTAGATTAGATTAGAGTAGATTAGGACAAAACCCTAGTTCTTATTAGTTTTGGAGATTGAAGCAACTTGGAGACCATTGAAGATCAAGAGCAGGAGCTTGAGGAAGATGTAGATTTACTGACAACAGATTTATTCTTCACTCTACTTTTATTTTTGTCTTTTAATGTTTATTCAATGGTGGATTCTTCGTTTTAATTCATTAATCATGAACTAAATCTTTTGTTTAAGATTACAATAAATCTTATTGCATAGTTTATTTTTAGTATGCTTCTCTATTAATTATTGTGATTATTCTTAGATTGTCTATTATGATTTGTGATGAATTGCTTAATTGTCTAGCTAACAATTACTGTGATAATCTATATGAACTCGAGAGATGAATTATATATTTAGATCTGATCATAATAGCATGTGATTGTATTTTCTGCATGGCGTTGGAATACATAATTTAAGTCTAGGATAGAGATATGCCTATACATCACATGTAATCTGATAGAGAACTTGTGCTTAAAATCCTTTTTAATTGTAATTTACATAGAGATATAGTGAATTAGTTCATTAGGGTGTTCTACTTAATTCTATCATATGTGAATTTAAGTTGATTTGAGTATGATGCATTAAGAGATTGTCATATTTACTTATGTGTTCTTGATTAACAATTCAGAATAGTGAGCTTAATTAATAAGAAGTGTATTAATTTAAATGAAGCAATAAGTGAAGTTGTGATCTTAAATTTTCATAATCTGATTTTTAATTAGCGGTAATTAGAATTAGTGTAATTAAATAATTTAATTCATAATCTTAAATTGATTGTTTAAATAAAATTAGTTTAATTAAGAGTTAGTATTTGGTAATGAGTATTAATAATTCCTCGTGGGAACGATACTCTACTTACACTTTATTACTTGTTAACCGCATATACTTGCGTGTTGTACGTAATTAGATTTTACCCAACAACACTAAAGCAAGTATGTAGGTGCTTATTAGAGAATAAGTTCACTAAACGTGACTCGCTAAGGAATACCTAATGGAGTTTTACTTGCCTATCAATAGGAATTCCTGTAGTGATAGTAGTACAAATAATCCTTAGACTTGAGATCATCATCGTATCTTATGTATAATGAATTACATTTTGACTTATTCCTTAAGACTCTTAGAGTATATCAAAGGGTATACTTGGGTATAATAAGTTATATATGGAGATAAGGAATGACCAATAAAGAATCTACCACTTCTAGTAAAATAAAAGAAATGTCATATGTGATTCGATAAATGACACCCCATGAATCATTGGCCAAGGTGGAATGAAATTAGAAAGTAGTTTCTAATTTGCATTCATCAGGAGTTGTGCATTTATGAATTAAAATACACATAATTAAATAAAATAAGACTTGACAGTAATTTTATGTCTTATATTTAATTGGGACATTGTATGGTGGAAGGATTGAATTTTACAGTAACTATTTAATAAAAGGTTCATTTATGATTAATGTGAAAATCTATATTATGTGGAAAGTCGTTAATCGCTAGGGAGGCTTATCCCTATTGTAAAATAAATATTATTTATTTAAATAAATTAATAGTTTAATTTATTTATTTAAATAAGATTAGAATTGTTCTAATCTATTTATTCACAATCGGTTTAATATGGATAACCTAAAGGGTCACACCATAAAAGAAAAAATAATTATTTAAGAAGTTAATGGCATAATCGTAATAATATGTTAAGTATATTTAATTTAATCTATAGTGATAGAATAAATTAAACAGCTTAATATTTATTATTTAATATTTTGAAAATATTATATATAAATTAATAAGAAGAGTCTTATTAATATTATTACAATTATTATTATTTTTAATTTCTAAAAGAGTTTATGAATTAATTTAATATAAGTACTCTCATTTATTCCAAATAGGATTAAGAAGTAAAATTAGTTAAATGAGTTTAATTAATTATCCCTAATAAGATCAGGGAGCCCGATTAATTAAAGGAGATTAATTAAATAAATAATACCTTATTTTAATTGAATAGGGTTACCTGATATCTTTATAAGAGGAGTTTTATATTAGATATCAGATATATGTAATTCAAAAAGTTGGAGAGTACGCCCCTTTTTCTATAGAGATACCAAAAACTATGGTTTGATCCAATACACTCTTCTTCTTGAAAATTCGTCTTCCTTGGTGGATCACTTGTAGAGGCCATACACTTAGGTGGCTAACAGTGATCAAAGGAAAGAATCTACCCAGAGATTGAAGGAGATCGCGGAGAAGTAGGAGTTAAACTCGTACCTATGGAAGCTCGTATCAACAAGGGTATGATTCCATAACTTGTTGTTCTTCGTTTTAATTAATAACATGCATAAAGGATAATTCGAATAATTGGTTTGTAAAAAAAATTTAAAATCTGATTTTACTTTGCTTCTGCTAATTTTGCAATTTGATTTTCACAAAACCTTACAAAAATTCCTTAAGTAAATCAGTGATAAGTTAAGTAAGTATCACCGCATAACTATACAAGATTCAGACCGAAGAGCAAAATTCAAAAGAATGCATAAAAAGGTGTAAACCTTAACCCTAGCTTAGATCTTGTATGCTTAGGTGGATTTTGTGTTTTGATGTTTACATATGTGATATGATATGTTATTTCATGATCTATGATGATAAACCATGGATTTATAACATTTAAATGCAACAAAATAAAAATTTAAGAAACTGTCAAGAACCCTAAAAAAGAGGTCTAACAGTCAAATGTCAAAGCCTCTAGATCCAAATCTGTGAACTGTTAGACTGGCTAAGTATATTATTGTTATAGTATGCCATGAGGAGAGTACACTAGAAGTGCAATCACGTTCATAGCATGTACAGAACTCAAGTTATTAATGGTCAAACATGGTTGACCAGTTACAAAAAAACAATTCTGCAAAATCCAGAAACTGCCCAGAATGTCTGACAAGCTTTTGCAGAGCCTAGATCTCTCATTTGTTAAGCAATGTAACTTTATAGCTTTTATACTCTGACATATGGACTACCAAACAATGACACTAGAACACCTAGATCATAACTAGAATCCAAGTTATTGATGGTCCAAATATGGGTTGACCAACTGGAAAAGATGCATTTTTGGAAAGTCCAAAAAATTCAAGAACATGTTCTGACAGGTACTTTGACCAAGCCAGATCTTGCTTATGCAATGTTGTTAAGATTGATAAGTGTAACACTTTTGAACATTGACATGTATACTACAAAAGTGTGACACTAGATCACTTAAACTATGCCCAGAATCCAAGTTATTAAAGCTCCAATATGGCAACCAACACTGTCTGTATTTTCAGAAATTTCCAGAAATTGAAGAACAGCTCTAACAGCTAGTTTGACCCCTTACAACTTCTTGATATGATATAGTTAGACCCAGAAATTGTTATACACTTGTAGTATTACATTAGTACAACACCATTGATACACTCTCATGCCTAGAAACATCATCAAATGGAAATTATTAATGGTCAAAGTAGCCCCCAAGGCATTAACCAAGGTTGTTCTTCATTGATGAAGAACATCTATTGCGACAAATTTTGTCACTAAAGCTCTTTACCTACAATTTTAATGAAAAATAATTAATTTAATTTAAATAAATAGAAAATAATTAGTAAAAATTCATAATTTAGTTTTAAAAATTATTTTATGTTATATAATTAACTTTTAATATTTTGACATATATTTTATTAATATTTTAATTTATTTAAATATTAATGATATTAAATTGATTTAATAATTATATTAAATAAATTAGTTAAAAATAATTTTAATATTTAAAAAAACATTTCAAAATGATATTAAAGTGTTAAAAAAATATTTTAAGCTATAATAAATAACTTTTAATATTTTCAGATAACTTTTATTAATAAATTAATATTAATGATAATAATTTTTTTAAATAATTATATTAAATAGATTATTTAAAAATGATTTTATTGTTTTAAAAATCATTTAAAAATGATATTAAGGTTTTAAAAATATTTTAAGTTATAATAAATAACTTTTAATATTTTGACATGAAATAAATTAATATTTTAATATTAATGGTGATAATTAAAAAATTATTTTAATACATTAAAAATCTTTTAAAGGTGATATTAATGTTTTAAAAATGTTTTAAGTTATATTAAAAAACTTTTAATATTTTGACATGGATTTCATTAATATTTTAAATTATTTAAATATTAATTATAATGGGATTAGTTAATAATTAAATCATTTAAAAATGATATTAATGTTTGAAAATTCATAATAAATGATAGTAATTACTTAAAAAATATTATGAGCTTCTGAAAAATATTATTATCGATAATTAAATTATCTAAAATAATATTGAAGCTTTTAAATAGAGTTTAATTAAAAATAAACTCGATAAATTTTCGATAACGTAATCAGGACATCGAATTGATACTAAAATTAATCTAGACTTACATAATTTGACCTGATAAGTGGTTGTATATGCTCTAATGATGGTTATGAATACGTGACAATGTGCTTAAGCTATGTGATGACTGTAAATAGCAGTATTATAAGTTATGATGTATTATTCTAATGAAGAATAATCTTATTAATGATAAGTCTTTGTGTAAAAGATAGAACTATATTGCGTGGCAGTAAGTAGCAATCAGGGCAAGTATCTAAACCTTACGCACTACTTTTATATTGTGCCAACGGGTATATGTTTATGCAAGTTTCTGAACTATATTTTTATTATACAAGTTTCTTGCATGTATTTTAACCTTTGTATTCATGCAAGTTCTCGAATTCTATTCGTTCATTATTTACCAGTATCTTATTATTATCTCTATTTGATCCATATATTATCAATATTTATTCTGTTCTTTATTAGCTAAGTTTGGTTATGCAAGTTTCCTCACTTGGATAAATTGTTGTATTTGAACAAGTGTTGATACATACTATTGAATTTCAGTATGTATACATGATTAAAAGTTATCTAAGCTATTTGACTCGGCTAGACATAGTGAAAATGTAACGTTGAACAAGATTGAATATAATTGTCGTCCAACTGAATTGTTTTGGTTTGGACTCCAGACTAAGTATGAATGTCCCAAAATGGGAAAATTTTTATGCGCCAATGGCGGTTATGATGAACATGAATATCGTTCTAGCGTGTAGTGTTGATCAATACAGGGCATACAGGCTGATCACCCAACGTGTTCGTAAGTCATGACGATTTGCAGATGAATTTCTATACAAACCATTTCAAAACATAAAAATGAAAGTGTTCACGGTCCATTTATGTGACGCCCCCAAATCCGGGTATCTTCCAACCCGACAGATGGTGCTACACGGTGCTACAGTTAATAAAAACATTTAATTGAAATGCCTCAAAAGAATGAATATGTCTTATATATATTCAAAATAATATTTTCATTCCCACAGGTTCTTTATAACTGTTACATTTGTCCTTGTCATAATATCAAATGTTATCATTACAAACCTATACTATTACATAAGTAATCTACGGGTTCGCCTTAGCCTTCCCTTTATCGTAGTTGGATATGTCGGTCCGTTCGATCTTAGCTACATTCATATGGTTCAAGCAAGAGTGAGCTTAACTAGCTCAACAAGTACAATAATTCTAGTAAGATAGCATGCTTGAGACATAGGAATTATATATCTTCAATAACTGAACAATAGTTACGAAGTACTATCGATAATTCAAAATAGCACTTCTTTTCTTTCAAAATATTTTACAATAACAATATTCAGTAAAACATCAATTCTGATTTAATACCATGAGCATTTCATAAGTACTTTAAAAAGGACATCCCGGCACGAAGTCCGTAAGTCCGGCATAGCTTACGAGCACGTCTAGGTGATCAGCCTATAGTACTCTATGTTGATCAACACTACATTCATTAAACGTATGTAAGTTTAAGTTGTGGCAACCTCACGTGCCTGTCGTTTGACGACAAAATAATTTAGTATACTCAGTCTCCTTTTGAAAACCACACCAATATTAGGTTGGTAAACCATTGACAATACTTTGATAGATTATAAGAAATCCAACATATCGTAAGTCTAGCCGAAAGAATTGGCGTTGACTTCATCAGACATTAGCTCATGCGTAAGAATACATGAATCACAAAGCTTTTCCAAGTTGAACTGAAACAAGGGTTAGAATACTTGCCTTTAGCGTCTGCTACAATTATAACACGTGTACTTTAAGTCCTTAAGTCTCTATAGTAGATGATAATATCACATAACACATTAGGTCATGAATAACATACATAGTTCCTAAAGAATCGTACCCTTCTTCTCAATTTAATTACGCATTAGATTTGTTACTATTGGTTCCGGCTTTCTGTTATATTGTTCTTACGTTTATATGCAATTGAGCTAATTCATCCCTAAGTGATCATACTTAAGGTTTAAACATGTCTTAACAATGTTACATTAAGTTCCTCAGTTCATTGTTAATCAATTACCATTCATGTTCTACTTGTAACCATTCTTTACTGTCTAAACCCTAAGGTTGGCGCTGCAGTGCCAGACTTCCTTCTTGAACTCGTGTTGCAGCGCGGGCTTGCAGTGTAAAAGACCCGCGGCGCTGCGGCGCCACTTGCCCTTCACTGTGTCGCGCAGCAGCTCTAACTAACAGTACCCCATGTTCCGGCCTCGTACTACGGCGCGGGCCTTGCTTCCTTGAGTCGCGTTGCAGCGTGGACTCTATGCTTCAGATAATTTTGATAGATTTTCTACTTAGTGAGATTTTCAGGCTTGTAACTTCTTCGTTATAAGTCTGAATTGGCTCGTTCAAGAGCCCATGGTTCACAAATTACATACTCTACGTGTTCATGCAAGAATTTTATCTATTTAACTTTGTTAACTAAAAATTCATCTATTAGTTCATTTTTAACAAAAATGTTAAACGTTCGTGAACGTTCAACGCTCATTTCTTCGTTCTAGGTCAGAATGCGGCCGCAACTCTGTAATGCCAATAAGACTTATCTCCATTGAAAACCAACATTTTTGAGCTCAAACATAAAAATCGACTTTTATTCCAAGAAATTCATGAATTTGACGATTATAGTCTAATCGTGTGAATTTCGGCAAAACTTCGTTACTAACGATTTGTTCATCATTCCAAATGGATTCAATTCATTAACTAGACATCTCAACCTATATATTATAACAACTTATTTTCATGTTAAGTCATTACATGTTCTTTATGAACTTATTTACTTATCAAAGTATAAATTTCATATAACTTTGTTTCTCATGGCTTGTGATAGTTAAAATCTTCTAACCATCGTTTCTACATCTTATTATCATACCAACTTCATTCATGTAAATATGATACAAGCTCAAATATGACCATCATAAGTTCATAACTTACTTAGGTTTAAATTACTTATGCATGACTTATATGGCTTGAGTCCATTGATTATCCAATCTTATGTGTTCTTAGCATACATTTTCATTAAGTTACACTTCTCTTATCACCCTACAATGGTAGAGATGGAAGATATGAGATCATAAGATCATTTACCTTTGTGGCTTATCTTTCTCCTTCTTAAAAATCTAACAATGGAAGTTAAGCTTAAAAGTGTTTATTCTCTCTAACCAATAAGTTGTTTAATGTTGGATGAAAACTAACAAACCAATAATGAATTGTGAGCTTGCTATTTATAGAGTTTCCAATAGTAGGGCACTTTGGTCAAAAGCACAACCCACCTCCTTAAGTAGCCTCCTTACTATTCACTACTTAACCCCTAAGTAAACTTAACCATTACACTTATTCCTTGCCCACCATATAAAGTTCTTGGTCACCAATTCACCCATGGGTTGCCCCATGGATCTAGCTTTACCCAATGGATCATTACATGGCTTAGGTTTAGCTTGTTTAACTTATTTATTTGGGCTTGTAATAAAATGCTTTGGGCGCACATTAATAAACACTTGGGCTTAACTTTAATCCCACATGGTTTACACCTTTATTCATATTGGACTTGTACTTCATACAATATTTCACAATTCCATTTCTTTAGACTTTAATCCTGAACATTCTCAAATTAAGTCCGCATGTGAAATATTGCGTTTCCCATACTTGAATTATTATTACATAATCCATCTTTCCTCGATATTATAACGTTACGTATTTTTCGAAAGTTCAAAAATAATTCCCGAACGGAAAATGATGACTAGTGTTTTTCGAAAAAATTTCTCGGAAAGCTTTTATTTTCGTCTTAGAAATTAAAACACTTTAATTCTTTCACATAGTTAAAATACTACGACTTTTCGACGTTTCTAGGTTATAGAACGACATTCATCTTACTAACACATAATAATAACAAATAATATTTATTTTATTCATTATAAAAGTATTTATAAAAGGTTCGATTTTCTGGGGCGTTACAATTTGTGACACCCCCAAATCCGGGTACTTCATTCCCACAAAATTTGGTGCGCACTATCAAAAATAATTACATCTAACTACCCATAATAAATGATAGAGACATAAAATACCTTAAACAATAATCTTTCTCATCAAAGGGTTACATCATCTCAAAAACAATCTCAGGCAATCTAACCTTAAAATTATTACATAAGTTTGCGGAATACATCATAAAATAAAACTAGTCTTATAACATAATTCATTTGAATAAATTTCTAATAAGTCTTCAAGACTTGGACATTTTGCCCTTTCCTTTGCTAGTAGATGGCTCATCAACTCTTTTAACTTTGGCTGCAGTGTTAATTGCAAGAGTGAGCAAACAATTGTTCACTGATATAAAGAGTAACAACAATAGTAACATAAGAGTGAACAACAAATGCAGAACAATGGTGAGCTTGTTCTACAAATCAAAATAGAAAACAAATTCGAACTTTAATATCTGAGGGTCTTAAGACCACAAACTATGTCCCCGGTGATTAGGTATTACTACCACAACCTTAACAGTCATTTAGACTATAAAGACCCTTCTTAATGTACTTTGGGGGATCAACCCTTTGTACTATGTATTGTGGACAAACATCTAAACGTTATACGTACAAAATCCCCTATGTTAGGGTTGTTCGTCTCAATTTGATTTAGAATTTCCGCACTAAAGAAAGTTTATATGACGCCCCCAAAATAGATCCATTCCACCCAATCCATTCTGAGTCGCCAAATACATGGTACAGAAAATAACAACTTTATTATTATAATTATAGTGCAAAATATGACAACACATATACTGTAAGTTTAATACAAATATTGTCATCTAGACAGTATTCAAACTCAAATGAAGTCCTCGTTATAATTATTGATACACTATCTTACAAAATAGTGAGAACTACTAAAACAACTATCTTAAACCATCATTCCATACCCCGACTAGTTCCCGCTATATTCTCGCCTCCTGAAAATAAAAATGGAATAAAAAAGAAAAGGGTGAGCTCAACTAACCCATTAAAGAATATTATGACTAAGATAATGTAGAATAAATTATCCTTAGTCCTCAACAGGGAAAAATCTAATAGAATACAATAGACAACAAGTTTTAGATCAACAACTGCTGCAGAAATAACAATTCATTAGAAGAGTTAAGTAGAGAATGAAATCTACTATCATCTATTAATTTAAAATTTCATCATAAATATTTTATCCTTGTAACATCAATCAATATACATCTTGAGTTAAATATTCATCTTTGCGCTACGGGCCAAAGATATTCATTTGTATCACCAGTTGGTCATGTTCATCTCAACACCTGTCCATCTTTGCACTACGGGCCAAAGATATTCATCAGATAATCATTCATCTTTGCACTACAGGCTAAAGATATTCAGTTATATCATAATTTAGGACTGAGGATGATAAAAATATTTTCAAGAAAACGAATCCAAAGAGAGATAAAAAGACAAAGAATAGGGATTCACACTTTAGTTTATCCAAGTTCAAAAATACTCCATAATAATAAATTGTGGAGCAGAAATCAAAAATGAAGATCAAAACATAGATCCAATCAAAGATAGGAATCATAAAAGATAATCTTGGACACATAAAAGAAAATTTTAAATTTTTCTGTGAATAGTGTCGTATTCGTGAATAGTGACATATATGTTAATAGTGTCGTATACGTAAATAGTAACCCCGATACTAGAAGGTAAAAATTCAACAAAAAAATTCATCATACCTCGTGAATAGTACTCGTGAATAGTAACCCGTAAATAGTAACTCATGAATAGTAACTCATGAATAGTAACCCTGACATGAAAAGGTAAAAATTTTATAATAAAATCCATACCAATATTTCGGTATAATAGTATTGAAAGAAATAATATCATTTACGAAAAAATAACATCCCTTACCTCAAAAGAACAACACTTCTGACTGAAATATCAGATATAAGCTGAAGGAAACTTGCACCGCATAGCAACACTCAAAGTATCGAAATACTCACAAAAATATGCTCGATAATATAGAGAGAGAAAACTTCAGATTCTAACCTAAGCACCCTATTTATAGGAAAATACTTAGAACACCAAAGTAAAAATTTTAATAAAATAATAATATTTTTTAAAAATTTTCCTACGCCCACCTTAGAAATCTGAATTCAGCATTTTGCAACAACAAGTGGGGCCCACCAACACACAAAATATATTTTAAAATTTTTTTGTAACAAAATCAATTCAGACACAATATTCTGAAACTTCAATAATTCATAATAAATAGCCCTTTTATCAGAAAAATTCAAATCTTTTGTCCATTCCATAGGAAATTCAATTCTCTACAACTTTGTAGCTTTAAGTTTTTCCAAATTCTAAACAAAAATTGACCGAAATCCACATACGGACGATTTTGCAGGCTATACTCAAATTTCAGTCAAAAATGGAGCTCATCAACATATTTAATATGTGTTGAGCATTTATTATAACAAAAATACTCTTTCTCCTCATTTATTTATATATCACACATTCATTGTAAAAATATCACCATTATTATATTATTATATTATCGCATTATACCTTTATAATGTAATATAATAATATATTTGAATGAATTATTTTATCAAAATAAAATAAAATATCAATTTTTAACAATTGTCACTTTTCTAAAAATTCCTCCATTTATATCCACATAAAATAAATATTTTCCTTATCATATATATCAATTGTGAAAGCCCCAAATTCGGGTTTTAAATCACCGCGAATCTGGTACAATCATTGTACAACTATTGTAGAATATATAAATATAAATTGTTTATACATTATATTTTACACACTATTCCCCAAGGTCGAGTAAATTTAACTTATACACATTTCATAACATGTCTAACATATAACATTATTATCATACTATACTGTTACAATTATCTGCACATATTGTTCCAAGCTGGACTTGGCTTTGACCTTTCCTGTATCTGACGTAATCGTCTTAATCTGCAATGTTAATCATGATATTACAAGGGTGAGCAATAAGTTTGCCCTGCAAGTTTAAGTTCAATAAATTAAAGATATATCATGATAGAAAGAATTGAACAAAAGCTGGCTACAGTTCTACAAAATAATTGTGAACTAGCATGAACAATTTTATAATATATATATATATATATATATATATATATATTGAACGAATATTGAACATGAACATATATATATATATATATATATATATATATATATATATATATATATATCTGGACCGAATGGTAATGAAGGTGATCAGCCTTTCATACCTGATGAATACATGCAGTATACACAGAGTGCAATTTAATAATTCTTAGACGTGGCAATCAGAAATGATTAACCACAAGTATAATTGAATAATACAACTCGAGGTCAAGTTAAGAAAAACTTGCCTAAACCATTGATTATCGTTACGCATTTTAATAAGCTATGTCTGAAGACCTAATATTATTTGTTTTAATAAGCTTTGTCTGAAGACCTAATATATAAATAATATCGATATACAAATTAGAATAATATCATCACAGTATTTAAATAACTTAAACACATTAACACACAACTCTATCAGTCTATACAGCACATACGACCTAACTTCAAGTCAAACTTTTATAGTCCGAGTCAAGTTCGGTACAATTCTAACATCTTGACGGTCTAGTCGGAGAATTATTGAGTTTGCGTTCAATTAAACTCTGCCTAAACACTTAACAATTAACTTAGATAATTTTATTATAAGTCAAAATATTTTTCATAAGCTCATAATAATTTTTAAGTAATTCTTACCATTTATCATGAATTTTCAATCATTAATATCGTATTTATAAAAATTAAATACCACATAATTTCTTTATCATTAATATTTATTTAATACTAAATATTAATAAAAATCATAACATAATATTATAATATTTCAAAGTATTTTTAATACCTTCAAATCATATTTATATGATTTTTAAACCTTTAAATTCATTATCCGATAATTTCTTTTAATATTAAAATATTAATATTTTCATGACAAAATATCAAAAATTATATTTTATAACTTAATTTTTTTTTTCTAACACTTAAATCATTTTTATATGATTTTTAAATCATTAATTCTATTTTTTCATAATTTATTTAATATGTTTATTAAAGAAATCCATTACCATTAATATTAATTAATTAATGAAATTTATCACAAAATTTAAAAATTATTAAAAATAACTTAAAATATTTTCTTATACCATAATATAATTTTTCATGATTTTTCATGTATTAAAATTATTTTTAAATTTTTTATTTAATATTATAATTAAATAAATTAAATACCAATATTATTCTAAAAATATTAAATAGTTATGAAATATATTCAGAATAATAAAAAAAACTAATTTTCATGCTTTAAAATAATTTTTAAGAATTTATTTTATATTTTTAATAAATAAAAAACATTTTTCTTTAATTATTTATTAAAATAATTAATTTTCGAATTTAAGTGTCATTAAAGGTGCATTAGGCGACAAAACCGTGGCTAAAGGTGTTCTTGGGTTGTTCTTCATCAAACCCCGAAATGCATAGATAGTGTTCAAGGTAGAAGGTTTAATCAAGTATAGATCAATTATCTTCATGATTCTGGATTATCTAAAGTGTTACACATGTAGTATTTATGTCATACTACACAAACAAACTGATTCCAAGGTCATACAGCATCATAACAGAGAGATATAAGCAATCAAAAAGTCTGACAAGGCTGTTCTTCATTTCTTGGTTTTCCAGAAAATGAAGAACAGCACATGGTGCTATATCTAGATCCTTAGATCATGAGCTCTAAGTCTGTTTTGGGTGATTTACGAGTTCCAACTTGTAGTCCAGATGTCAGGGTACATATATAACTCACTAGATCAACTTAACAACATCACCATCGTAAGATCTGGGCCAGTCAAAGTAGCCCAGAAAAATTGTCTTTAAACATTTCTGGGTTTTCCAGAAATGTTCTTCGGCAGAAAGTCAACCCAAGTTTGGCCTTTATTATCTTGGATCCTATATATGATCTGGGTGTTCTACCGAGTTGCATGTATGTGTAGTTCACATACCAATCCACAACATAACGATAAAAACTTGGCCAAAATAACAAACAACAGCAAGATCAGAAGTCTAGAAATTCTTGTCAGACCATTTCTGGTTTTCTGGGCTGCCCATAAACCAGTTGGTCATGGTCGGTCAACGACCTTTATCTGCCTATTACTTGAAATCTAGACACGATCTAACCCTAATTCCAGTTTCAGATCATTGTCCATATAGCATACTACAAATCTATAACATAAAATACACAAAAAATCTAATACACCGAGATCTAGAGGCCTTGACATTCAGTTGTCAGGCCATAAATTTCCAGTTTCCTATATTTAAGAAATCATTAATTTCGAGCACTTTGATGTTATGGATATGGGATCTAACAACCCAAATCACTAAATGACATCTTATTACACAACTTTAACCAACAAACAACTACATTTAACATCAAATCATATGATTTCTAGGTTTAGGGTTTTTATACCTTTTTGAGCTTTGATCTTAAATCAAATCTTGGGTTGCTAATCAAGGCTTGCTATGAACTGATCTTAGCTTGGTTTCTCACTCTCTCTCACTCTAGATTTTGAAAATTTTGGAGAGAGAAAGTCTTGGAGAAAATGAGAATTAAAGTATGCATTTTCTCTCTCTTAATCTATATAATTGATATGATTCAATGTATTTGCTAGCAATTGAAGGCTGATATTTGACACATGGCTAGGGATAGGGCTAGGGTTGGTCACCAACCAATTATCTTGGCAAGATTTGCAAGCTAACTAATAAAGAATGCTTAAAAGGGTAAAATAGTCTTTTTGCACACAAATTTAATGGCATACAAGTCTTTTGCCCAAACCCTTAGGGTTTAGGGTTTAACCCTTAGGGTTTAGGATTTGACCCTTAGGGTTTAGATTTTAACCGTTAGATTTTTGAAATTTAGTTTATAAGATTTTCAAAATTAGGTTTTCAAAATAGAAAATTAATATTTCTAAATTATAATTAGGATTCCCTAATTATATCAAAATTTCTTATTTGTAATTCAAGCTTGCTAATTAGGATTAATATTTCCTACTTAAAATTGCTAATTTAACAATTAGGTTCATAATTAGGTATTAGGGTTTATAATGTATAAATTAGGGTTTCTAATAATTAAGGTTTCTAATTATTAGAATTTCTAATTAATCAGTAGACTTATACCTAATTAGATTTGTGATTAATACACAAAAACCTTATACACAGCCTTTAAATATCCAAATTAGGGTTTTTAACTTCTAAATTTGGGTTTCGGGTTCTCGGAACTGAAATTAGGATTTTCCAAAACTGGTTTTTGGGTTTCTTATAAATAGTAATGATTTTCTAACTGAACGTTGACGTTGTTAATATAATATTAGGGTTTACCACTAATATAGCTTATCTGGTCAGCCCTTGACCCTTAACCACATATTATACACATATAATACCAAAAACACAGGACATATTCCCTTATACCCTTAATTCTGAATAATTCTCTACAAAAATTTTAAATTCACAAAATTCCTTCTCGGAAATCTCAAATTCATTAACTTATTTTCTGTATAGGGTTATTATTTAACCTTAATTTAATATTTTAAGATTTTATTAATATCCAAATTCTCGGGTTGTCACAACAATAATTAATTACGCACAAATAATATTACAGAATCACAATAATGACAATCAGGTTGTTCCAGGAAAAAGGGGGCCTTCCGATAAAGATTTCTCCTTACTGGCGCGCAATTAAATAACTTCTCCTAGATAGAACTTCCTTAGACATTGCCAATAATGCTATCTAATAATATTATCCAAATAATATAAATTATTGATTTGATAATGAGAAATACTGTGCAATGAAAATTATTGAATCAACAATATAAAATATCAACGCAGTAATTATTGAATTAACAAAATAAAATATTGAACAGTAATTACTATAACAATTATTGACTTCGCGTGCTACTGTGCAACACCGCGTATTACTGTGTTTTAACCACCGGGTATTCCAACAGTGTTAACGGTAATAACTATGACGTTATTTATAAAAACTCATACTTGTCGTTTTCTTCATCTGCCAATTTTCCGTTATAGGGCCCACAAATAGCTGTGCCGTCGTACGAATATTCTCTGATAGCAAGAATATTCCACGACCAAACGAATATTCCCCGACAACAATGAATATTTTATAACCACTTGCTTATTTAAAATATTTGTGCATTTTACCCGTAACTAACCACATTAATCAAATCAACTCCTTACTATTTCAAAATAATAAATAGAGGAAGTCGCATTTTATTCATAAAAAGTTGGGGTCTTACAATCTCCCTTCCTTATGAAATTTCGTCCTCGAAATTGACGTACGTCCCTGGTGTTTCGAAGAGGTGAGGATACCTCTCTTTTATTTCTATTTCCAACTCCCAGGTCATTTTCTCAATAGCATGGTTCCTCCACAAAACTTTGACTTGTGGTATAACCTTTGTGCGTAGGACATGCTCCTTCCTAACAGGTACCTCCTCGTACGTTAAATCTTCGGCTATCTCGTCTGGTTCTGACTCAATAATGTGGTTCGGGTCTTTCACATATTTACGTAGTGTAGATATGTAAAAAACGTTATAAACACGAGACATACTTGGCGGTCAAGCGAGTCTATAGGCCACATTTCCTACTCGATCGAGAATTTCAAATGGACCAATAAATCAAGGGTTGAGATTTCTTCTCTTCATCGACTCTTACTTCTAGAATAATGCCTTCTTGCACCTTCTTATTTATATTCATCAGCACCGGTGTGTAGCTTGAGCGATTTTAACTTTATCGATTAAAGTCGATTCTACGCGCATATCATCATGTGGGTCCCTAGAGTCTTTAACTCTATCTCTATCATTTGTAAGTCATACAAAATGGGTCTTTGTGTTTGAAAATATCGCACTCGTACTCGCATACAATTTTCTACTCAACACGTCAGCTACCACGTTCGCTTTTCCATGATGGTATGGTAAGAACAGGTGCCAAAATGAGTCTCCTCTTGAGTTCTTGGAAGCTCTTCTCACATTCCTCGCTTCATTTAAATTTTGTATCTTTACGAGTCAGCTGAGTTAATGGATTAGCGATTGGAAAAAATCCTTCAACAAATCTCCGATAATAACTAGCTAAGCCTAAAAAGCTACATATTTCGATTACTGACTTAAGTTGCTTTCAACTGTGACTCATGTCCCAATCTTGGATAGCACGTCACAATGGCACCTATCAGTTTACCACCGCACGAAAATGACGTCCCATATGGAGAGTCTGGCTTTGGTGCATTCCACAAAAGAAGTCACCAGATAGAGGCTAGGGTACCAACTCCTGTAGTTAGATTTTTAACTCCTGAAGTTCAATAGGAGCCATTCGATATGAGATTTTAGAAATGGGTTTTGTACCAGGTTCAAAGTCGATACAAAATTCAATATCACGCTCTTGGGGTAGGCCAGGAAATTTTTTAGAAATTATGTAAGAAAATTCACTAACAACAGAAAATTATTCAAATCTGACATATTTTTGTTCAAGTCCATGACATGGGCTAAGAAAGCTTGGCATCCGTTTTTAAATAAACAAATGGCTTTATAGCTTGATATGACAGTGATTGACTTTAGTGGTTTGGTTGCTTAAATTCGCATAACAGGTTGGTTAAGAATATGAAAACTAACAACCTTACGAAAATAATAAATTTTGGCATGATGAGTGGTTAACCAATCAATCCCAAAAATCACATCAAATGCAAGTATTTTCAAAGAAATGAGATCAACACGTAATGTGATGGTCCTAACTTGAATCAAGCAAGATTTATAAACATTGGATGTAATGAAAGTTTCTCCCAATGGAGTTTCAACAGATAAGTCAAAGTCTAATTTCTCAAGTGTCAAGTTCAAACGTTGAGCACAAGCGGGAGAGATAAAAGAATGGGTAGAACCGGTATCTAATAAGGTATAGACTTCGCAAGAATTTATGATTAACTATTCCGTGATAACTTCGTTCGGTTCCTTGTCACGAAAAGCGCTCTCCCTTAAACTACCGACTTTGTTTTGTCTGTATCCGTATTTGGTGCTACCGTCCCAGTTGGACTTGATTTCCCTCCTCTCCGCATCTGTAGCATCCAACTGGTGGTCATTCTCCTCCCCTAGAATTTGTTGTTGGTGCTGGTGCTGCTGCCAATGTCTTCCCGTCATCGTTAAATCTTCTCTTCTTAAAATTTCCACTTGAATCATTTCTTCTATTATCTTTGCCATGATTACCACCGAAGTGAATACCATTTCTGGTATGATAATTTCCTCAATGATGGTTATCATTGTTCCGATGGCCGTTGCCACCGGTACAATTATTATTGTGTTGTTGGTCGTTAACTTTTGGTTGGGCTGACTCATTATCGCGCTCCAATAAATGAGCCCTATTCACAACATCTGAATATAAATAAAGTTTGTGAGAAATGAGCTATTGGTGTATTTCGGGTTTCAAACCTCGCAGAAACATTCACGTCATTTGCTCCTCGTTGTTTACCAAATGGGATGCAAACTGGGATAACTCAACAAACTTAGCTTCGTACTGCGACACGGTCATATTGTTTTGGTCTATTGCTTATCTCAAAATTTTTAGATGTCATTCTCGAATACTGTCACAAAGCAAGGGTTAATTAAAGAAAATGACATACCACATAAAACCCCTATATTATGACCGACCAACAAATAAGCTTAAGTAGGACACACTAGCGAAAGATTTACTCGTCTTTCCCCTCCTAGTTCTATTCTCCGATCTCAGCCAGAGATCATATCCCTAAGCTCTGATACCAACTGTGACGCCCCCAAAATAGGTCCATTTCACCCAACCCATTCTGAGTCGCCAAATACATGGTATAGAAAATAACTACAACTTTAATATTACAATTGTCGTGCAAAATACGACAACACATATACTGTGAGTTTAAATACAAATATTATCATCTAGACAGTATTCAAACTAAAATGAAGTCCTCATTATAATTATTGATACACTATCTTACAAAATAGTGAGGACTACTAAAACGACTATCTTGAACCATCATTCCATACCCCGACTAGTTCCCGCTATATGCTCGCCTCCTGAGAAGAAAAATAAAATAAAAAAGAAAAGGGTGAGCTCAACTAGCCCAGTAAGAATATTATGACTAAGATAATGTAGAACAAATTATCCTTAGTCCTCAGCAGGGAAAAATCTAATAGAATACAATAGACAATAAGTTTTAGATCAACAATTACTGCTGAAACAACAATTCATTAGAAGAGTTAAGTAGATAATGAAATCTACTATCATCTATTAATTTAAAAGTTTATCATAAATATTTTATCCCTGTAACATCAATCAATATACATCTTGAGTCAAATATTCATCTTTGCGCTACGGGCCAAAGATATTCATTTGTATCACCAGTTGGTCATGTTCATCTCAACACCTGTCCATCTTTGCACTATGGGCTAAAGATATTCATTAGGTAATCATTCATCTTTGCACTAAAGGCCAAAGATATTCAGTTGTATCATCATTTAGGACTGAGGATGATAAAAATATTTTCAAGAAAATGAATCCAGAGAGAGATAAAAAGACAAAGAATAAGGATTCATACTTTAGTTTATCCAAGTTCAAAAATACTCTATAATAATCAATTGTGGAGCAGAAATCAAAAATGAAGATCAAAACATAGATTCAATCAAAGATAGGAACCATAACAGACAATCTTGGACACAGAAAAGAAAATTTTAAATTTTTCTGTGAATAGTGCTGTATACGTGAATAGTAACCCCAAAGCTAAAAGATAGAAATTTCACAAGAAAATTCATCATACCTCGTGAATAATAACTCATAAATAGTAACTCGTGAATAGTAACTCATGAATCGTAATCCCAACAAGAAAAGGTGCAAATTTTATAATAAAATTTATACCAATATTTTGGTATAATGATATTGAAAGAAATAATATCATTTACGAAAAAAATAACATCCCTTACCTCAAAAGAATAGTATTTCTGACTGGAATATTAGATATAACGTTGAAGAAAACTTACACCGTATAACAATACTCAAAGTATCGAAATACTCACAAAAATACGCTAGATAGTATAGAGAGAGAAAACTTCAGATTCTGGTGTGATTTTTAATTCTAACCTAAGCACCCTATTTATAGAAAAATACTTAGAACACCAAAGCATAAATTTTAATAAAATAATAATATTTATTAAAAAATTTCCTACGCCCACCTTAGAAATCTGAATTCAGCATTTTGCAACAACAAGTGGGGCCCACCAACACACAAAACATGTTCTAAATATTTTTTGTAACAAAATCAATTCAGACCCACTATTCCGAAACTTCAATAATTCATAATAAATTTCCATTTTATCAGAAAAATTTAAATCTTATGTCAATCTCATAAGAAATTCAATTCTCTACAACTTCGTAGATTTAAGTTTTTCCGAATTCCAAACAAAAATCGACTAAAATCCATATACGGACGATTTTACAGGCTATAATCAAATTTCAGTCAAAAATGGAGCCCATCAACATGTTTAACATGTGTTTAGTATTTATTGTAACAAAAATACTCTTCATCCTCATTTATTCATATATCACACATTCATTGTAAAAATATCACCATTATTATATTATTATATTATCGAATTATACCTTTATAATGTAATATAATAATATATTTGAATGAATTATTTTATCAAAAATAAAATAAAATATCAATTTTCAACAATTGTCTTTTTTCTAAAAATTCATCCATTTATATCCACATAAAATAATTATTTTCCTTATCATTTATATCAATAATTAATTATTCATAAATAATATTACAGAATCACAATAATGACAACCAGGTTGTTCCCAGGAAAAAGGGAGCCTTCCGATAAAGATTTCTCCTTACTGGCGCGCAATTAAATAACCTCTCCCAGACAAAACTTCCTTAGATATTGCCAATAATGCTATCCAATAATATTATTTAAATAATATGAATTATTGATTTGATAATGAGAAATACTGTGCAATGACAATTATTGAATCAACAATATAAAATATCAACGCAGCAATTATTGAATCCATAAAATAAAATATTGAACAGTAATTACTGCAAGAATTATTGACTTCGCGTGCTACTGTGCAACACCGCATATTAATGTGTTTTAACCACCGGGTATTCCAACAATGTTAACGGTAACAACTACGCCGTTATTTATAAAAACTCATACTTGTCATTTTCTTCATCCGCTAGTTTTCCGTTATGGGGCCCACAAATAGCTGTGCCGTCGTACGAATATTTCCCGACAACAAGAATATTTCACGACCAAACGAATATTCCTCGACAACAATGAATATTTTATAACCACTTGCTTATTTAAAATATTTGCGCATTTTACCCATAACTAACCACATTAATCAAATCAACTCCTTACTATTTCAAAATAATAAATAGAGGAAATTCAATTTTATTCATAAAAAGTTGGGGTCTTACAGTTTAGTTTGGAATTAGCTTACAAGTGGTTCTAGAATTTTTGAACACTATTCCACAATAGATTAGTTCAATCAATAAGAGTTTGCTTATTACTTGAAAGTTTAATACAATAATATAGAATTGAACAATGTTATCAAGATCAAAGATCGAATAACAACAATATATAATTGAGTAAATATGTTATACATGCAAAGTGCTATATTCAAAAGAGTTAGAACAATCTCCTTTGAATCGATGTAATAGAATAATATATGCTTTGAATAATATTAAGGAGATTGAAACTTGCTCGATGTAATGAATTAGGTTACATGAGCTTGCACAATCATACATAAGATAGATTAGTTTTGCTCAACTTTAACATAGAATTTAGAAACTTGTACAATGATAATTTAGGAATAGAAAGCTTGCATTCTTATAAAGAGAATGAAGTGAGGAAACTTGCTCAATAAAAGTTTAGGATAAGAAACTTGCCTTGTATGTAAGCTACACAAGTAATAATATTCGTCAATTACCCTACATATATCATTGAAATCGCAACAATAATTAGTTATATGAATATTAGCTTTAGGGGTTTAAACCACCATTTAAGTCATAACCTTAGCTTAACTTCTAATTATGTTGGTTAATATCCTTAACGGATCTGAAATTACATTATAAACTAACATAAACCTTATCATTTATCTTTAACTTTTAAAAACATCACATTTGGTTTCATTACATAACCTATTCAAATGATTACTTAAAATCTCCATATTTTGGTATTACATCATACCAACATCTGTTATTGTGGTCCACATTACGTTAAACATCTTTATCATGCATGCCAAATGAGCTTAAACCCATATACCACGGTCTGCAAAAAAACAGAACCATCTGCCTAGGCTCAGGGCACGGCGCAGCTGCGCTGTCCCAAGCCTTGGCACCGGCGCAGTTGCGCTGCTACAGATTCGCAGAAGGCCTACATCGCAGCTGCGCCGTTTCTGCCTATGGTAATGGCGCAGCTGCGCCACGCCCAGACAGAAACTCGCAGCAGCAGCTCTGCTACACAGTAGCCACCCAATTCAACCCAAAACCACAAAAATTCACAAACCTAAACATCTAAAACTCTGTAATAACATAGTTAAGCATGCTATACACCATTCTAACCACATAAACATCACATACATAGAAATTTGAAGAATCAAAACCATAATTTTCCAAATTTCTTCAATTTTTACACTTTTAGCAAAATCGATCGCCACGACTTCGTTTCTTAACCAATTGACATGATTCAAATTACGCCGCTTTCATTTCTTAACATACTAACATAATCCAACATAAATTTCCAGATTATCATACATATTAAACACACAATTTTGTACTTTCTTAAGCTATTTTTCATAAACATACACTGTTATTTACTTTTCTCCCTACAAACTCAAATTTCATGTATTTAAACACCAACATGGAATTATAGAGGATAACTAGTAGATTTGACAAGAGAATACATACATATAAACAACATCTTCTACAACAATTCAACAAAACCCAATTTCCATAGAATAAAAAATTACAAAAAACTAAATATTAGAATTAGGGCTAGATTATACCTTAACCCTTTGATGTTAACAAGGTTCTAGCCAATCCTTCTCAATCCCACTCCTTCTCCAACTCTCAATTCTCTGTATTCTTTCTCTCTACCTCTCTGTTCTTCTTAGTTAGCCACTAGGAAAAAATAAGATGCATAATATAACTGATAGGGTCTTACCTCCCACGTACTTATCGGTTAAAAAAATAAAAAGGCGTCAGTTAAATAAACCAGAGGTCACACGGCCTTGTTTGGCCACACACCAATTCCCCCATTCCCATTTATTTTGATAATATTATATTATATAGTTACTTTTGTCACACTTTAGTTAATTTAAATTACTTGCAATAGTAATTATAATAATTATAATTATAATAATACTTCTGATTAATAAATTATTATACATCTAATTTAATTAATAAATTAGACTTAAACACCACTTTATTTAATTTACTTATTTTTCTAAATATTAAACAATTCATTTAATTTAATTATTTTATTAAATTAATTCTTCAAATAATTAACATTATTCAATTCATAAAAAATTACCATTATTCAATTTAATTAATATTAATCAATTTAGTTACTAAATTCTTGCATCACAATTAATCGATTATTATTTTTTAATAAATAAATTATTTAAAATATTTATTTAATTTAATAAATATTTAAATTAAATTATAAATTTATGGATCGTTACACTATTAACCGCTCAACATTCATAGTTAGTATGTAGTTTCAAACATGTAAATGATTTGATATGTTATCTAGTATTGTTTCAGTTTACTTCACAACTATTGATTCGTTGTATAAGTATAATTCCAAAGAAAATATTTATTTCATTCAGCTAATGTTTATTAATTGATATTACTTGTTGGGTAATTAAATACTTATTCTTGCTTTAAACTTAAATGTTTTCAGCTAAGCGAGATCGAACTGAAGGTTCTGGCAAGGACAAGGGGAAAGGAAAGCTGAAGGAATAAGTTAGAAGGTGTTATTTGTAATAACTAGAGCTATATATTTATGATAATTTACTATTTATCATGAAATGAATTACTTAAAGGTTATCGTAACTGGGAAGTAGACAACTTTGATATAATATTTTTAGTTAATTAATATATTAAGTAGTTTAAATAAATGTTATCGTGGAGCACCAAGTGCGGGTTTCAAGTACCCGGATTTGGTGGCGTCACAACGTGGTATCAAATCTTTAGGCTAGAAACCTTATGTGGGGATACCTTAGGCTATAATCTTAGGATAGATAGAAGTGTTGCAAACACAAATAACTCAAATAGAGTTTAAAGGAGATTAATTAAATAAATTCATCGTAATATAAAATAAAAGTAACTTAAATAAAACTATTACTTGTTGTGTGTATATAATATGTATTATGTACTAATCAAGACAATTTATGTGTAGATGTATGGCAAAAAAAGATTAGGATACTATTATAATCGTGAAGAAGGAGCAATTCACTCCAACTGAGCCAATATCTAAGCCAATAGCTGAAATAGAGGTTCACATTGAAAGCAACCTTGATAAGGTAATCATATTGGAAAGTGTAGTACTGGAAACAGAAATGGTGGTATTGACAGATAGGAATTCGGACACGAAAGTTGGAGTTGACTGAGCATCAATGGAAGTGCATAATTTGAAGAATAAGGTTTCTTCTCTAGAAAAGTTGTGAGAAATAGAAAGGCTATTAAATAGTCAATTACAAAAGGCGTTAATCAAAATAATGGAAGAACAAAATAAGTTGAAAATCCAAATTGGTCAGATGGGAGCCAAATGCAGCATGTCGTGTGCAGCTCCAAGCTAGAAGGGGAAAAGAAAGATGACTGACCGTGATCTAGAAAATTTTTATTATAACCAAGGGAACTTTAAAAGAATAGAAAAGTGTAAAACTGAAAAAGGAAACATGAAGGCGTATGTAGGAAATGGGAGAATGTATACTATAATTACAGACATGATGGACATATCTCTCCTCATTGTCCCAGTCCGAAGCAAGGTGCATGTTTTAAATGTGGATTTGTCAGTCACTAGGTGAAAGGTTGTCCAAGATCAAGAGAATGTGTAGGAAATAAGTAGAATCAGTATTATATATACGAATATGTATGGTAGATGATGTGTATATGATATGTATATGTGTGTAATGTAATACTCTCAACTTTTATATAATTTATAGCAGCGATTCACGACTTTTGTGGTCACAACGGGATACCGAATATTTATAGCGATATGTGTTATATGATGTAAAGTACTATGAATTAATTGAATGAATATGAATATATGTTTGATTAAGGAAATAAGTTTTGCATTAAGATAGTAAATGTCTAAATGATAATTGGTTAATACAGTAAACCGAGTTTTTCAAAATCAAATATTTTGTGTACATGATTGGTTGAGTTTGAAATTAAGCGTTATATATTAACACTTATACGATAAGGCATAAAATGTAAAACAATAAAGAATAATTTATTGTTTTATTTAACGAGATAATGTCACCAAGAAGACGAAACAGAAACCAAAGAGCAGAAGAATCTGATAATAATGTAGGAGGTCAAGCAGACCCGATGTAGAATTTTGCTAATATGTTAGCTCAAGCTATGCAGTATGGAGCACCAGTCGTAGGAAATCAGCCAGACAATAGGTTGGCGAATTTCAAAGACTTCAAGGCAGTAGGACCGCCAGAGTTTAAACGGACAACTGACCTTATAGAAGCTCAAACTTGGGTGAAAGAGATAGAGAATACTTTTATTATTGCTAGGGTAGCGGAGGAGCAAAAGACGGCTTTTGCTGCCTCTATGATGAAAAGGGAGGCAAATTTTTGGTGGGAGGCAAATCAAACAAGGGATGGAGGAGGAGAGGTGACTTGGACAAGGTTTAAGGAAATGTTCTTTGAGAATTACTTCTCGTCCACTATGTCGGCTAGGATGGAGGTTAGGTTTCTAGAATTTAAATAGAAGAATATGACAGTTTCCGAATACGCCGCAAAGTTTAGTGAGTTAGCCATATTTGCTCCACACTAAGTGGATACGGAAGCAAGAAAGGCAAGAAGGTTTGAGCTGGGCCTAAAACTTTGGCTCTATAATAAGGTGGTAGTGTTACAGATGAATTCTTTTGGATCGCTGTTGGAAAAGGCTATCGTAGTTGAATGAGGAGGTGAGACCATGATTCTCTACAATAAAGAAAAGAAGAATAAGGGTAAAATCGAGGGAGCTGTCAAGGTGGAAGGAAGTAGTGGAAGTGGGTAAAGGAAATGGAAATTTTTTGGAAATACCCAAAATAGGCAATGAGGTATGAAGAAGCAAGGTGAGCAGTATGGAAATTGTGGGAAAACTCATTTAGGGGAATGTTTGAAAGGAAAGTTTGTGTTCTTTAAATGCGGGTAGAAGGGACATATCTATCCTAACTGCCCAAATCCAAGAAAGAATAGTGAGTGTTTTATTTGTGGATCAACGGATCATATGGTGAGGGATTGTCCTAAAAGGAGAGCTGACGTGGGAAATGTGAATGCAGGGAAAAGCAACAGAATGTTAGCAATAGTTGGCCCAACTCCACCAAACAAACTGACCGCAAGGAATTTCAATATGACGGTCCAAGATACGGTAGCAGCCGGTGATGGAGTTCCAGACGTGATTCCGATCAACGATATTGATATATATGATTGATTCGGATATAACCTATTTTTTTACTGTAAGTTTGTTAAGATAAGTACGTTTATGTTAGTAACCCTTGAATATAGATATAAAAAAGAAAATTTTAGGAGAAGACATAGATTATAATAATAATAAAAACTCATTAATAAAAAAGATTTTGAAGAAGGAATTTGAGTTCCGTTGGGAACTACCATAATTGGTACAAGCATGCAGATTGCAAGTAATGGATTTGTAAACGAATTTCTATAAGGAGGGGAGAATGCATTAATTTAAATAAAAAATAATAAAAATATAAGTTTAGGTATAAAATTAAAACGTAAGGTAATGGTGATTCCGGGGACGTAATCCTTATAAGGAGGGGAGAATGTAAGGACCGAAACTTTTTAAACGAATATATATATATATATATATATATATATATATATATATATATTAACGACTGAATTTTTTTTTATTAATTATTATAATTATTGGTATCCGTGATATTTTAAACATATGCGATATGAATTGAGTAGGTTAGTAAATTTAATTATTATATGTTGACTAAGAAGGAAAGGTAAGACAAATAATGTTCAAAACCCTAATATGGATTTTGAATAAGAATTTAAATATTAATAAAATTATAATTATATTTCAGTATAATAAGTATGTGCAGTATGTGAGTAATGTTAATTGTTGATCAGTTATTGCAAATGTGACAACCCAAGAATTTAGAAAATTATTAAAATCTTAAATGATAGATTAAAGGTTCAATAGTAGACCTATACAGAAAATAAGTGCATGGATTTGGCATTATGAAGGATTTTTGAGAATTTAAAATTTTTTGGTGAAGAATATTAGGGTTAAGTGAATAAGTGTATATGAATCTATATATACTGATTTTTGTGTGCAATATGTGGTTAAGGGTCAAAGGTTGACCATATAAAATATATCAATGACAAACCCTTAGTATATATTAAGAACGTCAATGTACAGTTAGAAAGCCTAACGATTAAAAAGAAACCCGAAAACCGGCTCTGAAAATCCTAATTTCCGTTCTGAGAATTTGAAACCCTAACCGGGAATACTAAAACCCTAATTTGGAAATTCAAAAGTTAAGTATAGATATTAAGTATTATTGATTAATAACTAATTAGGGAAAAACCTAACGATTAGTTAGAAAACCCAAATTTCTAAACTAGAAACCCTAATGTACAATTAGGAAAAACCTAATTATTATTTTAACAACTTTAATGTTAATTAGAAAACCTTGATTGTGACACCCCCAAATCCGGGTTACCTGACCCCTGAGTTTGGTGTTCACGATCCACAACATAATACCATTTAACTACCTATTCATATATAAATAGGAATACATAAGCTTCATTAACTGATATAGTTAATACATTACCCCGGGTTCTCTAACCTTAACATTACAAACATAACCTTTAGTTATACAAAAAGGGTTCACAAATACAACATAAAAATAATGTTATTCATAACTAATTAATCACTATGTCTTTGCCTTTGTTCTTCACAGCATCTTCTGAAACTTCGTCCCTAGCTGAAAAGTTTTATTTAGCAAAGGTGAGCAACAAATTTGCCCCGCAAGTTAAGATATACAATGAATGTATAAGTATCAGAATAATAGACTATCTATTTTGATAGAATGATACCAAAGTTCGGGGAACTTTGAAATAGCTGAACAATTCGTTAATCAATAACAAGTTTTCTCGTATTCTAGGCAACACAATAATCTGTTAATCAAAGAGTACAACCCTTTCAAAGTTGCTACGATATTCTATTGAATAAACAAGAATCAATTCTACGCAATAACAAAGTGAAATATTTTCCAGATTTATGCTGAGTGATCTCACCAGATCTTTGAACTTATTTTCTCGGGTATCTATCAAAGATTTACTTTGATAGATATGCAGGCGTATCAGATAACCATAAAGATTAAATCATACCCCTCTACAAGTATAACAAGTGATCAGCTTTATTATACCCTATATTATGCATAATACTTAACAGCGCGCAATGGTCAAATATACGACCCAAAATGTTCCCTTTATATAAAAGGTTGTTCTTTTCAGTCTCAGAATCAAGATTTTTGATTTAACAACGAAATACTGTGATTTCAAATTCTATCTACTTATTGATCTAGCCGAAACAATTGGCATCGATCTATCAATAACAATTAATTTCTCTTCTCGTATTTTTCAAGTTCTAACAAATGTTCGTCTAGCCAGAATAATTAGCTAAGATATTTCTCAATATAATTTGACAATAAATAGGAATTATCTATACTGTCAATATTAGTTTTTACAGATATAAATATCCAACAACAGTAATTCAATTTGAATTTTAATCATGCTCTAACTGCGAATATTCTACAATAAATTCCCTGGACATGGTATAATTAGCAATAATTAACCATTATAATAACTGAATGAACATAACTCAACCTTGAGTTAGGAAACTTGCCTTCCGCGTTGATTACAGCTACACAATATAATTAACTGCGTTCGTAAGACCTATAACCAATAATATCAGTCTTACAATTAGCACAATATTTCATAACATGTAATACTATAATTTACAGTCAAACTTCTCCTAGGCACATTACCACATTAGTGTTTATAACCTATATAAACACTTATCAAGTCTAACTAGTTTAGTCTGGTTGGACTTTGGTCTCATCTCGGTGTTCTGGTCACCCTATCTGACAATTAACACTTTGATTGTCTAACAATCTTAGTCTCTAAGCTTCAATATTATTTTAGATAAGTGAAATATCGTTTATAATATTTTTCGGAAGCTTTTAATAATTTATAAATAATTATTAAAATTTATAATAATTTTTCAAACACTTAAATCATTTTTAAATGATTTAATTATCAAATAATCTTATTATCATTAATATTTAATAATATAAAAATATTAATGTTATATTTGTCAAAATATTAAAGTTATTGTTAATAACTTAAAATATTTTTAAATCATCAATATTCTACTTAAATGAATTTTAAAGTAATTAAAATCATTTTTAAATCATTACCATTAATATTTAAATATTAATGTAATTATTATCAAAATATTAACAGTCGTTAATTATAACTTAAAATATTTTTAAAACATTTTTCTCACTTTTAAATAATTTTTAAATCAATAAAATTATTTTTAATTCATTTATTTAATATCATAATTAAATAAATCTAATATCATTAATATTAATATATTAATGAGAACTCTCCAAAAATATTGAAATAAATATTTTATAATTCAAAATATTTTGTAACACTTTATTCTTGTTTAAAATAATTTTTAAATCATTAAAAATTATTTTTATCTTATTTATATAATTTAATAATCAAATAAATTTAATATCATTAATATTAAATTATCAATGAAAATTCTCCAAAAATATTAAAAGTTACATTCTCCAATATGAGTTACATTATTCTTATTTAAAATAATTTTTCATAATCTTAAATCATTTTTCTATAATTTATTTAATACACTAATTAAATAAATTAAATACCTCTAATATTTAAATAATTATAAATATTAAAGAAAAATATTCCAATTGGTTAAAATTATTTTTCATAATTTAAAATAATTTTTAAAACCATTTTTAATAATTTTTATAATTTATTTTCTATTTTTCATTAATTACCGGAAATCCTGAAAATAAAATAATTCAAAACCGTCGCTGTAGGCCTTTAGCGACACTTGACTGTTGTCTTAGGTGTTATTTGCTCAAGAACACTGACTTGACAAAGTCAGTGTTCAAGGTCTTTGGTTTGACCGCTTGTAATCCTCTGGTTATGCATGTTCTGGGCTCGCTAAGACACTTATTTGGTAGTATACATGTAATACTATAATTATAAACTAACATCTTGGTCCAACAACAACTCAGATGAAAGATCTGAGCCTTGCAAAACACTGTCAGAGCTGTCCTAGGTTTTCTGGGTAACCCCGAAACCCAGTCAGTTTCGTGGTGCTACTTTGAAGCTCAATTTCTAAGGTGTTCCACTTATGATTAATGTTGTTTAATGGTTCCACGTTATAGTACTTATGTCATAGAACATTTACAAAGCAACACATAAGTTTAACAACAACCGATCCACAAGATACACCTCGGTCAAACCCTTTCAGAGGGCTGTTCTTGCGTTTTCTGGAATTTCCAGAAATTTCACTTTGTGATCAACTGGACATGTTTGACCACACACCAAACTTAATATACTAACTGTTTAAGAGATCTAAAACCATGGATCGAGAGTCCACATAACCAGCTATAAGATGTAACAAACAACAACATCAAAAACCAAGCTGACTAACAGATCCGGACCATATAAAAATTTGTCAGAAGCTGTTTTAAATTTCTGGGCTGCCTAGATTTTTGAGCAGTCAACGTCGGTCAATAATGTTTGACCTTAAATAAAACGAACTCTAGACATCTAATGGCTGCAATACCACTTCCAGATTAAAGACAACATACCAAACTATAGATCCAAACAATAAAACATCAAAAATCATAAACACGCAAAGATCTAGAACGTCTGACATTAGCTTGTCAGGCGACTTTTTGACTCAAGAACAGATTTTGAAAAACATGGTTTTTATCTATTTTGATGCTATGGATCCATCATGGATCAACATAGATCACTGAAAAACATTATCTAGCAAAAATCCAAACACATAAACACCAATTTTGTCATAGCATACAAGATCAAAAGGGCTTAGAGCTTTATACCTTTTTGATTCCAACCTTTGATCTAAGCTTGCCTTAACTTTTCTTAGTGTTCTAGAGGCTGATTATATGACTGAGGAACTAAAAGAATTCGGAGGTTTGAAGAGAGGAAGAGTTGTTGAGAGCTTTGTGAGAAAATAAGCCAAATGAGCACACTTTCTCTCTCTCAATCCTATATATTCTCTTGATGCAATGAGTGATGTGTTGTAGCTATCACTTAGGGACTGATTTGCTGATAATTTAATGCCTCCAAGTCAAAATAGTGGTTGAACAACTAAAGCTTTGGCAATTTTTACAAGTTACCTTAAAAAATCCATAAAAGGGCATTTTTGACATTTACAAAATAATTTTAATGGCATTTTTGTCAATTGCACAAACCCTTAGGATTTAGGATTTAGGATTTAGGGTTAGGGTTTAAGGTTTAGACCCTTTAGGGTTTAGGGTTTAAACCCTTTAGGTTTACACTTTAATTTCCAAGATTTTTGAATTTCGATTTCCAAAATAGAAAATTAGTAATTCCAAATTACAATTAGGATTCGATAATTATATAATATTTTCTAATCATAAAATTCAATCTTGCTAATTAGGATTAATATTCCTAATTAAAATTGCTAAATTTAGCAATTAGGGTCAAAATGGTCATTAGGGTTTATAACCCACGAATTAGAGTTTTAATTAGAAAAATAAATTTACTAAATTACAATTAGGGTTTGTAAAATAGAAATTAAGATAACTAAAATATAATTAGGGTTTTCTAATTATATTTAAGTTTAATACACACATTAGGCTTACCAATTAGGATTAGGGTTTCCTAATTTAGGGTTTAGGATTCCCGAATATGAAATTAGGATTTTTTGGCTTTCGATTAGGATTTCTAACGGTACATTAGGGTTTCTCATCCTGAGATTAGGTTTTCTAATCTCTTCTTAGGGTTTATAAATATTAAACCTTACCCGATCAATCATTGATCAATACTACCACACAGTACAAATACATAATCAATAATATAATTATTTTAATTATATTTTATATCGAATCCCTATCCGGACTTAGGGTTAGGGTTTCTATTCTCCGTTAAGCACAACTCTACTATATTTTTATTAGTCAATACACAAATTGACCTTCTCAAAACACGTATCACCGATACTTGTCACATAAATGATAATTAATATTAATATTAATAAAAAAAAAAATTATTCGCAAATTTTAGATTATTCGAAATCCTGGGTGATCACATTCACCCCTCCTTAAAAGGATTCCGTTCTCGGAATCACCGCTTTCTTATTCTCTACAATCTTTTAAAGTTGTATCATCAATTCATTCTTAACAACACAATATTCATTTGTGTCTCCAATTCTAACTTGTGACTTGAATCTATACAAGAAAATAGTTCACAGAAATATCTAACTCGTATTTCTCGCGTAAATTAATTTCTAACCAAACTCGTTACCTGTCGCCTCTTCATGGGCAGCTGCTGCATTTGGAACTGTCATGCTAAAAGTGAATGTTATTGGTCTTCTTGGCTGTGCAGGTCCTCGAATCGCCAAGGTTCCGCTACCGGGTCCCTTGTTAGCACTTTTCATCTCTACATTTCTCTTCGGAAAATTTCGGACCAGATGATCGGTCGATCCACACGCAAAACAACCTTGTGTCTTCTTTTAAATGGGACACTAGGGTGACATGTGTCCTTCTTGACCACAGTTGTAACAGACTCCTTTGTCCTTCAAACAAACTCCTTGATGACGCTTCCCGCAAACTACACACGGCACGCCTTTCTTCCTAATCTCTACTGGATTATTTCCTGAATTAATATCACCATTACTCTTACGTTTATTAAGATTACTACCTCCACTACCACCTATCATAATTTTGCCTTCAGCCTTCTTTCTTTGTTCTTGACTATTCTTCAATACAGCTTCAATTTCTTCTTCAGCGATAATGGCTTTTTCTAACAACGTTGAAAATGAATTAATTTGTAGCACATCTAACTTCTCGAGTATCAACGATTTCAATCCGTTCCTAAAACATCGTGCTTTAAGCTCCTCAGTGTCCACTCGATGTGGAGCAAATTTTGCTAACTCGTCGAACTTGATAAAATATTCTGCCACTGATATATTCTTCTGCTTCAGATTCACAAATTGTTCTTCCATATTTCTCTTTAGACTTCCCTTCCTTGGCGGCCTTATCTGATAAAAATCTTTCATTAATTCTCTTTCTTTACACAGATTCTTATTAATAGCACAATAAAAATTTCTCATAGAATCGCATATTTGTTCACATAGCACACAGTACATTTAGCTCTTAACACATAGCACTATCCCTTTTTAAATAATATCAGGATTTACAGCACAACTTTAAACAAAAGTTGTAATTCTCCAACTTTATACAAAAAGTTTTAATTCTCCATTCACACATAACTATTTCCAGTTCATCAAACTTACCACACCTAGGGGTTCAGGAACTTGCCACAATTATATGAGTGTATGAACTTATCCTATCCAGACCTTTGGCGTCCATTCGCTGAGGGGTTCAAAATATTTCATATAATTATGAGTCATGAACTTACCATAAATATGAGTTTAAAGAACTCAACAATTATTCTTAATCTTATATTCATATAGAAAATAAAGATTTTACTCATACAAACATATATATTTATACATATGTTCACACATCGATCTTGATATTACAACCGTTAATATCATACACTATCAAAAGGTACTATCGCTTAAACTTTAAACTATCTACCGTCCACTCCCTTCACCAGTCTTCTTCTTACTGGGACACTTGTTGCCTTCGGCTTAGGACACTATAGGAAAATATGTCCTTCCTGCTTAAAATTGAAGCACACGATCTTCTTCATCAAACATTCTCCCACATGAGTCTTTCCACACTTGCTGCAGACTTGCTTCTTCTTCGGGTTTGAATTTTTTAGAATTGTCGATGTCGTTGTCCCTCTTTCTCTTTTTCTTGTCTTTCTGCTGCTTGATTATTTCTTTAGACGATCCACCACCTTCGGTCTTCATTTTGTCCACCTGCGCCTTCAGCTCGTTCCGTTCTTCAGTCATTTCACATAACACTCGCTCCGTCTTCCATAACTCCTCCAAGAGAAACACTTTACTCTAGAGTTCTTGATCTTCTGCAGATAGTTGATCTTGTTCTCTAACTTTGATCTTATTCTCTTTCTTCACCTTAGCTTCTTCGGACTCCGCTTTCTCATCACCACTCCGATATATCTCAGGATAATCATCATGATCACTCCCCAGATTGACCATAGGTTCATATTTTCCCACCTCTTCAACTAACCCGCTATGCGTTGGCACCTCGGCTACTGGCACTAGTGCAACAACCGCTAGCATCTCCGTACTCATTTCACCTTCTCCAGACATCCTACAATCAGTCTAAATGACTTGATTAATACTTCTCCTGTACGAACTTCTCACACTATGTGTCCACATATCTCTCTATCGATATATTTCGGCAATCCCTCACTTAGAACTCTAAATGAGTTTTCTCTATTTCACTTATGGTTATAATCCTAGGGTTTTTTCCCCACCCCGCTTTAGGTTTATAACCTACAGCGCTTCTACTAATTGGTGGCACCTTGGTCACTACAGCTCTGATACCAACCTGAGACACCCCCAAATTCGGATTACCTGACCCCCGAGTTTGGTGTTCACGATCCACAACATAATACCATTTAACTACCCATTCATATATAAATAGGAATACATAAGCTTCATTAACTGATATAGTTAATACATTACCCCAGGTTCTCTAACTTTAACATTACAAACATACCCTTTAGTTATACAAAAAGGGTTCACAAATACAACATAAAAATAATGTTATTCATAACTAATTAATCACTATGTCTTTGCCTTTGTTCTTCACATCATCTTCTGAAACTTCGTCCCTAGCTGAAAAGTTTTATTTAGCAAGGGTGAGCAACAAATTTTCCCCGCAAGTTAAGATATACAATGAATGTATAAGTATCAGAATAATAGACTATCTATTTTGATAGAATGATACCAAAATTCGGGGAATTTTGAAATAGCTAAACAATTCGTTAATCAATAACAAGTTTTCTCGTATTCTAGGCAACACAATAATCTGTTAATGAAAGAGTACAACCCTTTCAAAGTTTCTACGATATTCTATTGAATAAACAAGAATCAATTCTACGCAATAACAAAGTGGAATATTTTCCAGATTTATGCTAAGTGATCTCACCAGATCTTTGAACTTATTTTCTCGGGTATCTATCAAAGATTTACTTTGATAGATACGCAGGCGTATCAGATAACCATAAAGATTAAATCATACCCATCTGCAAGTATAATAAGTGATCAGTTTTATTATACCCTATATTATGCATAATACTTAACAGTGCGCAATGGTCGAATATACGACCCAAAATGTTTCCTTTATATAAAAGGTTGTTCTTCTCAGTCTCAGAATTAAGATTTTTGATTTAATAACGAAATACTGTGATTTCAAATTCTATCTACTTATTGATCTAGCCGAAACAATTGGCATCGATCTATCAATAACAATTAATTTCTCCTCTCGTATTTATCAAGTTCTAACAAATGTTCGTCTAGCCAGAATAATTAGCTAAGATATTTCTCAATATAATTTGACAATAAACATTAATTATCTGTACTGTCAATATTAGTTTCTACAGATATAAATATCCAACAACAGTAATTCAATTTGAATTTTAATCATGCACTAACTGCGAATATTCTACAATAAATTCCCTAGACATGGTATAATTAGCAATAATTAACCATTACAATAACTGAATGAACATAACTCAAGGTTGAGTTAGGAAACTTGCCTTCCACGTTGATTACAGCTACACAATATAATTAACTGCGTTCGTAAGACCTATAACCAATAATATCGGTCTCACAATTAGCACAATATTTCATAACATGTAACACTGTAATTTACAGTCAAACTTCTCCTAGGCACATTACCACATTAGTGTTTATAACCTATATAAACACTTATCAAGCCTAACTAGTTCAGTTTGGTTGGACTTTGGTCTCAACTCGGTGTTCTGGTCACCCTATCTGATAATTAACACATTGATTGTCTAACAATCTTAGTCTCTAAGCTTCAATATTATTTTAGATAAGTCAAATATCGTTTATAATATTTTTCGGAAGCTTTTAATAATTTATAAACAATTATTAAAATTTATAATAATTTTTCAAACACTTAAATCATTTTTAAATGATTTAATTATCAAATAATCTTATTATCATTAATATTTAATAATATAAAAATATTAATGTTATATTTGTCAAAATATTAAAGTTATTGTTAATAACTTAAAATATTTTTAAATCGTCAATATTCTACTTAAATGAATTTTAAAGTAATTAAAATCATTTTTAAAGCATCACCATTAATATTTAAATATTAATGTAATTATTATCAAAATATTAAAAGTCATTAATTATAACTTAAAATATTTTTAAAACATTTTTCTCACTTTTAAATGATTTTTAAATCAATAAAATCATTTTTAATTCATTTATTTAATATCATAATTAAATAAATCTAATATCATTAATATTAATATATTAATTAGAACTCTCCAAAAATATTGAAATATATATTTTATAATTCAAAATATTTTCTAACACTTTATTCTTATTTAAAATGATTTTTAAATCATTAAAAATTATTTTTATCTTATTTATATAATTTAATAATCAAATAAATTTAATATCATTAATATTAAATTATCAATGAAAATTTTCCAAAAATATTAAAAGTTACATTTTATAACTCAAAATATTTTTAAATACATTATTCTTATTTAAAATGATTTTTCATAATTTTAAATCATTTTTCTCTAATTTATTTAATACACTAATTACATAAATTAAATACCTCTAATATTTAAATAATTATAAATATAAAAGAAAAATATTCCAATTGGTCAAAAATTATTTTTCATAATTTAAAATAATTTTTAATAATTTTTATAATTTATTTTCTATTTTTCATTAATTACCGGAAATCCTGAAAATAAAATAATTCAAAACCGTCGTTGTAGGCCTTTAGCGACACTTGACTGTTGTTTTAGGTGTTCTTGGCTCAAGAACACTGACAAAGTCAGTGTTCAAGGTCTTCGGTTTGACCGCTTGTAATCCTCTGGTTATGCATGTTCTGGGCTCGCTAAGACACTTATTTGGTAGTATATATGTAATACTATAATTATAAACTAACATCTTGGTCCAACAACAACTCAGATGAAAGATCTGAGCCTTGCAAAACACTGTCAGAGCTGTCCTAGGTTTTCCGGGTAACCCCGAAACCCAGTCAGTTTCGTGGTGCTACTTTGAAGCTCAATTTCTAAGGTGTTCCATTTATGATTAATGTTGTTTAATGGTTCCACGTTATAGTACTTATGTCATAGAACATTTACAAAGCAACACATAAGTTTAACAACAACCGATCCACAAGATACACCTCGGTCAAACCCTTTCAGAGGGCTGTTCTTGCGTTTTCTGGAATTTCCAGAAATTTCACTTTGTGATCAACTGGACACGTTTGACCACACACCAAACTTAATATACTAACTGTTTAAGAGATCTAAAACCATGGATCGAGAGTCCACATAACCAGCTACAAGATGTAACAAACAACAACATCAAAAACCAAGCTGACTAAAAGATCCGGACCATATAAAAAGTTGTCAGAAGCTATTTTAAATTTCTGGGCTGCCCAGATTTTTGAGCAGTCAACGTCGGCCAACGATGTTTGACCTTAAATAAAACGAACTCTAGACATCTAATGGCTGCAATACCACTTCCAGATTAAAGACAACATACCAAACTATAGGTCCAAGCAATAAAACATCAAAAATCATAAACACGCAAAGATCTAGAACGTCTGATATTAGCTTGTCAGGCGACTTTTTGAATCAAGAACATATTTTGAAAAACATGGTTTTTATCCATTTTGATGCTATGGATCCATCATGGATCAACATAGATCACTGAAAAACATTATCTAGCAAAAATCCAAACACATAAACACCAATTTTGTCATAGCATACAATATCAAAAGGGTTTAGAGCTTTATACCTTTTTGATTCCAACCTTTGATCTAAGCTTGCCTTAATTTTTCTTAGTGTTCTAGAGGCTGATTATATGACTGAGGAACTAAAAGAATTCGGAGGTTTGAAGAGAGGAAGAGTTGTTGAGGGCTTTGAGAGAAAATAAGCCAAATGAGCACACTTTCTCTCTCTCAATCCTATATATTCTCTTGATGCAATGAATGATGTGTTGTAGCTGGCACTTAGGGACTGATTTGCTGATAATTTAATGCCTCCAAGTCAAAATAGTGGTTGAACAACTAAAGCTTTGGCAATTTTTACAAGTTACCTTAAAAAAATCCATAAAAGGGCATTTTTGACATTTACAAAATAATTTTAATGGCATTCTTGTCAATTGCACAAACCCTTAGGGTTTAGGGTTTGGGGTTAGGGTTTAGGATTTAGACCCTTTAGGGTTTAGGGTTTAAACCCTTTAGGTTTACACTTTAATTTCCAAGATTTTCGAATTTTGATTTCCAAAATAGAAAATTAATAATTCCAAATTACAATTAGGATTCGATAATTATATAATATTTCCTAAACATAAAATTCAATCTTGCTAATTAGGATTAATATTCTTAATTAAAATTGCTTAATTTAGCAATTAGGGTCAAAATGGTCATTAGGGTTTATAACCCACGAATTAGGGTTTTAATTAGAAAAATAAATTTTCTAAATTACAATTAGGGTTTGTAAAATAGAAATTAAGATAACTAAAATATAATTAGGGTTTTCTAATCATATTTAAGTTTAATACACACATTAGGCTTACCAATTAGGATTAGAGTTTCCTAATTTAGGGTTTAGGATTCCCGAATATGAAATTAGGGTTTTCCGGCTTTTGATTAGGATTTCTAACGGTACATTGGTGTTTCTCATCCTGAGATTAAGTTTTATAATCTCTTCTTAGGGTTTATAAATATTAAACCTTACCTGATCAATCATTGATCAATACTACCACACAGTACAAACACGTAATCAATAATATAATTATTTTAATTATATTTTATATCGAATCCCTATCCGGACTTAGGGTTAGGGTTTCTATTCTCCGTTAAGCACAACTCTACTCTATTTTTATTAGTCAATACACAAATTGACCTTCTCGAAACACGTATCACCGATACTTGTCACATAAATGATAATTAATATTAATATTAATAAAAAAAAATTTATTCGCAAATTTTGGATTATTCGAAATCCTGGATTATCACATTGATCCTAATTAGAAAGCTTTAAGGTGATTAGGAAACTTTAATATAATTAGGAAATCCTAATTATAATTTAGAAATCTTAATTTTTTATTTTAAAACCTAATTAGAAAATGCTAAAAATTTAAATTTGTAAAACCTTTGGGTTAAACCCTAAGGGTCAAACCCTAAGGGTTGGTCAAGTTACTAAAAAACCATTAAAAATGTGAGTAAATTGTCCAAAGTACCCTTTTTAGCATTCTTTAATGGGGTAGCTTGCGAATCTTGTCATGATCTTGGTAAGCCACCAACTTAAAATATTCACATGTGCCTATTCTAATATATCAGCCATTATTTGCCAATTAGATACATGAATCGAGGATTAAAAGAATAAAAGATAAGAAAAGAACTTACTTTAGTTTTCATATGAACCTAGACCATTTTCTCTCTAAAATTCGAAAATGTAGAGTGAGAGTGAGTGAAAAGTTAAGCCAATATCATGTGTTAGCTTGCTAAGAACAAACATCAAAGATCAGATTCAAGTGTTAAGCTTGAAAGAGGTATAAACCCTAAAATTTCTAAATCTTGTAAATTATGTTAGATATTATGATTTGTTGCTTTAAGTTGTGTTTAAGGATGTTATTGAGTGATCTGGATTGTTATATCACCGATCCATAACATCTAGAAGCACGAAAATGAGTTTTTAGAAACTGACCTATGAACCCTAATTTGTACTCTGACAGTCGAATGTCAGGGCCCATAGATCTGTCAGTGTTAAGTGTTAGGTGTGTTTTATGTTTTAGATCTGTTCTCTGTCATGAGGAGAGTAGAATGGAAGTGGAATCAAGTCCATACCATGTCTAGATCTCTAGTTATAAGTGGTCAAACATAGTTGACCGAGCACAAAGTTAATTTCCGAAAAACCCAGAAAATCCCCAGAAACCCAGAAATTTCTGACAACGTTTTTGCAGGCCATGAATCTTGTTGTTGCTTGTTATATATGTCTTGTTAGTGTTTGATTTGTGTAGACTGATATATGGACTATCAATCTATGTCATTAGAACACCAAAATCATAAACATAAATAAAGATAATGGTGGTCAAAGTAGATTGACCAATCTGCGTTATGAAGGTTTCTGGAAAATCCTGATTTTTCATGAACGAATTTTCTGACATTGTTTGACTAACATAGATTTGTCACATGTGTTGTTGTCAGACTGATTTAATGTTGTATAGTTGTACCCTGATATCTCTACTACATGTATGAACCATTAGATCTCACAAAGTAGACCCAGACTGAAAATTATAAGGATCCAAAGTAGCACACTCGAACTGTTCTTCATTTCTGGATAACCCAAAAATGAAGAATAGCTCTGATAACATATTGAAGAGCTTATAACTCCCTGATTTATTGTAGTTTAGCCAGGATTTTGATTGGTAATTGTAGTATTACACTTATACTGCATGATTTACACTTTAGACTTACCAAAAACGTCAAGATCTGAGAATTGTGGGTGGTCAAACTAGCAACCCTGTTAATGAGCTATGAAGTTCTAGGTTTGCTCAAGAACACTCAAGAACACCTATAACGACAGTTTCGTCGCTATAGGGCCTTTTAGGGACACTTTAATTTTGAAATTATTATTTTTATTAAATAAATAGAGAAAAATAGTTTTTAATTATTAAAAATTCATAATAAATTCCAAAAAATTATTTTAAAGCCTAAAAATGGGTTTATGATAATTTTGAATATATTTCATTAATATTTTAATATTTTTGAATATTAACGGAATTTAATTTATTTAATTATTATATTAAATAAATTAGTTAAAAATGATTTTAATACTTGAAAAATCATTTGAAAAAATATTAAGGTATAAGAAAAAATTTTAAGTTATTTTAATGACCTTTAATATTTTGTGATGAATTTAATTAATAAATTAATATTAATTATAATTGATTTATTTAATAAATATATTGAATAAGTTGTGGAAAATTAGTTTTAATAATTTAAAAATCATATAAAAATAATTTAAAGGTTTGGAAAATATTTTAAGTTATAAAATATAACTTTTGATATTGTGTCATTAAAAATATTAATATTTTAATAATAGTGACAATTATTTAATAATGGTTTTAATTACTTTAAAATCATTTAAAAGCAATAATAAAGTATTAAAAATACTTTAAGATATTATAAATTATTAATAATATTATGTTATGTATTTTATTAATATTTCATATTAAATAAATATTAATGATAATAGAATATTGTGGTATTTAAATCATATAAATATTATATTAATGATAGAAAAATCATGATAAATGATAATAATCATTTGAAAATTATTATAAGCTTGTGAAAAATATTTTGATTAATAAATAAATTATTTAAGATGTTAATTATGCTATTAGGCAAAGTCTTAGGGAATTAGGCTCGATAATTGTCCGACTAGGCCGTCGGGATGTCAAAATTATACCGGACTCAACTCAGACTGAAATAGTTTGACTTGATACTGAGTCTTAAGTAGTTTATGGACTGATAGGATTATGTGGTAATGTGTTTAGGTTATTTTATAACTGTATATAACAGTAATATATTGTGATGATATTATTCTAATGTAGATATCAATATTATTTAATATTAGGTCTTCAGATAAAACTATATATACTACGTAGCTGTAATCAATGATTCAGGTAACTTTTCTCTAACTCAACCTCGAGTTGATATTATAAAATATGCTTCTGGTTAATCATTATTGATTACCAGGTCTATGAATTATTGATTTGCACTTTGTACATATTGCACGTGTTCATCAGGTATGAAAGGCTGATCATCTTCATTACTATCTGCTTCAGTTGATTTGTTTATGTTCAATGTTCATTCAGCTATGAAAATTTGTTCATGGTAGTTCACAATTATATTGTAGAACTTTAGCCAGCTTATTGTTCAATTCTTTCAATCATGATATAGCCTTAATTTAACTTATACTTGCTGGGTAAACTTGTTGCTCACCCTTGCTATATCATGATAAATGTTACAGATTAAGGTGAATATGTCATATACATGAGAAGCCAGTGACATTGTATGTCAGATAGAATATGGAATACAGGTATTACGTGAAGGTTCTCGACCTTGGGGATAGTGTGTAAGTTTAATGTATAAATAATCTATGTTTATATATTTCGCAATAGTTATAGAATTAGTATTCAGATCTGTGGTGATTAGTACTAGGATTTGGGGCCTTCACAATTGGTATCAAAGCTGTAGGTTATAATCCTTAGGTAGGATTACCTTAGGCTAATAACCACATGGATAAGGATAAGAACTAACTCAGATAGAGTTAGAGCGTTGATAAGATTCAAAGACGAATCTCGGTAAGTTATAAAAGATATGGAGTTACCTAACTCTGATAATAAAAATGAACAGTAGTAATGAATAGACAAAGTCTAAAAGACTAATGGTATAAAAGGAAAAGAAGATTGCAAAATTGTTATGTGTCAGTTGTACTATGAATTGATATGGTGCCAACTCAGAAAAAGGGTTGGGGGTGATGCAATATGAATTGAACAAAATTCGTTTGGAGAAAGTATGGGGCTAGGATATTAAGTGTGAGATTTCAATTGAGGACTCATGTGATAGCTGAGTTGTACAAGCCTTTGAATGGGAAGAGGTTTTGTGCTTGGTTTAACGACCACTTAGTCTATCACCTTGATAATCATTGAAATGTCTGTGTCGCGCTATTTGTTATATGTGTGTTGAAAAGGTGATTCTTTTCTCATGTGTATAACATATAGGTAGAGTATAATTAGAGAATATAAGATTAAGTGCGAGTTCTTAAAACTCATACTTATGGTAAGTTTATGACTCATAATTACATGGAATGTTTTTGAACCCCTCAGCAAATGGACGCCAATGGTCTGACTAGGATAAGTTCTTAAACTCATATGACTGTGGAAAGTTCCTGAACTCATAAGTGTGGTAAGTTTGATGAACTGGGTATAGATATGTGTGAATGGAGAATTGAGGATGATAGGAATAGATATACTAATTTAGCTATGGATTATTAGTGGAGACCTAGGTTTTCCAAATCTTCTAGATATAATAGACTTCAAAATTTTTGACATCAAACTAATTACGCACTATGTGCTTTTGAAAATGAATTTTTATTCTCAAGTCCTGGTGACCATTGTGTATATGTGGACTTTGGGCCAATAACACATCGTTACCTATTGAGATGATAAAACTGATTTGCAATAATTTTTGAATGGTTTAAAGAATAGTCTATGCTACATGTTTCGGCTAGACGACAGTGATTTGAATTATAAAAATGTGTCTTATTTATCATTAATGTATTATGTAACCTGGTGCAATGATGATAAATAAATGACGGAGTTGTAAATACATGAATACTTAGTGTTGAATTCCATCTAAAAATCGTTGTCCCACTATTATCTGATGTGTTATGATAAAGTCATTCAACGACGGCATCCTCAAACGGGCTGTTAATACAGTACAGTATCATGACGTCTTTTTTAAAATATTTTTTAAAATTTTAATTTGCCAACGGGGTTTGGCTATACATTAATATTTCAGTTGAAATTAAATTATTGGTAAGAGTCTATGCTATATGTTTCAACTAGATTAACGTTTATAAAAAAAATCTAAGCGTTCTTTAAAAATTTTCCCGAACTAAATTGTTTTGGTGCGGATTCCGATAAAGACTGAGGTAAGAAAATATTTATGCACCCAAGGCCAATAAGAGGAACAGGAAAAAATTGTTCCGAACAGCCGTACTTAATAAGTACAGGGCGTAACGGGCTAATTACCCACTATGTTCGTAAGACCAGAGCGATTTACAGACAAATTTTTGTTTAAACATTTTTGAAAATGAAAGTTCATAGTCTATATGACTCCTCAACACAAATTCAAAATTTAACTCTTTTAAGTGATATTTTGGGTAGCATGTGATGCTGTGTATGAGTGGTGTAAGGTGTAAGGTGAATTTTCGGGATGAAATTCTTAGAAGAAGGGGTGAATGTGACAACCCGAGAATTTAGAAAATTATTAAAATCTTAAATGATGGATTAAAGGTTCAATAGTAGACTTAAACAGAAAATAAGTGTATGGATTTGGCATTTATGAAGGATTTTTGAGAATTTAAAAATTTTTGGTGAAGAATTAGTAGGGTTAAGTGAATAAGTATATATGAATATGTATATACTGATTTTTGTGTAGAATATGTGGTTAAGGGTCAAGGGTTGACCATATAAAATATATCAGTAACAAACCCTTAGTATATATTAAGAACGTCAATGTATAGTTAGAAAACCTAACGATTGATAAGAAACCCTAAAATCGGCTCTGGAAACTGATAAGTGGATTTAATATACACGAATCGAAATTCATTTCAAGTTTAAATTCGTAGTTATCTTCTTATTTTGTGTTCGTTTTCACTTGTTTCATGTTATTTTATGTGTAGGGTGGTTATGGATGCAAGTGGTAAAGAAAGACCAAGTTTTGGAGCGAAGTTGGAAAAATGCATGAGGAAGCAAAAGTTTTTTAGCAGAGTACTAGCCCGCCGGGGCGGGCCATATTAGGCTTGTACCCCCCGCCGGGGCGGGGGTGCCGAATCCTGCACTCTCCTGATGCGTTTTGAGCTCTGCTGGTACTTGGTTTGTGGGACTTAGCTGAGGCGCCTGGACTCTAAAAAAGGCAGATCTCGGTCAGTACATAAGGGAGCTTAATTTTACATGAAAAAAGAACAATCACACAACACATGGAGCATAATTCAGAGATAAATTCCATGATTCAGGTGCGAGCTTTGGAGGAGTAATTTGAAAAGATTATCGTGATGGTTGCAATTCTAGGCTACGTGAAGGGTGTTCATTATTCTTTTTCTCTTTAGTCTTTTATTTGTAATTGGAAGGATGTTTTCATCAGATTATTCAGTTTTTAATTCATTCATTATGAACTAATTCGCTTATTAGACTTGTGATGGATCTGTGGGTGAAACGATGATTCTATAATTTTGATTTCCAATTCAATAGAATATTTTTAGTTTATCTATGTTAATTCGAGTGTAAATTTATGAATTGCCTGATCAATAATTCCTTGTGGATTTGAATGGAATCGATAGAGGATATTCAATCTAGACCTAGCTAACATAGCATGTGTCATGAATTTTGTAAATAGCAGATTTTTGATTATTGTTAAGGTAGAGATATGCTTGACATCACATGTAAGCGGATAGAGAACTTAAGCTTAAACCTTCTTTAATTTCAGTTCACATAGAGATATAGTGAATTGATTGATTTAGGTGTTTAACTTGTTTCTATCTTAATTGTGGATTTAATTTAATATGGTATTAGTGCATCGAGAGGTGGCTAGTACTACGTTCGTGTTCTCGATTAATAAACTAGGATATTAAGTTGAATTGGAATAAAGGTTTGAAAATTAGAGTGAAGCTTAGGGTGATGTCATAAGTCTAATTCTCCATCAATTGTTTGAAATTCTGGACTTTGATATTAGTGATTGTTTTGTGATAGTTTATTTATTTATTAATTTAGATTCTATAATTTTAAACCATTGAATTGAATAGTTTAATAAAATTAGGATGAATAGAAAATTGATACTTGTGATGTTAAAATTCTTGTTAATTTGTCTTCGTGGGAACGGTACTTTATTCACTACTATATTACTTGTTGATCACGTACACTTGCGTGTTTTGCGCGTAATTAGATTTTACCCAACAAGTTTTTGACGTCGTTGTCGGGGACTATTTAGTATGAATCTTAATAGTGTTACAATATCATTTTAATTAATCCAGTTTTGCTTAGACATTTTTATTTTTGTTTTGTTTCTTCTATTTCAGGTGTGGAAGCAGTTTATGCAAACTCGGTCCAAAAATCCAGATTTGCTGCCTTTTGACGATGACATTGAGAAAAGGTTTCAGAGGTTAAGCAAGTGGATCAAGGAAACGAGACAAGAATTTGAAACACCTAAGAAAGAAGAGGAAATGACAGCCGAAGATCAGAAAGCATTAAGGGACTACGCCACACCCAAGGTGACTGAACTGCAATCAAGCATCACCAGGCCCGCAATAGCAGCGAATACATTTGAAATTAAACCAGGGATGATACAAATGATTCAGAATTTAGTTCAGTTTGGGGGATTGCCAAATGACGATCCGAACGAGCATCTAGTCAGTTTTTTGGAACTGTGCGACACCTTCATGTTCAATGGGGTGTCGGATGAAGCTGTGAAAATTCGATTGTTCCCATTCTCTTTACGGGACAAGGCGAAGAGCTAGTTACATTCTTTACCATCCGGTTCAATAACTACATGGGAGGATTTATCTCATAAATTCCTCACAAAATTCTTTTCACCGGCGAAAACTACAAATATGAGAAACGAGATAACGATGTTTGAACAACAACATTGGGAGTCGTTATATGAGGCTTGGGAGAGATACAAAGAATTGCTCAGAAAATGCCCACATCATGGATTGCCCAAGTGGCTGCAAATGAACACCTTTTACAACGGGTTACATGGGAATCTCAGGACAAGTATTGATGCAACGTCGGGCGGAGCATTCATGGCTAAGAGTTACGAGGATGCATACGAGTTGATTGAAACAATGGCGGCTAATAACTACCAGTGGCCCACAGCAAGAATGACACAAGCGAAGGCAGCTGGGGTGTTAGAAGTAGATAGTGTGAAAGCGATGCAAGCACAGATATCTGGACTTTCAAAGATGTTGGAGTCAGTAATAGCAGCACAAGCACAGCAAACACAACAAGTACAACAAGCGGCAATAATATGCGAGTTGTGCGCGGGAGAGCACCCAACAGAGCAATGTGCGATTAATCCAGCAGCTGTGCAGTTCATCGGCAGTTATAATAGAATTTTGTAAAACACATACAATCAAGGAAATAGGAATCACCCAAATTTCTCATGGAGCAACAACCAGCAAAATCAAGCTTCATGACAATCATATCCACCAGTGTGACGCCCCCAAAATTAGGTATACATCACCCATCTTGGGTCGTCAGATACATAGTACAAAATACAAATACAACTTACTAATACAACTGTCGTGTACAATACGACAAAACATAAACTGTGAGTTTGAATACAAATATTATCTTCTAGAGAGTATTCATACTCAAAAGGAGTCCTCATTACATTTATTAACACACCATTACATAGAATAGTGAGGACTACTAACTAATACTATCATCCGGACCATCACTCCGTTCCCCGACTTGCCCCAGCTACGTTCTCATTTCCTGAAGGGAACAGTGAAAGAAAGGGTGAGCTCAACTAGCCCAGTAAGAAATATTATGACTAAGATAATGCAGAATAAATTATCATTAGCCTTCAACAATGTTAAACTGATAAAATATAATAGACATCAAGTTTAACTGCAGCGGAACAAGCAATCCATTAAAAGAGTCAAGTAGAAAATAAACTCTACTATCTTTTATGATTTAAAAGATTTTCCAACACTGCGATTGCTGAGACTCAGCTTAATAAAATAATCCACATCATCGAATCACCCCTGCACTACGGCCAAGGATATTCGTATATTCATTAATGGTCATGATCATGCCAACAACTGTCCATCAATCCACTACAGGCCAATGAGGACTTTTACCACATCATTTGTAACATTACGGTCATGATTATACCGAATAATCCCTGGTCATAATCATACCAAGTCCATCTATGCACTACAGGCCACAGATGACTTTCAACATTTTATAAACATGAGGATGATGACAATGATATAAGAATTCAATAAAACAAGTTCAAGAATTAATTTATCCAAGAATTAACAACGTCCAAATTGTCAACATGATACTGCTTTGTGGAGTAAAATTCAAGAATGATCAGGAGAATATTTTCATGAATAGATACTGGATGAAACGCAATTATCAAGGATATTCCACAAATTTCATGGAGTATAGAAGTCAAAACTTAACCAACTGAGTACAATAAAGAATGGAATAACAAAAGAAATCACCATGCATGCGATAGACCGCACAAACAGGTTATTCCAACAGAATAATAAATAATGGAACCAGGTCCGGCGTAAACGCACAGACAGGATATTCCGACAGAATAATAAATAATGGAACCAGGTCCGGTGTAAAACACACAGACAGGATATTCCGACAGAATAATAAATAATGGAACCAGGTCCGGTGTAAAACACACAGACATGATGTTCCAACAGAATAATAATAAAAACGGAACCAGGTCCGGTGTAAAACACACAGACAGGATGTTCCAACAGAATAATAATAAAAACGGAACCAAGTCCGGTGTAAAACACACAGACAGGATGTTCCAACAGAATAATAGAAGAATGTCACCAAGTATAAGGTAGACCATGTATACAGGTTATTCCAACAGAATAATAAGAAATGGAATAACAACAGTTCTCTTCATGAATAAGAAAGAATAACACCCCTTACCGTTTTAAAGACGAGCTGAAATAAGGAAGTAGTTATGTAGCAGAATACTCTTCTTCTCTCTCTCTATAGTTTCTCTCTATAGTTTCTCTCTCTAGAGTTCAGTGAATTCGTAAGAAATAATGAAGGAATGAGCTGCTATTTACAGAAAAATAGAATGCATAGTAACTAATCCATGAACGGTCCAGATTGATTACTTTAAGCTGACGGTCCATATTTAAAGAAAAATCTTTTAAATAAAATATAATATATTCTATTTATAGAATAACTTTAATAAAGTATTCTGTTTTATATAAAAAGATGTTTCTGTTTTATTACGTTAATAATACGAATAAAACAAAACGTCATTATCGCTAAATAATTCATATTATTAACTGACAATAATTGAATCAAACTGAGTGACTTCTCACATAAGCATTAATAATCAATACTGTGTGCTACTATGCAACCACACGTATTACTGTACTTTTACTACCGAGTAGTTCAACAGTAACAATGGTAAAATTTCCGCCGTTATTTTTAATAAAATATTTTTGTCGTTTTCTCAATCCGACAATAATTCCGTTGTGGGGTCCACCAATGATTGTGTCGTTGTATGAATATTCCCTGTTAAAACGAATATTCCCCGACCAATCGAATATTATATAACAACTTGCGTACTTTGCAAAATTTATAAATATTACCCACAACTATAACATTATGTCAAATTAACTCCATAATATTCAAAAATGATATTTATAAATTCTTCTTTATTTATAAAAGTTGGGGTCTTACAACCAGGATTTCAGAACCAGCAACAACCAGCTCAATATCAAGAAAGGAAATTCGACCTGGAGGAAGTGTGGGCAAAATTCATGACTAGCACCGAATTGGCTATAAAAAATCAAGCTATGGCTATGAAATCACAAGAGATGGCTATCAAAAATTTAGAGAATCAGATAGGTCAAATTGCGTTGGCATTGAATAATAGACCACAAGGGACATTACCAAGTGACCCCGAGAGAAATCCTAAGGGTAATCACGAGCAGTGTCAAGCTATTATGTTGAGAAGTTGAAAACAGCTTGATGGTCAAGAGCTAGAAATTTCGGTTACAAAGGAGGTTGAACTAGAGAAAGAAAATACAGTGGGTGAGGTTAAGCAAGGGAATGAAAAAAACATGGGAAAGAACACACCAGTCAACGAACCAGCTGTCTATCCTCCCCCACCATTCCAGCAAAGAGTTCAAAAACAAAAATTAGACAAACAATTTGCCAAATTTTTGGAAGTTTTTAAGAAACTTCAAATCAATATACCATTTGCAGAGGCCCTAGAACAAATGTCGAGCTACGCAAAATTTATGAAAGGGATTCTGTCAAGGAAGAAGAAATAGGAAGATTTTGAGACTGTGGCACTAATAGAGGAGTGTAGTGCAGTATTCAGCAGAAATTACCACCAAAACTCAAGGACCCGAGGAGCTTCACTATCCCATGCACAATCGGGAGTATGCATTTTAGCAAGTGTTTATATGATTTGGGGGCAAGTGTAAACCTGATGCCATTGTCAGTATACTTAGAATTGGGTTTACTTGCACCAAGGCCGACAAACATTTCATTATAATTGGCAGATAGGTTAGTCATATATCTGAGAGGCATAGTAGAGGACATTTTAGTGAAGGTGGATAAGTTTATATTCCCTGTGGACTTTATCATTCTGGATTTTGAGGAGGATAAGAACATACCGATTATCCTAGGGAGACCTTTCTTGGCTACAGGAAGGACACTCATAGACGTGCGAAAAGGAGAACTTACTATGAGAGTCCAAGATCAAGAAATCAAATTTAATGTGTTCAAGGCCATGAAATTCCCTACGGGTGAGGAAGAATGTTTTCGGATGGATTTAATTGAGCAATTCATCAGTGAAGATATGAGCAAGAGTTTGGTCAACGATCCATTAGAAACAACCTTACTAGGAGATGAGGAAATGGATGACCCAGAATTTTTGGACTTCTTATAGATGTTAGACTCATTGCCACGAGTTAGCAGATTCAGAGCACCGTTTGAACCTTTGCACACGAAGGAAAAAGCTGCTGAAAAACTGAAACCGTCATTGGAGGAGCCACCAACATTGGAGCTTAAGCCACTTCCTAAACATCTCAGGTATGCGTATTTAGGCAATTTAAATTCGTTACCTGTAATTATTTCTGCTTCACTTAACGAATTGCTGGAAGAAAAGTTGTTGAGGGTGCTTAGGGATCACAAATCAGCGATTGGTTGGACGATTATGGATATAAAGGGAATTAGTCCGTCATTTTGTATGCACAAGATTCTGATAGAGGATGATGCAAGACCGTCGGTGGAGCATCAACGTCGACTGAACCCAATTATGAAGGAAGTGGTAAAGAAGGAAATTCTGAAATTATTGAATGCCGGTATCATATATCCAATTTTCGACAGTAAATGGATTAGTCCGGTTCATTGTGTGCCGAAAAAGGGGGGAATGACTGTGGTATAGAATGAGGACAACGAGTTAATTCCAACAAGAACAGTTACAAGATGGAGGGTGTGCATCGATTATAGGAGATTGAATAAGGTAACCTGAAAAGATCATTTCCCGCTGCCCTTTCTTGATCAAATGTTAGACAGATTAGCGGGACATGAGTACTACTGTTTATTGGATGGATACTCGAGCTATAACCAGATCGCCATCGCTCCTGAGAATCAAGAGAAGACAACATTCACATACCCTTGCGGCACATTTGCATTCAGGAGGATGTCATTCGGGTTATGCAATGCACCTGCAACTTTCCAACGGTCTATGATGGCCATTTTTTCAGATATGGTGGAGAAGAATGTTGAAGTCTTCATGGACGATTTCTCGGTCTATGGAGACAACTTTGATACTTGCCTAAGGAATCTGGTCATGGTATTGCAGCGATGTAAGGATACAAACCTCATACTCAATTGGGAAAAATGCCACTTCATGGTTGAAGAAGGCATAATTTTGGGCCATAAGGTGTCGGCTCAAGGATTGGAGGTGGACAAAGCAAAGCTGGATATGATCGAGAAACTGCCTCCACTGAGCTCCGTTAAGGGGATTAAAAGTTTTCTAGGGCATGCTGGGTTCTACAGGAGGTTCATAAAAGATTTCTCTAAAATTGCAAAACCTCTTTGCAGTCTTTTAGAGAAGGATGTTACTTTCAGTTTTACTGTGGAATGCAAGTCAGCGTTTGAATTGTTGAAGAAGAAATTAACTATAGCCCCCGTAATAGTCACATCGGACTGGAATATGCCATTCAAGCTTATGTTTGATGCAAGTAACTATGCGGTTGGGGCTGTTTTGGGACAAAGACGAGACAATGTGTTTCACGCCATATACTATGAAAGCAAAACACTCACAGAGACTCAAATGAATTACACTACCACGGAAAAGGAATTGCTTGAAGTGGTGTACGCGTTTGACAAATTCTGGGCATACTTGATCGGGACCAAGGTGATAGTCTACACGGATTATTCGGCGATTCGGTACCTAATAGCAAAAAAAGATGCTAAGTCACGCCTTATTCGATGGATTCTCCTACTTCAAGAGTTTAACCTGGAGATTAAAGATAGAAAGGGAACGAAGAATCAAGTTGCCAACCATTTATCAAGGCTAGAAAATTCGGAGAAAAAGGATGAAGATAGATGCATAATCAACGAGTCATTCCCGGATGAGAAACTATTTGGGTAAAATGCAGAATTTCCTTGGTATGCAGACTTTGCGAATTATTTGGTAAGCAACATGCTTCCCCCTGATCTGACATGACAACAGAAAAAGAAATTTCTCCGTGACGTCAAGTGGTACATGTGGAATGAGCCTTATTTATTCAAACAGTGTGCCGACAAGATGATTAGAAGGTGTATCCCCTACAGTGAAGTGCACAACATACTGCAGGAATGCCATTCATCGGCATATGGTGGACATTATGGGAGTGAGCGCACCACAGCAAAAGTGCTTCAAGCCGGGTTTTATTGGCTAACATTGTTCAAAGACGCCCACCAATTTGTGAAAACATGTGATAGATGCCAAAGGGTGGGAAACATCTCCAAACGGAATGAGATGCCCCTACAAACAATTCTTGAAGTGGAAATATTTAATTTATGGGGCATCGATTTCATGGGGCCATTCCCTTCGTCTTTGAGCAATCAGTATATTCTACTCGCGGTGGATTACGTCTCGAAGTGGGTTGAAGCTGTAGCACTACCATCCAACGATGCCAAGGTGGTCCTCAAATTCCTATAGAAAAACATTTTCACGAGGTTTGGCACGCCAAGAGCAATAATCAGTGACGAAGGTAGTCACTTCTGCAATAAGTCTTTTACAGCTCTGTTGGCTAAGTATGGGGTTAACCACAAGGTGGCTACAACGTATCATCCTCAAACAAATGGACAGGATAAGGTATCAAACAGAGAAGTTAAGAAGATATTGGAAAAAGTCGTAAATTCGAGTCGAAAAGATTGGTCACTTCGGTTGGATGGCGCATTGTGGGCTTACCGGACTGCATATAAAACACCAATCGGGATGTCGCCATATCAACTCCTGTATGGGAAAGCATGTCACTTACCGGTGGAGCTACAACACAAGGCCTACTGGGCAATTCATAAATTGAACTTTGACCAATCCACTGTGGTAGAAAAGTGGCTACTCCAACTAAATGAGCTTGATGAATTCCGACTTCAAGCATACGAGAACGCCAAGCTGTACAAAGAAAAGGTGAAAAGATGGCACGATCAGAAAATTGTGCATCGAACATTAGAGCCAGGTCAATCAGTTCTCTTGTTCAACTCACGGCTGCGATTATTTCCAGGAAACGTTAAGTTGAGATGGTCAGGACCATTCATTATAAAGCGAGTATTCCCTCATGGTGCCGTTGAACTCTACAGTCGTAATCCATTAGAGACGTTCAAGGTCAATGGTCAACGGATAAAGCATTACTGGGGTGGCGAATCAAACTGGGATGTTGTTAACATCACCCTCGTCGATACACAGTAAAACAGGGAGTAGTCAGGCTGAACGACTTAAAATCAAGCGCTAATTGGGAGGCAACCCAATATTTCGTTATTTTTCATTATTTTATTTATAATTGTTAGGATGTAGTTTTTATTAAGCACTAGGTAGGTATTCTCAAGTAAAAGTTTTGCTGAAACTCAATTAAAATAAATAAATAAATAAATAATACTCCAAGTCGTCAATAATCTAACATCTTGCATGTTGATGGTTGCAGGAGGGGTCTAAAATAAGTAAGAGCAACAACGGGCAAGAAAAGAAGGAAAATCGAATAATTTTGATCTGCACTTTTGGAAGCCAAAAATCACAAGTCAGTGAGCATGCCCGCCGGGGTGGGATGAAATGAACTTGCACCCCCCGCCGGGGCGGGGGTCCTTGATCTTAGGCTGACACGCCATCTCCTCATTCTCCTCTACACGTTTTTTTTGGTTTCTCTCATTCTCCCTCACCCAAACCGCCCAGCCCCATTACAAGACCACCTAGCCACTACACACCACCACGATCGACAAATCCTACCACCTACTCCTACCCACTACCTAAATCAATTGCATCCACTACCCCACACCATTAAGCATGTGACACCCCCAAATCCGGTACTTCCATTTCCACAGGATTTGGTGTTCACTGTATAAACATCATCTATCTATCTACCCATAATAAATGCAAACCATACAATAGATAGAAATAAATCCTCCCCTTATGGGGTTACAACAACTGCATAATAAATAAATCCCAGGTTACTCTAACCTTAAATCATCTGTGCGGAAACATAAACCAATAAGTCTTAATAACATCAATTCTAATTACATGACATAAATAATCAGTCTTCATTACTTGCTAAGCTTGCCCTTGCCTTTAGTAGTGGAAGGTTCGTCTGCTCTTTCGTTCTTAACTGCAATGTTATTATTACGCAAGAGTGAGCACGATTGCCCACAAGTATAATAATGAAAGTAATAATATAATAACATGCGAGTGAATCAAAGACTTCTGAAATAAAGCTCAACTTTTGAATCAAGAATGAATAACAAGAATCAAAAGAAATCTGAGGGTCATAAGACCTTGAACTATGTCCTAGGTTATCAAGGGTTATACTTGAAACCTTTAACAGTTATAAGACTATGGACTCTTCTTCTCGTACTTAAGGGGATCAACCCTTAGTACCATACTGTGTACAATATCTTAACGCTAACGCATAAGTATTCCTCTATAAAGGGTTGTTCATCTCAGTTTGACATTCGAGTCCGCGCAAAAGGAAGTTTGGTTTGGATAATTCATCAAGGGTTCTGAAATTTAGAACGCTCATCAACTATGGCTAGTCGAATCATAAAGGGTTCGCTAGTTTAACAAGATTCACAATAACTGCTATATAAATCAAATAACAATTTCAAAAGATATACAATAGAATAATTATTGTATAACAACATCATGCTTTGAAAGATTAATATACTATTGATATAACAACATGGGCTTAGTCAAAATAATGAGAACTTGCTCGATGAAAAGAGGCAACTTATAATTCATATAATGATAATGAGTAGGGTTAGAAAACTTGCCTCGTGCGTAGATTACACTTTAACTAAAATCGTTCTTTGATTTAACTCCTACATACCAATTACGGTCACAATACCTGTCAATTATAACTTACTAAATATCATACATTTATTCTTTATCTAACTCGAATTCAGGACTATACTTACTCATATTACCATACTTGTTTCCACATAATATTTCACTAGACGAACAACAAGCTAAGTATATAATCAACAATTCAATCAACATGTAATTGTCTTCTTGACTTGGTAAAAACTCACTTTAATATCTCATTATATATCTAACAAGTTTTTATATTCATTAGACTAGGTTACTAACACATTTCTATACTTGAACATTGAAAAAAATGCATTTTCTGGACATTCTGCTAAGTGGCGCTGCGGCGCCACTTTTGTACTGGGTCTTGGCGCTGCGGCTTGGTACTTGGCGCTGCAGCGCGGTGGCACTGCGGCACGGGAAATGAACTAGGAGTTGGCGCTGCGGCGCGACACTCCAGACTCTGAATTCCCAGTTCGCGAAGAACACATAATTCAACGAAATAACACTACATAATCATTAATTCCCCAATTTAAACTTTCCCACATGTTAGAATTCATATATAATCGATACCCAACATTTATAGAGTGATTTTAACCCATTAAAACACATAATCACAGAATTAAATTATGCAAATTATACTGCTCTTGATGTTCTTGAAGTATTGAACATAAATTCCTAAAATTTAACGCCACAAATTCATTATAAAACCAAATCCAACCATTCAAATTTCATTTTGTTCGTTTTAGCATGCATAATCATATACAAGTGGAAATTTTACAGAACAATTTATGTTTGACATATTAAAATCACGTATAAGGCCATATGGCCATATTCTATACTCTGTAAATTTTTGAAACAACAAGTCATAATATTATGAAACTTATGATATGGAATCATATAAAATACATATTAAACATGCTACTATGACATAAAATCACGTATATTACCACATAGTCAATACATTTTCCAACCACATAGAATTTTACAGAAATTAGAGAGCCATATTTTATAAAACTAAATGACGTCGAAAAGAATTGGGTTTAAGGGATTACCCAAGCGTAGAATTAATAGAAGATGAATTCCTTCTCAGATGACTCTCACAATCCTCTTAACAATCTTCGAATTCTCAACTCTTTCTCTGTATCTCTCTCTGTTATGCTTTCTATACTTAGGCAAATAATGAAGAAAAAAGAAGAAGACATAAACTAAATAAGGAACAACTAACGCGTTGGTGGTCAGTTACCCACTCATGTGTTAACTGCCCCCAACTCCCTTTAGGGCCATGTTTGGCTAGCTAAAATAGTTTTCAAAAATTATTTAATTTATTTTAAATAAAATATAATAATTTCTCATTAATTCACATAGTCACATACTTAAATTTCTCCTTTAATAATAATGTCAAATTATTAAATCTCTAGTTAATAAATAAATTAATTAAAATAACATTAGGCTTATTAAATATTTCTTTTAGTACAATAAGCTCACATAATGACATACTTCGAATAACAAAAATTCTCCACATTAATTTAATAAATATAACACATATAATTAAATTAATCTACCACAATTTTATCAATTAATTATTTAATCTAATAATTAATTCATCGAGAAATATTAATTCAATCCAATCAATATTAAAATTAAATTACAAAATGTCGGTTGTCACATCATTTCCCCTTAAAAGGATTCTGTCCCCAAAATTACGACTCAATAATTTCGACCCATTACATTCTCCCCCCCTTACAAAGATTCTGTCCCCAGAATCGCTTATAACAATCTAGGTAAATAAATGAGGATAATTCTGCATCATATTCTCTTCGAGTTCCTACGTAGCTTCTTCAGCGTTGTAGTTCCTTCAAATTACCTTAACATAAGATATTACATTATTTCTCAGAATTTGTTCTTTTCGGTCGGCAATTTGAACAGGAATTTCTTCGTAAGATAAGTCTTTGTCGAAATGTAGGGGTTCATATTCAATGACGTGCTTGTAATCGGGTTTGTAGGGTCGTAAAATTGAAACATAGAAGACGTTGTGGACATTCTCGAGTGCTGGAGGTGGGGCTACCTCATACGCAACTTCTCCGATTCTTTTAAGTACTTCAAAGGGTCCAATGAATCTTGGGCTTAATTTCACTTTCTTTCCAAACCTGATCTTTCCCTTCCAGGGAGAGACCTTTAAGAACACATAACTACCTGGTTCGAACTCAACATTTTTACGGTGTGGATCTGCGTACTTCTTCTGTCTATCTTAAGCTGCTGTCAATTTTGTTCGGATCACTTTGACTATTTCTGCTATTTGTTGTACCAATTTCGGGCCTAGTAATTGTCTTTCACCAACTTCATCTCAATATAGCAGAGTTCTACACTTTCTGCCATATAACGCTTCATAAGGTGGCATTCCAATACTAGCGTGGTAACTATTGTTGTAACCGAACTCTACGAGCGATAGATGATCATCCCAATTTCCTTCAAAGTCCATTATACAAGCTCTTAACATATCTTCCAATGTCTGAATTGTTCTTTCACTCTGTCCATCCGTTTGAGGGTGATATGTCGTACTCATTCGCAACTATGTACCCATGCATTCTTGTAGACGTTTCCAGAAGTTCGACGTAAAACGCGGATCTCTGTCAGAAATAATTGACACTGGAACTCCGTGCTTTGAAACAATCTCTTTCACATATAACATTGCCAACTGATCTTAGTTGAATTTGATTTTGATCGGAAGGAAGTGTGCAAATTTCGTCAATCGGTCAATAATAACCTATACTGCGTCATATCCTTTTTGAGTTGTCGGTAGGCCAATCACGAAATCCATCGTAATATATTCCCATTTCCAATTTGGAATCTATAAAGGTTGTAGTAACCCACTTGGCCTCGGATGTTCTGCTTTCACTTTCTAACATGTCAGGCACTTGGCAACACATACTGCAACCTCTCGTTTCAAAATTGGCCACCAAAAGTGTTGTCGAAGATCTTGGTACATCTTGGTACTACCAGGGTGAATCGAATATCGTGAGTTATGAGCTTCGCTCAAAATTTCTTCCTTAATCTCTGGTACTGGTGGTACCCAAATTCTATTCTCAAACCTCAATATTCCTTCCTTATCCATCTTGAATCTTGATTAGGTTCCTTCGGATATCTTCTTTTTCACTATTTTACATTCATCATCCTGAAGTTGATCCTCCTTAACCTCGTCTAGTAGAGTTGTACCAGATTGTATCTGAAACAGCTTCTCATCAATTTCCATAGGATACTTCACTTCCAATTCCAGCTTTTCCATTACTGAAATTAGCTCCTCATACGCGGTCAACATCATCAGTTTCTCCCGACCCTTTCTACTTAAGGCATCGGCAACCACATTCGCTTTACCCGGATGGTATAGAATCTCACAATCGTAGTCCTTAATTAACTACAACCACCTTCTTTGGCGCACGTTCAAGTCTTTCTGTGTAAAAATATATTTTAGACTCTTATGGTCTGTATATATTTCACACTTCTCCCCATAGAGATAGTGCCTCCAGATTTTCAAAGAAAAAACCACTGCAGCTAACTCCAAGTCATGGGTCGGATACCCCTTCTCATAATTCTTTAGTTGTCGTGACGCGTACACAATGACTCTGCCATTTTGCATAAGCAGACAACCAAGTCCTTTGTGTGAAGCATCACTATATACCACAAAATTTCCCGTGTCATCTGGAAGAGATAACACAGGTGCTGAACTTAACCGCTTCTTTAATTCTTGAAAGCTTTCCTCACACTTCTCTGTCCAAACAAATTTCACCGATTTCCTAGTCAAATTCTTCAACGGAGTTGCGATCTTGGAAAAATTCTGAATAAATCTTTTGTAATAACCTGCTAATCAAAGAAAACTTCTTACTTTCGACGGCGTCCTCAGCTGATCCCAGTTAATCACAACTTCGAATTTGGAGGGATCCACCGAACTTCCGTCCCTATCGATCACATGTCCAAGAAATTGTACTCTTTCAATCCAGAATTCACATTTTGAAAACTTAGCATACAACTTATCTTTTCTTAACACTTCCAACGTTAATCTCAAATGCTCTTCATGTTCTTCCTTGGTTTTTGAATATACCAAAATATCATCTATAAATACCACTACGAACTTGTCCAAAAATGACTTGAACACACCATTCATTAGTCCCATAAATGCTGCAGGAGCATTCATTAAACCAAACGATATTACTAAAAATTCGTAGTGACCATATCGTGTTCTGAACGCTGTCTTCGGTACATCCTCTGGTCTCACCTTTTGTTGATGATAACCACTTCTCAAATCTATGTTGGAAAAGTATTTCGCTCCCTTCAATTGATCAAACAGATCATCGATCCTCGGTAATGGATATTTATTCTTAATCATGACCTTATTCAGTTCTCTATAATTAATGCAGAGTCGCATCGATCCGTCCTTCTTTTTCACAAACAACACTGGTGCTGCCCACGGTGATACGCTCAGTTGAATGTACTTCTTGTCTAGTAATTCTTGTAGTTGTACCATCAATTCTTTCATTTCTACCGGCGCTATTCGGTATGGTGCCTTCGATATTGGAGCCATTCCTGGAGCCAAATCGATCACAAATTCGACCTCTCTATCTGGCGGAAGTCCTGGTAAATCGTCTAGAAATACGTCGATGAAATCCTTCACTACTGGTATCTCCTCTACTTTCAGATTCTCTTTACGACTGTCGACTATGTAAGCTAAATATCCTGCACATCCTTGTCGTAACAACTTCCTGGCCTGCATCATTGTCTGATAACTCGCTTGTCTAGGCGACTTGCTACCATAAAACACAACCTTTAACAAAGTCATAAGGTTAATACCCTTCTTTTGGCAATCAATTACCGCCCCGTAATTGAATAACCAGTCCATTCCCAAGATAACATCAAATTCCTCCAGTCGAATAGGGATAAGATCTACGTTCATGATATTACCCTTAATATCCACTCTACAATTCTTATGTACGTACTTAACAAGGATTATTTCTCTATTCGCAATTTTTATGTTCATAGGGTATTCTAACTCATCCTTAGGCAATTCTAAATTCTTAGCAAAGTCATCGAATATAAATGAACAAGTACCACCCAAATCAAATAATACATAAGCATTAACTCTATTGATCGGAATGATACATGACAGCACATTACGTGACTGCACTGCATCCTGCACCGTCATATTAAAAGTCCTGGCGGTTGGTCGATTGGTTGCGGTTAGTCCTGTGATGGTCAGAGCGCTCCCACTGCTATTTCCCCGGTTTCCTCCTGATCTTACCCCTCCAGATCCTTTCTTAGGACAGTCTCTTGCCAAATGATCCTTTGAACCCCAAGTGAAGCAGACACCCTTCTTTGGGTTAGGACAGTTAGGTGCTATGTTGCCTTCCTGACCATAATTGTAGCACACACGTTTACCCTTCATACACACTCCCAAATGAGCCTTCCCGTAGGTCGGACACGCTTCAATCCTTTTCTTCTAACCTCCTTGCTGGTTTTCGGTTGATGAGTTGTCAATCCACCTTTTCTTCTTATTAATATTACCACCTCCTATGCTACTTCCACTAGCCTTGTTATTTCATTCACTTTCATTCTTCTTCTTCTTCTGATCCAGATTGTATTTGGTTACCGCATCGCTTCCACCTTCAGCGAGTATGGCTTTCTCTAGTACCCCGGCGAATGTCTTCAATTGAAACATCATCGACACCTTACTATACAACCAAGGCTTTAGTCCTTGTTCGAACCTTCTTGCTTTTCTCTCATCCGTGTGCACTTGATACGTGGCGAACCTTGCCAATTCGCTGAATCTAACCGCATAATCTGATACAGACATATTCCCTTGCTTCAATTCCAGAAACTGAACCTCCAATTGGTTCTACGAGGTAGTCAGGAAATACATCTCGAAAAACATCTCCTTGAACCTCTCCCAGGTAATCATACCTTCTCCTCCACAGACCTTGTTTGCTTGCCACCAAAAACTAGCTTTAGATTTCAGCATAAAAGTTGCAAAAGCAGTCTTCTGGTCCTCTCTGACTCTTGCGACCTCAAAAACCTTCTCCATCTCCATAACCCAAGTTTGAGCTTCGATCGGGTTCATTGAACCTTTAAACTCCGGCGGTCCCACCGCCTTAAAATCCTTAAACGAAGTATTCGGTGGAGCTTGAGGTTGATTATTCATTACTCCAGCTAGTAAGTTCACTAATTATTGGACGGGATTAGCATTGGCGTTATTGTTATTATTCGTTGACTCTTCCTGAGCTGGTTGACGATTTTGTCTTCTTCTCGGCGGCATATTTCTGTTAAGAATATACGCTTATTAGATCTTTATTAAATTCTCTAAATAGTTAAGGCTTAACTCAACAATTTAACATAATCACTTAACACATTATCTCAAACAACTTGATATATTTATTCAAATCAAAAGTTTTAGCATTAAACGACAGCATCGCTGCTATTTACATCAACTATCCTGAGATAAAGAATCTACAGGATTTAAAACATTAAAATATTCATTCGTTCATAAACACGTTTTAATTTACATAAAAAAAAATTAGATAAGTTTTTTACATAATTAAACAAATACTATCACTGCCTGTTAAGGCGCCGAATAGCCTTGCTACATTCCTCTTCTATGATGCGAGACATTGTTCTACAATCCAACATGTACGATGGTAGACCTTCAAACTGGATTGGGTACCTCAAAACTCGATCCTGGGCCTCATCCATTGCATTATTAAGTGTAGAGTATGTCTCTCCAAGCTTAGCCTTCTATACACGACAATCCCTCTCTGCAAGATTAGCATGACATGATTCTCTTACCCAGCCCTCCCCTGTTATGATCAGCCTCTCTAAGCTTTCCTTCAATTCCTTCTTTAACTTCTCTATTTCTTCGGTCTTCTCCTCGGTTAGACCCTTCTCGTGGACCAAATCCCATTCTACATTTCCCAGTTATGTGTGAAGAGTCACAATCTCCTTATCCTTTTGCTCGATGGTAATCTGCTTGATAATCGTCCGCTCAGTCAAATCCTGGACAGTGTCACTTAACTCTACGTTATGGTTATATAGCTCATCGTACATCTCAGCATCAATGGAGTTCGGTGGGAACTCCTCTTCTTCCTCTTCCTCCTCAGGATCCTCCTCTGGATCAGTCTCAGGCTCATGCTCCTGACCAACAACAGTGATCAACGAGATGGCTCCCTCTAAATCAACTGGTCCCTGACAACATGAATGTCTCGGGACTCCTCCTCCGTAGGTACTCGGGGTTCCTCCTCCCCAGCTCGACTAGCTCCTCCAACATCCGACATCCTGACAACATAGTTTTAAGTTATAGTTACTAAGTCGTACTAGTGAGCACATAATTAAACACATAAACACATAGAGTCTTTTATTATCTTCAATGAATTAAGAAATTCATCTCTTAGAACTCGATAAGAGTTTTCCTTCACTATGTTCTTCTTATAAGCCTATTACCTAAGGTTGTTCCCCCACCTAAGGTTCATAACCTACAGCTTTGATACCAACATGTGACACCCCCAAATCCGGTACTTCCATTTCCACAGGATTTGGTGTTCACTGTATAACCATCATCTATCTATCTACCCATAATAAATGCAAACCATACAATAGATAGAAATAAATCCTCCCCTTATGGGGTTACAAGAACTGCATAATAAATAAATCCCAGGTTACTCTAACCTTAAATCATCTGTGCGGAAACATAAACCAATAAGTCTTAATAACATCAATTCTAATTACATGACATAAATAATCAGTCTTCATTACTTGCTAAGCTTGCCCTTGCCTTTAGTAGTGGAAGGTTCGTCTGCTCTTTCATTCTTAACTGCAATGTTATTATTACGCAAGAGTGAGCACGATTGCCCACAAGTATAATAATGAAAGTAACAATATAATAACATGCGAGTGAATCAAAGACTTCTAAAATAAAGCTCAACTTTTCAATCAAGAATGAATAACAAGAATCAAAAGAAATCTGAGGGTTATTCTTGAAACCGTTAACAGTCATAAGACTATGGACTCTTGTTCTCGTACTTAGGGGGATCAGCCCATAGTACCACACTGTGCACAATATCTTAACGCTAACGCATAAGTAATCCCCTATATAGGGTTGTTCATCTCATTTTGACATTCGAGTCCGTGCCAAAGGAAGTTTGGTTTGGATAATTCATCAAGGGTTCTGAAATTTAGAACGCTCGTCAACTATGGACTAGTCGAATCATAAAGGGGTCGCTAGTCTAACAAGATTCACAATAACTGATATATAAATCGAATAACAATTCCAAGAGATATACAATAGAATAATTATTGTATAACAACATCATGCTTTGAAAGATTAATATACTATTGATATAACAACATGGGCTTAGTCAAAATAACGAGAACTTGCTCGATGAAAAGAGACAACTTATAATTCATATAATGATAACGAGTAGGGTTAGGAAACTTGCCTCATGCGTAGATTACACTTTAACTAAACTCGTTCTTTGATTTAACTCCTACATATCAATTACGTTCACAATACCAGTCAATTATAACTTACTAAACATCACACGTTTATTCTTTGTCTAACACGAATTCAGGACTATACTTAGTCATATTACCATACTTGTTTTCACATAATATTACACTATACGAACAACAAGCTAAGTATATAATCAACAATTCAATCAACATGTAATTGTCTTTTTGACTTGGTAAAAACTCACTTTAATATCTCATTATATATCTAACAAGTTTTTATATTCATTAGACTAGGTTACTAACACATTTCTATACTTGAACATTGAAAAAAAAGCATTTTCTGGACATTCTGCTAAGTGGCGCTGCGGCGCCACTTTTGTACTGGGTCTTGGTGCTGCGGTGCCGTGGCGCTGCGGCTTGGTACCCAACATTTATAGAGTGATTTTAACCCATTAAAACACATAATAACATAATTAAATTATGCAAATTGTACTGTTCTTGATGTGTTGAACATAAATTCCTAAAATTTAACGCCATTAATTCGTTATAAAACCAAATCCAACCATTCAAATTTTGTTTTGTTCGTTTTAGCATGCATAATCATATACAAGTGGAAATTTTACAGAACAATTTATGTTTGACATATTAAAATCACGTATAAGGCCATATGGCCATATTCTATACTCTGTAAATTTTTGAAACAACAAGTTATAATATTATGAAACTTATGATATGGAATCATATAAAATACATATTAAACATGCTACTATGACATAAAATCATGTATATAACCACATAGTCAATACACTTTCCAACCACAGAGAATTTTACAGAAATTTGGGAGCCATATTTTATAAAACTAAATGACGTAGAAAAGAAATGGGTTAAAAGGATTACCCAAGCGTAGAATTAATAGAAGATGAATTCCTTCTCAGATGACTCTCACAATCCTCTTAACAATCTCTGAATTCTCAAATCTTTCTCTGTATCTCTCTTTGTTACGCTTTCTAGACTTAGGCAAATAATGAAGAAGAAAGAAGAAGACGTAAACAAAATAAGGAACAACTGACGCGTTGGTGGTCAGTTACCCAGTCATAGGTTAACTGCCCCCAACTCCCTTTAGGGCCATGTTTGGCTAGCTAAAATAGGTTTCAAAAAATCATTTAATTTAATAAACTTTATCATATAGTTTAAATAATGGCACACTCCTTTATAAAATAAATCAATATCTTATTTAATTTATTTTAAATAAAATATAATAATTTCTCATTAATTCACATAGTCACATACTTAAATTTCTCCTTTAATAATAATGTCAAATTATTAAATCTCTAATTAATAAATAAATTAATTAAAATAACATTAGGTTTATTAAATATTTCTTTTAATACAATAAGCTCACATAATGACATACTTCGAATAACGAAAATTCTTCACATTAATTTAATAAATATAACACATATAATTAAATTAATCTACCACAATTTCATCAATTAATTATTTAATCTAATAATTAATTCATCGAGAAATATTTATTCAATCCAATCAATATTAAAATTAAATTACAAAATGTCAGTTGTCACAAAGCACATGAATTCCTCTTCCCTATCACCTCTATATAAACCCTACCACATACCTCCCATATTCATCACCACAAAATTCAAATTCATCAAGAAAATTGGGGAACACATTGCACACTTGAGAGTAAGTTTCCTTCATATTGAGTTTCCATCTTCTCTCCACTGAAGTACTATAAAAACAATCAAGCTTTGGGGGAAGAACGGACTGTGCACACCAAGTGTTTGATAAATTGAGTGAACCAAGTGTAAGGGGAAGGAAGTGTGTGCTAGCAAGTTTTAACTTCCGGAGATCAATGGCTTCACAACCGACACCGAAACGCCAAAAGGGAGAGAGTTCAAGGTCAAATCCACCACCCCGTCCATTCGACCGCTGAAAATTCAGAAGTGCCGCCGCCACCGACCGGTACGATTATTTGGTTACCAAGGCTCTTACACCAGAGCGGGGGTTGGCACCGGATGCTCACGACAGAGAGATGATGCAACAAATCTAACAAAAAGGGTGGTTCAAGTTCACTGAGGAGCCCGAGGCCACCGCCGTTAATGTGGTCAAGGAGTTTTATACAAACGCCGAGGACAAGGCACCGTTCAATGCTTTTGTGCGAGGTCAATTGGTCCCATTTAGTCTAGACGCCATTAACATGTATTACCAGTTACGGGTACCTCGACAGTGCCAATATGCTCATTTGAGAGATTTTGACCCTGACTATGAGGAGGTTATCAAGGACGTGACCAAGTCGGGTATAACGTGGATAAAGGGTCGGAAGGGAGGCATAGTGTTTCACAGCAAAGATCTTAGTCGGTATGGTAAAATCTGGTACGCCTTCCTATGTGAGAAACTATTACCATCCACTCATACCTCGGACGTCACCAAGGAGAAGGCACTACTCCTTTTTGCTATTGTGCAAGACTTCATCATCAACGTCGGGGCCATAATTAATTTTTCAATTCGCCGATGTCTACGGGGTAACTTCTCAGGAGGCATGCCACATCCGTCCCTAATTTGTGGGTTGTGTTGTCAAGCAGGTGTTAGATGGTCTGATGATGAGCCCACCCTTATGCCACTGTAGCTGCTAGATTCGAGAATGATAACACGGTATTCGGTGTGGGCCGAAGGTGAATCTCATCCTCGAGGTTTAGGATTTATATTTCCATCAGCTTCGAAAGACGAGGCTGACGCTGTTGACACCTCGGGGGATGAGGATGAAGCTATGGGAGATCAAGGAATCGAGCAGGTACCGCAGACCGAGGCTATATCTAGTCCTCAGTTCCTTGAATTCCAAGATCACATGTTTTAATGCTATGAACGCATCTTTCGCCTCACTCAACACAACACTCCGAAGCTTCAACCCGGTGGCTCACTATCCATATCAACAACCCGGACCACTTCATCGATTTCCTCCTAGTGATTCAGATGATGAAGACCACCAACCACCTCCCTAGACTTAGGCGATTGTAGAGAAGTCCTCATGCACTTAATTTCATTTTTATACAACGAGGGCATTGTGTTACTTAAGTTTGGGGGATTTAATTATTTATTTAGTTGCATGCATTTTGTTATTTTTGTTTTCATTTATAGTTTGCATAGTAGATTTGGTGTTTGCATAGTAGTCTAGGATTGTGCATTGTTGTCAATTCTGTTATTCTAAGTTTCTGTTATTTTCAGTTAAAAAAAAAATTAGTGATCCTATTGTGTTTACATATGTCCACTAGTTCTGCAGTTCATGTTATTTGTGGGCCAATGATGATATTATGTACAAGTTAACCAATACAGTATTGATTATTAGAACTGTGATACAATTTCTGTTATAAATCGATTCTTGGACTTGTTTAAAACTGTTATAAAAAGGTTAGCACTAATAACATCTTTGTTGACCGATTAGTTCAAATTGATACATAAATAGTTTCTAAAGGATAATGCTAGGGTGAATGGGAAAACGATAAGGATAGGCATAAAGGCTAAAATTATGCAAGAACCTAAGTTTGGGGGAGTATATGTGGGGTATATAAGCTTTGAAATATATATATATATATATATATATATATATATATATATATATATATATATATATATAAATTATTTGAAACATGTTGAGTCTTGTGGTGGGTTGAGGAGAAACACTTTGTGAGGTCCCCAAATCCGGGTCCTAAATCACCGCGGATCCGATTCGATCATTCTATACAACTATTACTATTTTTGCGGAAAATATAAACATAAATTGTTTATACACTAAACTTACATACTTTTTCTCAAGGTCGAGTAACCTTAACTTATACACAATTCATAACTATCTAACACATAACATCATTATCAAACTATACTATTACAAAACTAATCGCGCACATTAACTTTAAGCTGGAACTATCTTTAACCTTTCCTTGTATCCGACGTATTCGTCTTAATCTGCAATGTTTATCATGATATAGCAAGGGTGAGCATAAGGATTGCCCATCAAGTTTAAATTCAATAATATAACGATATATCATGATTGAAAGATTCTGAATAATAAGCTAGCTATAATTCAATAATATAATTGTGAACTAGCAGGAATAAACTTTTGACTGAACAAGTATTATACATGAACAAATATATCTGAACCAACTAGTAATGAAGGTGATCAGCCTTTCATACCTGATTTATAGATGCAATATGTACAGAGTACAATTCATGGCAACCAGCAATGATTAACCATAAGCTTATCTGAATGAAACACTCTAAGTAGAGTTAAGTAAAAATAAACTTGCTTGAACCGTTGATTACTTCTATGTAATTTATATCGCTTTATCCGAAGACCTAATATTAGTAATATTGATATCCAATATTAGAATAATATCATTACAGTATAATATTATTATATATATAAACATAGAATAACCTAAACATATAACGCATAACCCTATTAGTCTATAATACACATAAGACTCGGTATCAAGTCAAACTATTGCAGTCTATCTTGATTCCGACAAAATTCTAAAGTCTCGACGGTCTAGTCGGACTTTTATTCACGAGTTTAAGTTCAATTAAACTCTGCCTTAACACCTAACAATTATCTCAGATAATTCTAATATCAGTCAAAATATTTTTCATAAGCTCGTAATAATTTTTAAATAATTATTACTATTTATCGTGAATTTGCAATCACTAAAACGTATTTAAATAAATTAAATACCACATAATTTTTTTATCATTAACATTTATTTATTTTCAAATATTAATGAAATACATGTCATAATATTATAATATATTTATAATACCACAAAGTATTTTTTAATACTTTAAAATCACCTTTATATGATTTTTAAACAATTTAATTCATTATTCGATAGTTCCTTTTAATATTAAAATATTAATATTTTCATGACAAAATATCAAAAGTTATAGTTTATAACTCAAAATATTTTTCTAACCCTTAAATCATTTTTATATGATTTATAAAACATTAATTCTATTTTTTCATAATTTATTTAATATATTTATTAAATAAACTAATTATCATTAGTATTGATTAATTAATGAAATTCATCAAAAAATATTAAAAGTCATCAAAAATAACTTAAAATATTTTCCTAATACCATAATATAATTTTTCATGATTTTTCATGAATTAAAACCATTTTAAATAATTTATTTAATATTATAATTAAATAAATTAAATACCATTTATATTCCAAAAATATTAAATATTTATGAAATATACTTAAAATAATTAAAAACTATTTTTCAGATTTTAAAATAATTTTTCAGAATTTATTTTATATTTTTAATAATTAAAAACTATTTTTATCTATTTATTAATTAAAATAATTAATTTTTAAAACTAACTGTCGCTAAAGAGGCCTATAGCGACAGACCCGTCGCTATAGGTGTTATTGGCTTGTTCTTGAGGCTGCCCAAAAATGCATGTCAATAGACAAGGTAGGTGGTTTGACCAAATTTATAACCGTGTTCTTGTTGCTTCTTGGTTGATACTTTATATTAAGATTGTAGTATATGTGTAGCACTTCAACTAGAATCAAGTTTCATGGAAATCATACATCACAACAAAAAGATATCGACCTCTAAAAATCATGTCAGGCATGTTCTTCATTTTCTGGGTTACCCAGAAATGAAGAACAGCCAAGGTACCTATTTTGAAGCTTTAAATCATAACCTCCTAGACTTAGTTTGTGCAATCTAGTGGTCCAATAGTGTAGAATACATGACAGTGTATAACGACATAACATCAGATCATCTTAACAACAACAGATCTAAGATATAAAGGCCGGTCAAACTAGGGGTCAGGAAACGATCTTTGAATATCTGGGTTTTCCCAAAATCTTCATCCGGTCATTTGGTCAACAGTCGTTTGACCACCATTATCTATGATTCAGTTATGTATCTGGTTTTTCTAAGAGCATTATTGGGTAGTCCTTATGTCAGGCTACAAGATGAAAACCATAACTTATCCAAACAACTAAACACGTGCAAGATCCGAGCCTTAAAAATGGTTGTCAGACGAGATCTGGGTTTCTGGGTTGCCCAGAAACTCAGTCTCCGTGAACGGTCAACGATGTTTGACCAATAATAACTCACGATCTAAACATTCTATGACCCTGTTATCAGTTTCAAATCACAGTCATCATGTCATAGAACAGATTCAAAACATAAAATACATAAAACATCTAACACATAAAGATCTAGAGGCCCTAACATTCGACTGTCAGGCCACTTATCAACATTTTTGAAAAATGCTATTTCGTGCACTTTGATGTTATGGATTCACTATATAGCAACCCAGATCATCAAGTGACACCCTAATACACAACTTAAAACAACATATCATAACAAATAACATGGATCACAAGATTTCCAAATTTTAGGGTTTGTATACCTTTAATGCTTTGATCTTGATTTCTGATCTTTGAGTTCTGATCTTGTTAAGCTATAAACTCAACTTGGCTAATCTTATCTCACTATCTCACTCTAAATTTCGAAGTTGAAGAGAGAGAATGGGCTTGGAGAAAATGAAAATGAAAGTATGCATTTTCTCTCTCTTAATCTAATATAAATGGCATGATTCAATGTATCTAGTTGCTAGTGTTAGGTTTGTAATATTCATGAACGCAATCAAATTACACAAAGTAAGCGGAAACGTGTAAAAATCAGAGTTTAAAATTTTACAAATCATATACCCGGATCATCCTTTATGCACAATTATTAATTAAACGAAAAGATATGAAGAACAAGAATCATACCCTTGAAGATTCGAGCTTCCTCAGGTATCCTTTTCGCGTTCAACTTGAATCCACCAGGTTTGGTTCCTTCCTTTGATCAACGTCAGCCACCCAAGTGTTTGGCCTCTAGAGGTGATCCACCAAGGAAGAAGAAAGACTCAAGAAGATGGGTGTTTGGCAAAACCCTAGTTTTTCTATCTCTCATAGAAAAGGGTATACTCTCCTAACTATTGGAATTACGTATTCACGTGTGTTGTGAAAGTCTCAACCATAACTCTCATAATAAGACTCATCTTCTTTATAGATGTGGTCAACTCTCCTTAACAATTAAGGAATTAGGCTTTTATTTTAATTAATTAAAATCCTTTAATTAATTAGCCTCTCAATCTTATTAGGATTAATTAAACTCTTTTAATTAATTAGCCTCCTAATCTTATTAGGATATTTGAGAGTACTTTATTAATTAATTCCCAAACTCCTTTAGAAATTAAATAATAATAATAGTAATAATAATAATAAGACTCCTCTTATTAATTTATATTTAATATTTCTAAAATATTAAATAATAAATATTAAGCTATTTAATTTATTCTATCACCATAGATTAAATTAAATATACTTAACTTATTATTACGATTATGCCATTAACTTCTTAAATAATTATTCTTCCTTTTATGGTGTTACCCTTTAAGTTCTCCATATTAAACCGGTTGTGAATAAATCAATTAGAAACAATTCTAATCTTATTTAAATAAATAAATTAAATTATTAATTTATTTAAATAAATAATATTTATTCTACAATAGGGATAAGCCTCCCTAGCGATCAATGACTTTTCAGATAATATAGATTTCAACATTAATCATAAAGAAACCTTTGAGTTAATAGTTACCGTACAATTCAATCATTCTACCATACAATGTCCCAGTTAAATATAAGACATGGAATTACTGTCAAGTCTTATTTTATTTAATTATATGTATTTCGACTCTGAAATGCACAACTCCAAATAATGCAAATTAGAAACTCCTTTCTAATTTCATTCTGCCTTGGTCAAGGACTACTAAGTTGTCATTTATCGAATCACATAGGACATTTCTCTTCTTTTACTAGAAGTGGTAGATTCTTTATTGATCATACATTATCTCCATGTACAACTTATTATACCCAAGCATACCCTTTGATATACCCTAAGGGTCTTAAGGAATAAGTCAAAGTATAACTCATCATACACAAGATACTATGATGATCTGAAGTCCAAGGATCACTTGTACTACTATCACTACCGGAATTCCTATTAACAGGCAAGTAAAACTCCATTAGGTATTCCTTAGCGAGCCACGTTCATTGAACTTATTCTCTAATAAGCACCTACATACTTGCTTTAGTGTCTCCACACAAATGATCACGAGATCAATCATCCTTATCCAATGAGAAAGCAACGTATATACCAATCTATCCGGATTCACTAATCCCCAATTTAGTAATCCAACGATTGGGAACTATTTTAGTTTTAAGCTTTCTAAGAATTTAGATCTCATTAGAATGATCATCATCATTATTCTAAAAGCATTGCTTAAAACTAAGGATTTATCACATATTATAAAATAACATCATGTAGATAATTAAAAGCCTTTAATAAATAAATACTTTTTATTAATAAATGAATAAGATTGTTACAAAGTATATGCTTTATCATCAAACACGATTGGCTTGTGTGCATACTACTTTCAGCTAGTTGGCATACCTATCTAATATAAAATTGATATAGAGCACATGGGATAAACATTAGGGTGATGACTCACAAGATTTGCAAAATCTTTTGCTTAAGTTTAAGAAAAGGGCATTTTGGTCTTTTTCCTTTTAATTTAATGGCATTTTTGACATTTGACCAAACCCTTAGGGTTTGGGTTTAGGGTTTAAACCCTTTAGGGTTTAGGGTTTAACCCTTAACTTGCAATTTAATTTCTAAGATTTCCAAATTTCAGTTTCAAAATATAAAAATAATATTTCTAAACCATAATTAATATTTTCTAATTATATTAAAATTTCTTAATCACAATTTAAATCTTGAAAATTAGGATTAATATTTCCTAATTAACATTAAAATTATTTAAATTAACAATTAGGTTTTCCCTAATTATATATTAGGATTGTCGGAACCGAAATTAGGATTTCCAGAACCGATTTTAGGGTTTCTGGTAATTTGCTAGAGTTTTCTAACCGAATGTTGACGTTCTTAAAATAAACTTAGGGTTTTTTACATATATCGTTTATCTGATCAACCCTTGACCCTTAACCACATACTGAACACATATACACAGAACATATTCACTTATTCCCTTGATCCTAAATAATTTACCTAAATCCTTCACAGAATTTTGAAATCCTCAAAATTTCTTCTTAAAAATATCAAACGTATACCCTTATTTTCTGTCTAGGTTATAATTTTGAACTTTAAATAATTTAATTAAAATTTTAAAATTTTTTTAAATTCTCGGGTTGTCACACTCACCCCTTCTTCTAAAAATTTCATCCCCGAAATTTACCTTACACCTTACACCTTACACCATACACCATACACCATTCATCATACATTCTCATCATCACATGCTACCCAATACACCTCTCACAAGAGTTATAATTTTGAAATTGTGCTGAGGGGTTTTACAGACTATTGTCTATCATTTTCGCAAAAGGTTTTATGGAAATTTATCCGCAAATCGTCATAACTTACGGACATAGTGGGTAATTAATCCAGTATGCCTTGTACTTAATAAGTACTGCTGGTCGACTCTATTTCTCGTCACTGTCATAGGCAAAAAATTCTACCTCAGTCTTATTGGATTCCGCACAAAAACAATTTGGTTCGGGAAATTTTTCAAAGAACTCTAAGAGTTTTCATAAACTTTAGTCTAGCTGAATCGAATAGCATAGACACATATCAATAATTCAATTCGATCGAATTATTTAGGTGCAGCCAAACCCCGTTAGCAAATTAAAATTTTTGAAAATATTTTTGAGAATAACGTCATGATGCCGTACTGTATTAACAGTCCGTTTGAGGATGCCGTCATCGTATGACTTTGTCATAACACATCATACAATAGTGGAACAATGATTTTTAGATCGGATTCGCACTAAGTATTCCTGTATTTATAACTCCATCACTTTTTATCATCTTTGCACCAGGTTACATGGTACATAAGTGATAAATAAAATAACTTCGATATTTCAAATCATTTGCGTCTAGCTGAAATAAGTAGCATACACTATACTTTAAACCGTTTCAAAAATGATTACGAGTCTACATTTTTTTTTTCAAAAGCACATAGTGCGTATTTAGCTTGATGTCAAAATTTCGAAGTCTAGTATAGCTAGGAGTTTCGAAAAACTTATGTCTCCACTAATAATCATTTGCTTAATCAATCTATCTGTTCTTATTATCCTCAATATTCCGTTTACACACAACTATACCCAGTTCGTCAAACCACACTTATGAGTTCATTTACTTGCCACAATCATATGAGTTTAAGAACTTATCCTAGTCAGACCTTTGGCGTCCATTCGCTGAGGGGTTCATAAACATTTCATATAACTATGAATCAAGAATGTCACATAAGTATGAATTTTAAGAACTCGTACTTAACCTGATATTCTCTACCTATGACCTATCTATCTGTTATACACATGAGAAAGGAATCACCCTCTTAACATGCATATAGTAAATAGCGCGACACAAATATTTCAATGATTATCATTGCCAGAACTAAGTAGTTTTTACACCAAGTACAATTCCCTGCCTATACAAGGAATCATACAACTCAGCTGCTGACATGAGTCCTCAATTGAATCACCACCTAACCTTAACACCCTTCTCAATACGAATTTCATTCAACTCGTATTCATAATCCTTTACTAAATCTGTACCAATTAACACAGCAATCTTGCTATAAACTTTCCAATCATCAGATTGATTCTTATCCCTGCTATCACCTTATCAGATCATGGGGTGATCTCATCGTATATATTACGATTCATTTCTACGACTTGATCGTTTTGTTTTACAATCTCCTATCCCTGCACTTTGAGCCTTTTAAACTCGATCTATTCACCACTACTGTTCAACTTTATTATCAGAGTTAGGGAACTCCGTATCTTTACAACTCGCCGAGATCCGTCTTTAAATCTTACTGACCAACTAACTCTATATGAGTTAGATCTTATCCTAATCACTGCGGTAATTGGTCTCAGGTATTCCTACCTACGCTTTATAACCAACAGCTTTGATACCAACTGTGAGGTCCCCAAATCCGGGTCCTAAATCACCTAGGATCCGGTTCGATCATTCTATACAACTATTACTATTTTTGCGGAAGATATAAACATAATTTGTTTATACACTAAACTTACATACTTTTTTCCAAGGTCGAGTAACCTTAACTTATACTCAATTCATAACTATCTAACACATAACATCATTATCAAACTATACTATTACAAAACTAATCGCGCACATTAATTTTAAGCTGGAACTGTCTTTAACATTTTCTTGTATTCGACGCGTTTGTCTTAATCTGCAATGTTTATCATGATATAGCAAGGGTGAGCATAAGGATTGCCCAGCAAGTTTGAATTCAATAATATAACGATATATCATGATTGAAAGAGTCTGAATAATAAGCTGGCTATAATTCAACAATATAATTGTGAACTAGCAGGAACAAACTTTTGACTGAACAAGTATTATACATGAACAAATATATCTGAACCAACTGGTAATGAAGATGATCAGCCTTTCTTACCTAACTTATACATGCAATATGTACAGAGTACAATTCATGGCAACCAGCAATGATTAACCATAAGCTTATCTGAATGAAATAATCTTAGTAGAGTTAAGTAAAAACAAACTTGCCTGAACCGTTGATTACCGCTACGCAATTTATATCGCTTTATCCGAAGACCTAATATTAGTAATATAGATATCCAATATTAGAATAATATCATCACAGTATAATATTACTATATATATAAACATAGAATAACATAAACACATAACACATAACCATATCAGTCTATAACACACATAAGACTCGGTATCAAGTTAAACTATTGCAGTCTATCTTGATTCTGATAAAATTCTAAATTCCCGACGGTCTAGTCGGACTTTTATTCACGAGTTTAAGTTCAATTAAACTCTGCATTAACACCTAACAATTATCTTTGATAATTCTAATATCAGTCAAAATATTTTTCATAAACTCGTAATAATTTTTAAATAATTATTACTATTTATCGTGAATTTTTAATCATTAAAAACGTATTTAAATAAATTAAATACCACATAATTCTTTTATCATTAATATTTATTTATTTTCAAATATTAATGAAATACATGTTATAATATTATATATTTATAATATCACAAAGTATTTTTTAATACTTTAAAATCACATTTATATGATTTTTAAACAATTTAATTCATTATCCGATAATTGCTTTTAATATTAAAATATTAATATTTTTATGACAAAATATCAAAAGTTATAGTTTATAACTCAAAATATTTTTCTAACCCTTAAATCATTTTTATATGATTTATAAAACATTAATTCTATTTTTTCATAATTTATTTAATATATTTATTAAATAAACTAATTATCATTAATATTGATTAATTAATGAAATTCATCACAAAATATTAAAAGTCATCCAAAATAACTTAAAATATTTTCCTAATACCATAATATAATTTTTCATGATTTTTCATGAATTAAAACTATTTTTAAATATTTTATTTAATATTATATTTAAATAAATTAAATAACATTTATATTACAAAAATATTAAATATTTATGAAATATACTTAAAATAATTAAAAACTATTTTTCAGATTTTAAAATAATTTTTTGAAATTTATTTTGAACTTTTATTAATTAAAAACCATTTTTATCTATTTATTAATTAAAACAATTAATTTCTAAAACTAACTGTCGCTAAAGAGGCCTATAGCGACAGACCCGTCGCTATAGGTGTTCTTGGCTTGTTCTTGAGCCTGCCCAGAAACGTATGTCAATAAACAAGGTAAGTAATTTGACCAAATTTATAACCGTGTTCTTGTTGCTTCTTGGTTGATACTTTATATTAAGTGTAACGATCCCAAAATAGGTCCATTCCATCCAACCTATTCTGAGTCGCCAAATGCATGGTACAGAAAACAACTACAACTTTATTACAACAATTGTCGTGCAAAATACAACAACACATATGCTATGAGTTTGGATACAAATATATACCAAGTGTGACTCATGTTCCAACCGTGGACATCACCTCACAATGACACCTTACATAAAGGTATAGTCAAAAACTGTTTTAGAAATTAGAATCTTTGGGAAGTGCTCAAGGAAACCTTCGTACATGGGAGGCCACGCGTCTAGGTTATGATAGATATCATATGGCCACAGAATTATCCTTGGTTGACCCAATAGACCCCAAAGAAAAACGAGAAGATTACTATCATATTCTTCCCAATGGTGAGTCTTCTCTTAACTTATCATTATCTCCACTGTCTCTAATTGAGAATTATAATTCAAACAAACACCAAGATTATATAGGTAGTGCCCATAGATATACTCAGCAAGTGGATGAGCACAACACTGTCCTATGATGACACGAGGTTGTATGTCATTAGACATCTTGTATGATAGTGACAAAACACCCTTCCAACGTTGGGTTCGCCTCACCCTATTTTCTTCACCAAATATAACTACTAAATGATGACCACCGTTCTATTACCTTGTTACCCTCGCTCGACCCAGCTACACTCTTATTACCTGAAAGGAATTGTGAACAGAAAGGTGAGCACAACTAGCCCAGTAAAAAATATCATGACTAAAGATAATTTAATTATCAATAGCCTTCATCAACAATAAATCAGAGATTTAGAACATATGGTAAATGATAAAAATTTCAACCATAGTTGCAGCGGAACGAGCAATCCATTAGAAGAGTCAAATAGACTATAAAGTCTATTATCTTCTCCATGTTAAAAATCCACCAACAATGTTTTATCCCTGTAACATCAATCAACAATTCTGGTCCACAATCATATGAATAACTCATAATCATAACTGTAGTTCTAAATTCCTCTTCTCATCCAGGACGATGATAATTTTCATCACCTATCTTTACCTGAAACATCAAAGATCATGGTTACACCAAATCACATTTCCTGTTCATAATCATACTAATAACTTCATCTTTGCACTACGTCCAAAGATATTCATTTGTATCACCAGTTGGTCATGTTTATCTCAACATCTGTTCATCTTTGCACTACTGGCCAAAGATATTCAACAACATGTCATCTTTGCACTACGGGCCAAAGATATTCATCAACAATTCATCTTTGCACTACAGGCCAAAGATATTCATCAATATTTCATATTTGCACTATAGGCCAAAGATATTAATATCTCAAAGAAATATATAATCATTTCAGAATTTATATAAACAATAATTATAACCATGTTGATCAATTCACCTTTGCACTTAAGCTAAAGATATTCACTTATAAATTCAATGGTCATGATCATACCAGTCACAATTCAACTTTGCACTACAGGCCAAAGAGAACCCTAGTCATGATCATACCAATAATCTACCCATCTTTACACTCTAGTGAAAGAGAATTTCAACATCAGGGTTATAAAAATGTTATATATGATAATAAAATCAATATAATCAATACATAGTTTTAATCTCAAGAGTAATATTCATAACTCAACTATAATTTGGTTAGAAAAAGAAACCAATTTTTATCGTGAATAGTAACTCGTGAATAGTAACTCATGAATAGTAACTCGTGAATAGTAACTCATAAATAGTAAACTCTACACAAAAAGGTAGAAATTCCACAATAAAATCCATACCAGTATTTCGGTATAATGATATTGAAAGAATAACATTTCTTAAGCTTATAAACAATTTATTTAAATTGTTTACACTTACTAAATAATGCATTTAATCATTCAAAAATACCAAACTCATAAGATTTTATCACCAATAACCAAAACCCTCATCAAAAATCTGCATATACCTCATATAGGATTCTCAAGCTATAAAATCCTATTTTCCAATTTTCTTACTTCACATAACATATTTAATTCATTTACTCATAACTAGTACGTTTTCATGAAAAATACCAAATCAGTTCCAAAAATATTTCTTTCCTGGAATTTAGCAGAATATAGTTCCATATTGAACATATATTTTTCTCAGAATTTTTAAAAGTCACTTACTATTTTTCATATGGCCAAAATAGCCAAATATTTAGACATTTATCAAAAATTGTACTTTTGTCTAAAAATTCTGAAATTTACAGAGTATACTTCTATCATATACATGTACTCCCAATAAAAATTTCATCAATTTTGGAGTTAACTACAAGGAATTATAAGTTGTTACTTTTAAAATAGTCTTTTCTCATAAAATTCATAACTCTCAATCTATACATCCAAAAATCACCATTTTTGGATACAATCAAGAAAACTCATCAAAATATCATTTCAAATTTTTCCAGAATTTTTAAAGATCAGAAAAATTACGAAACTAAAAATCATAACAACCCTTAAAATCCCTTAATATCCCTTACAATCCCTTACAATCCCTTACTATCCCTTACAATTCCTTACAATCTCTTACTATCCCTTACCTCAAAAGAGCAGTACTTCTGTCTGGATATCGGATATGATGCTGAAGGAAACTTGCACTAATGAATAGCAACTCACCAAGTATCTAAAAACTCACAAAATATACTTCATAATATAGAGAGAGAAAGAGAGAAAGCTTATGTTTCTGGTGTGATTTTTAATTCTAACTTAGCCCTCTATTTATAGAAAAATTTTGGTAGGTTTGACCTGCAACCTGATGGCTTTACCTGCTACTATTCCCACCCACCATATTTGAAATATAATTCAGCACACTTCTTCACCAACCACAAGTGGGGCCCACCAATTCTAGAATTTTCCACCAAAATGATAAACTCTGAAAATTCAACAATTTCTGAACCAGTCATCTCGTAAAATTCATAATAAATCATACGTTCATTTTTAACGGTTCAAAATTTGTGGACATATACTCAACTTATATATGTATAACATATCCAAAAATTACCACGATCCAACGGTCGGATTAAAAATTATAACACCCGCAAAATATCTCAAAAATCCTAATTTTTTAATACCTCCATTCCGATAAAAATACGGATAAAAACCTCAACATTAACTCCTTCATTTTTAATCACAAAAATATATCCCTCATTTATATCCACATAAAATAAATATTTTCTTATCATATGAATTAATAATTAATTATTCACAAATAATATTACAGAATCACATTTATGACAACCAGGCCGTTCCCAGGAAAGAGGGGGCTTTCCAATAAGAATTTCTCCTTACTGGCGCGCAATTAAATGACCAAACCTCTCCTTAGACAGAACTTTCTAGACATTGTCAATAATGCTATCTAATAATATTATTTAAATAATATGAATTATTGATCTGATAATGAAAAATACTATGCAACAACAATTATTGAAACAACAATAATATAAAATATCAATGCAGCAATTATTGAATCAATAATAAAATATTGAACAATAATTACTGTAACAATTATTGAGTAGTGCCTTCTTACGTAAGGATCAATAATTCAAAAATACTGTGCAATACCATGTGCTACTATGCAATAACGCGTATTACTGTATTTTAACCACCGGGTATTCTAATAGTGTTAACGGTAACAACTACGCCGTTAATTATAAAAACTCAATTTTTTTGTCGTTATCTTCATCCGACAGTTATTCTGTTATGGGGCCCACAAATGGCTGCGCCGTCGTACGAATATTCCCCGACAGAAAGAATATTCCACGACCAAACGAATATTCCCCGAGAAAAATGATTATTTTATAACCACTTGCTTATTTTGAAAAAAAAATTCATATTTCACCCATAACTTTAAACTTTTATCAATTTAACCATTTACTGAATAGTAATTATAAGAAAAATTGAATACTTTTATTTCATAAAATTCGGGGTCTTACAATCTCCCCTCCTTATGAAATTTCGTTCCCGAAATTTACGTACCTGGTATTTTGAAGAGTTGAGAATACCTTACTTTCATTTCAGATTTCATCTTCCCTGTCATCATGATATCTCCATTGCTTATCTCCTGTATTTCAGATATCATTCTAGAATACAGCTTCAAAACAAGGGTTAATTGAATAAATTAACATATCACATAATATCCTGATATTATGACTGACCAACAAATAAGCTTAGGTAGGACACACTAGCGAAGGATTTACTCATCACACCCTTCCTAGTTCTATTCCCCGATCTCCGCCAGAGACCATATCCCTAAGCTCTGATACCAAATGTAACGACCCCAAAATAGGTCCATTCCATCCAACCTATTCTGAGTCGCCAAATACATGGTACAGAAAATAACTACAACTTTATTACAACAATTATCGTGCAAAATACAACAACACATATGCTGTGAGTTTGGATACAAATATATACCAAGTGTGACTCATGTTCCAACCGTGGACATCACCTCACAATGACACCTTACATAAAGGTATAGTCAAAAACTGTTTTAGAAATTAGAATCTTTGGGAAGTGCTCAAGGAAACCTTCGTACATGGGAGGCCACGCGTCTAGGTTATGATAGATATCATATGGCCACAGAATTATCCTTGGTTGACCCAATAGACCCCAAAGAAAAACGAGAAGATTACTACCATTGGGAAGAATATGATAGTAATCTTCTCGTTTTTCTTTGGGGTCTATTGGGTCACCCAAGGATAATTCTGTGGCCATATGATATCTATCATAACCTAGACGCGTGGCCTCCCATGTACGAAGGTTTCCTTGAGCACTTCCCAAAGATTCTAATTTCTAAAACAGTTTTTGACTATACCTTTATGTAAGGTGTCATTGTGAGGTGATGTCCACGGTTGGAACATGAGTCACACTTGGTATATATTTGTATCCAAACTCACAGCATATGTGTTGTTGTATTTTGCACGACAATTGTTGTAATAAAGTTGTAGTTATTTTCTGTACCATGTATTTGGCGACTCAGAATAGGTTGGATGGAATGGACCTATTTTGGGGTCGTTACATTTGGTATCAGAGCTTAGGGATATGGTCTCTGGCGGAGATCGGGGAATAGAACTAGGAGGGGTGTGATGAGTAAATCCTTCGCTAGTGTGTCCTACCTAAGCTTATTTGTTGGTCAGTCATAATATCGGGATATTATGTGATATGTTAATTTATTCAATTAACCCTTGTTTTGAAGCTGTATTCTAGAATGATATCTGAAATACAGGAGATAAGCAATGGAGAAATCATGATGACAGGGAAGATGAAATCTGAAATTAAAGTAAGGTATTCTCAACTCTTCGAAATACCAGGTACGTAAATTTCGGGGACGAAATTTCATAAGGAGGGGAGATTGTAAGACCCCGAATTTTATGAAATAAAAGTATTCAATTTTTCTTATAATTACTATTTAGTAAATGGTTAAATTGATAAAAGTTTAAAGTTATGGGTGAAATATGAATTTTTTTTCAATATAAGCAAGTGGTTATAAAATAATCATTTTTGTCGGGGAATATTCGTTTGGTCGTGGAATATTCTTTCTGTCGGGGAATATTCGTACGACGGCGCAGCCATTTGTGGGCCCCATAACAGAATAACTGTCGGATGAAGATAACGACAAAAAAATTGAGTTTTTATAATTAACGGCGTAGTTGTTACCGTTAACACTATTAGAATACCCGGTGGTTAAAATACAGTAATACGCGTTATTGCATAGTAGCACATGGTATTGCACAATATTTTTGAATTATTGATCCTTACGTAAGAAGACACTACTCAATAATTGTTACAGTAATTACTGTTCAATATTTTATTATTGATTCAATAATTGCTGCATTGATATTTTATATTATTGTTGTTTCAATAATTGTTGCTGCACAGTATTTTTCATTATCAGATCAATAATTCATATTATTTAAATAATATTATTAGATAGCATTATTGACAATGTCTAGAAAGTTCTGTCTAAGGAGAGGTTTGGTCATTTAATTGCGCGCCAGTAAGGAGAAATTCTTATTGGAAAGCCCCCTCTTTCCTGGGAACGGCCTGGTTGTCATAAATGTGATTCTGTAATATTATTTGTGAATAATTAATTATTGATTCATATGATAAAAAAATATTTATTTTATGTGGATATAAATGAGGGATATATTTTTGTGGTTAAAAAAAAATGAAGGAGTTAATGTTGAGATTTTTATCCGTATTTTTGTCGGAATGGAGGTATTAAAAATCAGGGTTTTTGAGATATTTTGCGGGGGTTATAATTTTTAATCCGACCGTTGGATCGTGGTAATTTTTGGATATGTTATACATATATAAGTTGAGTATATGTCCACAAATTTAGAACCGTTAAAAATGAACGTATGATTTATTATGAATTTTACGAGATGACTGGTTCAGAAATTGTTGAATTTTCGGAGTTTATCATTTTGGTGGAAAATTCTAGAATTGGTGGGCCCCACTTGTGGTTGGTGAAGAAATATGCTGAATTATATTTCAAATGTGATGGGTGGGAATAGTAGCAGGTAAAGCCATCAGGTTGCAGGTCAAACCTACCAAAATTTTCCTATAAATAGAGGGCTAAGTTAGAATTGAAAATCACACCAGAAACATAAGCTTTCTCTCTTTCTCTCTCTATATTATGAAGTATATTTTGTGAGTTTTTAGATACTTGGTGAGTTGCTATTCATTAGTGCAAGTTTCCTTCAGCATCATATCCGATATCCAGACAGAAGTACTGCTCTTTTGAGGTAAGGGATAGTAAGGGATTGTAAGAGATTGTAAGGGATATTAAGAGATTTTAAGGGTTGTTATGATTTTCAGTTTCGTAATTTTTCTGATCTTCAAAAATTCTGGAAAATTTTGAAATGATATTTTGATGAGTTTTCTTGATTGTATCCAAAAATGGTGATTTTTGGATGTATAGATTGAGAGTTATGAATTTTATGAGAAAAGACTATTTTAAAAGTAACAGCTTATAATTCCTTGTGGTTAACTCCAAAATTGATGAAATTTTTATTGGGAGTACATGTATATGATAGAAGTATACTCTGTAAATTTCAGAATTTTTAGACAAAAGTACAATTTTTGATAAATGTCTAAATATTTGGCTATTTTGGCCATATGAAAAATAGTAAATGACTTTTAAAAATTCTGAGAAAAATATATGTTCAATATGGAACTATATTCTGCTAAATTCCAGAAAAGAAATATTTTTGGAACTGATTTGGTATTTTTCATGAAAACGTACTAGTTATGAGTAAATGAATTAAATATGTTATGTGAAGTAAGAAAATTGGAAAATAGGATTTTATAGCTTGAGAATCCTATATGAGGTATATGCAGATTTTTGATGAGGGTTTTGGTTATTGGTGATGAAATCTTATGAGTTTGGTATTTTTGAATGATTAAATGCATTATTTAGTAAGTGTAAACAATTTAAATAAATTGTTTATAAGCTTAAGAAATGTTATTCTTTCAATATCATTATACCGAAATACTGGTATGGATTTTATTGTGGAATTTCTACCTTTTTGTGTAGAGTTTACTATTTATGAGTTACTATTCACGAGTTACTATTCATGAGTTACTATTCACGAGTTACTATTCACGATAAAAATTGGTTTCTTTTTCTAACCAAATTATAGTTGAGTTATGAATATTACTCTTGAGATTAAAATTATGTATTGATTATATTGATTTTATTATCATATATAACATTTTTATAACCCTGATGTTGAAATTCTCTTTCACTAGAGTGTAAAGATGGGTAGATTATTGGTATGATCATGACTAGGGTTCTCTTTGGCCTGTAGTGCAAAGTTGAATTGTGACTGGTATGATCATGACCATTGAATTTATAAGTGAATATCTTTAGCTTAAGTGCAAAGGTGAATTGATCAACATGGTTATAATTATTGTTTATATAAATTCTGAAATGATTATATATTTCTTTGAGATATTAATATCTTTGGCCTATAGTGCAAAGATGAAATATTGATGAATATCTTTGGCCTGTAGTGCAAAGATGAATTGTTGATGAATATCTTTGGCCCGTAGTGCAAAGATGACATGTTGTTGAATATCTTTGGCCAGTAGTGCAAAGATGAACAGATGTTGAGATAAACATGACTAACTGGTGATACAAATGAATATCTTTGGACGTAGTGCAAAGATGAAGTTATTAGTATGATTATGAACAGGAAATGTGATTTGGTGTAACCATGATCTTTGATGTTTCAGGTAAAGATAGGTGATGAAAATTATCATCGTCCTGGATGAGAAGAGGAATTTAGAACTACAGTTATGATTATGAGTTATTCATATGATTGTGGACCAGAATTGTTGATTGATGTTACAGGGATAAAACATTGTTGGTGGATTTTTAACATGGAGAAGATAATAGACTTTATAGTCTATTTGACTCTTCTAATGGATTGCTCGTTCTGCTGCAACTATGGTTGAAATTTTTATCATTTACCATATGTTCTAAATCTCTGATTTATTGTTGATGAAGGCTATTGATAATTAAATTATCTTTAGTCATGATATTTTTTACTGGGCTAGTTGTGCTCACCTTTCTGTTCACAATTCCTTTCAGGTAATAAGAGTGTAGCTGGGTCGAACGAGGGTAACAAGGTAATAGAACGGTGGTCATCATTTAGTAGTTATATTTGGTGAAGAAAATAGGGTGAGGTGAACCCAACGTTGGAAGGGTGTTTTGTCACTATCATACAAGATGTCTAATGACATACAACCTCGTGTCATCATAGGACAGGGTTGTGCTCATCCACTTGCTGAGTATATCTATGGGCACTATCTATATAATCTTGGTGTTTGTTTGAAGTATAATTCTCAATTAGAGACAGTGGAGATAATGATAAGTCAAGAGAAGACTCACCATTGGGAAGAATATGATAGTAATCTTCTCGTTTTTCTTTGGGGTCTATTGGGTCAACCAAGGATAATTCTGTGGCCATATGATATCTATCATAACCTAGACGCGTGGCCTCCCATGTACGAAGGTTTCCTTGAGCACTTCTCAAAGATTCTAATTTCTAAAACAGTTTTTGACTATACCTTTATGTAAGGTGTCATTGTGAGGTGATGTCCACGGTTGGAACATGAGTCACACTTGGTATATATTTGTATCCAAACTCACAGCATATGTGTTGTTGTATTTTGCACGACAATTGTTGTAATAAAGTTGTAGTTATTTTCTGTACCATGTATTTGACGACTCAGAATGGGTTGGGTGGAATGAACCTATTTTGGGGTTGTTACACATAAAGATCTAGAGGCCCTGACATTCGACTGTCATGCCACTTATCAACCTTTTTCCAAATTTTTGAAAAATGCTATTTCGTGCACTTTGATGTTATGGATTCACTATATGGCAACCTAGATCATCAAGTGACACCCTAATACACAACTTAAAACAACATATCATAACAAATAACATGGATCACAAGATTTCCAAATTTTAGGGTTTGTATACCTTTAATGCTTTGATCTTGATTTCTGATCTTTGAGTTCTGATCTTGTTAAGCTATAAACTGAACTTGGCTAATCTTATCTCACTATCTCACTCTAAATTTCGAAGTTAAAGAGAGAGAATGGGCTTGGAGAAAAAGTAAATGAAAGTATGCATTTTATCTCTCTTAATCTAATATAAATGGCTTGATTCAATGTATCTAGTTGCTAGTTGGCATTCCTATCTAATATAAAATAGATATAGAGCACATGGGATAAACATTAGGGTGATGACTAACAAGATTTGCAAAATCTTTTGCTTAAGTTTAAGAAAAGGGCATTTTGGTCTTTTCCTTTTAATTTAATGGCATTTTTGACATTTGAGCAAACCCTTAGGGTTTAGGGTTTGAATCCTTTAGGGTTTAGGGTTTAACCCTTAACTTACAATTTAATTTCTAAGATTTCCAAATTTTAGTATTCAAAATAAAAAAATAATATTTCTAAATTATAATTAATATTTTCTAATTATATTAAAATTTCTTAATCACAATTTAAATCTTGAAAATTAGGATTAATATTTCCTAATTAACATTAAAACTATTTAAATTAAGAATTAGGTTTTCCCTAATTATAAAGTAGGATTCCCGAAATCGAAATTAGGGTTTCCAAAACCGATTTTAGGGTTTCTTGTAATTCGCTAGAGTTTTCTAACCGAACGGTGACGTTCTTAAAATAAACTTAGGGTTTATTACAGATGTCGTTTATCTGATCAACCCTTGATGTGACAACCCCAAAATAGGTCCATTCCATCCAACCCATTTTGAGTCGTCAAATACATGGTACAGAAAACAACTACAACTTTATTACAACAATTGTCGTGCAAAATACAACAACACATATGCTGTGAGTTTGGATACAAATATATACCAAATGTGACATTGGACACCATCATGTATCAGCACCTCACAAAGGTACCTTACATAAAGGTACAGTCAAAAACTGTTTTAGAAATTAGAATCTTTGGGAAGTGCTCAAGGAAACCTTCGTACATGGGAGGCCACGCGTCTAGGTTATGATAGATATCATATGGCCACAGAATTATCCTTGGTTGACCCAATAGACCCCAAAGAAAAACGAGAAGATTACTATCATATTCTTCCCAATGGTGAGTCTTCTCTTGACATATCATTATCTCTACTGTCTCTAATTGAGAATTATACTTCAAACAAACACCAAGATTATATAGGTAGTGCTCGTAAAGATACTCAGCAAGTGGATGAGCACAACCCTGTCTTATGATGACACGAGGTTGTATGTCATTAGACATCTTGTATGATAGTGACAAAACACCCTTCCAACGTTGGGTTCGCCTCACCCTATTGGATTCACCAAATATAATTACTAAATGAACTTTTCTATACTGCTTCGGGAGAACATCCACAGCTAGAGACCACCGTTCTATTTCCCCGTTACCCTCGCTCGACCCAGCTACACTCTTATTACCTGAAAGGAATTGTGAAGCAAAAGGGTGAGCACAACTAGCTCAGTAAAGAATATCATGACTAAAGATAATTAAATTATCAATAGCCTTCATCAATAATAAATCAGAGATTTTGAACATATGGTAAATGATAAAAATTTCAACCATAGTTGCAGCGGAACATGCAATCCATTAGAAGAGTCAAATATACCATAAAGTCCATTATCTCTTTCATGTTAAAAATCCACCAACAATGTTTTATCCATGTAACATCACTCAATAGTTCCTTTCCACAATCATATGAATAACTCATAATCATAATTGTGACTATAAATTTTTCTTCGCACCCAGGACGAAGAATATTTTCATCACCTGTCTTTACCTGAAACATCAAAGATCATGGTTATACCAAATCACAGTTCCTGTTTATAATCATACTAACAAATCCATCTTTGCCCTACGGGCCAAAGATATTCATCAACAAACCATCTTTGCACTACGGGCCAAAGATATTCAACAACAGTTCATCTTTGCACTACAGGCCAAAGATATTCAACAACAGTTCATCTTTGCACTACAGGCCAAAGATATTCATCAACAGGCCATCTTTGCACTACATGCCAAAGATATTCATCAACAATTCATATTTGCACTACAGGCCAAATATATTCATATCTCAAAGAAATATATAATCATTTCAGAATTTATATAAACAATAATTATAACCATGTTGATCAATTCACCATTGCACTTAAGCTTAAGATATTCAATTATAAATTCAATGGTCATGATCATACCAGTCACAATTCAACTTTGCACTACAGGCCAAAGATATTCATTTGTATCATCAGTCGGTCATGTTCATCTCAACACCTGTTCATCTTTGCACTACAGGCCAAAGATATTCATCAAGTAATTATACATCTTTGCACTACAGGCCAAAGATATTCAGTAATATCATCATTTAGGACTGAGGATGATGAAAAATATCTTAAAGAGAACGAATCCAATGAGACAGAAGGACAAATAGTAGGGATTCGTATAACAGTTTATCCAAGATCAATAATACTTCATAATAATCAATTGTGAAGCAGAATTCAAAAATAAAGATCAAAACATGGATACAATCAAAGATAGTAACCATAATAGACATCTTGGACAAAAAGAGAAAATTTTATTTTTCGGTGAATAGTGCCGTATTCGTGAATAGTGCCGTATACGTGAGTAGTAACCCCCGACACAAAAAGTTCCAAATTTGATAAAAACTCATATCAATATTTCAGCATAATGATATTGAAGAAAATAATATCATTAAGAAGAAAATAATATCCCTTACCTCAAAATATCAGTACTTCTGGTCGGAATACCGGTATAAGGCTGAAAGAAACTTGCTCTGATGAATAGAAACTCTCAAAGTATCTAAATACTCACAAAATACACTCAATAATCTAGAGAGAGAAAGAGAGAAAACTTGTTTCTGGTGTGATTTTCAATTCTAACTTAGCCCTCTATTTATAGGAAAATTTTGGTAGGTTTGACCTGCAACCTGATGGCTTTACCTGCTACTATTCCCACCCACCACATTTGAAATATAATTCAGCACATTTCTTCACCAACCACAAGTGGGACCCACCAATTCTTGAATTTTCCACCAAAAATGATTTATAACCTGATTTCCGAATCAGCCACCTCTTAAAATTCATAACAAATCATACGTTCATTTTTAACGGTTCAAAATTTATGGACATATATTCAACTTATATATGTATAACATATCCAAAAATTACCACGATCCAACGGTCGGATTAAAAATTATAACCCCCGCAAAATATCTCAAAAATCCTAATTTTTAATACCTCCATTCCGACAAAAATACGGATAAAAACCTCAACATTAACTCCTTCATTTTTAACCACAAAAATATATCTCTCATTTATATCCACATAAAATAAATATTTCCTTATCATATGAATCAATAATTAATTATTCACAAATAATATTACAGAATCACATTTATGACAACCAGGTCGTTCCCAGGAAAGAGGGGGCTTTCCAATAAGAATTTCTCCTTACTGGCGCGCAATTAGATGACCAAACCTCTCCTTAGACAGAACTTTCTAGACATTACCAATAATGCTATCTAATAATACTATTCAAATAATATGAATTATTGATCTGATAAAGGAAAATACTGTGCAGCAACAATTATTGAAACAACAATAATATAAAATATCAACGCAGCAATTATTGAATCAATAAAATAAAATATTGAACAGTAATTACAGTAACAATTATTGAGTAGTGCCTTCTTACGTAAGAATCAATAATTGGTGCAATACCGTGTGCTACTGTATTTTAACCACCGGGTATTCCAACAGTGTTAACGGTAACAACTACGCCGTTATTTGTAAAAACTCAAATTTGTCATTTTCTTCATCCGACAGTTATTCTGTTATGGGGCCCACAAATAGCTGCGCCGTCGTACGAATATTCCCCGACAGAAAGAATATTCCACGACCAAACGAATATTCCCCGACAAAAATGATTATTTTATAACCACTTGTGTATTTTGAAAAATTTTCACATTTCACCCATTACTTTAACTTTTTATCAATTTAACCATTTACTGAATTGTAATTATAAGAAAAATTAAATACTTTTATTTCATAAAATTTGGGGTATTACAATCTCCCCTCCTTATGAAATTTCGTCCTCGAAATTTACGTACCTGGTATTTCAAAGAATTGAGAATACCTTCCTTTCATTTTAGATTCCATCTTCCCTGCCATCATAATTTCTCCATTGCTCATCTCCTGTATTTCAAATATCATTCTAGAATACAGCTTCAAAATAAGGGTTAATTTAACAAATTAACATATCACATAATATCCCGATATTATGACTGACCAACAAATAAGCTTAGGTAGGACACACTAGCGAAGAATTTACTCATCTCTCCCCTCCTAGTTATATTCCCCGATCTCCGCCAGAGATCATATCCCTAAGCTCTGATACCACCTGTGACAACCCCAAAATAGGTCCATTCCATCCAACCCATTTTGAGTCGTCAAATACATGGTACAGAAAATAACTACAACTTTATTACAACAATTGTCGTGCAAAATACAACAACACATATGCTGTGAGTTTGGATACAAATATATACCAAATGTGACATTGGACACCATCATGTATCAGCACCTCACAAAGGTACCTTACATAAAGGTACAGTCAAAAACTGTTTTAGAAATTAGAATCTTTGGGAAGTGCTCAAGGAAACCTTCGTACATGGGAGGCCACGCGTCTAGGTTATGATAGATATCATATGGCCACAGAATTATCCTTGGTTGACCCAATAGACCCCAAAGAAAAACGAGAAGATTACTATCATATTCTTCCCAATGGTGAGTCTTCTCTTGACATATCATTATCTCTACTGTCTCTAATTGAGAATTATACTTCAAACAAACACCAAGATTATATAGGTAGTGCTCGTAAAGATACTCAGCAAGTGGATGAGCACAACCCTGTCTTATGATGACACGAGGTTGTATGTCATTAGACATCTTGTATGATAGTGACAAAACACCCTTCCAACGTTGGGTTCGCCTCACCCTATTGGATTCACCAAATATAATTACTAAATGAACTTTTCTATACTGCTTCGGGAGAACATCCACAGCTAGAGACCACCGTTCTATTTCCCCGTTACCCTCGCTCGACCCAGCTACACTCTTATTACCTGAAAGGAATTGTGAAGCAAAAGGGTGAGCACAACTAGCTCAGTAAAGAATATCATGACTAAAGATAATTAAATTATCAATAGCCTTCATCAATAATAAATCAGAGATTTTGAACATATGGTACATGATAAAAATTTCAACCATAGTTGCAGCGGAACATGCAATCCATTAGAAGAGTCAAATATACCATAAAGTCCATTATCTCTTTCATGTTAAAAATCCACCAACAATGTTTTATCCATGTAACATCACTCAATAGTTCCTTTCCACAATCATATGAATAACTCATAATCATAATTGTGACTATAAATTTTTCTTCGCACCCAGGACGAAGAATATTTTCATCACCTGTCTTTACCTGAAACATCAAAGATCATGGTTATACCAAATCACAGTTCCTGTTTATAATCATACTAACAAATCCATCTTTGCCCTACGGGCCAAAGATATTCATCAACAAACCATCTTTGCACTACGGGCCAAAGATATTCAACAACAGTTCATCTTTGCACTACAGGCCAAAGATATTCAACAACAGTTCATCTTTGCACTACAGGCCAAAGATATTCATCAACAGGCCATCTTTGCACTACATGCCAAAGATATTCATCAACAATTCATATTTGCACTACAGGCCAAATATATTCATATCTCAAAGAAATATATAATCATTTCAGAATTTATATAAACAATAATTATAACCATGTTGATCAATTCACCATTGCACTTAAGCTTAAGATATTCAATTATAAATTCAATGGTCATGATCATACCAGTCACAATTCAACTTTGCACTACAGGCCAAAGATATTCATTTGTATCATCAGTCGGTCATGTTCATCTCAACACCTGTTCATCTTTGCACTACAGGCCAAAGATATTCATCAAGTAATTATACATCTTTGCACTACAGGCCAAAGATATTCAGTAATATCATCATTTAGGACTAAGGATGATGAAAAATATCTTAAAGAGAACGAATCCAATGAGACAGAAGGACAAATAGTAGGGATTCGTATAACAGTTTATCCAAGATCAATAATACTTCATAATAATCAATTGTGAAGCAGAATTCAAAAATAAAGATCAAAACATGGATACAATCAAAGATAGTAACCATAATAGACATCTTGGACAAAAAGAGAAAATTTTATTTTTCGGTGAATAGTGCCGTATTCGTGAATAGTGCCGTATACGTGAGTAGTAACCCCCGACACAAAAAGTTCCAAATTTGATAAAAACTCATATCAATATTTCAGCATAATGATATTGAAGAAAATAATATCATTAAGAAGAAAATAATATCCCTTACCTCAAAATATCAGTACTTCTGGTCGGAATACCGGTATAAGGCTGAAAGAAACTTGCTCTGATGAATAGAAACTCTCAAAGTATCTAAATACTCACAAAATACACTCAATAATCTAGAGAGAGAAAGAGAGAAAACTTGTTTCTGGTGTGATTTTCAATTCTAACTTAGCCCTCTATTTATAGGAAAATTTTGGTAGGTTTGACCTGCAACCTGATGGCTTTACCTGCTACTATTCCCACCCACCACATTTGAAATATAATTCAGCACATTTCTTCACCAACCACAAGTGGGACCCACCAATTCTTGAATTTTCCACCAAAAATGATTTATAACCTGATTTCCGAATCAGCCACCTCTTAAAATTCATAACAAATCATACGTTCATTTTTAACGGTTCAAAATTTATGGACATATATTCAACTTATATATGTATAACATATCCAAAAATTACCACGATCCAACGGTCGGATTAAAAATTATAACCCCCGCAAAATATCTCAAAAATCCTAATTTTTAATACCTCCATTCCGACAAAAATACGGATAAAAACCTCAACATTAACTCCTTCATTTTTAACCACAAAAATATATCTCTCATTTATATCCACATAAAATAAATATTTCCTTATCATATGAATCAATAATTAATTATTCACAAATAATATTACAGAATCACATTTATGACAACCAGGTCGTTCCCAGGAAAGAGGGGGCTTTCCAATAAGAATTTCTCCTTACTGGCGCGCAATTAGATGACCAAACCTCTCCTTAGACAGAACTTTCTAGACATTACCAATAATGCTATCTAATAATACTATTCAAATAATATGAATTATTGATCTGATAAAGGAAAATACTGTGCAGCAACAATTATTGAAACAACAATAATATAAAATATCAACGCAGCAATTATTGAATCAATAAAATAAAATATTGAACAGTAATTACAGTAACAATTATTGAGTAGTGCCTTCTTACGTAAGAATCAATAATTGGTGCAATACCGTGTGCTACTGTATTTTAACCACCGGGTATTCCAACAGTGTTAACGGTAACAACTACGCCGTTATTTGTAAAAACTCAAATTTGTCATTTTCTTCATCCGACAGTTATTCTGTTATGGGGCCCACAAATAGCTGCGCCGTCGTACGAATATTTCCCGACAGAAAGAATATTCCACGACCAAACGAATATTCCCCGACAACAATGATTATTTTATAACCACTTGTGTATTTTGAAAAATTTTCACATTTCACCCATTACTTTAACTTTTTATCAATTTAACCATTTACTGAATTGTAATTATAAGAAAAATTAAATACTTTTATTTCATAAAATTTGGGGTATTACAATCTCCCCTCCTTATGAAATTTCGTCCTCGAAATTTACGTACCTGGTATTTCAAAGAATTGAGAATACCTTCCTTTCATTTTAGATTCCATCTTCCCTGCCATCATAATTTCTCCATTGCTCATCTCCTGTATTTCAAATATCATTCTAGAATACAGCTTCAAAATAAGGGTTAATTTAACAAATTAACATATCACATAATATCCCGATATTATGACTGACCAACAAATAAGCTTAGGTAGGACACACTAGCGAAGAATTTACTCATCTCTCCCCTCCTAGTTATATTCCCCGATCTCCGCCAGAGATCATATCCCTAAGCTCTGATACCACCTGTGACAACCCCAAAATAGGTCCATTCCATCCAACCCATTTTGAGTCGTCAAATACATGGTACAGAAAACAACTACAACTTTATTACAACAATTGTCGTGCAAAATACAACAACACATATGCTGTGAGTTTGGATACAAATATATACCAAATGTGACATTGGACACCATCATGTATCAGCACCTCACAAAGGTACCTTACATAAAGGTACAGTCAAAAACTGTTTTAGAAATTAGAATCTTTGGGAAGTGCTCAAGGAAACCTTCGTACATGGGAGGCCACGCGTCTAGGTTATGATAGATATCATATGGCCACAGAATTATCCTTGGTTGACCCAATAGACCCCAAAGAAAAACGAGAAGATTACTATCATATTCTTCCCAATGGTGAGTCTTCTCTTGACATATCATTATCTCTACTGTCTCTAATTGAGAATTATACTTCAAACAAACACCAAGATTATATAGGTAGTGCTCGTAAAGATACTCAGCAAGTGGATGAGCACAACCCTGTCTTATGATGACACGAGGTTGTATGTCATTAGACATCTTGTATGATAGTGACAAAACACCCTTCCAACGTTGGGTTCGCCTCACCCTATTGGATTCACCAAATATAATTACTAAATGAACTTTTCTATACTGCTTCGGGAGAACATCCACAGCTAGAGACCACCGTTCTATTTCCCCGTTACCCTCGCTCGACCCAGCTACACTCTTATTACCTGAAAGGAAATGTGAAGCAAAAGGGTGAGCACAACTAGCTCAGTAAAGAATATCATGACTAAAGATAATTAAATTATCAATAGCCTTCATCAATAATAAATCAGAGATTTTGAACATATGGTAAATGATAAAAATTTCAACCATAGTTGCAGCGGAACATGCAATCCATTAGAAGAGTCAAATATACCATAAAGTCCATTATCTCTTTCATGTTAAAAATCCACCAACAATGTTTTATCCATGTAACATCACTCAATAGTTCCTTTCCACAATCATATGAATAACTCATAATCATAATTGTGACTATAAATTTTTCTTCGCACCCAGGACGAAGAATATTTTCATCACCTGTCTTTACCTGAAACATCAAAGATCATGGTTATACCAAATCACAGTTCCTGTTTATAATCATACTAACAAATCCATCTTTGCCCTACGGGCCAAAGATATTCATCAACAAACCATCTTTGCACTACGGGCCAAAGATATTCAACAACAGTTCATCTTTGCACTACAGGCCAAAGATATTCAACAACAGTTCATCTTTGCACTACAGGCCAAAGATATTCATCAACAGGCCATCTTTGCACTACATGCCAAAGATATTCATCAACAATTCATATTTGCACTACAGGCCAAATATATTCATATCTCAAAGAAATATATAATCATTTCAGAATTTATATAAACAATAATTATAACCATGTTGATCAATTCACCATTGCACTTAAGCTTAAGATATTCAATTATAAATTCAATGGTCATGATCATACCAGTCACAATTCAACTTTGCACTACAGGCCAAAGATATTCATTTGTATCATCAGTCGGTCATGTTCATCTCAACACCTGTTCATCTTTGCACTACAGGCCAAAGATATTCATCAAGTAATTATACATCTTTGCACTACAGGCCAAAGATATTCAGTAATATCATCATTTAGGACTGAGGATGATGAAAAATATCTTAAAGAGAACGAATCCAATGAGACAGAAGGACAAATAGTAGGGATTCGTATAACAGTTTATCCAAGATCAATAATACTTCATAATAATCAATTGTGAAGCAGAATTCAAAAATAAAGATCAAAACATGGATACAATCAAAGATAGTAACCATAATAGACATCTTGGACAAAAAGAGAAAATTTTATTTTTCGGTGAATAGTGCCGTATTCGTGAATAGTGCCGTATACGTGAATAGTGCCGTATACGTGAGTAGTAACCCCCGACACAAAAAGTTCCAAATTTGATAAAAACTCATATCAATATTTCAGCATAATGATATTGAAGAAAATAATATCATTAAGAAGAAAATAATATCCCTTACCTCAAAATATCAGTACTTCTGGTCGGAATACCGGTATAAGGCTGAAAGAAACTTGCTCTGATGAATAGAAACTCTCAAAGTATCTAAATACTCACAAAATACACTCAATAATCTAGAGAGAGAAAGAGAGAAAACTTGTTTCTGGTGTGATTTTCAATTCTAACTTAGCCCTCTATTTATAGGAAAATTTTGGTAGGTTTGACCTGCAACCTGATGGCTTTACCTGCTACTATTCCCACCCACCACATTTGAAATATAATTCAGCACATTTCTTCACCAACCACAAGTGGGGCCCACCAATTCTTGAATTTTCCACCAAAAATGATTTATAACCTGATTTCCGAATCAGCCACCTCTTAAAATTCATAACAAATCATACGTTCATTTTTAACGGTTCAAAATTTATGGACATATATTCAACTTATATATGTATAACATATCCAAAAATTACCACGATCCAACGGTCGGATTAAAAATTATAACCCCCGCAAAATATCTCAAAAATCCTAATTTTTAATACCTCCATTCCGACAAAAATACGGATAAAAACCTCAACATTAACTCCTTCATTTTTAACCACAAAAATATATCTCTCATTTATATCCACATAAAATAAATATTTCCTTATCATATGAATCAATAATTAATTATTCACAAATAATATTACAGAATCACATTTATGACAACCAGGTCGTTCCCAGGAAAGAGGGGGCTTTCCAATAAGAATTTCTCCTTACTGGCGCGCAATTAGATGACCAAACCTCTCCTTAGACAGAACTTTCTAGACATTACCAATAATGCTATCTAATAATACTATTCAAATAATATGAATTATTGATCTGATAAAGGAAAATACTGTGCAGCAACAATTATTGAAACAACAATAATATAAAATATCAACGCAGCAATTATTGAATCAATAAAATAAAATATTGAACAGTAATTACAGTAACAATTATTGAGTAGTGCCTTCTTACGTAAGAATCAATAATTGGTGCAATACCGTGTGCTACTGTATTTTAACCACCGGGTATTCCAACAGTGTTAACGGTAACAACTACGCCGTTATTTGTAAAAACTCAAATTTGTCATTTTCTTCATCCGACAGTTATTCTGTTATGGGGCCCACAAATAGCTGCGCCGTCGTACGAATATTCCCCGACAGAAAGAATATTCCACGACCAAACGAATATTCCCCGACAACAATGATTATTTTATAACCACTTGTGTATTTTGAAAAATTTTCACATTTCACCCATTACTTTAACTTTTTATCAATTTAACCATTTACTGAATTGTAATTATAAGAAAAATTAAATACTTTTATTTCATAAAATTTGGGGTATTACACTTGACCCTTAACCACATACTGAACACATATACACAGAATATATTCACTTATTTCTTTAATCCTAAATAATTCACCTAAATCCTTCACAGAATTTTGAAATCCTCAAAATTCCTTCTTAAAAATATCAAATGCATACCCTTATTTTCTGTCTAGGTTCTAATTTTGACCAGCAATAACTCTCGATCTACACATGATCTGGACTTGATTCAAGTTCCATATCCAAGACCTTATAACAAAGAACAGATTCCTAACATAAAACACAACAACCAACTAACAGATAACGATCTATGGGCTCTGACATATGGCTGTCGGGCCACTATTTTCAATATTTCCAGATTTCACAAAATTCTAGATTCGAGGACTTTGATGTTATGGATCTGGGATTTAACAACCCAGATCACTAATTAACACCTTATTACATAACTTTAACCAAACAAAAACAACATTTAACATCAAATAATCAGATTTCTAAGATTAGGGTTTTTATACCTTTAAAACTTGGATTTTTGATTTCTGATCCTTGAATCTGTTATTGGATTGCTAGAACTTGATCATGGCTTGGTTTCTCACTCTCTCTCTTTCTAAATCCCGAATTTCTAGAGAGAGAATGGGTTTGGAGAAATGATAAACAAAGTAGACTTTTTCTTACTTTAATTTTTTTTTCATTCATTGTATCTAGTGGGTATAGGTGGCCCAAAATCAGATTTGGGATAGATTTAAGCACATGTTGTATATCTAAATAGATGAGTCACCAAGATTTGGACATATCCTTTACTTAATGTGTAAGAAAAGGGCACTTTGGTCTTTTTCCTTTTAATTTAATGGCATTTATGTCAATTTGCCCAAACCCTTAGGGTTTAGGGTTTAGTTAGGGTTTAGGGTTTGAGCCATTTAAGGTTTAGGGTTAAAACCCTGAGATTTTGAAAATAAATTTTAAAATTTCTAAATTAGGTTTTCAAAAATAGAAAATTAATATTTCTAAATTATAATTAGAATTTTCTAATTATATTAAAATTCCTTAATCAAAATTTAAATAATGCTAATTAGGATTAATATTTTCTAATTAAACTCGCTAATTAAGCAATTAGGGTCAAAATCATATATTAGGGTTTTAAAAATCCCCGGAACTAAACTTAGGGTTTCAGAATCGGTTTCTAGGGTTTCTTATCCATTTCTTGGGTTTTCTAACCGAACGTTGACGTTCTTAATATATACATAGTGTTTGTTACAGATATACTTTATCTGATCAACCCTTGACCTGTAACCATATACTGTACACATATATACAGAACATAAACACTTATTCCCTTAATCCTGAATAATTCACCTAAATCCTTCACAAAATTTTGAAATCCTCAAAATTTCTTCTTAAAAATGTCAAACGCATACACTTATTTTCTGTCTAGGTTCCAATTTTAAACCTTAAATCAATTAAAAAAAAATTTAAAATTTTTTTCTAAATTCTCGGGTTGTCACAATGGTAGTCAAAGTAGGTTGACCAATCTGTCTTATGAAGGTTTCAAGAAAACCCAGATTCTTCATGAGCGAATTTTCTGACAGGGTTTGACTTGCATAGATCTGTCACATGTGTTGTTATTAGACTGATTTAATGTTGTATATTTTTTCCCTGACATCTCTACTTCATGTATGAACCGTTATATCTCACAAACTAGACCCAGACTGAAAATTATAAGGATCCAAGGTAGCACACTCGAACTGTTCTTCATTTATGGGTAACCCAGAAATGAAGAACAGCTCTGACAACATATTGGAGAGCTTATATCTCCCTGATTTATTATAGTTTAGCCAGGATTTTGATTGGTAATTGTAGTATTACACTTATAGTACATGATTAACACTTTAGACTGGCCAGAAACATCAATATCTAAGAATTATGGGTGGTAAAACTAGCTACTGTGTTAATGAGCTATAAAGTTCTGGGTTTGCTCAAGAACGCTCAAGAACACCTATAGCGACAGTTTCGTCGCTATAGGGCCATTTAGTGACACTTTAATTATGAAATTATTATTTTTATTAAATAAATAGAGAAAAATCGATTTTATTTAGCAAAAATTCATAATAAATTCCTAAAAATTATTTTAAAGCCTAAAAATGGGTTTTTAATAATTTTGAATATATTTCATTAATATTTTAATAGTTTTGAATATTAATGGTATTTAATTTATTTCAATATTATATAAAATAAAATATTTAATATTGATTTTAACACTTGAAAAATCATTTGAAAATATATTAAGGTATAAGAAAATATTTTATGATATTTTAATGACCTTTAATATTTTGTGATGAATTTAATTAATAAATTAATATTAATAGTAATTGATTTATTTAATAAATATATTAAATAAATTGTGAAAAATTAGTTTTAATAATTTAAAAATCATATAAAAATGATTTAAAGGTTTGGAAAATATTTAAAGTTATAAAATATAACTTTTGTTATTTTGTCATGAAAAATATTAATATTTTAATATTAGTGACAATTATTTAATAATTGTTTTAATTACTTTAAAATCATTTAGAAGAAAGAATAAAGTATTAAAAAAACTTTAAGATATTATAAATTATTTATAATATTATGTTATGTATTTCATTAATATTTCATATTAAATAAACATTAATGATAATAGAATATTGTGGTATTTAAATCATATAAATATGATATTAATGATTGAAAAATCATGATAAATGATAATAATTATTTGAAAATTATTATAAGCCTGTGAAAAATATTTTGATTAATAAATAAATTATTTAAGATAGTAATTAAGCAATTAGGCAGAGTCTTAGGGAATTAGGCTCGATAATTGTTCGACTCGGCCATCGGGATGTCGAAATTGTACCGAACTCGACTCAAACTGAAATAGTTTGACTTGACACCCAGTCTTAAGTAGTTTATGGACAGATAAGATTATGTGGTAATGTGTTTAGGTTATTTTATAACTGTATATAACAGTAATATATTATGATGATATTATTCTAATATAGATATATTTTTTATTTAATATTAGGTCTTCAGATAAAGCTATATATACTGCGTAGCTGTAATCAGTGATTCAGGTAAGTTTTCTCTAACTCAACCTCGAGTTGATAATATAAAATATGCTTATGATTAATTATTGCTGATTACCATGTCTATGAATTTTTTATTTGCACATTTGTGCATATTGCATGTGTTCATCAAGTATGAAAGGCTTATCACCTTTATTACCATCTGGTTCAGTTGATTTGTTTATGCTCAATGCTTGTTCAGCTATGAAAATTTGTTTATGCTAGTTCACAATTATATTGTGGAACTTTAGCCAGCTTATTGTTCAATTCTTTCAATCATGATATAGCCTTAATTGAACTTATACTTGTTGGGCAAACATATTGATCACCCTTGCTATATCATGATAAATATTGCAGATTAAGGCGAATACATCAGATACAGGAGAAGCCAGTGACATTGTATGTCAGATAGAATATGGAATACAAGTATTACGTGAAGGTTCTCAACCTTGGGGATAGTGTGTAAGTTTAATGTATAAACAATCTATATTTATATCTTTCGCAATAGTTATAGAATTAGTATTTAGATATGTGGTGATTAGTACCCGGATTTGGGGCTTTCACGGTTGGTATCAAAGTTAATGGTTATAATCCTTAGGTAGGGTTACCTTAGGCTAATAACTACAGGGATAAGGATAAGAAGTAACTCAAATAGAGTTAGTGCGTCGATAAGATTCTGAGACAAATCTCAGCAAGTTATAAAAGATACAGAGTTACGTAACTTTGATAATAAAAATGAACATTAGTAATGAATAGATAGAGTCTAAAAGAATAATGGTATAAAAGGGAAAGAAGATTGCAAAATTGTTGTGTGTCAGTTGTACTATGAATTGATATGGTGCCAACTCAGAAAAAGGGTTGAGGGTGATGCAATACGGATTGAACAAAATTCGTATGGAGAAAGTATGGGGCTAGGATATTAAGTGTGGTATTTCAATTGAAGACTCATGTGATAGCTGAGTTGTATAAGCCTTTGTATGGGAAGAAGTTTTGCGCTTGGTTTAACGACAACTTAGTCTATCACCTTGATAATCATTGAAATATTTGTGTCGCGCTATTTGTTATATATGTGCTGAAAAGGTGATTCTTTTCTCATGTGTATAACATATAGGTAGAGTATAGTTAGAGAATATAAGATTAAGTTCGAGTTCTTAAAACTCATACTTATGGTAAGTTCATGACTCATAATTACATGAAATGTTTTTGAACCCCTCAGCGAATAGATGTCCATAGTCTGACAAGGATACGTTCTTAAACTCATATGATTGTGGAAAGTTCCTGAACTCACAAGTGTGGTAAGTTTGATGAATTGGGTATAGCTATGTGTGAATGGAGAATTGAGGATGATAGGAATAGATAGACTGATTAAGAAATGGATTATTAGTGGAGACCTAGGTTTTTCAAATCTTCTAGCTATGTTAGACTTCAAAATTTTTGACATCAAGCTAAATGCGCACTATGTGCTTTTAAAAATGAATTTTTATTCTCAACTCCTGGTGACCATTGTGTATATGTGGACTTCGGGCCATTAACACATCGTTACCTATTAAGATGATAAAACTGGTTTGCAATGATTTTTGAACGGTTTAAAGAATAGTCTAAGCTACTTGTTTCGGCTAGACGACAATGATTTGAATTATAAAAATGTGACTTATTTATCATTAATGTATCATGTAACCTGGTGCAATGATGATAAATAAATGATGGAGTTGTAAATACTGAAATACTTAGTGTTGAATTCAATCTAAAAATCGTTGTCCCACTATTGTATGATGTGTTATGACAAAGTCATTCAATGACGGCATCCTCAGACGGGCTGTTAATACAGTACTGTATCATGACGTAATTTTTAAAATTTTAATTTGCCAACGGGGTTTGGCTATACATTAATATTTCTATTGAAATTAAATTATTGGTATGAGTCTATGCTATTTGTTTCAACTAGATCAACGTTGATAAAAAAAATCGAAGCGTTCTTTGAAAATTTGCCCAAACTAAATTATTTTGGTGCAGATTCTGATAAAAACTGAGGTAAGAAAATGTTTATGCGCCCAAGGCGGATAAGAGGAACAGGAAAAAATTATTTCGAACAGCTGTACTTAATAAGTACAGGACATAACGGGCTAATTACCCACTATGTCCGTAAGACCAGAGCGGTTTGTTGATAAATTTATGTTTAAACCTTTTCAAAAATGAAAGTTTGTAGTCTATATGACTCCTCAGCACAAATTTAAAATTTAACACTTTTAAGTGATGTTTTGGGTATCATGTGATGCTGTATATGAGTGCTGTAAGGTGTAAGGTGAATTTTAGGGATGAAATTCTTAGAAGAAGGGGTGAATGTGACAACCCGAGAATTTAGAAAATTATTAAAATCTTAAATGATGGATTAAAGGTTCAATAGTAGACTAGACAGAAAATAAGTGTATGGATTTGGCATTTATGAAGGATTTTTGAGAATTTAAAAATTTTTGGTGAAGAATTCTTAGGGTTAAGTGAATAAGTGTATATGAATATGTATATACTGATTTTTGTGTACAATATGCGGTTAAGGGGCAAGGGTTGACCATATAAAATATATTAGTGACAAACCCTTAGTATATTTTAAGAACGTCAATGTACAGTTAGAAAACCTAACGATTGATAAGAAACCCTAAAATCGGCTCTGGAAACCCTAACCGGGAATATTATAACCTTAATTTGGGAATTCAAAAGTTAAGTACAGATATTAAGTGTTATTGATTAATAACTAATTAGGGGAAAACCTAACGATTAGTTAGAAAATCATAATTTCTAAACTAGAAACCCTAATGTACAATTAGGGAAAACTTAATTATTAAGTTAACAATTTTAATGTTAATTAGAAAACCATGATTTTAATTAGAAAGCTTTAAGGTGATTAAGAAACTTTAATATAATTAGGAAATCCTAATTATAATTTAGAAATCTTAATTTTCTATTTTAAAACCTAATTAAAAAATGCTAAAAATTTAAATTTTTAAAACATAGGGTTAAAGCCTAAGGGTCAAACCCTAAGGGTTGGTCAAGTTACTAAAAAGCCATTAAAAATGTGAGCAAATTGTCCAAAGTACCCTTTTTAGCATTCTTTAATGGGGTAGCTTGAAAATCTTGCCATGATCTTGGTAAGTCACCAACTTAAGATATTCACATGTGCCTATATCTAATATATCAGCCATTATTTACCAATTAGATACATGAATCAAGGATTAAAAGAATAAAAGATAAGAAAAGTACTTACTTTAGTTATCATATAAACCTAGACCATTCTCTCTCTAAAATCCGAAAATATAGAGAGTGTGAGTGAAAAGTTAAGCCAATATCATGTGTTAGCTTGCCAAGAACAAACATCAAAGATCAGATTCAAGTGTTAACCATGAAAGAGGTATAAAACCTACAATTTCTAAATCTTGTAAATTATGTTAGATGTTAGGATTTGTTGTTTTAAGTTGTGTTTAAGGATGTTATTGAGTGATCTAGGTTGTTATATCACAGATCCATAACATCTAGAAGCACAAAAATGAGTTTTTAGAAACTGACCTATGAACCCTAATTTGTGCTCTGACAGTCGAATGTCAAGGCCCATAGATCTGTCTGTCTTAAGTGTTAGGTGTGTTTTATGTTTTAAATTCGTTCTATGTCATGAGGAGAGTAGACTGGAAGTGAAATCAAGTCCATGCCATGTCTAGATCTCTAGTTATAAGTCGTCAAACATGGTTGATCGAGCACAAAATTAATTTCTGGAAAACCCAGAAAATCCCCAAAAACCCAGAAATTTCTGACAACGTTTTTGTAGGCCATGAATCTTATTTTTGTTTGTTATATAGGGCATGTTAGTGTTTGATTTATGTAGATTGATATGTGGACTACCAATCCATGTCATTAGAACACCAAAATCATAAACATAAATAAAGATAATGGTGGTCAAAGTAGGTTGACCAATCTGTCTTATGAAGGTTTCTGGAAAACCTAGATTCTTCATGAGTGAATTTTCTGACATGGTTTGACTTGCATAGATCTATCACATGTGTTGTTATTAGACTGATTTAGTGTTGTATAGTTGTTCCCTGACATCTCTACTACATGTATGAACCATTAGATCTCACAAACTAGACCCAGACTGAAAATTATAAGGATCCAAAGTAGCACACTCGAACTGTTCTTCATTTACGGGTAACCCAGAAATGAAGAACAACTCTGACAACGTATTGGAGAGCTTATATCTCCCTGATTTATTGTAGTTTAGCCAGGATTTTGATTGGTAATTGTAGTATTACACTTATACTACGTGATTAATACTTTAGACTGGCCAGAAACATCAATATCTGAGAATTATGAGTGGTCAAACTAGCTACTCTGTTAATGAGCTATGAAGAGGCTTGCTCAAGAACGCTTAAGAACACCTATAGCGACAGTTTCGTCGCTATAGGGCCATTTAATGACACTTTAATTATGAAATTATTATTTTTATTAAATAAATAGAGAAAAATAGTTTTTAATTATTAAAAATTCATAATAAATTCCTAAAAATTATTTTAAAGCCTAAAATGGGTTTTTAATAATTTTGAATATATTTCATTAATATTTTAATATTTTTGAATATTAATGGTATTTAATTTATTTCATTATTATATTAAATAAATTATTTAAAAATTATTTTAATACTTGAAAAATCATTTGAAAATATATTAAGGTATAAGAAAATATTTTATGTTATTTTAATGACCTTTAATATTTTGTGATGAATTTAATTCATAAATTAATATTAATAGTAATTGATTTATTTAATAAATATATTAATTAAATAAATTGTGGAAAATTTGTTTTAATAATTTAAAAATCATATAAAAATGATTTAAAGGTTTGAAAAATATTTAAAGATATAAAATATAACTTTTGATATTTTGTCATGAAAAATATTAATATTTTAATATTAGTGACAAGTATTTAATAATGGTTTTAATTACTTTAAAATCATTTAAAAGAAAGAATAAAGTATTAAAAATACTTTAAGATATTATAAATTATTTATAATATTATGTTATGTGTTTCATTAATATTTTATATTAAATAAATATTAATGAAAATAGAATATTGTGGTATTTAAATCATATAAATATGATATTAATGATTAAAAAATCATGATAAACGATAATAATTGTTTGAAAATTATTATAAGCCTGTGAAAAATATTTTGATTAATAAATAAATTATTTAAGATAGTAATTAAGCGATTAGGCAGAGTCTTAGGCAATTAGGCTCGATAATTGTTCGACGAGGCCGCCGGGATGTCGAAATTGTATCGAACTCATCTCAGACTGAAATAGTTTGACTTGATACCGAGTCTTAAGTAGTTTGTGGACTGATAAGATTATTTGGTAATGTGTTTAGATTATTTTATAACTGTATATAATAGTAATATATTGTGATGATATTATTCTAATAAAGATATCAATATTGTTTAATATTAGGTCTTCAGATAAAGCAATATATACTGCGTAGCTGTAATCAGTGATTCAGGCAAGTTTTCTCTAACTCAACCTCGAGTTGATATTATAAAATATGCTTATGATTAATTATTGCTGATTACCATGTCTATGAATTATTTATTTACACATTTGTGCATATTACATGTGTTCATCAAGTATGAAAGGCTGATCACCTTCATTACCATCTGGTTCAGTCGATTTGTTTATGTTCAATGTTTGTTCAGCTATGAAAATTTGTTTATGCTAGTTCACAGTTATATTGTGGAACTTTAGCCAGCTTATTGTTTAATTCTTTCAATCATGATATAGCCTTAATTGAACTTATACTTGTTGGGCAAACATGTTGCTCACCCTTGCTATATCATGATAAACATTGTAGATTAAGGCGAATACGTCAGATATAGGAGAAGCCAGTAACATTGTATGTCTGATAGAATATGGAATACAGGTATTACGTGAAGGTTCTCGACCTCCGGGATAGTGTGTAAGTTTAATGTATAAATAATCTATGTTTATATCTTTCACAATAGTTATAGAATTAGTATTTAGATAAGTGGTGATTAGTACCAGGATTTGGGGCTTTCACAGTTGGTATCAAAGTTGTAGGTTATAATCCTTAGGTAGGGTTACCTTAGGCTAATAACCGCATGGATAAGGATAAGAACTAACTCAAATAGAGTTAGTGCGTCGATAAGATTCAAAGACGAATCTCGACAAGTTATAAAAGATATAGAGTTACCTAACTCTGATAATAAAAATGAACAGTAGTAATTAATAGATAGAGTCTAAAAGACTAATGGTATAAAAGGGAAAGAAGATTGCAAAATTGTTGTGTGTCAGTTATACTGTGAATTGATATGGTGCCAACTCAGAAAAAGGGTTGGGGGTGATGCAATACGGATTGAACAAATTTCGTATGGCAAAAGTATGAGGCTAGGATATTAAGTGTGGGATTTCAATTGAGGACTCATGTGATAGCTGAGTTGTACAAGCCTTTGTATTGGAAGAGGTTTTGTGCTTGGTTTAATGACCACTTAGTCTATCACCTTGATAATCATTAAAATGTTGTTGTCGCGCTATTTGTTATATGCGTGCTAAAAAGGTAATTCTTTTCTCATGTGTATAACATATAGGTATAGTATAGTTAGAGAATATAAGATTAAGTGTGAGTTCTTAAAACTTATACTTATGGTAAGTTCATGACTCATAATTTCATAGAATGTTTTTGAACTCCTCAGCGAATGGACGCCAATGGTCTGACTAGGATAAGTTCTTAAACTCATATGATTGTGGAAAGTTCCTGAACTCATAAGTGTGGTAAGTTTGATAAACTGGGTATAGCTATGTGTGAATAGAGAATTGAGGATGAAAGGAATAGATAGACTGATTAAGCAATGGATTATTAGTGGAGACTTAGGTTTTCTAAATCTTCTAGCTATGATAGACTTCAAAATTTTTAACATCAAACTACATACGCACTATTTGCTTTTGAAAATAAATTTTTATTCTCAACTCATGGTGCCCATTGTGTATATGTGGACTTCGGGCCACTGACACATCTGTAGACACTTGAAATTTTTTGCACATCTATTACTGACATTGTAGGAGGGCAGATTCGTCTTTCAGAGATAACCTTAGAAGATAGCTCATATCAAGTCCGGATACTACCGGAAGTTCCCTTCTACCTCCAATTAATCCCCGTTCAGGACGGTTTAATTTTGATGGAATATGTCAATATCACTCCCATTCTCACGGTCATAACATAGAAGAATGCTGGGCACTCCACCACCTTATTCAGAATCTAATTGATAGCGGTGTCCTGTAACTGGCAGATAACGATACTGTGCTATTTGAGAGTGAAAATACTTGTCCTACTAAATGGAAGGGACTGGTAGCAGTTATATTCGCTGAGGCTGATCGGACTGTCAAACCATTTACAATACAAGTCATTCAACTCAAAGGAGTTGACAATCCTTTGAAAGTGGCTGCTCCAGAGCTAATCAACTTACCCCTCAGACCGCAATATCCTGTTATCAGCTTACAAAAAGTCCCCTAGAATTATGAAGAAGCTAAAGGATCCACCTCTCATACAACTGCTGCAGTGTCGAAGGAAAATCCACTGTGTCTTTCCCAACAGGTGATGAAGCCTACCATTAAATCAAAGGGGAAAATTTCCATGGAGAAGATTTAAAAATTCTCCTCCGTATTATGGGTCATAATGAAGCCAAGGTGGTTTTAAGCTTAAGAGAAGCTCCATATCAAATTTTAATATTGGACTTGGTTTTAACTTCTGAGGATCACAGGAAGATTCTACGAAAGATTTTGGAAGAAGCATACTTACCGAAATCAGTGGATGTGGAAAAATTTTAACATCTGGTTGATCATATTTTCAACAATAATGTGATATCTTTCACTGATGATGACATACCGCCCGAAGGGACTGGTCATTGCAAGCCATTAAATATTGTGATTTTGTCCTCTGGATATATGCTAGCTGGAGTCTTGATAGATGGAGGTTCATCTCTGAATATCTGTCCTTACGCTACGTTGGTGAAGATGAATGTCAATCTCAAACGGATCCAAAGCAGCCATATGGTTATTAAAGCTTTTGATGGATCCCGCCGAAATTCAGTCGGAGAGATTGAGCTGCTAATTGAGATTGGTCCTCATACATTCTATGTATCTTTTCACGTGCTCAAAATAGATACAAGATACGACCTACTTCTGGGGAGACCGTGGATTCACATGGTCGAGGCAGTCCCTTCCACTCTTCATCAGCAACTTAAATACATTATCAAAAATAGCCTAGTCACAGTCAACGCTGAACTGGAATGTCCTCAACATGGTGACATACCACTCATCAATGTTAATTCAGATGTTGAGCCAGTCAGTTTTTATGCCTTGGAAGTGAGCAACACTCAATACTATTCCATTGGGATGCCATTTTCCGTACCCAAGATTTCTGCCGAAGTGATGGCAGCTACTCAAGAAATGATGTCATTGGGAGACCAGCCGGAACAAGGGCTGGGTAAAAGTCATTAGGGTATTAAGCACCCGATTCAAGTGGCCAGTCAAATTGGGACAGTTGGACTAGGCTATTCTGTCAGTTCCAGTCACAGGAATCTGCATAAGTATAAGCAGATTCCTCTAGCTTCAGCCATACAACGATTATCTCTACCTGTAAATCCAGAGTCTGCACAATCTCCGGTAAAGGTGCCAGCCAACGTAGTGGCTATGTTATTTCCCAAACCGATACCGGTAAAGGAGAAAGAAGTCTTTGTTCCAGATCCCAAGGTGGAAGAAGAGGAACGAAGAATTAAACAAGACATCATCCGAATGATGTCAGGCATACGCATCATTGTCCATGATGAACATACAAACAGATACACCTCAGACGATGATTGTCCAAAAGTAATGGTCATCATTCGGGAGAAGGAGGACGATGACAGCCCCTCCATCACTGCAGTCCATCAGGACTTTGCCCTTGCCAATTGGAGCAGCACTCCTTGCATTGGTCGACAAGGGTAAAACGGGCAGGACTTCTTTTTACCTTGTAGATATCATAACTGCTTACTTTTCTGTACAATATTAGCAGTTATTTTGTCAGTACATGCTAACACTTTGTATGACTAAATAGTTTCATATATATTAAGTGAAAGCATATTTTGTTTCAGGATTCTGAACTTAGATGTACCTGTACTTGCTGATAAGATGTCTATTCTCCAAAAGGATTGTAACTTTGATGAAAAGTTGGACTCAGACTTGATGGAAGTAAAAGAGGACATTGAGGTGCCTCAGGAGATCAAAGAATGGGTCGAAGACAAACCTAAACCCAACCTTGATCAAATCACCTCCTTCAATCTTGGAACCTTAGAAAACCCTAAGTTATTCTAGATTGGTTCAGACCTTACTCCAAACCAGAGGAATAACATGGTTACACTATTAACCTAATTCCAGGATATGTTTGCATGGTCTCATGAAGACATGGTAGGTTTGTCCACTGACATTGTCCTTCATCGTCTTTGCATTAAAGAGGGATTCAAGCCAGTCAAGCAGAAGCTCAGGTGATTGAAACCTGAGTGGAGTTTAAAGGCGAAAGAAGAAATTGTGAAATAATTTCGAGCTGGTATCATCATGGTGTCCACATATCCTGACTGGATATCCAACATCGTTCCCGTTCCTAAGCTTGGAGGAAAGGTGCGAGTTTGCGTGGATTATCGGGATATGAACAAAGCTTGCCTTAATGATAGCTATTCCGTGCCATTTATCTACATTCTCATTGACAATACTACTCAATACGGCATGTACTCCTTTGCTGATTGCTTTGTTGGGTACCATCAGATCATGGTTGCTGAGGAGGATAATGAGAAAACTACTTTCATCACGCCTTGGGGAACCTTTTGCTACAGACGGTTGTCTTTCAGCCTCATCAATGCTGGAGCCACATATCAGCGAGCTATGATGACTCTGTTCTACGATTTAATGCATAATGAGATAGAGATCTGTGTGGATGACATCATTGTCAAATCCCGAAGGGAAGAAGACCACCTAAACCATCTCATAAAGCTTTTCAACAAGTTGCGTAAGTACAACTTGAAGTTGAATCCAGCCAAGTGTGCCTTTGGCGTTAAATCAGGCAAGTTACTAGGATTCCTAGTCAGCCACAAAGGGATTGAGCTGGATCCCACAAAAATCTAAGCCATCACGAAAATACCCATTCCTCAGACAGAGAAGGAAATACAGGGATGTTTGGGAAGAATCAACTTCATTAGCAGGTTCATTTCTCAACTCACAACAACCTATGAGCCCATCTTCAAGCTGTTAAGGAAGAACTCCTCCATGAAATGGAATGATGAATGCCAGAAGGCCTTCCTTATAATCAAAGACCAGCTAGTCAAAGCTCCTATCTTGGTACCACCCAGGGATGATGTTCCCCTATTCATGTACTTGTCCATAAGTGACAAGGCCATGGGCAGCATGCTGGGTCTGAAAGACGATAGAGGCCGAGAACGAGCTATCTATTACCTCAGCAAAAGATTCAGCAGCAGTGAACACAAGTACACTCTGATTGAGAAGACTTGTTGTGCTTTAACATGGGCTGCCATGAGGTTACATCATTACCTCAATGGGCACACAACCCATCTCATATCCCTCATGGATCCTCTCAAGTATGTGTTCAGCAAATCCATACTGAATTATCGACTGTCCAGATGGCAGTTGATCCTACAATAATTTGACATTATTTATGTGACGCAGAAGTCCATTAAAGGTCAAGGAATCACGGATCAACTGGCCGTCGCACCTTCAGAGGATTTCAAACCCTTGGAAACATACTTTCCCGATGAAGGGGTAATGGCAATTCAGCAACACCATCAGTACGATACACGCCAAACGTGGAACATGTATTTCGATGGAGCTGTTAATTTGGAAGGTTTTGGAGTTGGAGTAGTTCTAGTATCCGGTACAGGGGAGCAGTATCCCGTCGCCATCAAATTATAGTTTGTCAGCACCAACAACACAGCTGAGTATGAAGGCTATATCATGAGGCTAAAACTTCCCCGTTCAATGGGCATCAGGCGGTTAACTGTCTTTGGGGATTCAGAGTTGGTAGTCAAACAATCCACGAGAATCTATCAAACCAAAGAGCTACATTTGCTGCATTACCATCGACAAGTTTTACAGATGGCTTCGGAGTTCGAAGAGATCTCCTTTCTACATATTCCCCATAACAGGAATGACTTTGCAGATGCGCTAGCAACTTTGGCCTCCTTGATTCACATATCTGACAAGGAACATATGCCAAACGTCACATTGGCCCTGCAAAAGGCACCAGCCTATGGGAACTATGTTGGAGAAGTATCGGATGAGCTACCTCCCATCCAACAACCTTGGTATCAGCATATCAAGGAGTACTTGTCAGATGGGTCTACACCCGCTGAGGTGAGCCCGACTGAGAAAAGGCAGATCCATCAACTCGCTATGAAATTCTACCTGAGCAAAGATACACTCTACAAAAGAGATGCAGGATTAGGTCTCCTCATTTGCCTGGACAAGGACCAAGCTCAGAGACTCATGGATGAGGTCCATGGTGGAGTATGTGGCCCACACATGAGCGGCCCTTTACTTGTAAAGAAGATCCTCAGAATAGGACATTACTGGCTCTCTCTCAAAGCTGACTGCAATGACCACGTCAGGAGATGTTATCAATGCCAAATTCATGGGAATACTATCCACGCCCCTCCACGGGAGCTCCATAATATGAGTTCACCGTGGCCATTCTCAATGTGAGGAATGGACGTGATCGGGCCCATCGAGCCCAAAGCCAGTAATGGACATCGCTTTATCTTCACCATGATCGATTACTTCACCAAGTGGGTAGAAGCAGCCTCCTTCCCCTGGGTTACCAAAGAAGTCATCATTGCTTTCATTAGAAATAATGTCATTTGTCGATATGGACAACCAGAGGTAATTGTATTAGACAATGCTAAGAACCTCAACAACAAAATGATGGAGGAGTTTTGTAGCAAATTCCACATCAAACATCTCAACTCCGTCATCTACCGTCCAAAGATGAATGGTGCTGTTGAAGCGGCTAACAAAAACATCAAGAAGATCATGTAAAAGATGTCCGCCAACGACAAAGGATGGCCGGACTTATTGCCTCTTACTTTGTTAGCCTACAGAACATCAATGCGCACTTCAACTGGGCAACCCCCTACGCATTAACCTATAGGATGGAAGCAGTGATCCCCATAGAAGTAGAAGTGAAATCCCCCAGAGTGTTGATAGACGCTTAGCTAGATGAAGATCAATGGGTACAAGGCAGGTATCACCAATTGTCTCTAATTGATGAAAGGCGAATCGCGGCTATCTTCCATGGTCAATTATATCAACAAAGGATCGCCAGATCCTACAATAGAAAAGTTCGGCTACGGCAGTTTAAACAACATGACTTGATTTTGAAGAAGATCATTGATAACCAAGATCAGTCTAAGGGAAAATTCACCCCTAACTGGGAAGACTCGTTTATTGTCAAGGAGGTGTTGACAGGAGGTGCTCTCAGATTGCAGGAAATGGATGGCGATGAATTTTCGCAACTCATTCTGGTTCTTTAACCCTTCACTACATACAACTCTTTTTCCACGCTGCACCCCTCAGGGAAACACACTTTTCAAACCAGTAGCCTGATTTTCAGATCATCAGTTCCTTTCCTCTCCACTTGGTTTTTTAACCCTTACTCAACTTCGATTATCCCACTAGGGATTGAACCTTTCACACTCGCAGTTTGTCCCCAAACATGAGATCAAACTTTTCACACCTATAGTTTATCCTGAACTTAGGATTAAACTTTCTTCCCACGCAGTTTGTCCTCCATATAGGATCAAACTTTTTGTTGGCTACAAATCGTCCTGAGGGGAAAACTACGTCGACCTGATCTCCTTGATACACGGGAGTACGTAGGCAACCATTTTATATGGTCCGGTCGCAATAAAACAAAAACAACAAAAATATTTCTACACCTTTCTCATTACAAAAACAAAAACAACAAAAACATTCCTACACCCTTTCAGCCACATACAGCATTGAACCTCTTACACCATGTTCGAACTACGCAAACCTGATCTCATCTTTAACAGAAGTATGTAGGCAGCCATTTATGTTTCTGTCTAGTCCCCTACCAAAACACAAATACTTGTCAACGGTACTTGGATCAAACTTCAATCCATCACATTTCATTGGCTTCAAACCAAAGGGATGGAATTACCTGACCTCCCCATGTAAACGGGAGACTCGGTGACCATCTAAGCTACGGTTGATTCCTCAAAGAGCAATACCAATCCATAAGAGATGGAATTAACTAGGCTCCTCCTAAATAATTGTATTGGCGACCATCTGTGGTGCAGTTAATCTCAGAGAGGAAAGCCACACTCCCCTCCATATTTCCATACAGAAACCAATCCCAAGACACCAAAGATGGTAGGGATACACACAGATCAATGATCCATTCTGAACTGTCCAGAGATAACTTAATGTCCATCCATCAAGGAGGAATTCAGAATACATCAAGATCACAATCCCTGAAGAAGCAGGAAAATATCAAGCAAGTATTCAGGCATATCTAAAAGGGAAGTGATCAAAAATATATTTCCTTGCTATATATAATACTATTTGATATACACAATGTAAATTGCACATGACAAAATGGCTAAGCTAGTCTGTGCAGGAAAATACAAGGCTATCTACAGATCGGTATGCATGCGGGCTAGCAGATCTAACATAGCATCTCTATCTGAAGAAGAAGGTAACGTCGTGGTCTCCTATACAAGGGTATCCACACGAGCCAGCAAATCCGAGGCCATCTGTATGGTGACGCGATGCTCATAAATATATGCACTCATCTTAGCAAGCATACTAGTGGTCAGGGATCTCATTGAAGTACTGTCTACAACAGCTACATCCCTATCAGATAGGGCAGCGTCCCGCTCAACGATCACTGCATCTCTGGCTGATCTGGCCTCATCCCGCTTAACAATAGCAGCATCTCTAAGACCTAATGCCTCGTCTCTCTATAACAGAGCTACGTCTCTCCCATCAAGAGCTGTCAACATGAGGGCTCTAGCCTGATCTCTCTCAAAGGTCATCAAATGAAGACTCTGCTCAAAGTACTGTGCTGAATGCTGGATCACAACAGTACTAGTACTGGGAGAATCTAAGAGAGCTGATGGCAACCCAGTAAATGGCTCCTCCTCGGTGTGAGAATCAATATCCTCCATGGGCTTTCCACCATCTGAATCCATACTCGGCACTATGGATACTATCGCAGGCGATGAAGTCTTTGTATCTATCCACGCAGAATACTCTGGCAAATAACCCGGATGGCTAATAGAAAAAGTAGCTATCTCACGCTGATCCCAACAAACATACACCCGAGATCGGTCCTCTGCTGACAAGTGGCGAGAACCTAAGTGCTGACCTAACGCCCCATCAAAAGGATGGAAATCATGGAACTGGTCAAACTGTGACATCATGGCCAGTGGGTGGTAAGTAGTCATACCCCTCAAACCAGCCAGAGGGAGATAATCCATGCCCGGAGGATGAGTAATGAAGCTATAAGGCGAACTGAGCCCTGTACGCGACAAGTTAACAAATGGATCTCCGATCCCAGCTAGGAAAACCGACCAAGATGCAGGATCTGTACACTCCGTAGGCCGGAAGGAATACGACATAGCTATCTCATGGGTAAAACAATACCCATATAGCATAAACCACACGTACAGCATGACTGAATTGTATGTGAATACCCCTATAGGGTAAGTGTTACAGAACATGGTCGACCTCAGTGTCTCTGCCATAATCATCAGAATAATGTTACGACCCTCCCTGAGAGCTCTCACTTCCATGATGACGCAGATGTCCAACTCATCCATGTATTGTGCAATGTACACGTATGATAATACACACAGTAGCAATACATCTACTCTGGCCAAGCGCCACTGATCCTCTGGTATGGTGAAATCCCCAGAATACCTAATATAGCTGTCCGTATAGCCAAATCTATCAATTAGAAAATGCTGGGATATCACGTGGTCGGATGTGATCTCATCTTGCACAACTCTCTGCCTCAGCCTGATGAGAGTCATAAACTGCCGGCTCATGTCACCAATGGCCATATGCACACAAGGTCTGTCAAGTGGCAGCATCGTCAAACATGCATACTCCTCCAGAGTCGGAGTCAACTCCTGGGTCCCAAGCTAGAAAACCTGCCTCTCCGGTACTCAGTGCTCCAGCATGGCCTCCACAAATCCTGCGGGAACCTGAAACATCAAAAGGGTCATGGTATGCTGCAACAGCTGATCTACAGTCAATATGCATAACAGATAATAGATGGTAATATGATGCAGGGAATAGAAGATAGTGCATACATTCCTAAATACATCATCATCTATATACATCATCTCTGTACAGCTAAAAATATAAGGAAATGGGGCACAGACGCCCTAGTACTAACAGAGGACTATCAAAAGATATGGCGAGAATGGGGCACAACCACCCAATATCTAATAAGAGGCCTATCAAAAGAAATAACGAGAATACACATCAGAAGGAGACAATGGTGTCAATATCTACATCATCAATCCTGTCCACCTGATGTAACTCCTCTTGAGTCACAGGATCTCTATCAATAGGGATGTTAGGCCTATACAAGGGAGGATCTACGCCAACAAAGCCAAATAGGTCATCTGATGGGCCAGCTCCTGCGCTGGAAGGATCAAACGAATCTGCCTTTGTCGGATCTCTGCCCAAATACCGAATAAAGAAATGTGCCCGGTCTAATAGCTGGGTCAAGCTATCAATCTGTGTCACATGAGTCGGATCTCGGACACAGGCTAGCCAATTCGTCATCATCACGGATCCTGGAACCATATCCCCCATGAACTAAGTGGCACGGGTCTGGACTCCATTGGTACTAGGGATCCACCAATGCTGGAATATCTCCTGAGTGCAGGGACCTTCTGACAATGCAAAACTGTCAACACCCGACAATGGGATATCAATTACGGGTGACTGCAAAATAGTCTAATAACGCCTGGCAGGAGGCAAGATCGGTATACGGATCTCTTCTGTGGTGCTCCTAATAGCACGCACTCCTAAGTAGAGCTCCCATCCTCCGCCTATGAAGAGAGGAATCCTACAGGTGGAAATCACGTACTCGACACCAGTCGGGTACCTATCCTCAAATCCAGTGGCCAAGTGCTCCCCAGAATAGGGAATCCATGTGATGACATCAGTTGTAAATAACTCCAGCTGTAGGCGACAATGAGTAAAACCCTAAGCTACATGGACCTCTACAAGTATGGAATGATGCCATCGCCGTCCTCGTGGATAGGTATCCAACCCTAATACACTAACATGCCATAAACACGAAAGCCTTTCATAGGCCCAAAACTGCTAATACAGAGGCAAACATCTGCTGTCAGTTAACACTCTTAACCTATACATGGTAAATTATAAGAGAAATACTCACCAGCAGAAATGGGTAAAATCCTAACCAAGCCTCGATCAAGCCCTGCGAGCGCATACGCATGCCCCTGAGGAAATAGGCAAAGGTGTAGGAACCCCAATCATACTCTCTAATACAGTCCACATGTCGGGTGGCACTGATCAAAGCGAATGACACCGTAGAAGAGTTATCTGCTATAAAATAGCCCCTAATGATCATCAGGAATAATTGCCAAAGAATGCGATCCCTGACTCTAACATCAGCTGGTATGGGCTCACTCAACAGCCCACTCATAGCATCTATGCTCAAAGGACCCGTACAGACAGTCATGCCCTTGAGCACCTCCGCCAGAACTCCTAACAAGGATCTGACGGTAGTCGGGGTAATATCTGTCGTGCAAGGCACTGGTGCCCCTCCAAACTCCATACCTGTGATAAACTGCCAATCCATCGACGTCATCATCACCTCACAATCCAGCAAATAGAGTGACTGGGTCTGGTGAAACCAGCTCTCAGATAATGCCATGAGGTAACCCCAGGGACAGCGGCGGGGAAGGATGGAAAAGAACGTCCTAAATCCCCAGTCATGCACAATCGCTCTATAGTCAGGATACAGAGCTTGGTACATGGAGTGAATACTGAACCAGTTCCCTTGAGACTATGTAAAGCTGGGAACCTACATAAGATGCAGATAGACATCAGAATCCTTTACTCCTCATCAATAGGAAAGAAGGAAGATTAAGATCTAATGTGATACCTCGTTAGCATACAGATACATCGAGGGATGTCGACTCAAGTCACCCAGAAGCTCTGGGTTTACCACCTGAATACTCGGGAGATCCCTAAGGGGAACATGTATAACAGGAGTGGGGTCCGTAACCGGAACATCCTCCTCCTCGTCCTCGACATCAAGCACATTAACCTGGACTGGACGTATCACCGCCTCCACCAGACGACGAGGCTGTCTAACAGAACGAGGTCGAGGAACTTCAGAAGCCCTCCTCCGTACACCAGAAGTGGTCCTATGACAACTACTTGGCTAATCCGGATCCATAATATTTGGACAACAAGTCTCCAAATCACCTTAGAAACGGTGTGGTAATTCTGAAACCTGGAGCTTTCATTTCAAAATGCATTTTATGACTACATGCATGCATGCATTACTTTAACATACATCTACAGTAGAGTTAAAAATGCATGACTACTCAATGCCTACATTTTGGAAAAATTTTCCATAGTTTCCTCTATAAATAGGACTATCCACATGCACATAGGCATGACTAGGTGGCCATTCAGTAGCACACCTATCCACAATCATATACATACTATTTACATTAAAAAGTCAAAGTCATCAATCCATAATGGTAGCCTAATTATCAAGATTACTTTACTTTACCACCTTTGCTCATTTGTCCGTAAATAGGATAAGAAATAGTAGAAAAAAGGTGACAATTTGACTGTTTCAAAAGTCAAATATTTTCACATCATTATGTTCAGCATGGTTTAATACTAACATTTACTATGTTGAATATTTTTTATCAGTCATTTGAACATGCATATTCACTACTATGTGTTTAGATGCATTTCATGTAATAAGTCATTTTCCAATGGATAAAAACTGGAGAAAAAGACAATCATACGTTACCAGGACAGTATAGAACACTTGTACGGTGATAGAATTTGAAGAAAGTCGCCCGAACTCAGCAGATCTGAAGAAGAGCTCTCGGATATCCTTCACGACGCCACTTGAAAATGACTTATAAAAACAACCTGCAGGCAATTAATAGCCACGGCTGGCCACAGGTCCACCTGTGGCTACTGTAGGTGTACCTTCGGCACCCTTACATGGGTCCCACACCTCTGGCTCAGTTTAGTTTGAGCTGTAAAAGAGTTCTCATAAGCTGAAAAGGCCAAATCAAAGATAAAAATGCTACGCGATTGAGCCAAATAGCCTGAAATCCTAGTTTTCCTGGGCCCGACTGTGGCTTTCATATCATTCATTGGTATTAGCCCAAACATAGGGTATACTATACCGATGATCTCAGCAGTTGCAGATCACACTCGGCAATACCTTACGCAAGTCCAATGCCGCCAATTCAGGGTCATCGCCCTAATTTTCAAGCATATCCTTGGCGGGGGCATCACGTGTTTTCATATGTCGAAGTGCATATCCCCAACGGGGGCATCACACATTTTTATATGTCGAAGTGCATATCCCAGGTGGGGGCATCATATGTTTTCATATGTCGAAGTGCATATCCTCGGTGGGGGCATCACGCGTTTTCATATGTCAAAGTACATATCCCCGGCGGGGGCATAACCCATTTTCATATGTCGAAGTTCATATCCCCGACGGGGGCATCATGCGTTTTCATATGTCGAAGTGCATATCCCCGGAGGGGGCATCACGCGTTTTCATATGTCAAACTGCTTATCCCCGGCGGGGCCATCACGCGTTTTTATATGTCGAAGTGCATATCCCCGGCTGGGGCACCACGTGTTTTCATATGACAAAATGCTTATCCCCGGTGGGGGCATCACACATTTTCATATATCGAAGTGCATATCACCAGCGGGGGCATCACGCGTTTCATATATAAAAGTGCATATCCCCAGCGGGGGCATCACGTGTTTTCATATGTCGAAGTGCATATCCCCAACAGGGGCATCACGTGTTTTAATATGTCAAAGTACAAATCCCCGGTGGTACAACGCATTTTCCGTTGATGCACATGTCAACGAAGATCAAACAACCTTGACGCCAGTTCAGCCGTTGGCAAGTAAACCCAACGACACATCAGAAACCATCTGATGATTGTATCAGTGGATACCCATCAACAAAGGTCAAGTAGCCTTGGCATTTATCCCCAGTAAGAAGTTCATCCATTGATGTACACGTCAGCAAAGATCAAGTATATCCCCGATGGGGGTTACAACGCTTGGTCATCCGTTGGTTCACACGTCAATAAAGGTCAGGCAGCCCTGACAACACATACTGTTGGCAGTAAATCCAACAAAACATTGATATGTCCTGGCGATACAAACCAGGAAGGATTAATGGCATCAGGGAGGATCGATGATGGAATATGCTATACACATCCTCAAACAGACAAAAGCTTTATCCCTACAGATCTCTTGTACACAAGAAGCACATCTTCGGAATAAAGTCTGTATCAAGTATTCAGGAATTTGGTGATAACCCCAATGTCAACAATCATAGAGATTCCTGTTAGCTGTGGACCTCACGTCCATGACAGTTTATCAGGCTGCTTATTTATTGCTATCCCCGGTAGAAGCAACAAGAAGCCGATAATCATCCCTAGCATGTGGGAAAACAATCCATATGCATCATATATTTGTATCATGTTGTTGCACATGACATTATGTTTATCTTGTTGCATTTCAAGTGTCTAGGATTCTTTATCCTATCCATGCCATTACATTGCATGAAAATGATAAAGAGGGACATCTGTAGACACTCGAAATTTTCTGCACACCTGTTACTGACATTGAAGGAAGGCAGATTCGTCTTTCGGAGATAACCCTGGAAGACAACTCATATCCAGTTCGGATACTACTGGAAGTTCAGTTTCAACCCTGAAACACACACCGAGAGTATCAGTTCTAACCTCGGAGATAACCCCGAGGCATGCAGTTGCAATACTGGAAATTCCACCGGAGAAGGACGAGTCATCTCGGAGATAACCCCGAGGTATTCATTCTTAGTCCCGACACCGGGAATAGCAGCGCCAACCTTGGAGATAACCCCAAGGAGTGTAATTGCAGTTCCGGAGATAACCCCAAAAATGCTTGTTTCAAAGCCATACAAACAGCTTCAGAACACTCGGCACTCACACTGAGGCACTCAGTACAAGACCCGAAGATAACACCGAGAATACAGGCACACCTCATAGATGATACTGAGAACCTTCAATAATTGCAGCAGTCCAATCTCAAAGATAACCCTGAGCAACGCCTGCTTTATCAGCCCAAACTGGAGATAACCCCATTGAGGGGCAAAGTCATCATCTTGCCACCTTGACGCCACATCGCACGATCTCAACATCTCATACATACATTTTTACATAGCAATGTCCCACAAGAACCAAGAAAGTCCAATCACGAGTGACTATTACGCAGGGTAACAGATAGAATTTGAAGCTTGAAGGCCGAAGGGCATGGTCCCATCTTTCAGACTTCGTACAACCTCTAATCACATGTCATTGCGTAACTCTCGACAATGACAGTCCGAAATAGGTCTTATACACCTCAGTCGGATGCCCGGATTGAAGTTCTAAACGTTCGAGCGGACATCACGTTGCATGCGTGCACGTACTTCGAGACGGCAGGACCCGTGGAGCCCGGGGCAACTCAGGCAGCCGCAGGTACATCTGTGGCTAGCCGCAGGTACACATGCGGCTCCCCCTATAAATAGAGAGCTTGGGTGGCCAATTTGGAAGACAAAAAGGCGAGGAAGCCCTGCCCAATTTGCTCTGTACACAACCTAAACTGAATGCTTTCTCATTTTAAACACTTGTAAGCTCATATATAGGTACTTTTTATCGGCGGAAGCCGAGTGTTCATCCACTTAAAGCTATAGAAGTCTTCTTTGGCAATCCATTGTAAGCCTTCTTACACACTTTAAAGCCTTTCTCTTCATCTTTGCATACACCATTCTTCACGTTGAGAGTCGTGTTGTGTGTGTATGCCCGTACTTCGGTCCGTGGTTTCATTTCAGTTTGTATATATATATATATATATATATATATATATATATATATATATATATATATTATATATGGACTAATATTATCGAGTTATACCTCGATTGAGCCTAGACTTACGTCTGGAGCGTTTAATTACTTTCGTATATATATATATATATATATATATATATATATATATATATATATATATATATATATATATATATATATATATATATACTTATATATATGAACTGTGTATCAAACTCTGTTCGATGAGCATAGACTTACGTCTGAAGCTTTTGATTGCTTTTGTATATATATATTTATATATATGAACTGTGTTTCGAACTCTGGATTTTACATCCGGTGCGTTTACTTCTTTAATATATATATATATATATATATATATATATATATATATATATATATATATATATATATATATATATATATATATATATATATATATTTACATTTCGTCCCGCCTGGAGTTTACTTCGTGGCATTTGACCGTTTTTACTGTTTTCTTTACATTTCGGCCCGCCTGGAGTTTACTTCACGACGCTTGATCGCGTTTACAGCTTTATTTACATTTCTGATCCCCTATGGAGGTGCTTCATGGTGGTTGATCATGTATATATATATATATATATATATATATATATATATATATATATATATATATATATATATATATATATATATTTACATCTTTTGTATAATTACATTTCTGATCCCCCACGAAGGTGCTCCGTGGTGGTTGATAGTGTCTGTATATATATATTTACAGCTTTTATATATATAACTGCTTACTGCTTTCATACAAACTGCGGTATCATGTGAGCCTAGGAATCATGTGATCCCAGATTCAGTCTATTGAATCTAGATTCGGTTCCCATGATGGACATTTTCAGCTATAAGCAGCCTGTAAATTTATTCACGGTGTTTGGATTTCCTCAGATGGTTTTCATGCCCATGAGGAGTTCGGCACTGCTTTGTACATTATTTTCTCAAAGATGCTTCGCATCTCAAAAATAAAAACTATCAAGCCGAACATTTAATAAAAATGGAAGTGTAAAAGGTCTAAATTACTATTGAGCATCAGGGTTTGAAAAAACCTCTTTTATAAAACTTCACTGCTATATCTTGTTTAAAACTAAATTTTTACAAAAAATTCAAACCTTGTGTATATAGGTGCGAACGAGGCCTCGCATCACTTCCAAATAACAGCACATTGACCCACACACACACACACATATTCATATAACAGTTTCTTGAAAAGTGGCGGTCACTGTGGCAACATGGATGTCGGGGGGTGCCTAACACCTTCCCTCCGCATAAGCAAGTCCCCGGACCCTAATGAATCACGGTTTCACAGACCCGTTTAGCAGTGTCACATTACTGGGTCAATGTGCAAACCTTTTCTCGGTTGTGTTGGTACAATCAGTTAAAAAACCATCTGGCGACTCGTATAGTCCAATCGTCGACATATACATATCGGACCTTTTCACAACTTATTTTTTCAAACAAATCTCACCTAAAATGAGAACACCAAAGGACAAAAATAGAAAGGGTCAAATAAAAATCCCGACGTCGACAACATTGTTACCTGTTGAGATGATAAAACTGATTTGCAATGATTTTTGAACAGTTTAAAGAATAGTCTATGCTACTTGTTTCGGCTAGACGACAATGATTTGAATTATCAAAATGTGTCTTATTTATCATTAATGTATCATGTAACCCGGTGCAATGATGATAAATAAATGATAGAGTTGTAAATACAGGAATACTTAGTGTTGAATTCGATCTAAAAATCGTTGTCCTACTATTGTATGATGTGTTATGACAAAGTCATTCAATGACGGCATCTTCAAACGGGCTGTTAATACAGTACGGTATTATAACGTTATTTTTAAAATATTTTTCAAAATTTTAATTTGTCAACGGGGTTTGGCTATACATTAATATTTCGGTTGAAATTAAATTATTGGTATGAGTCTATGCTATTTGTTTCAGCTATATCAACGTTTATAAATAAAAAAAATCTAAGCGTTCTTTGAAAATTTTTCTGAACTAAATTGTTTTGGTGCGAATTTCGATAAAGACTGAGGTAAGAAAATGTTTATGCGCCCAAGGCGGATAAGAGGAACAGGAAAAAAGTGTTCCGAACAGTCGTACTTAATAAGTACAGAACATAACGGGCTAATTACCCACTATGTCCGTAAGACCAGAGCAGTTTGCAGATAAATTTCTGTTTAAACCTTTTCGAAAATGAAAGTTCGTAGTCTATATGACTCCTCAGCACAAATTGAAAATTTTACTCTTTTAAGTGATGTTTTGGGTAGCATTTTATGCTGTGTATGAGTGGTGTAAGGTGTAAGGTGAATTTTGGGGACGAAATTCTTAGAAGAAGGGGTGAATGTGACAACCCGAGAATTTAGAAAATTATTAAAATCTTAAATGATGGATTAAAGGTTCAATAGTAGACCTAGACAGAAAATAAGTGTATGGATTTAGCATTTATGAAGGATTTTTGAGAATTTAAAAATTTTTGGTGAAGAATTATTAGGGTTAAGAGAATAAGTGTATACGAATATGTACATATTGATTTTTGTGTACAGTGTGTGGTTAAGGGTCAAGGGTCAAGGGTTGACCATATAAAATATATTAGTGAAAAACCCTTACTATATATTAAGAACGTCAATGTACAGTTAGAAAACCTAACGATTGATAAGAAATCCTAAAACCGGCTCTGGAAATCCTAATTTTAGTTTTAGGAATTCGAAACCCTAACCGAGAATATTAAAACCCTAATTTGGGAATTCAAAAGCTAAGTATAGATATTAAGTGTTATTGATTAATAACTAATTAGGGGAAAACCTAACGATTAGTTAGAAAACCCTAATTTCTAAACTAGAAACCCTAATGTACAATTAGGGAAAACCTAATTATCAAGTTAACAATTTTAATGTTAATTAGAAAACCTTGATTTTAATTTTAAAGCTTTAAGGTGATTAGGAAGCTTTAATATAATTAGGAAATCATAATTATAATTTAGAAATCTTAATTTTCTATTTTAAAACCTAAGTAGAAAATGCTAAAAAATTAAATTTGTAAAATCTTAGGGTTAACCCCTAAGTGTCAAACCCTGAGAGTTGGTCAAGTTACTAAAAAGCCTTTAAAAATGTGAGCAAATTGTCCAAAGTACCCTTTTTAGCATTCTTTAATGGTGGAGCTTGCAAATCTTTCCATGATCTTGGTAAGTCACCAACTTAAGATATTCACATGTGCCTATATCTAATATATCAGCTATTATTTGCCAATTGGATACATGAATCAAGGATTAAAAGAATAAAAGATAAGAAAAGTACTTACTTTAGTTTTCATATGAACCCAGACCATTCTCTCTCTAAAATCCAAAAATATTGAGTGAGAGTGAGTGAAAAGTTAAGCCAATATCATGTGTTAGCTTGCCAAGAACAAACATCAAAGATCAGATTCAAGTGTTAAGCAAGAACGAAGTGTAAACCCTAAAATTTCTAAATCTTGTAAATTATGTTAGATGTTATGATTTGTTATTTTAAGTTGTGTTTAAGGATGTTATTGAGTGATCCGAGTTGTTATATCACAGATCCATAACATCTAGAAGCACGAAAATGAGTTTTTAAAAACTGACCTGTGAACCCAAATTTGTGCTCTGACCGTCGAATGTCAGGGCCCATAGATCTGTCTGTGTAAAGTGTTAGGTGTGTTTTATGTTTTAGATTTGTTCTCTGTCATGAGGAGAGTAGACTAGAAGTGGAATCAAGTCCATAACATGTCTAGATCTCTAGTTTTAAGTGTTCAAACATGGTTGACCGAGCACAAAGTTAATTTCTGGAAAACCCAGAAAATCCCCAGAAACCAAGAAATTTCTGACAACGTTTTTGCAAGCCATGAATCTTGTTGTTGTTTGTTATATAGGCCATGTTAGTGTTTGATTTGTGTAGATTGATATGTGGACTACCAATCCATGTCATTAGAACACCAAAATCATAAACAGAAATAAAGATAATGGTGGTCAAAGTATGTTGACCAATCTGCCCTATGAAGGTTTCTGGAAAACCCAGATTCTTCATGGATGAATTTTTTGACATGGTTTGACTAGCATAGATCTGTCACATGTGTTGTTGTTAGACTGATTTAATGTTGTATAGTTGTACCCTGACATCTCTACTACATGTATAAACCATTAGATCTCACAAACTAGACCCATACTAAAAATTATAAGGATCCAAAATAGCACACTCGAACTGTTCTTCATTTATGGGTAACCCAGAAATGAAGAATAGCTCTGACAACATATTGGAGAACTTATATCTCCCTGATTTATTGTAGTTTAGCCAGGATTTTGATTGGTAATTGTAGTATTACACTTATACTACATGATCAACACTTTAGACTGGCCAAAAACATCAATATCTGAGAATTATGGGTGGTCAAACTAGCTACCCTATTAATGAGCTATGAAGTTCTGGGCTTGTTCAAGAACATCTATAGCGACAGTTTCGTCACTATAGGGTCCTTTAGTGACACTTTAATTATGAAATTATTATTTTTATTAAATAAATAGAGAAAAATAGTTTTTATTTATTAAAAATTCATAATAAATTCCTAAAAATTATTTTAAAGCCTAAAAATGGGTTTCTAGTATTATTGAATATATTTCATTAATATTTTAATATTTTTGAATATTAATGGTATTTAATGTATTTCATTATTATATTAAATAAATTATTTAAAAATGATTTTAATACTTGAAAAATCTTTTAAAAATACATTAAGGTATAAGAAAATATTTTAAGTTATTTAATTACCTTTAATATTTTATGATGAATTTAATTAATAAATTAATATTAATAGTAATTGATTTATTTAATAAATATATTAAATAAATTGTGGAAAATTAGTTTTAATAATTTAAAAATCATATAAAAATGATTTAAAGGTTTGGAAAATATTTTAAGTTATAAAATATAATTTTGGATATTTTGTTATGAAAAATTTTAATATTTTAATATTAGTGACAATTATTTAATAATGGTTTTAATTACTTTAAAATCATTTAAAAACAATAATAAAGTATTAAAAATACTTTAAGATATTATAAATTATTTATAATATTATGTTATGTATTTCATTAATATTTCATATTAAATAAATATTAATGATAATAGAATATTGTGGTATTTAAATCATATAAATATGATCTTAATGATTGAAAAATCATGATAAATGATAATAATTATTTAAAAATTATTATAAGCCTGTGAAAAATATCTTGATTAATAAATAAATTATTTAAGATAGTAATTAAGCGATTAGGCAGAGTCTTAGGGAATTAGGCTCGATAATTGTCCGACTAGGCCATCGGGATGTCAAAATTGTATCGGACTCAACTCAAATTGAAATAGTTTGACTTGATATCGAGTATTAAGTAGTTTGTGGACTGGTAGGATTATGTGGTAATGTGTTTATGTTATTTTATAACTGTATATAACAGTAATATATTGTCATGATATTATTCTAATGTAGATATCAATATTATTTAATATTAGCTCTTAAGATAAAGCTATATATACTGCGTAGCTGTAATTGGTGATTCAGACAAGTTTTCTCTAACTCAACCTCGAGTTGATATTATAAAATATGCTTATGGTTAATCATTGCTGATTACCATGTCTATGAATTATTGATTCACACTTTGTGCATATTGCATGTGTTCATCAGGTATGAAAGGCTGATCATTACCATCAGGTTCAGTTGATTTGTTTATGTTCAATGTTCGTTCAGCTATGAAAATTTGTTCATATTAGTTCACAATTATATTATAGAACTTTAGTCAGCTTATTGTTCAATTCTTCCAATCATGATATAGCCTTAATTGAACTTATACATTCTAGGAAAACTTATTACTCACCCTTGCTATATCATGATAAACATTACAGATTAAGGCGAATACGTCAGATACAGGAGAAGCTAGTGACATTGTATGTCGGAAAGAATATGGAATACATGTATTACGTAAAGGTTCTCGACCTTGGGGATAGTGTGTAAGTTTAATGTATAAACAATCTATGTTTATATCTTCCGCAATAGTTATAGAATTAGTATTCAGATATGTGGTGATTAGTACCAGGATTTGGGGCTTTCACAGCATAACATTAGAAAACCCTAATGTTATATTTCGAAACCCTAATTTGAAATTTACATAGGAACTTGAAAGTTAATACAATTATAATTTAAATTGTATTTAAGAATGATAAGTAATTGTATGTATGTGATTAAGGATAAGTGTTATTGTTTGTAAAGTTAATTAGGGAAACCATAACGATTAGTTAGAAACCCTAATCGTTAAGTTAGAAACCTTAAATATAGATTTGGAAACCTTAAACCCTAATCGGTAACCCTACACCCTAATTTTTAAACCCTAATGGTGATTAGCAAACCCTAAGGGTTAAAGTTTAAGGAAAACATATGAAATGACCAAAATACCCTTAAAATTATGTGAGAAATTACCTAAATACCCTTATGGATGTAAAAAGACTAAAATACCCTTTACTTTCTAATTAAGTAAAAGATATGGCAAATCTAGTGACTCATCCATCCAAGATTGCACATTGCTTCGAATCTAATTTAGATCAGCCATCCAATGACACCAATGCCATCCATATACATTGAATCCAAAGATTAGAAGATTAAAGTTAAGAAAATTCTTCACTTAAGTTTCTAAGCATATCCAACTCTCTCTCTCTCTCTCTCTCTCTCTCTCTCTCTCTCTCCTAGACCACAAAATTCCTTAAGAAAATTAGTGATAAGTTAAGTAAGTATCACCCCATAACTATACAAGATTCAGTCAAAGGGAAGAAATTAAAAGATTACATAAAAAGGTATAAACCCTAACCTTAGTTTAGATCTTGTATTCTTAGGTGGATTTTATGTTTTGATGTTTATATATGTGCTATGATATGTTATTTGATGATCTATGATGATAAACCATGGATCTATAACATTTAAATGCAAGAAAATGAAGATTTAAGAAATTGTTAGGAACCCTAAAAATGAGGTATGACAGTCAAATGTCAGAGCCTCTAGATTCAAATCTGTGAACTGTTAGACTGACTAAGTGTATCACTGTTATAGTATGCCATGAGGAGAGTACACTATAAGTGGAATCATGTCCATAGCATGTATAGAACTCAAGTTATTAATGGTCAAACATAGTTGATCAGTCACATAAAAGCAATCCTGGAAAGCCCAGAAACTGCCCAGAATGTCTGACAAGTTTTTGTAGAGCCTAGATCTCTCATTTGTTAAGCCAGGTAAGTGTATAACTTTTATAATATGACATATGGACTACTAAACCATGACACTAGAACACCTAAAGCATAACTAGAATCCCAAGTTATTGATGGTCAAATATGGGTTGACCAACTAGAAAAGATGCATTTCTGGAAATTTAAGAGAATTCAAGAATACGTTCTGGCAGGTACTTTGACCAAGCCAGATTTTGCTTATGTAATGTTCCTAAGCTTGATAAATGTAAATGTAACGCCACAGTCCCACATCGAAAGATACGGAAAAATTTTATATGCATATAAGAAAATAAGTTACTACTAATAGTACCTTCAATTCATGACCTTTTGGGAACCTGTGGTGGGCTAAGATGACCCAAGAAGATACTATTGGGCCAGTGGTTTGAGGCCTTATTTTGATGGATTTGATTCGATTCGGACTTGAGATTTGACCCGAGATTTGTTCCGAACTTGAGATTTGACCCGGGTTGTTTCATATGGTATTAGAGCCGACTCTCGAAAGCTCGGGTCAAGTCATCCGATCGGGTTACCGGAGGTGGGGACATGAAGGTTGGTGTTATTATCCCACAATGGAGAGTTGGAGGTCCGAAAGTGGGGACACGAAGCTAGCCGGTATTATCCCACAATGGCTAGAGAGGCAAAGATCTTTGGGTTGTGTGTGTGTGATCGGTTCTGACGGGGACGTCAGAAATTTAAGTGGGGGAGTTTGTAACGCCCCAGTCCCACATCGAAAGATAGGGGAAAAATTTGTCTGCATATAAGGAAATAAGTTACTACCAATAGTACATTCAAGTCATTACCTTTTGGGAGCCTGTGGTGGGCTAAGATGATCCAAGAAGATACTATTGGGCCAGTGGTTTGAGGCCTTATTTTGATAGATTTGACTTGAAATTTGTTCCGGACTCGCGATTTGACCTAGGTTGTTTCAGTAACACTTTTGAACATTGACATGTATACTACAAAAAATGTGACACTAGATCACTTAAACTATGGCCAGAAACCAAGTTATTAAAGCTCCAATATTGTAACCAACATTGTCTACATTTTCTAGAATTTCCAAAAAATGAAGAACATCTCTGACAGCTAGTTTGACCCCTTATAACTTCATGATATGATATAGTTAGACCCGGAAATTGTTATTCACTTGTAGTATTACATTAGTGCAACACCATTGATACACTCTCATGCCCAGAAACATCTTCAAAGGCATTAACCAAGGTTGTTCTTCGTTGATGAAGAACACCTATTGCGACAAATTTTGTCACTAAAGCTCTTTAGCGACAATTTTAATGAAAATTAATTAATTTAATTTAAGTAAATCGAAAAAATAGAAAATAATTATTAAAAATTCATAATTTAGTTTTAAATATTATTTTAAGTTATTAAAATTAACTTTTAATATTTTGACATAAATTTCATTAATATTACAATTTATTTAAATATTAATGATATTAAATTTATTTAATAATTATATTGCATAAATTAGTTAAAAATGATTTTAATATTTAAAAGTCATTTTAAAATGATATTAAAGTGTTAAAAAATAATTTTAAGTTATAATAAATAACTTTTAGTATTTTGATATAAATTTCATTAATAACTTAATATAAATGATAATAGATTTATTTAATAATTATATTAAATAAATTATTTGAAAATGATTTTAATGTTTTAAAAATGATATGAAGGTTTTAAAAATATTTTAAGTTATAATAAATAACTTTTAATTTTTTGACATGAAATAAATTAATATTTTAATATTAATGGTAATTATTTAAAATTGATTTTAATACTTTAAAAATCATTTAAAGGTGATATTAGTGTTTTAAAAATGTTTCAAGTTATAATAAAAAAACTTTTAATGTTTTGACATGGATTTCATTAATATTTTAAATTATTTAAATATTAATGATAATGAGATTACCTAATAATTAAATCATTTAAAATGATATTAATGTTTGAAAATTCATAATAACTGATAGTAATTATTTAAAAAATATTATGAGCTTTCGAAAAATATTATGAATGCTAATTTAATTATCTAAAATAATATTGATACTTTTAAATAGAGTTTAATTGAAAATAAACTCGATAATTATCTGATAACGGAATCGGGACATCGAATTGATACTGAAATCAATCCAGACTTACATAGTTTGACCTGATAAGTGTTTGTATATGCTCTAATGATGGTTATGAATACGTGACAATGTGCTTAAGCTATGTGATGACTATAAATAGCAGTATTATAAGTTATGATGTATTATTCTAATGAAAAGAATAATCTTATTAATGATAGGTCTTTGTATAAAAGATAGAACTATATTGCATAACAATAATCAACAATCAAGGCAAGTATCTAAACTTTACACACTACTTTTATATTGTGCCAATGAGTATATGTTGATGCAAGTTTCTGAACTATATTTTTATTGTGCAAGTTTCTTGACTCTACTTTATATTGAGCAATTATCCGAACTCTACTTTTATTGAGCATGTATTTGAACCTTTATATTCATGCAAGTTCTCGAATTCTATTCGTTAATTGTTTACTAGTAACTTATTACTATCTTCATTTGATCCATATATGATCAAAATTTATTCTTGTTTTTTATGAGCTAAGTTTGGTTATGCAAGTGTCCTCACTTAGATAAATTATTGTATTTAAACAAGTGTTGATACATACTATTGAATTTTGGTATGTATACATGATTAAAAGTTGTCTAAGCTATTTGACTTAGCTAGACATAGTTGAAATGTAACGTTGAACAAGATTAAATATTATTGTCGTCCAACTGAATTGTTTTGGTTCGGACTACAGCCTAAGTATAAACGTTCTGAAATGGGAAAATTTTTATGCGCCAAAGGAGGTTATAATGAACGTGAATATCGTTCTAGCATGTAGTGTTGATCAATACGTGGCATGCGAGTAGATCACCCAACGTGTTTGTAAATCATAACGATTTACAGATGAATTTTTGTACAAACATTTTCAAAACTTGAAAATAAAAGTTCACGGTCTATTGACCGCTCAACATTCATAGTCAGTACGTAGTTTAAAAATGTAAATGATTTGATATGTTATCCAGTATTATTTCAGTTTACTTCATAACTATTGATTCGTTGTAGAAGTATAATTCCAAAGAAAATATTTATTTCTTTTAGCTAATGTTTATTAATTGATATTACTTGTTGGGCAATTAAATGCTCATTCTTGCTTTAAACTTAAATGTTTTCAGCTAAGCGGGTCGAACTAAAGGTTCTGGCAAGGACAAGGGGAAGGGAAAGCTGAAGGAATAAGTTAGAAGGTGTTATTTGTAATAACTAGAGCTATTTATTTATTATAAGTTACTATTTATCATGAAATACATTACTTAAAGGTTATCATAACTGGTAAGTAGACAACTTTGATATAATATTTTTAGTTAATTAATATATTAAGTAGTTTGAATGAATATTATCATGGAGCACTAAGTACGGGTTTCAAGTACCCGGATTTGGGGGCGTCACAACGTGGTATCAAAGTTTTAGGTTAAAAAATCTTAGGTGGGGATACCTTAAGATCAATAGAAGCACTGAAAACCCAAATAACTCAAATTGAGTTTAAAGTGGACGAATTAAATAAATTTATCATAAAATAAAATAAAAGTGACTTAAATAAAACTATTATTTGTTGTGTGTATATAATATGTATTATGTACTAATCAAGACAATTTATGTGTAGATGTCAGGCTCAAAAAGATTAGGATACTCTTATAATTGTAAAGAATGAGTAATTCACTCCAACTAAGCCAGTGTCTAAGCCAATAGTTGAAATAGCGGCTCACATTGAAAGCAACCCTGATGAGGTAATCATATTGGAAAGTGTAGTACCGGAACCAAAAATGGTGGTACTAACAGATAGTGATTTGGACACGAAAGTTGGAGCTGACCAAGCATCAATGGAAGTGTAGAATTTGAAGAATAATGTTTCTTCTCTAAAAAAGTTGTGGGAAATAGAAAGGCTATTAAATAGTCAATTACAAAAGGTGGTAATTGAAATAATGGAAGAACAAGATAAGTTAAAAATCTAATTTGGTCAGATGGGAGCCAAATGCAGTATATCGTGTGCAGCTCTAAGCAAGATAGGGAAAAGGAAGATGACTGACCGTGATCTAGAAATTTTTTATTATAACCAAGGAAACTTTAAAAGAATAAAAAAGTGTAAAATTAACAAACGGAAACATGAAGGCTTATGCAGGAAAGGGGAGAATGTATGCCATAATTGCGGACATGAGGGACATATCTCTCCTCATTGTCCCAATCCGAAGCAAGGTGCATGTTTTATATGTGGGTTGGTAGGTCACCAGGTGAAAGGTTGTCCAAGATCAAGAGAAGGCGTAGGAAATAATTAGGTTCAATATTATACGAATATGTATTGTAAATGATGTGTATATGATATGTAAATGTGTGTAATGTAATACTCTAAACTTTTATATAAGTTGTAGCAGCGATTCCCGACTTTTGTAGTTAGAAAGGTATAGCGAATGTTTATAGCAATATGTGCTATACAATATAAAGTACTATGAATTAGTTGAATGAATGTGAATATATGTTTGATTAAGGAAATAAGTTTTGTATTAAGATAATAAATGTCTATTTGATAATTGGTTAATACAGTAAACTGAGTTTTTCAAAATCAAATATTTTGAGTACATGATCGGTTGAGTTTGAAATTAAGCGTTATATATTAACACTTATACGATAAGGCATAAAATGTAAAATAATAAAGAATAATTTATGGTTTTGTTTTACCATATAATTCTGCCAAGAAGACGAAACCGAAACCAAAGAGTAGAAGAATCTGTTAACAATGCAGGAGGTCAAGCAGACCCAATGCAAAATTTTACTAATATGTTAGCTCAAGCTATGCAGTATGGAGCACTTGTGATGCCCCCAAATCCATGCTCCTTCAACCTTGGACTCGGTCCGCCACGATACTACTATTGTCAAACTATTTATATTTTTCATTCATAACTTAATGAATAAACTTTACTTATTATAATTTAGAATATAAATTCATTCCATTACCAGGATCTCCACAATGACCCCAAACTTTTATAAGTTTCACAACTTGGTCATTTACTATTCCTGTTTTACATCACATTCGATATTATATAAATATTCGAAATAATTTAAACTTTTTCAATCTCCTTTGAAAAAATAATCTTTTATTGATATCTTAACTTGAATCAATTACAATTCCCTGAATCAAATTATGTTATGATTCACTCTATTGAATTTCTGTATAAACCTTTTACATCTCGATTCGAATTTCTCTATATACCAAATAGTACAACTTCACATCTCAATATGTTTTACACATCGTAACCTACTATCATATACATTTTCTAGAACCTAAACATGGTTCAATAACAAATATTTAAATGAATAAATCAATCTCCATCGACACTATTGAACTTTATCAACTAAGTAGCACGTAACCTTTACCGTTTGTCCTTAACCTGTAAAAGTCGTTATTTGCAAGGGTGAGCTCGACAGCCCAATAATTCTACCAGTTTTCATGCAGCACATAGAATATAATAGCATACTCAGCACATGCATTCATAATTCATTAATATTTACTACGCATGTTACTTCTCACATAACAGGCATAGAGATTTATATCATAAACATATCATCAAAGATCAACTTTCACATTTCATACATATCTCATATGCATTTCATATATATCAACATTTGCATATCATAATATAGCTCAACTAATAGTTTATCGAATTCATATAACAAATAGGAACTGAAAGACTTGCTTGATTCGTAGTTTATGAACTACGACTTAACTGCTTAACGCTTAACTGCACTTCGTGTATTCCTACACAGTTATATGATCATGGATTCATATCCATTAGTAACATATTTCATGCATTCTCAATGTAATAACAATGTTACATTATTTTCTAACTAGGTTTGAAAAACCTACATTTCACTTTCTCATCATACTCTTAGAATAGCTAGGTATGTATAGGTACACCTTAACCACTCGTATATGACATCAACATTCATATATAGTTACCACACAGTTGACTCACTAGATGTTCAACACCTTTAAACTCATATAGGTAAGTTTAAACGTACACATAACGTCTATCTTCGCCTTAACTTCATACAACATCACATATACTATATTTTCATAGCACAAAATAGTTTGTAAGACATTACAAATCAAAACAACGTATCATTGCTTAATATCTTGAAAACATCCCTTTGAACTTAACTTTTGAAAATCATAGTTAACATTCATCTCTATCACATAGCATGCTTCTTAACACATTTCATAGAATATTGGTCATATATTACAAGTTAGAGTAATCATATAAGCATGCCTCGAACTTCAGTTCAAAAATAGAAGTCATTCAAGACTGCAGCACGGCGCAGCTACGCCCTGTCCAGGATTAGGGATGGCGCAGCTGCTGAAAGTAGTATGCACACAAGCCAATCATGTTTGATGATAAAGCATTTACTTTGTAACAATATTATTCATTTATTAATAAAAGGTATTAATTTATTAAAGGCTTTTAATTATCTACATGATGCTGCTTTATAATATGTGATAAACCCATAGTTTTAAGTAATGTTTTTAGAATAATGATGATGATTATTCTAATGAGATCTAAATTCTTAGAAAACTTAAAACTAAAATAGTTCCCTATCATTGGATTACTAAATTGGGGATTAGTAAATCCGGATAGATTGGTACATACGTTGCTTGCTTATTGGATGAGGATGATTGATCTCATAATCATTTGTGTAGAGACACTAAAGCAAATATGTAGATGCTTATTAGAGAATAAGTTCACTGAACGTGGCTCGCTATGGAATACCTAATGGAGTTTTACTTGTCTGTCAATAGGAATTCATGTAGTGATAGTAGTACAAGTGATCCTTGGACTTGAGATCATCATAGTATCTTGTGTATGATGAGTTATACTTTGACTTATTTCTTAAGACCCTTAGGATATATCTAAGGGTATGCTTGGGTATAATAAGTTGTACATGGAAATAATGTATGATCAATAAAGAATCTACCGTTTCTAGTAAAAGAAGATAAATGTCTTATGTGATTCGATAAATGACAACCCAGTAGTCCTTGGCCAAGGCAGAATGAAATTAGAAAGGAGTTTGTAATTTGCATTATTTTGAGTTGTGCATTTAATAGTCAAAATACATATAATTAAATAAAATAAGACTTGACAGTAATTCCATGTCTTATATTTAATTGGGACATTGTATGGTGGAAGGATTGAATTGTACGGCAACTATTTACTCAAAGGTTCTTTTATGATTAATGTTAAAATCTATATTATCTGAAAAGTCGTTAATCGCTAGGGAGGCTTATCCCTATTGTAGAATAAATATTATTTATTTAAATAAATTAATAGTTTAATTTATTTATTTAAATAAGATTTGAATTGTTCTAATTGATTTATTCACAATCGGTTTAATATGGAAAACCTAAAGGGTCACACCATAAAAGGAAGAATAATTATTTAAGAAGCAAATGACATAATCGTAATAATAAGTTAAGTATATTTAATTTAATCTATGGTGATAGAATAAATTAAATAGCATAATATTTATTATTTAATATTTTAAAAATATGAAATATAAATTAATAAGAGGGGTCTTATTATTATTATTACTATTATTATTATTATTATTATTATTATTATTATTATTATTATTATTTAATTCCTAAAGGAGTTTAGAAATTAATTAATAAAAGTACTCTCATTTATTTATAATACGATTGGGAGCCTAATTAATTAAAGGAATTTAATTAATTAAAATAAAACTCAATTCTTTAATTGTTAAGGAGAATTGTCCACATCTATAAATAAGAGGAGTCTTATTATGGGTGGTAGTTGTTGTTGACTTTTTAACAACATACATAATTCTAATAGTTGGGATAGTACACCCCTTTCTATGAGAAATAGAAAAATTAGGGTTTTGCCAAATATCTATCTTCTTGAATTTTTCTTCTTCCTTGGTGGATCACCTCTAGAGGCCAAACACTTAGGTGGCTAACGTTGATCAAAGGAAGGAACAAAACCCGGTGAATTCAAGTTGAACGCAAAAAAGATTGGAGGTGAACTTGTACCTAAGGAAGCTCGAATATTCAAGGGTATGATTCTTGTTCTTTCTTTTTCGTTTAATTAATAATTGTGCATAAAGGATGATCTGGGTATATGGTTTGTAAAATTTTAAAAACTCTATTTTATCACGTTTCCACTTATTTTATGCAATTTGATTGCGTTCATGAATATTACAAACCTAACAGTGGCATCAGAGCCAAACCTTTATGCTAATTATTAATTATTTTAATTTGATTTGTATATTGAGATTTATTTAGAACAATTCAATTGGGCATAATTTTATTGTATAAAATTTAATAAATAAAAAAAGGAAGAACAGTTAATGCTTATTGTATATAACGTAAATTCCTGTATATATATATATATATATATATATATATATATATATATATATATATATATATATATATATATATATGATTAAGCATGTTAGCTAATTCTCGGAAATCAAGGAAATAAAGATTACAGGATGCCCGGATCGTGGTGATATATTATATATATAATATTAATGATTTCGTGAATTAGGAGGGAACGGTTATTATATATATTTATATATATAATATATTCTCAATTATTTTATAATTAAAATAAAAAGTTTGTTTTAATTTTAAAATAAAAAGTTTATTTTAATTTTAAAATAAAAGTTAATTTTAATTTTAAAATTATATTTTATGCTAACTAATTAGAGTTAAAATTGGATTTCATGATAACTAATTGGAGTTGAAATTAGATTCCATGTGTCCTTAAATAAAGGAGTTTATTTAGATATGAAATAAGATTTCATGTTATTCAAAATAAAAGAGTTTATTTGTGAATAGGAAAGAGAATCCTAATTTCCTTAAATAAAGGAGTTTATTTAGATATGGAATAAGATTTCATATTATTCAAAATAAAGGAGTTTATTTATGAATAGGAAAGAGAGTCTGTGTTTCCTTTGATAATTTTTTTTTATACTTGGAATTAGATTCCATAATAAATTAAAATAAAGGAGTTTATTTTGATTAAACATTTTGATTAAAATGAAATAGTTTGTTTTATTCAAAATTGGATAAATTATAATAAAAGAGGTTTATTTTGATTTAAATTTGGATTAAAATAAAAGAGTTTATTTTGATTCAAAATTATATTTTATACTAACTAAATTTGCCCATTAAATGATATCAATATATATATTGAATGTTTATTATTCATGAGATGAATGTTATTTATTGATGCATATGGTGATGTGTATGATAATAAATAGGATTGATTATAAACTATTTGACCAATGTTATTGGATTTATTTTAGTTGGATGCATGAATGCATGTGTTTTATTAAATGGGGTCTGCATACCTCGTCTTCTCTAATTTTTTTTAATGTAAATTCTATCTCTCTCCTATGTACTTCCCCTTGACTGTTGATTAAAGTTTCTATTTATTTTAAATAGTTTTGTAATAGGAATAGTTATAATTAATTTTGAAGAATTGGAGATCAAGGACCAAGGAGCGCTTGAAGGCCCGTTTGTAATGGAGTCCGGGTTTAAATGTAATAGTTATATTTAAATATTAATTCTTGCACCCCTAGGGTTTGACCTTTTGGTTCACTTGGTGGCTCTAGTGAACCAAACTAGAATAAAGTCCATAATTAATCCGGATAGAATATAGTATTCTATATGTGCATGCTTATACTATATATATTATATATTATGCAAACATACTTCACATGTTAATTAATATGATACATATTTTATATATATATGTACATGCGCGCTAAACAGGATAAGACAAATTAATAACAAACTCCTCAAATATTTTATATTAAGTTGTAACGTTCAAAGATATTTAGAATATCGAACGTCGCCGTCTAGCATCATAGAAATAATAGAGTATTGAATATTTAATATGAGTTTGTTGTGCACACACAAGGCAAGTATTAAATATTTAAGATGTTGTTTTTATTACATATGATGTTTATAAGGAATTGAACATTACTGCTTTGTTGTGCACACACAAGGGCTGTAGTTTTCTCTTCACTTATATGAAAATGATGGGTCTGACTTAACTTAAGTCATTTTAGTTCGGATGTGCACACACTTGACCATTATGATTTAAGAGGCAAAATATAAGGAGTTACATAGTTGATGTAATTGACAAGAGTTGTCTACCTATTTATTTATATATAGTTTGTTGTGCACACACAAGACTATATACATTTGAAATGGGATCCTTATTCTCACTAGCAAATCTTTAATTAGATTTTGCCGAACTATATAAGTGAGGGTAATATAGTTTGATGAAAATAGTGGGATATACTAATTTAAAACAAAACATAATTTATTTTGGTAATTAATAAAAGAATGTATGCTAAAATGTTGTTAATTACAAATTCATTTACATAATTTTACAATGTCTAAATTACAATCACTGCGTAGCATATTAGACGCTAAATTAACCAGACCAAATTAAACGGATTGGTTAAGGTAATTGAGAATAGTTCTCACGGTTGAAAAGCTATCTTATGTCCTTAATACACCTATCCCTGCAACGGTTGCAGACAATACCTCTGAGGAAGAGATTGCTACTTTTAGAAAGTGCCAAGATGTAAAGTTGGCTCTATGCATCATACTCGCATCCATGAGTAACGAGCTTCAGCGTCAGCATGAAACTATGGATGCTCCTACTATACTTCTGCACATCAAGTAGTTGATGGTGAAGAAAGTAGGACTATTGGATATCAGATATCTAAGGAGCTCTTCCGATCTAGAAAGCCCAACGGCACTACAGTACAGACACATGTCCTAAACATGATCAATTTGATTAAACAATTAGGACAACAGGTTTTGTCATGGATGGAGAGTTGAGCCAAGATTTCATCTTGCAGTCACTCCCGGACTCCTTTCACAATTGTTGTGAATTTTTCATATGAACAAGCTAGATACCAGCCTAGCTGATTTGCTTAACATGTTGAAAAATATTGAGAGTCACTTTCCAACCAAGAAAGACCAAGTCTTACTAGTAGGGGCCAAAGGATCTTCTGAAAAGAAGATCGATTCTAAGAAGGTAAATAGAGAAGGCAAAAATAAAAGGATAATAAGAACATCACTGATACGGATAGCAAAGGAGTTTGCTTCCACTGCAATAAGCCAGGACACTGGAAAGAAATTGTAAGAAGCATCTTGCAGAGGCTAACCAGAAGAAGCTTAGTGAAGTTTCGGTTACAAATACAATTTTGTTTATGATTTAAAATAAATTTTTCTTTAAGTCAAGGTTCTACTTGGGTGTTGGATACCGACTTTGGTTATCATAAATATAGATTTATGAAGGAACCAAGCAGAATTAGAAAGCTAAACAAAGATAAGTAATCTTATGTGTGGGAAATGAAGTAAAGGTTGCTACATTAGCTTTAGAAACTTATAGTTTTGCAATGTTTACGGGTAAATCTATTAAGTAAATAAGTTGTTATTGTATTCCAGTTCTTGTTAGAAATATTATTTCTATTTTGTTTTTGGACAATAAAATCTTTGGTATTATATTTAAGAACAATTGTTGTTCTATTTATAATAACAATGTTTTGTATAGAACTGAAATATTACTTAATGGATTTTGCATACTTGACTTACGTGAAAAATTATTTTGCATATTGAACAAATTAATATAAGAAAAGGAGATGATCATTCAAAGAGTTGAATGTGTGTATTTGTTGAAATACAAGTGTGAATTATTTGAAAGGTTCAAAGAATTCAAAAGTGAAATAAATTAGCAAAGTATTAGGATTCTTTGATCGGATCAAGGAAGGAATACTTGTGCAATAAGTTTCTAGATTATCTCAAATGGTTTTCTCATAATGGACTCCTCCTGATACGCAATAATTGATTGATGTATCTGAAAGGAAAATTTGTACCTTGTTGGATATGGTGCGGTCCATAATAATTTTACCGACATTCTAGTATCCCTCTGGGATCATGTCCTAGAAATGGCTGCATATCTATGAAAAGGTAACCTCAAAATCCGACCCCAAGACTCTATAAGAGTTATGGACAAGGAGGATTCCTAATCTTAAGTATGTTAAGATAAGGGGTTGTCCAGCTTATATGAAAAAGGTTTCAAAGATAAGCTTGGGACAAGATTTGACAAGTGTAGATTTGTGGGACATCCTAAAGTAAGTTTAGGGTATATGTTCTATAATCCTACATAGCAAAAGGTGTTTGTTACGAAACACGTTGCCTTCTAAGATAAAAGTGTTTATCATTGAAGGGCTAGTGGGAGGATAATACATCTTGAAGAGTTCAAGAACCACAAAATACTATAAGTTAAATAAGAGGAACCTGTAGATAAACCTATTGTACCACAATCGAATAGTAAATCTGGAATAGTACTGAAGATACCTGGGAGGTATGGATTCATCATAGATGATGATGATAAGGTACACATCATAGAAGATGATGAACCAGTTACATACGATGAGGTAAGAGTTGTAGACACCCAGAGAAATGAATTGAAGCAAGTTTCTCAAAAATAGAACATTCGTTTTGATAAAATAATCAAAAGAGTTTGATTTTATCAAAAATAAGAATGAACCTAGTGTGTACAAAAGGGTCAGTGGGAGCGTCGTGACATTCCTAGTATTGTATATTGATATACTACGGATAAGGAATGACATACCAATGCTACACTTAGTAAAGATAAAGTTATCTAAATATTCCTCCACGAATGATTTGGGAAGAGTATCGTTATTGGGGATACAAATCTATATAGATAGATTTAATAGGCTACTCGACTTAACCCAAGGAACGTATATTCATTTGATGCTAAAGTCGTTTAGCATGGCAAACTCCAAGAGTTGTCTCATGTTAATGAGCCATGGAGTGTATCTCTCTTAATAGTCCCCATAGACTCATAAAATAGAGATCGCATGAGTAACTACCATGTATGCAATGAGATTCACACGACCTGATGTTGATCAGTCATATTCTGGAGAAGTTCACTATGAGTAAGTGAAAAACATCTTAAAGTACATAATCGGCACTAAGGATGTGATCATATTCATGGTGGGTCTAAATTAAAACTAGAGGGCTTAACAGACTCAAGTTTTTTAGACAGACCAAGACGACAAAAAATCCACTTTAAGATAAAGTGTTACCTTGAACAGTGGTGCAGTGAATTAGAAAGGTTCCAAATAGCAAAGAGTTGCTGGTTTAGTGATAAAGACAAAGTATAGCTATAAATGAAGCTACAAGTTGATTGTTTGGATAAAAGTTCATTACAGAACTAGCAATAGTTCCTATGTCTCATCTTGGATCTAAACATGCGTTGTGGCACTTTCATTTGATTATAAGAATTATTGAAAGATGGGAAATCACTATAGAGATAGTGGACTCTCAAGAACAACATTACATATCCATTAACTAAAGCTTATCCAACAGCAGGATAATCGTCACTTAGAGAAGAAGGGTATGAGATACCATGGCGATTGACTTTAGTGCAAGTGGGAGATTGAAAGTAGTATGCACACAAGCCAATCATGTTTGATGATAAAGCATATACTTTGTAACAATCTTATTTATTTATTAATAAAAAGTATTAATTTATTAAAGGCTTTTAATTATCTATATGATGCTGCTTTATAATATGTGAGAAACCCATAGTTTTAAGTAATGCTTTTAGAATAATGATGATGATCATTCTAATGAGATCTAAATTCTTAGAAAGCTTCAAACTAAAATAGTTCCCAATCGTTGAATTACTAAATTGGGGATTAGTGAATCCGGATAGATTGGTACATATGTTGCTTGCTCATTGGATGAGGATGATTGATCTCATGATCATTTGTGTGGAGACACTAAAGCAAGTATGTAGATGCTTATTAGAGAATAAGTTCACTGAACGTGGCTCGCTAAGGAATACCTAATGGAGTTTTACTTGCCTGTCAATAAGAATTCCTGTAGTGATAGTAGTACAAGTGATCCTTGGACTTGAGATCATCATAGTATCTTGTGTATGATAAGTTATATTTTGACTTATTCCTTAAGACCCTTAGGGTATATCAAAGGGTATGCTTGAGTATAATAAGTTGTATATGGAGATAATGTATGATCAATAAAGAATCTACCGCTTCTAGTAAAAGAGAGAAATGTCTTATGTGATTCGATAAATGACAACCCAATAGTCTTTGGCCAAGGCAGAATTAAATTAGAAAGGAGTTTCTAATTTACATTATTTGGAGTTGTGCATTTAAGAGTCGAAATACATATAATTATATAAAATAAGACTTGACAGTAATTCCATGTCTTATATTTAATTGGGACATTGTATGGTGGAAGGATTGAATTGTATGGTAACTATTTACTCAAATGTTCTTTTATGATTAATGTTAAAATCTATATTATCTGAAAAGTCGTTAATCGCTAGGGAGGCTTATCCCTATTGTAGAATAAATATTATTTATTTAAATAAATTAATAGTTTAATTTATTTATTTAAATAAGATTTGAATTGTTCTAATTGATTTATTCACAATCGGTTTAATATGGAAAACCTAAAGGGTCACACCATAAAAGGAAGAATAATTATTTAAGAAGCAAATGACATAATCGTAATAATAAGTTAAGTATATTTAATTTAATCTATGGTGATAGAATAAATTAAATAGCATAATATTTATTATTTAATATTTTAAAAATATGAAATATAAATTAATAAGAGGGGTCTTATTATTATTATTACTATTATTATTATTATTATTTAATTCCAAAAGGGGTTTAGAAATTAATTAATAAAAGCACTCTCATTTATTCCTAATATGATTGGGAGCTTAATTAATTAAAGGAATTTAATTAATTAAAATAAAACTCAATTCCTTAATTGTTAAGGAGAGTTGTCCACATCTATAAATAAGAGGAGTCTTATTATGATTGATAGTTGTTGTTGACTTTTTAACAACATACATAATTCTAATAGTTCGGAGAGTACACCCCTTTCTATGAGAGATAGAAAATTAGGGTTTTGCCAAATACCCATCTTCTTGAATTTTTCTTCTTTCTTGGTGGGTCACCTCTAGAGGCCAAACACTTGGGTGACTAACGTTGATCAAAGGAAGGAACCAAATCCGGTGGATTCAAGTTGAACGCGAAAAAGATTGGAGGTGAACTTGTACCTGAGGAAGCTCGAATCTTCAAGGGTATGATTCTTGTTCTTTCTTTTTCGTTTAATTAATAATTGTGCATAAAGGATGATCTGGGTATATGGTTTGTAAAATTTTAAAAACTCTATTTTAACACGTTTCCGCTTATTTTATGCAATTTGATTGCGTTTATGAAGATTACAAACCTAACAGCTGCGCTGTCCCCTGGCCAGTCCAAGACTAAGCTTTGCACTTCCTGTTTTCAGTCCATACTTTAATACACTTAGACACTTACACTTAATATGCATACATGCTAGATGTCTTTACATACTTGCATGACCACCTCAAGCTCAACCTTATATGTTAGGGACTTTAGTTTAGGATTTTCACGAAATCAAAACCAAATAGAGTTATGAAATCACTAGGTGAACTAATTAGCCTTATGTTCTCATAAAGAGGTCACATAACCTTTACTACACATACGTGTAAATATTCATATCGTTTACTTATAGCTAGAATTGTTTAACATTTAAAACTTGTTTTACCCTCATGCTTGGTTTACCACCATTATGTTTAACATATAAGACTTATGTTTAGTGACATAATGAAACATAGCATGGCATCTCGAGCCTTTAAAATCTAAATACTCATATAATGCAACCTAAGTTCAAGAATATGCTCGAGGTTGCTTTTGAAATTATTTTTCACGCATGATGCAATATAGCACATATAAATCATATATAGGGATATTATAGACATAACATGACTTATAAATCCTTTAGAATCTAGATATCCATGTGATGGAACTAGATTTTGAAAATATGTTCAAGTTTGTTTTTGAAACCACTTTAAACTTGAACAATGCCACTTAACACATACAAGACAACTTTAAGGCTCTATTCATCTATAGTCAAGTCATGTTAACACGCTTACAAGGTTAGAATGTATATCTAATAGCCTTCATGCACCTTAGTTCTATCATACCAAGTTTTCTTGAAAACTTCTTTCATACAAGGTCTAATGAGTTTGATTATAAACAAAGGAACCATGGACACTAAGCATGTGTAAAACCAGTCATGTGTTTAACATACTAAGCTCAGAACTTATAGAACACGAGTTTCAACAAAGTTTATCTTCAAAACTTTAAAGCCCTTGATAAAGATCTTATACCAACTCATGCAAATCTTAGTAAGACATGCTCACATTAAGTTATTATACTTATATACACATGTTACACATGTTTGCATGTTGGCTTAAGCCATAATACTATACCAGCACTTAGCAAATTTTAAAACAGAAAGCAAAACTAAACTCAGAGGCCGGCGCAGCTGCGCTGCGCCTTAGTTCAATTATGGCGCAGCTGCGCCATGTCTGGTCCAGGTGCAGAAGCAGACTCTATTTTACAGAGTTTCAACCAACTTGAATTCCAACTACTTAGACTTGTTCCAACTATCATGAAAGGGTTCATACTTGATAGGTAAACTTCTTAAACACCTTATAGCATGCTAATTCATGTCAATTAACATATGAATTCAAGAACTTCCAAGAATCAAACAAGACCCATTTCAAGAACATAACTAGAAATTATACCTTCTTGAGCTTGAATTGAACCTCCTACACTCTGAGTATACTCCTATAATAACTCAGCACTTAAAACTCTCAAACTCAGACAATCATCAACATCAAAATTGAAAATTAAGCTTCTATTTATAACGGAAATTTGGACTAGGCAATGGCATTATACAAGATTAGAGTCCATGGTGTAAAAGGAGAGATCAAAGGTTATTAAGGAGTAGTTGAACAACTCCCTTCCAGCAACATTGCTAGCAATTGATCTCCTAGGATTTAGCCACTTGGAGAATACGTAACTTAATTTTAATCCACTGTTCATGTACTTGGTGACACTCAATTTGGGATAAGAGCAAATAACTCAACCACTTGTTATTCTAAGGCTTGGTTTGGTTCTTTTAATCCCTATAATGTAATATTAAGGTACAATTGTTATTATATTAGGAATTTAGAGATAAATTTTATACTCATATCATATAGTCCATGTACATTAAATGCACGCATTAAAACAAATTAGTTAGGCATTATTGCCTGGGTATTCTTGTAATAACTGTGAATTTTAAGTCACTATATATGTATGAACATTATTGATATTTAAAACTTTATGTTATACAGTGATTTAATATGTGACAACATATGTGAAGTGGTGCATGGGTCAATTAACATGTATGCTATAGTTATGGATATATACATTTATAGATTTCATTAAAAATGAAAACTTCGTAACCAAATTATACATTAGGTGAGACAATTAAATAACCTAAGGGTTATGGTGTTAATGAGAGGTTAGTATTTAATATGTATACTAACTTAAGTGGATAATCTTATTATTTCAAGTGACAAATAATTTTAAACATAATTCTTGTGAACCTAATTAGGTTATGAGCTAAAGTCACATGTATAAGTAATTAAATTTCATAAGATTATGAATGGAAACCCTAAATAATCAAATTGGGGAACACATATTAAAATTGCTAGACTATGTTTATTACATAACCCAAAAAAATTAAGGAGGAAGCCCAAATGAAATAAAATGCAAACCAATACTTAGCCCACTTGATTAAGGGTATTGTAGACATTTGATTAATCAACATTGGGCATTTAAAATAAAAGAAAATTTGGAGTTAAAATGGGGCTAAAGGGACTGGCCAAATTAGGCTTTTTATGACAAGATGATTAAGCTAAACAATGTCCATTAGTAGAAACTCTTACACAAAAGGACATGGTTGTTAAGCTCCCATTGGTTCCCACTTTATTAAGCAACCTTAATCATGATTAGACTAATTAAAGTGCTAAGGCAAAGCTTTCATCCATGGGTTAAAGAAAGTGTGGGGGATAATAGCTAGATACACTAAGTGTATCTATATTTTTTACAAGTATCCTTTTATTTCATTTTTCATTTCATTTCTTCTCTCATTCTTCCTCTTATAATTTTCTCCCAAGCTAGCCACTTCTAGGGAGAGAAAGGAGAGAGTTTCGGCCATATATATAGAGAGAGAGAGGAGTGCTAGTTTGTTCATGCATCTAAAGTTCATCACTTACTTTGGTAAATCAAGGAAGGTTGCCATTAAATCAAGGTATAACCTAACCTTCATCTTCTTCTTCTATTTTATTTTTTTGCTTGAGTTTTGTTGGGGTTATGAACAAATACTCAAGATACCCTAGTTCTACATATCATCATGTATAGAACTAAGTATCTTGAGTGTTAGATCAAAGGCTTAGAGGAAAATATGAGCATATGTTCTCCAAGGGTAAAAACTCTTGTTTTATTCCACTAAATCTTGTGTAACTCAAGTTTTCCAACTTAGATTTGTGATATGTCGAAGTGGGGTTCTAGATATATGAGTTATCTAGTAAACCCAAGTAATAGAACACAAATCTAGCAAGTTTTGAAACCTTTGGGACTGATTTCCCCAAAACAGTCCACTTGGATTGTTAAGGGTTCAAAAACCCTAAAATAGCTTCTGTCCCATTTTTCTTGGGTCTGTTTCGGACAGTTTCATGTCCCTTAAAAATCTGGGAAAATTCGCAGAGGTACCTTGAGAAGTTATCTACATGTAGGAAAAAGAACGGACACGTTTCGAGTTAAAGATTGTGCGTAATGACTATTTCCGTAAAGGACTCCTAAAACTTTACCTTCGAATATCTCACTGTGTATACACTGGAAAATTCCAAAATTTTTACAGTAGGTTCATATATGTTAGGAGAGCATACTCTGAAAATTTTAGATTTGTCTGAGCAAAACTCAATTTATTAAAAATGAAGAAAGATCCGAGTGTTTGGGAACTTTAAAAATAGTAGATCATTTTCTAAAATTCCAGAAAAATTTGGGGATCCTTGTGGGTTCATATTCTGTCAAAATACAGAAGCTGCGAATTTTTGGAATCATTTTGCTATTTTTCCTAAAAATAATTAAGTTATGAATAAAAGGAAATAAATAGTTAAATGATGTCTTTAATAAGAAAAATGTGATTTTTATGCTTGAATACTCATAATATATCATATCATGACTATTTTAGAGCACTTTGATAATTTATGATAATAAATATTATTTATAACCTTTTATGAATATTAAATAAGAGGTTTAATAAAGAGTGAACAATTAGAATAAATTGTTTATTAATCGAATAAATTATTAAAATATTATTATGATATTAATAATATTAGAATATGATATTGATAAGTAAATAAAAATATTAAGATTAAAATTTCTTTAAAATATTATTAAATGGTTAATAATATTTGATTTAAGCATTGATAAATAATTAAAGTGTTATTAAATGATTAATGATATTAGTAATGGAATAAGATATTATTAAATGATTAATAATATTAGTAATGGAATAAAACACTATTAAATGATTAATAATATTAGTAAAAGAATAAAATATTATTAAATAATTAATATTATTAAATGATTAATAATATACTAAAGCATAAGTAAGATATTATTAAAGTAATAATATTAATGCATAATTAAAATATTATTAAGAGGATTAATAATATTAGTAAGGTATTAAAATATTATTAAGATGTTAATAATATTAGTAAGCAAATGAAAGTATTATTAGTGAACTAATAATACTAAGAGGTGAATTAAATATTCTCAAGATTAATAATATTATGTTGTTATTTAATAGTAACATTATAAAGACAAGATAATGTTTATAAAGAACTAAATGTACTGTATAATATTTATGTGATTACATAATCTAATGTTATACTATGACTAATTGAAAGATTTACTATAGGTCTCTCAAAGGAAGATAATTTAACTGCATAGTGGATATAAATTAATTGCGTAGCCGTAATCTACAGACGAGGCAAGTTTCCTAACTCAAACTCGAGTTATTATTTTCAAAGCATGTTAGTAAATAATTATTGATGATTATTCATATCTATATTGATTATTGAAATTCGCACTTTGTGCAATTGAATTCATGTTCTACTATTATTGAACTGTGAATTAAATTAAAGTTCTTCCTTCATGAACTGTTTATGAGATAGATCTACGCTAATTATATCAGCTAGATTGAGCATGTTTAAATTTGTTAAATCAAATGTGTTTTAAAAAGCTGTTCTTATTAAATTGATATGATAAGAACTCTTGATTGAGAAAATGACGAATTGGATTAAGGCATGATATCGATGTTGGATTATTAAGTGTTTATGCATAAATCACAAGGTATGAAAGGCTGATCCCCTTGAATACCAAAACTTATTAAGAGGTCCAGTTTAAATGACTGAGAACCTTGGCAAATGTCCATGGTTATTTCAAAACCACTCAGTTCATGTTATTCAATTATTCGAATATTCAATTGTTAATTATTAATTCATGTTCCTTCACAACCTTATATTATTGTTGAACATTGAAAGCAAAACTTCTTTCCAGTCATGATATATATGCCTTGTATATAAACTTGCTAAGCAAATTAGTTGCTTTCCCTTGCTATATCCTGACATTTATTTCAGCTAAGCCCGAAGGATCCAACACGAAGGACAAGGGCAAGGGCAAGATCCATGAATAGTTTAGAATGAATGTTAATTATTATTATCTAATGGGATTTCTTATGTAAACCTTTTATAATATGAATGGTGCGTTTAAGTTAAGGTTAAGAAGACCTTGGGACCATGTTATGAAACTTTATTATAATGAACAATGTATGTTTATTATTTTCGTAATAGTTATAGAATGCTTATGATGATGATAGATCGTGAGCACCGAATCTGAGGTTAGAGAACCTGGATTTGGGGGCGTCACAATTCTCCATAACTGTATCTATTACTCACATAACCACATTATATCATTATTTGATATTAATATTTATTCAGACATTTAATTCCTTCCCAGTTTCTAGAATACACAGACAATCTATTATTTTTGTATTAAAATGCAACACATTGCTTCATTGTACTACTTGGCACTTTATATCATTAGTCCCAATTAAACGCCACGCTTCACATATTCTTAAGCCGTAATTATTATATATTACTACTGCACATATTTTCCATATAACCCATAGTAATATTATTTAATGATTATACCCACATTAATATTTTAATTGGGCTAAATATCATTTAGTTTGATACTTTCAACCCACACAATAATTAATTGATATTAATTATTTCTTTTCAATAATCACTATGCATTCCTCTAATTAGTAGAATATAATATTCCATAATATTGCTTAATAAACTAATATTTAATCTGGGTAAATTAATCTAAACCTTTATTCAAATTCATCCATGGACAACTTAACCACCATTTAAGATTTTTATTATCCTTATGAGTCCTTAATACCCATTTCTTAAGCTTTTAATTTCAAAAACTGATTTTACAGACCGGCACAGCTGCGCTGGTCATAGGCTTGGTAATGGCTCAGCTGCGCCATACCATATTCAGAGGCAGACAAGTTCTGCACGAGCAGAAATTAAACCTATGCTTCTAAATGATTTACACACCCTCTTAAGCGTGATCTCGTCTAACATTAATCACACCTTTTGGTTTCACACCATTGGTTACTAACTTCCTTAACAATTTAAGAATCACACTTCAAGTTCTAAAACTTTATTCCTCTCACTATAAAATCTCATTTATAGTATCAATAACACAGAACTTGAATATAACACATACATACATTCCTTTATTCTTCACTTCTCGTCGTATCTCAAATTACCCAATAATTCTCCAACCACTTTAAAGGTATATCGATTATCTACTCTTGTCAACAACATACATATATACCAGTCTAAACCTAGCACGCATCGAGCCTTTAATAGTATTCAATATAGTACACTGAGTGGTTTCCGACAAACAACCAACAAATTACTTTCCGTCTCGTCTACACTGTTTTCACATTGAGTTAGATCGGTTACTAATCCGTATATACCTCCGCTCTCTGAAGGAATCGTTTAGCCCAGCTTCTATACATCCACCATTAAAGTGTACGGTTGCACTGCCTTAGACTTAATATGTACTCGAACAAATACTCAAGAAATTGGTGATTATCAAATATATTTAATGTCACCAACTACTATTATAAAATAATTTCACAAAAATTATTTAACATCAATAGATAAATGTCTATCCATCTTCTTTACTAATCCATCTCTATAATTTATAACAAATATATAATAATAATATATATTCATTAAACACAACATTACATATTATATAGCTCATTTTACCATATGTAACACAATACCACATACCTCGTAACATATATATATATATATATATATATATATATATATATATATGTATTCGTTCGAACCCATCTCATGCTTTAAGAATTTTATTCACTAAATTCTTATTTTAATATTTTTTAAAAATTCGAGTTCTTACAGCACTAGCCACAGGAAATCATCCAGACAATAGGTTGGCAATTTTTAAAGCCTTCAAGGCAATAGGAACACCAGAGTTTAGAGGGACAACTGACCCTATAGAAGCCCAAACTTGAGTGAAAGAGATAAATAAGGTTTTTGTTATTGCTAGGGTAGCGGAGGAGCAAAAGACGGCTTTTGATGCCTATATGATGAAAGGGGAGGCAAATTTCTGGTGGTAGGCAAATCAAACTAGGAATGGAGGAGGAGAGGTGACATGGACTAAATTTAAGGAACTGTTCTTCGAGAATTACTTCTCGTCCAGTATGCAGGCTAGGATGGAGATTAGGTTTTTAGAATTGAAACATGAGAATATGACAGTTTTGGAATACGCCACAAAGTTTAATGAGTTAGCCAGATTCGCTCCACACCAAGTGGATACGGAAGCAAGAAAGGCAAGAAGGTTTAAGCTGGGCCTAAAACCCTGGCTCTACAATAAGGTTGCGGTGTTGCAAATAAATTCTTTTGGATCGCTGTTGGAAAAAGGCTATCATAGCCGAAGGAGGAAGTGAGGCCATGAGTGTCTACTGTAACGATCGAGAAATTTATAATTTAATTTAAATATTTATTGAATTAAATAAAAATTTTAAATAATTTATTTATTAAGGAAAATAAATAATTGATGAATTATGGTGAATTGATTTAGTAACTAAATTGACTAATGTTAATTAGATTGAATAATGATAATTTTATTTGAAGGATTTAATTTAAGAAAATAATTAAATTAAATCAATTGCGTAATAATTTAAGAAATTAATTAAATTAAATGAATTGTTTAATTTAAAGGAAATAAATAAATTAAATAAAGTGATGTTTCTAATTTATTAATTATAAGTATAATGATAATAAGATTTTTATTATTTTTATTATTATAAGTTATTTAAATTAACTAAACTAAAGTTATTTAATTAATCAAATTAAAGTGTGACAAAAGTAACTATATAATATAAATATTATTAAAATAATCTAGTTTGGGGGTTTAGTGGTAGCCAAACAAGGCTTTGTGGCCTTTGGTCTAACTTAACTGATAAAGACACATTATTTTTTTTTAAACGATAGAGTACGTGGGAGAGTGGCTATTTTATTTCTACGTGTCTTATTTTTCTCCTAAGGCTGAAGAGCAGAGTTGAGAGAGAGAGATAGAGAGAGAGAGAGCTTGGAAGAAGAGAGAAAAACACAGAGAGAATTGCTAAGAGATTGAGGGTTTTGCTGTGGAAGGAATTGAAGCCACTACATATCAATTGCTTCAATAAACAAGGATTAAGGTATATTGTAGTGCTAATTTTTATGTTTTGAGTTCTTTGTGAAAAATTTTCTATAAACTATTAAGTTGGGTTGGATGATTGTATATATGTGTACATGTAGTTTGGTAGAATCTGTTAGTCACCATATTTGGGTGTTATTAGAATAACCAAACACGTAAAATTAGATTATAGGAGGAAAAGTAATTATAGTGTATATATTTTACATATGGCTTGTAAAAGTACCAATTATGGTGGTTAATTTGTATGTTAATATGTGAATTGGGTATTGTTTATGATAGTCCATTAATAAACGAAGAGAACGTAGTTTGAATGAAGTGTTTTGAACAAGATTTGAGATCACAGTGATGATTTATATGAAGAATGTAAAAAAAATGGAGTTTTGTGTAAAAATATGAAATTTAAGGAATTAAATTAGTTAAAGTGGTTGTTAAATTGTTCGAAGTGGTTGAATATGTTAGCAATCATGTTTATGATAATTTTATATTTATTGTATTTGTTAAATTCACTGTGTTGTGGGTGAACTTCGTGTTTGTTGGGCTAAAAATGGAACACTGTTGCTGCGTTTCTGGTTCTGTCTGTGCAGTAGCGCAGCTGCACCGGTGCAAAGACCAGAAATGGCGCAGCTGCGCCGTGCCCTGAGCCCAGGCAGTGGCTTCTGCCTATTTGCAGGTCATGTGTAATGGACTTATGTTGGTTAAGCATGCATGCTAATGATGTTAAGACATAATATAAACTATAATATCAGATTGTAATGTGTTGTAATGCGAAGTGTGAAGATTTTTTTTTAATAATTATTTAAATAAGTTATGAAATGAAACCGAATGTGATGTTTTCAAAAGTTGGAGATGAAAGATTAAGTTATGTTGGATCGTGATGAGATTTCAAATTCGTTAAGGATGTTAACCAACATGGTTAGGTGCTAAGTTAAGGTTATGACCTAAATGATGGTTTAAACCCCTAAAACTAATATTCATACAACTAATTGTTATTGCGATTACAATGACTTATGTAGGGTAATTGGAGACTATTTTACACTTGTGTAGCTTACCTACAAGGCAAGTTTCTAAACCTTATCTTTTTACATTGAGCAAGTTGCTTATCCTAAACTTTTATTGAGCAAGACTATTAATTCTATTCTTGTGTACGATAGAATAAGCTCTTGTAACCTAATTCGTTACATCGACTGAGTTCACATTCTCATTTCTTGTTATTATTATTCAGAACGTATATGGTTCTAATACATTGATTTAAAGGGGACTGTTCTAATTCTTTGAATATAGTAGTTTGCATGTGTATCATGTTTATCCAAATATATATTGTTGATATCCGATCTTTGACTTTGATAGCCTTGTTCAGTTATACATTCTTGTATTAAATCTTCAAGTAGTACGCAAACTCCAATTGATTAAACTAATATATAATTGAATATTGTTCTAAAATTCTAGAAACACTGATAAGCTAGTTCCAAACTAAACTTTCTTTAGTGCGGAAGTCCTAAATCCAAACTGCGATGAACAATCCTAACATACGGGATTATGTACGTGTAACGTTTAGATGTTTTTGTAAAATTACATGGTACAAAGGGTTGATCCCCCTAAGTACGTTAAGCAGGGTCTGTATAGTCTAAATGACTATTAAGGTTGGGAGTAGTAATACCTTATCACTGGGGACATAGTTCATGGACTTAAGACCCTCAGATATTAAAGTTCGAACTTGCTTTCTATTTCTGATTCGTACAACAAGTTCATTATTGTTCAGCATTCGTTGTTCATTCTCATGTTGTTATTACTACTCTTTATATCAGTGACCAATTGTTTGCTCACTCTTACAATTAACAATGCAGCTAAAGTCGAAAGAGGTGATGAGCCATCTACTAGCAAACAAAAGGGCAAGATGTCCAAGTGTTGAAGAAATATTTAAAGTTTACTTAAATGCATGATGTTATAAGACTTATTTTATTTCATAATGTATTCCGCAAACTAATGTAATAATTTAAGGTTAGATTACCTGGGATTGTTTATGAGATGATGTAACCCTTTGATGGGAAATATTATTGTTTAAGTTATTTAATGTTTTATCCTTTATTATAGGTAGTTAGATGTAATTATTTTGATAGTGAGCACCAAATTCGATGGAAATGAAGTACCCGGATTTGGGGGTGTCACAGGTTGGTATCAAAGCTTTAGGTTATAAACCTTAGGTGGGAAAACCTTAGGAAGTAGCCTTTAAGAAAATAGAAAATATAGAGGTGTTTAACTCTTATTGTGTTTTAAGGAATGGATTAAAGCTTCCATTGAAGCTAAACAATAAAAGACATTATGTGCTATGTGTTAATAACTTATGTGCTCGCGAGTATCGAAAATGTTAAGTAAAACTTAAAATATTTTGTTGACAGGATGTCTAACGAAGGAGGATCTAGTCCAACTAGGGAGGTGATACCTCAGATACCTAGATATGACGAACCCCGGGATATTCACGTTGTGCGGGAACAGTTTATTTAGGAAGATGAGCCTGTGACCGATCCCGAGGAGGATAGTTCTGAGGAGATAAAGGAGGATGGTGAGGAAGAGGATCCTATGGAGTTTCCACCAAACTCCATATCGGCTGAGATGTATGATGCTTTGTATGACCGTAACATAGAGTTACAGGATAATGTTGAGGAACTGAAGGAGTTGGTTGAGATGCATCATGCTTCGATGGAGTCGAATGATGCAGATATTCAGGAACTTGCCTCAAAACTTGAAAACAAAGAGTGGGACTTAGTTCATATTAAGGGTCAGCATGAAGATCTATTAGCAGTGAACGAGAAAATGAAGACTGACATGGAGAAATTAAAAGATGACTTTAAAGAGGAATCAGCTAAGCGTTCAAGAGCAGAGGACGCTTGGATGAAGGTGACTCAACGTGCAGACTGTGCTAAGGCTAAAGTCCAAGTAAAGAAAGCCAAGATGAACGAGATGGATTACGCTTTTAATTCTGCGATTGATAGGGCCCAAGATCGAGTCTTTTATTACCCACCTCAGTTTGAAGACTCGCCGTGGTTCGTGATGGATAGTAGAACAGCGTATCGTATTATGGAGGAGGAACGTCGAGAAGCCTTACGACGTCTTAATATGCCTAGGTAGAATAAGAGTGATAATAATATGTGGTCAATTATGTGAATAAATAAACTATGAATCCCTTATTTTGAGAATAATAAAGGGATAGTATGAGTATGTAATCCTGAAACTTGTCTAGTTAAGGAAATTGGATGTTTATAGCAAATATGCTATCTTTTATATGTTTTGAAGCATTATGAATGAATAAAATATCAAAGTTATTTGGAATGTTATGTGTTATAGCTTTCATCTTAGAATATTTAAGTTAAACTTTAAATACTCAAGAAGTTGAGTGATGAACTAATAAGTGTACATTTTAACAGAAAATGCCTCCTAGAAGAAGACAACCACGTCATCAACCACATCTTGAGGGGTCTACTAACAATAACAATGAGGCTAACGCTAACCCGGTTCAGCAGTTGGTAGCTCTGTTAATGGGAGCACTTGCGAATCAACCGCGAGCTCAAGTTACGACCTTTAAGGAATTCAAAGTAGTAGGACCGCCAGAGTTTCAAGGGTCTATGGATCTAGTGGAAACCCAAACCTAGATCATGGAAATGGAAAAGGTGTTCGACGTTGCTAGAGTTAACAAAGATCAGAAGACTACGTTCGCAACGTTCATGCTGAAGTCTGAAGCTAGCTATTGGTGGTAAGCAAATAAGGTTCGTGGTGGACAAGGACTGATAACGTGGGATAGATTTAAGGAGATGTTTTTTAAAATGTACTTTCCAACGAGTTCTCGGAATAAGTTGGAGGTGCAATTTCTGGAGCTGAAGCAAGGAACCATGACGGTGCCAGAATATGCTGCGAAGTTTAACTAGTTGGCAAGGTTTGCCACTTACCAAGTCAATACTGATGAGTGTAAGGTGAGAAGGTTCGAACAAGGATTGAAACCCTGGCTGTATAGTAAGGTTTCAATGTTCCAGTTAAATACATTTACGGCTGTATTGGCAAAGGCAATTATCGCAGAAGGTGGAAGCGATGCCTTAATCAAGTATAATAAAGAACAGAAGAAGTGGAAGAATGAGAGTGAAAATAAGGATGGTGGAAGTAACGTTGGAAGTAACAATCAGAAGAGGAAGTGGAACGAGAATTCGACTGCGGGAAGACAGCAAGGAAGTCAGCAGAAGAAAAAGTTTGAAGCTTGTGCTATTTGTGGAAAGAACCATACTGGGGTATGTTTAAAGGGAAAGTGGGTGTGTTTCAATTGTGGTCAGGAGGGACACATTGCACCGAACTGCTTTAGCCCAAAGAAAGGAGCATGTTTTACCTGTGGTTCCAAGGATCACATGGCTCGCGATTGTACTAAAACGCCAGCGGGGAGTGCAAGTGGAGGAAAGGGAAATAACAACGGTGGTGGTGCATTGACTATCACTGGACCAGCATAGTCAAGCCGACCTACTGCAAGAACTTTCAATATGACCGTGCCGGATGCTGTTCAGTCTAAGGATGTGGTGTCCGGTATCATTTTGATTAATGGTATTAATGCTTATGTATTGTTTGATTCGGGTGCTACTTGTTCATTTATATCCGATGAATTTGCTCAGAACTTAGATTTACCTCAAGAAGAATTAGATTATCCTTTGAGCATAAAGATTGCGAATAGGGAAGTAATTCCTGTTAGATTCATATATAAGAATTGTAGAGTGGTTATTAAGGGTCAAGAAATGTTGGTAGATTTATTACCAATTAGACTGGGTGAGTTTGATGTTATCCTGGGAATGGATTGGTTATTCAATCACGGAGCAGTAATTGATTTCCAAATAAAATGTGTTAACCTTATGACTCCGTCAAAGGTTATGTTTTATGGCAATAAGTCACCTCGACAAACGAGTTGTCTGACGGTGATGCAAGCCAAGAAGTTGTTGAGACAAGGATATATAGGATACTTAGCCTACATAGTTGATACACAGAAGAAGAGTGTGAAGTTAGAAGAGATACCGATCATAAGAGATTTTCCAGACGTATTTCCAGACGATTTACTTGGTCTTCCGCCAGATCGACGAATCGAGTTCGTGATTGATTTAGTACCAGGAACGGGCTCGATATCTAAGGCACCATACAGAATGGCCCCGGTAAAGATGAAAGAGTTGATGGTGCAATTGCAAGAATTGCTTGACAAGAAGTATATCAAGTCGAGCGTATCACCATAGGGAGCGTCGATGTTATTTGTTAAGAAAAAGGATGGTTCAATACGGCTCTGCATTGACTATCGAGAATTGAATAAGGTCACGATTAAAAATAAGTATCCGTTACTGAGAATCGATGACCTGTTGGATCAACTGAAGGGTGCGAGGTATTTCTCAAAGATAGACTTGAGGAGTGGTTATCATCAGCTGAAGGTGCGACCAGAAGACGTACCGAAGACGGCATTCAGAACTCGGTATGGTCATTACAAGTTTCTGGTTATATCATTTGGTTTAACCAATGCACCTACAGCGTTCATGGATTTAATGAACATGGTGTTTAAACCATTCTTAGATAAATTTGTGGTGGTGTTTATTGATGATATCTTGGTGTATTCCAAGACCAAGGAGGAACATGTTGAACACTTAAAAGTGGCATTGGAAACATTGAGAAAAGAGAAGTTGAACGCAAAATTTTCAAAATGTGAGTTTTGGTTGGAATTTCGGTAGATCTATCAAAAGTTGAAGCTTTAGTAAACTGGGATCCGCCGAAGACACCGTCAAAGATAAGGAGTTTCTTAGGGTTGGCAAGTTACTATAAGCATTTTATTCAGGACTTTTCTAAGATCGCGACCCCGTTGATGAATTTAACTAGGAAGGCGGTTAAGTTTGTTTGGACGGAGAAGTGTGAGGAAAGTTTCCACGAATTAAAGAAAAGGTTAAGTACGGCACCTGTGTTGTCATTGCCTGATGATACAGGGAATTTTGTGGTGTACTGTGACGCGTCGCATAAAGGACTAGGCTGTGTGCTTATCTAGAACGGCAAAGTTATTGCGTATGCATCACGTCAATTAAAAGATTACGAAAAAGGGTATCCGACTCATGACTTAGAGTTGGTTGTAGTGGTTTTTGCCCTGATGATTTGGAGACATTATCTTTATGGAGAGAGGTGTGAGATATATACTGACCATAAAAGTCTGAAGTATATCTTTACATAAAAAGATTTGAATATGAGGCAGAGAAGATGGTTGGAGTTGATCAAAGACTATGACTGCGAGATTTTCTATCATCACGAAAAGGCGAATATTGTTTCTGATGCTTTAAGTAGGAAGGGACGAGAAAAGTTAATGATGTTGACAACTCAGGAGAAGTTAGTGTCTGACATGGCTAAGATGGAGTTGGAAATTAAATATCCGACAAAATTCGACGAAAAATTATTCTAGATAGGAAACGGTTCAACGTTGGTAGATAAAGTGAAGAATGCACAACTTCAATATGAAGACTGCGAAAAGATAAAATAGAAAGTATCTGAAGGGGAGGAAGGCAAATTCAAAATCGATTCGGAAGGGTTACTTCGATTGGAAGGGAGAATTTGGGTTCCACAAGTACCGAAAATTAAAGAGGAGATTCTAAGTGAAGCTCACAACTTAAGATATTCGATTCACCCCGGGAGTACAAAAATGTACCAGGATCTTAGACATCATTTTTGGTGGCCAAATATGAAAAAGGATGTGGCTGAGTGTGTGGCGAACTGTTTAACGTGTCAGAAAGTTAAAGCTGAACATCAAAGGCCAAGTAGATTATTGCAACTGTTGGAGATATCAGAATGGAAATGGGAGCATATCACAATGGATTTTGTGGTAGGTCTTCCAACGACTCAGCAAGGTTATGACGTCGTTTGGCTGATTGTTGATTGATTGACGAAGTCGGCACACTTCTTACCAATCAAGATTAGATTTAACCTAGATCGGTTGGTAAAACTATACGTTAAGGAAATTATTTCAAGGCACGGTGTACCTGTGCCCATTGTATCAGACAGAGATCTGCATTTCATATCTAATTTCTGGAAATGATTACAAGAATGTTTAGGAACCCAGTTTAAATTGAGCACAGCGTACCATCCTCAAACAGACGGTCAAAGTGAGAGAACCATCCAGACACTAGAGGATATGCTCAGAGCATGTATTATGGATTTCAAAGGGAATTGGGATGACCATCTACCATTGGTGGAATTTTCTTATAATAATAGTTATCACGCGAGTATTGGCATGCCACCTTACAAAGCGTTAGACGGCAGGAAATGCAGAACTTCGTTATGCTGGGATGAGGTAGGTGAACATCAACTTTTGGGTCCAGAGTTGGTACAACAAATCGTCGAAATCATCAAGGTCATTCGAGCAAGATTGATGGCTGCACATGATAGACAGAAGAAATATGTCGATCAACACCGACAAAATTGGGAATTCAATGTTGGTAATTATGTGTTCTTGAAAGTGTCTCCTTGGAAGGGAAAAATTTGTTTTGGCAAGAAAGGGAAATTAAGCCCAAGGTTTATAGGACCTTTTGAAGTGGTTCGACGCATGGGTGAAGTGGCGTACGAGGTAGCTTTACCTCCAGAATTGGTGCATATCCATAATATTTTCCATATCTCGGTATTGAGACCGTATAAGCATGACTATAAACATGTTATAGAATATGAGCCCTTATAGTTTGAGAAAGATTTATCATATGAAGAAGTCCCTGTTCAAATCATCGACAGGAAAGAGCAAGTACTAAGGAATAAAGTGATACCTTCTGTTAAGGTAATCTGGAGAAACCACAATGCTGAGAAAGCTATGTGGGAACTGGAAGATGTTATAATGAGAAATTATCCTCAGTTATTTGCTTAATCTTGTATGATGATTCTGGGGACAGAATCCTGTTATGGAGAGATGAATGTGACAAATGAATTTATCGAATTGTGATTCTGGGGACAGAATCCTTTTAAGAAGGGAATGATGTAACGGTCGAGAAATTCGTAATTTAATTTAAATATTTATTGAATTAAATAAATATTTTAAATAATTTATTTATTAAGGAAAATAAATAATTGATGAATTGTGGAGAATTGATTTAGTAACTAAATTGATTAATGTTAATTAGATTGAATAATGATAATTTTATTTGAAGGATTTAATTTAAGGAAATAATTAAATTAAATCAATTGCGTAATAATTTAAGAAATTAATTAAATTAAATGAATTATTTAATTTAAAGGAAATAAATAAATTAAATAAAATGATGTTTCTAATTTATTAATTATAAGTATAATGATAATATTATTATTATTATTATTATTATTATTATTATTATTATTATTATTATTATTATTATTATTATTGTTATTATTATTATTATTATTATTATAAGTTATTCAAATTAACTAAACTAAAGTTATTTAATTAATCAAATTAAAGTGTGACAAAAGTAACTATATAATATAAATATTATTAAAATAATCTAGTTTGGGGGTTTAGTGGTAGCCAAACAAGGCCTTGTCGCCTTTGGTCTAACTTAACTGATGAAGACGCATAATTATTTTTAAAATGGTAGAGTACGTGGGAGAGTGGCTATTTTATTTCTACGCGTCTTATTTTTCTCCTAAGGCTGAAGAGCAGAGTTGAGAGAGAGAGAGAGAGAGAGAGAGAGCTTGGAAGAAGAGAGAAAAACATCGAAAGAATTGCTAAGAGATTGAGGGTTTTGCTGTGGAAGGAATTGAAGCCACTACATATCAATTGCTTCAATAAACAAGGATTAAGGTATATTGTAGTGCTAATTTTTATGTTTTGAGTTCTTTGTGAAAATTTTTCTGTAACTATTAATTTGTGTTGGATGATTGTATATATGTGTACATATAGTTTGGTAGAATCTGTTAGTCACCATATTTGGGTGTTATTGGAATAACCAAACACGTAAAATTGGGTTGTAGGAGGAAAAGTAATTACAGTGTATATATTTTACATATGGCTTGTAAAAGTACCAATTATGGTGGTTAATTTGTATGTTAATCTGTGAATTGGGTATTGTTTATGTTAGTCCATTAAGAAATGAAGACAACGTAGTTTGAATGAAGTGTTTTGAACAAGATTTGTGATCACAGTGATGGTTTCTTTGAAGAATGTCAAAAAATGGAGTTTTGTGTAAAAATATGATATTTAAGGAATTAAATTAGTTAAAGTGGTTGTTAAATTATTCGAAGTGGTTGAATATGTTAGCAATCATGTTTATAATAATTTTATATTTATTGTATGTGTTAGATTCACTGTTTTGTGGGTGAAATTCGTGTTTGTTGGGCTAAGAACGGAACATTGTTGCAGCGTTTTTGGTTCTGTCTGTGCACTAGCACAGCTGCGTCGGTGCCAAGACCAGAAACGGCGCAGCTGCGCCTACGCAGCTGCTCCGGTACCCAACGCAGCTGCGCCGTGCCCTGAGCCCAGGCAGTGACTTCTGTCTATTTGTAGGTCATGTGTAATGGACTTATGTTGGTTAAGCATACATGCTAATGATGCTAAGACATAATATAAACTATAATATCCTATTGAAATGTGTTGTAATGCGAAGTGTGAAGATTTTTTTTTTAATAATTATTTAAATAAGTTATGAAATGAAACCGAATGTGATGTTTTCAAAAGTTGGAGATGAAAGATTACGTTATGTTGGATCGTGATGAGATTTCAGATTCGTTGAGGATGTTAACCAACATGGTTAGGTGCTAAGTTAAGGTTATGACCTAAATGATAATTTAAATCCCTAAAGCTAATATTCATACAACTAATTATTATTGCGATTACAATGATTTATGTAGGATAATTGGAGACTATTTTACACTCGTGTAGCTTACCTACAAGGCAAGTTTCTAAACCTTACCTTTTTACATTGAGCAAGTTGTTTATCCTAAACTTTTATTGAGCAAGACTATTAATTCTATTCTTGCGTACGATTGAATAAGCTCTTGTAACCTAATTCGTTACATCGACTGAGTTCACATTCTCATTTTTTGTTATTATTATTCAAAATGTATATGGTTCTAATACATTGATTTAAAGGGGGCTGTTCTAATTCTTTGAATATAGTACTTTGTATGTGTATCATGTTTATCCAAATATATATTGTTGATATCCGATCTTTGACTTTGATATCCTTGTTCAGTTATACATTCTTGCATTAAATCTTCAAGTAGTACGCAAACTCCAATTGATTAAACTAATCTATAATTGAATAGTGTTCTAAAATTCTAGAAACACTGATAAGCTAGTTCCAAACTAAAATTTCTTTAGTGTGGAAGTCCTAAATCCAAACTGCGACAAACAACCCTAACATAGGGGATTATGTACGTGTAATGTTTAGATGTTTGTGCACAATACATGGTACAAAGGGCTGATCCCCCTAAGTACGTTAAGCAGGGTCTGTATAGTCTAAATGACAGTTAAGGTTGGGGGTAGTAATACCTTATCACCGGGGACATAGTTCGTGGTCTGAAGATCCTCAGATATTAAAGTTCGAACTTGCTTTCTATTTCTGATACGTAGAACTAGTTCATTATTATTCAGCATTCGTTGTTCATTCTCATGTTGTTATTACTACTCTTTATATCAGTGAGCAATTTTTTGCTCACTCTTGCAATTAATAATTCAGCTAAAGTCGAAAGATGTGATGAGTCATCTACTAGCAAAGGAAAGGGCAAGATGTCCAAGTGTTGAAGAATTATTTAAAGTTTACTTAAATGCATGATGTTATAAGACTTATTTTATTTTATAATGTATTCTGCAAACTGATGTAATAATTTAAGGTTAGATTACCTGGGATTGTTTATGAGATGATGTAACCCTTTGATGGGAAAGATTAATGTTTAAGTTATTTAATATTTTATCCTTTATTATGGGTAGTTAGGTGTAATTATTTTGATAGTGAGCACCAAATTCGATGGAAATGAAGTACCTGAATTTGGGGGTGTCACATCTACAGTAAGGAAAAGAAGAATAAGGGTAAAATCGAGGGAGCTGTCAAGGTGGAAGGAGGTGGTGGAAGTGGAAATGGGTAAAGGAAATGGAACAATTTCAAAAATACCAAAAATAGGCAAGGAGGTATGAACAAGGAGGGTGAGCAGTATGGAAATTGTGGGAAAACTCATTTAGGGAAATGTTTGAAAGGAAAGTTTGTGTGATTTAAATGTGGGCAGGAGGGACGTATCTCTCCTAACTGCCCAAATCCAAGAAAGAATAGTGGGCCTTTTATTTGTGGATCAACTGATCTTATGGTGAGGGATTGTCCTAAAAGGAAAGTCGACAGGGGAAATGTGAATGCAGGGAAAAGTAATGGGACGTTAGCAATAGCTAGCCCAACTCCACCAAAAAAACCGACCGCAAGGACTTTCAATATGACGGTCCAAGATACGGTAGCAGCCGGTGATAGAGTTCCATTTATGATTTCGATCAACGATATTAATATATATGATTGATTCATATATAACCTATTTTCTTTACCGTGAGTTTGTTAAGATAAGTATGTTTACATTAGTAACCCTTGAATGTAGACATACAAAAGAAAAATTCAGGAAAAGACATAGATTATAATATAAAAAAAATACATCAATAAAAAGGATTTTGAGTTCCTTTGGGAATTACCATAATTGGTGCAAGAAGACCTCAAGTAATTGATTTGTAATATGAAATCTTTTAAGGTTGGAAAAGTGCAGTAATTTAATAAAAATTTAAAGATGGGCATAAAATAAAAACGTAAGGTAATGGTGATTCTGGGGACGGAATCCTTATAAGGAGGGGATAATTTAAGGACCAAGAATTTTTAGACGAATATATACATATATATATATATATATATATATATATATATATATATATATATGTACGAATGAATTTTTTTATTTTATTAATTATTATAATTATTGGTATCTGTAATATTTTGAACATATGCGATATAAATTAAGTAGGTTAGTCAATTGTATTATTACAAGTTGACTAAGAAGGAAAGCTAAGACGGATACTGCTCAAAGCCCTAATTTGGATTTTGAATAAGGATTTGAATATTAATACAATTATAATTGTATTTCAGTATGATAAGTATGTGCAATATGTGAGTAATGTTAATTGTTGATCAATTATAGCATAACATTAGAAAACCCTAATGTTAGATTTATAAACCCTAATTTGAAATTCACATAGGAACTTGAAAGTTAATACAATTATAATTTAAATTATATTCAAGAATGATAATTAATTGTATGTATGTCATTAAGGATAAGTGTTATTGTTTCTAAACTAAATTAGGGAAACCCTAAAGATTAGTTAGAAACCCTAATTGTTAAGTTAGAAACCTCAAATATAGATTTGGAAACCCTAAGCCCTAATCGATAACCCTAAACCCTAATTTTCAAACATTAATGGTGATTAGTAAACTCTAATAATGATTAGCAAACCCTAAGGGTTAAAGTTTAAGGAAAACATATGAAATGACCAAACTACCCTTAAATTTATGTGGGAAATTACCAAAATACCCTTTTGGTTGGAAAAAGACCAAAATACCCTTTACTTTCATTTTAAGCAAAAGATATGGCAAATCTAGTGACTCATCCGTCCAAGATTGCACATGTGCTTCAAATCCAATATAGATCAACCTTCAAATGAGACCTATACCATCCATATACATTGAATCCTACGATTAGAAGATTATAGTTAAGAAAATTCTTCACTTAAGTTTCTAAGCATAGCCAACTCTCTCTCTCTCTCTCTCTCTCTCCCCTAGACCACCAAATTCCTTAAGAAAAGCAGTGATAAGTTAAGTAAGTATCACCCCACAACTGTACAAGATTCAAATCAAAGGGCATAAATCAAAAGAATACATAAAAAGGTATAAACCCTAACCTTAGTTTAGATCTTGTATGCTTAGGTGAATTTTTGTGTTTTGATGTTTATATATGTGCTATGATATGTTATTTGATGATCTATGATGATAAACCATGGATCTATAACATTTAAATGCAAGAAAGTGAAGATTTAAGGAACTGTCAAGAACCCTAAAAATGAGGTTTTACAATAAAATGTCAGAGCCTCTAGATCCAAATCTATGAAGTGTTAGATTGGCTATGTGTATCACTGTTATAGTATGTCATGAGGAGAGTACACTAGAAGTGGAATCATGTCCATAGCATGTTCACAGCTCAAGTTTTTAATGGTCAAACATGGTTGACCAGTCACAGAAAAGCAATTATGGAAAACCCAAAAACTTCTTAAAATGTCTGACAAGCTTTTGTAGAGCCTATATCTCTGATTTGTTAAGCCATATAAGTGTATAACGTTTATACTCTGACATATGGACTACTAAACCATGACACTAGAACACCTAGATCATAACTAGAATCCAAGTTATTGATGGTCAAATATGGGTTGACCAACTAGCTAGAAAACATGCATTTCTGGAAATTCCAGAAAATTCAAGAACAAGTTCTGGCAGGTACTTTGACCAAGCCAGATCTTGCTTATGTAATGTTGTTAAGCTTGATAAGTGTAACAGTTTTGAACATTGACATGTATACTACAAAAGTGTGACACTAGATCAATTAAACTATGGCCAGAAACCAAGTTAGTAAAGCTCCACTATAGCAACCAACACTGTCTGCATTTTTTGAAATTTTCAAAAAATGAAAACAGCTCTGACAGCTAGTTTGACCCCTTATAACTTCTTGATATGATATAGTTAGACCAAGAAATTGTTATACACCTGTAGTATTACATTAGTACAACACCACTGATCCAATCCCATGCCCAGAAACATCATCAAATGAAATTATTAATGGTCAAAGTAACCCCCAAGACATTGACCAATGATGTTCTTCGTTGATGAAGAATACCTATTGCAACAAATTTTGTCACTAAAGCTCTTTAGCGACACTTTTAATGAAAATTAATTAATTTAATTTAAATAAATAGAAAATAATTATTAAAAATTCATAATTGAGTTTTAAAAATTATTTTGAGTTATAAAATTTAACTCTTAATATTTTGACATAAATTTCATTAATATTTTAATTTATTAAAATTAAAATATTAATGATAGTAAATTTATCAAATAATTATATTAAATAAATTAGTTAGAAATAATTTAAATATTTAAAAATCATTTCAAAATGATATTAAAGTGTTCAAAATATATTTTAAGTTATAATAAATAACTTTTAATATTTTGATATAAATTTCATTAACAACTTAATATTAATGATAATAAACTTATTTAATATTTATATTAAATAAATTATTTAAAAATTATTTTAATGTTTTAAAAATTATTTAAAACTGATATGAAGGTGTCAAAAATATTTTAAGCTATAATAAATAACTTGTAATATTTTGACATGAAATACATTAATATTTTAATATTAATGGTAATTATTTAAAAATAATTTTAATACTTTAAAGGTGATATTAATGTTTTTAAAATGTTTTAAGTTATAATAAATAACTTATAATATTTTGACATGGAGTTCACTAATATTTTAAATTATTTAAATATTAATGATAATGAGATTAGTTAATAATTAAATCATTTTAAATGATATTAATGTTTGAAAATTCATAATAAATGATAGTAATTATTTAAAAATATTATGAGCTTCTATTATGGATGATAATTAAATTATCTAAAATAGTATTGAATCTTTTAAATAGAGTTTAATTGAAAATAAACTCGATAATTTTCCGATAACGCAATTGGGACATCAAATTGATACTGAAATAAATCCAGACTTACATAGTTTGACCTGATAAGTATTTGTATATGCTATAATGACGGTTATGAATACATGACAATGTGTTTAAGCTATGTGATGACTGTAAATAGAAGTATTATAAGTTATGATGTATTATCCTAATGAAAAGAATTATCTTAGTAATGATAGGACTTTATATAAAAGATAGAACTATATTGTGTAGCAGTAAGCAGCAATCAAGGCAACCTTACGCACTACTTTAATATTTACTATTTATCATGAAATGGGTTACTTAAATGTTATCGTAATTGGGAAGTAGACAACTTTGATATAATATTTTTAGTTAATTAATATTTTAAGTAGTTTGAATGAATGTTATCGTGGAGCACCAAGCACGAGTTTTAGTACACGAATTTGGGGGCGTCACAACATGGTATTAAAGCTTTAGGTTAGAAATCTTAGGTGGAGATACCTTAGGCTATAACCTTAGGATAGATAGAAGCGTTGAAAACACAAATAACTCAAATATAGTTTAAAGGAGATGTATTAAATAAATTCATCGTAAAATAAAATAAAATTAACTTAAATAAAACTATTATTTGTTGTGTGTATATAATATGTATTATGTACTAATCAAGACAATTTATGTGTAGATGTAAGGCAGAAAAGGATTAGGATACTTTTATAATCATGAAGAAGGAGCAATTCACTCCAACTGAGCCAATATCGAAGCCAATAGATGAAATAGAGGCTCACATTGAAAGCAACCCTGATGAGGTAATCATATTGGAAAGTGTAGTACCGAAACCAGAAATGGTGGTATTGACAGATAGTGATTCGGACACGGAAGTTGGAGCTGACCAAGCACCAATGGAAGTGCAGATTTTGAAGAATAAAGTTTCTTCTCTTGAATAGTTGTGGGAAATAGAAAGGCTATTAAATAGTCAATTACAAAAGGTATTAATCAAAATAATGGAAGAACAAGATAAGTTAAAAATCCAAATTGGTCAGATGGGAGCCAAATGCAGCATATCGTGTGCAGCTCCAAGCCAGAAGGGGAAAAGAAAGATGACTAACCGTGATCTAGAAAATTTTTATTATAACCAAGGGAACTTTAAAAGAATAAAAAAGTGTAAAAATTGTAAAAGGAAACATGAAGGCGTATGCAGGAAAGAGGAGAATGTATGCTACAATTGGAGACATGAGGGACATATCTCTCCTCATTGTCCCAATTTGAAGCAAGGTGCATGTTTTATATGTGGGTTGGTAGGTCACCAGGTGAAAGGTTTGTACAGAAATTCATTTATAAATTGTCATGACTTATGGACACGTTAGGTGATCAGCTCGTATGCCCTGTATTGATCAACACTACATGCTAGAACGATATTCACGTTCCTCATAATAGCTTTTGGCGCATAAATTTTTTCCCATTTCGGGACATTTATACTCAGTCCGGAGCCCGAACCAAAATAATTCAGTTAGACTACAATAATATTCAATCTTGTTCGACGTTACATTTCAACTATGTATAGCCGAGTCAAATAGTTTAGACAACTTTTAATCATGTATACATACCGAAATTCAATAGTATGTATCAACACTTGTTCAAATACAATAATTTATCCAAGTGAGGACACTTGTATAACCAAACTTAGCTCATAAAGAACATAATAAATCTTGATTATATATGGATCAAAAGAATACAGTAATAAGATACTGGTAAATAATGAACGAATAAAATTCGAGAACTTGCTTAAATACAAAGGTTCAAATACATGCTCAATAAAAGTAGAGTTCTGATACTTGCTCAATATAAAGTAGAGTCAAGAAACTTGCACAAAAAAATATAGTTCAGAAACTTGCATAAACATATACCTGTTAGCACAATATAAAAGTATATGCAATATAGTTTTATCTTTTATGGAAAGACATATTATTAATAAGATTATTCTTTTCATTAGAATAATACATCATAACTTATAATACTGCTATTTACAGTCATCATATACCCTAAGCACATTGTCACGTATTCATAACAGTCATTACAGCATATATAAAAACTTATTAGGTCAAACTATGTAAGTCTAGATTGATTTCAGTACAAATTCGAAGTCCCGATTGCATTATCGGATAATTATCGAGTTTATTTTCAATTAAACTCTTTTTAAAAGCTTCAATATTATTTTAGATAATTTAATTATCATTCATAATATTTTTCAAAAGCTCATAATATTTTTTAAATAATTACTATCATTTATTATGAATTTTCAAACATTATTATCATCTTTTAATGATTTAATTATTGAATAATCTCATTATCATTAATATTTAAATAATTTAAAATATTAATGAAATCAATGTCAAAACATTAAAAGTTATTTATTATAACTTAAAAACATTTTTAAAACATTAATATCACCTTTAAATGATTTTTAAATAATAAAATCATTTTTAAATTATTACTATTAATATTAAAATATTAATGTATTTCATGTCAAAATATTAAAAGTTTTTTATTATATCTTAAAATATTTTTAAAACCTTCACATCATTTTTAAAACATTAAAATTATTTTTAAATAATTTATTTAATATATTTATTAAATAAATTTATTATCATTAATATTAAGTTATTAATAAAATTTATCACAAAATATTAATAGTTATTTATTATAACTTAAAATATATTTTTAACACTTTAATATCATTTTGAAATATTAAAATAATTTTAGCTAATTTATTTAATATAATTATTCAATAAATTTAATATCATTATTATTTAAATAAATTAAAATATTAATGAAATTTATGTCAAAATATTAAAAGTTAATTTTTATAATTTAAAATAATTTTTAAAACTCAATTATGAATTTTTAATAATTATTTTCTATTTTTTCTATTTATTTAAATTTAATTAATTAATTTTCATTAAAAGTGTAGCTAAAGAACTTTAGTGACAAAATTTGTCTTAATAGGTGTTCTTTTTCAATGAAGAATAGTCTTGGTCAATGTCATGGGGGCTACTTTGACCATTAATAATTTCTAATTGATGATGTTTCTGGGCATGAGATTGTATCAATGGTGTTGTACTAATATAATACTACAAGTGTATAACAATTTCTTAGTCTAACTATATCATATCAAGAAGTTAAAAGGGGTCAAACTAGCTGTCAGAGATGTTCTTCATTTTCTGGAATTTCCAGAAAATGCAGACAATGTTGGTTGCCATATTGGAGATTTAATAAATTGGACTGTGGGCATAATTTAAGTGATCTAGTGTCACACATTTGTAGTATACATGTCAATGATCAAAAGTGTTACACTTATCAAGCTTAACAACATTACATAAACAAGATCTGGCTTGGTCAAAGTACCTGTCAAAACTTGTTCTTGAATTTTTTAGAATTTCCAGAAATGCATCTTTTCCAGTTGGTCAACCCATATTTGACCATCAATAACTTGGATTCTAGTTATGATCTAGGTGCTCTAGTGTCATGGTTTGGTAGTCCTTATGTCAGAGTATAAAAGTTATACACTTACATGACTTAACAAATGAGAGATCTAGGCTCTACAAAAGCTTGTCAAACATTCTGGGCAGTTTCTGGGTTTACTTTTCTATGACTGGTCAGCCATGTTTGAACATTAATAACTCGAGTTCTGTACATGCTATGGACATGATTCCATTTCTAGTGTACTCTCCTCATGACATACTATAACAATTATACACTTAGCCAGTCTAACAGTTCCCGGATTTGGATCTAGAGGCTCTAACATTTGACTGTCATACCTCATTTTTAGGGTTCTTGTTAGTTTCTTAAATCTTCATTTTCTTGCATTTAAATGTTATGGATCTATGGTTTATCATCATAGATCATCAAATAACATAACATAGCACACATATAAACATCAAAACATAAAATTCACCTAAGCATACAAGATCTAAACTAAGGTTAAGGTTTATACCTTTTTATGCAATCTTTTGATTTCTGCCCTTTGATTTGAATCTTGTATAGTTATGGGGTGATACTTAACTTATCACTGATTTTCTTAAGGAATCTGGTGGTCTAGGAGAGAGAGAGAGAGAGAGAGAGAGGTTGCTATGCTTAGAAACTTAAGTGAAGAATTTTCTTAACTTTAATCTTCTAATCTTTGGATTCAATGTATATGGATGGTATAGGTTTCATTGGATGGCTGATCTAAATTGGATTTGAAGCACATGTGCAATCTTGGATGGATGAGTCATTGGATTTTCCATATCTTTTACTTAAAAGGAAAGTAAAGGGTATTTTGGTCTTTTTACATCCAAAAGGATATTTTAGTAATGTCCCACATAATTGTAAGGGTAGTTTGATCATTTCATATGTTTCCCTTAAACCTTAACCCTTAAGGTTTGCTAATCACCATTAGGGTTTGAAAATTAAAGTTTAGGGTTTCCAAATCTGTATTTAAGGTTTCTAACTTAACAATTAGGGTTTCTAACTAATAGTTAGGGTTTCCCTAATTAAGTTTACAAACAATAATACTTATCCTTAATCACATATGTGATGTCCCCAAATTCGGGTACTAATCACCACGAACCTGGTACATCAATTCTATAACTATTGCGGAAGAGATATAAACATAAATTGTTTATACAATAACATTTACACATAACTCCCAAGGTCAGTAACCTTAACTTAATACACATATTTATATACTTACAGGACTTCCAATGTTATTTACCTTTAATTCTATTACAATTTTAACTGTACAATAATCCATTCCTAGAACTTGTCTTTGCCTTTGTCTGTATCAAAAGTTTTCGTCTTAATCTGAAATATTTATCATGATATAGCAAGGGTGAGCAACAAGTTTGCCCAACAAGTTTAAGTTCAAAGAAAGATATATCATGATTGAAAAGAATAAAAGCTGACAAACTTTCAACAATATACTAATTGTGAAAGAACATGAATCAATTTCCATAACCGAATGACCGAGACAATAATGATGAATGGCAAACAATAAACATGAACGAATTTAACTGAACCAAATGGTAATGAAGGTGATCAGCCTTTCATACTTGATGAACATATACGACATGTACAATGTGCGAACCAATAATTCATAGATGTGGTATAATCAAAAAGGATTATCCACGAGCATGCATTGAAATAATAACTCAAGTTTGAGTTAGAGAACTTGCTGAATTAAAAGTATAGTTCAAGAACTTGCCTGATCTGTAGATTACTGTTACGCATATGTGACAACCCCAAAATAGGTCCATTCCATCCAACTTATTCTGAGTCGCCAAATACATGGTACAGAAAACAACTATAACTTTATTACAACAATTGTCGTGCAAAATACAACAACACATATGCTGTGAGTTTGGATACAAATATATACCAAATGTGACTCATGTTCCAACCGTGGACATCACCTCATAATGACACCTTACATAAAGGTATAGTCAAAAACTGTTTTAGAAATTAGAATCTTTGGGAAGTGCTCAAGGAAACCTTCGTACATGGGAGGACATGCGTCTAGGTTATGATAGATATCATATGGCCACAGAATTATTCTTGGTTGACCCAATAGACCCCAAAGAAAAACGAGAAGATTACTATCATATTCTTCCCAATGGTGAGTCTTCTCTTGACATATCATTATCTCTACTGTCTCTAATTGAGAATTATACTTTAAACAAACACCAAGATTATATAGGTAGTGCTCGTATATATATTCAGCAAGTGGAAGAGCACATCCCTGTCTTATGATGACACGAGGTTGTATGTCGTTAGACATCTTGTATGATAGTGGCAAACCACCCTTCCAACGTTGGGTACACCTTACCCTATTGGATTCACCAAATAAAACTACTAAATGAACTTTTCTATACTGCTTCGGGAGAACATCCACAACTAGAGACCACCGTTCTATTTCCCCGTTACCCTCACTCGACCCAGCTACACTCTTATTACCTGAAAGGAATTGTGAAGCAAAAGGGTGAGCACAACTAGCTCAATAAAGAATTTCATGACTAAAGATAATTAAATTATCAATAGCCTTCATCAATAATAAATCAGAGATTTAGAACATATGGTAAATGATAAAAATTTCAACCATAGTTGCAGCGGAACGAGCAATCCATTAGAAGAGTCAAATAGACTATAAAGTCTATTATCTTCTTCATGTTAAAAATCCACCAACAATGTTTTATCCCTGTAACATTAATCAACAGTTCCTTTCCACAATTATATGAATAACTCATAATCATAATTGTAATTCTAAATTCCTCTTCGCATTCAGGACGAAGATAATTTTCATCACATGTCTTTACCTGAAACATCAAAGATCATGGTTATACCAAATCACAGTTCCTGTTTATAATCATACTAACAATTTCATCTTTGCACTACGGCCAAAGATATTCATCAACAGTTCATCTTTGCACTACAGGCCAAAGATATTCAACAACAGGTCATCTTTGCACTACGGGCCAAAGATATTCATCAACAATTCATCCTTGCACTACAGGCCAAAGATATTCCTCAACAGTTCATATTTGCACTACAGGCCAAATATATTCATATCTCAAATATATAATCATTTTAGAATTTATATAAGCAATAATTATAACCATGTTAATCAATTCATCTTTACACTTAAGCTAAAGATATTCAATTATAAATTCAATGGTCATGATCATACCAGTCAACAATTCAACTTTGCACTACTGGCCAAAGGAAACCCATAGTCATGATCATACCAAAAATCTACCCATCTTTACACTCAAGTGAAAGAGAAATATCATCATTAGGGTTATAAAAATGTTATATATGATAATTAAATTAATATAATCAACATATAGATTGAATCTCAAGAGTAATATTCATAAATCAACTATAATTTGGTCAGAAAAAAAAACTAATTTTGTCGTGAATAGTAACTAGTGAATAGTAACTCATGAATAGTAACTCGTGAATAGTAATTTATGAATAGTAAATCCGACACAAAAAGGTAGAAATTTCACAATAAAATTCATACCAATATTTTGGTATAATGTTATTGAAAGAATAACATTTCTGAGATTTATAAACAATTTATTTTAATTGTTTACACTTTACTAAATAATGCATTTAATCATCCTAAAATGCCAAACTCATAAGATTTCATTACCAATAACCAAAACCCTCATAAAAAATCTGCATATACCTCATATAGGATTCTCAAGCCATAAAATCCTATTTTCTAATTTTCTTACTTCACATAACATATTTAATTCATTTTCTCATAACTAGTCTATTTTCATGAAAAATACCAAATCAGTTCCAAAAATATTTCTTTTTTGTCAGAATTTTTAAAATTCATTTACTATTTTTCATATGGTCAAAACAGCCGAAAATTTAGATATTTATCAAAAATTGTACTTTTATCCAAAAATTCTGAAATTTATAGAGTATACTTCTATCATATACATGTACTCTAAATAAAAATTTCACCAATTTTGGAGTTAACCACAAGGAGTTATAAGCGGTTACTTTTAAAATAGTCTTTTCTCATAAAATTCATAACTCTTAATCTATACATCCAAAAATCACCATTTTTGGACACAATCAATAAAACTCATCAAAATATCATTTCAAATTTTTTTAGAATTTTCTGAAGGTCAGAAAAATTACGAAACTGAAAAATATAACAACCCTTTAAATCCCTTACTATCCCTTACAATCCCTCACTATCCCTTACTATTCCTTACCTCAAAAGAGCAGCACTTCTGACTGGATATCGGATATGACGCTGAAGAAAATTTGCACTGATGAATATCAACTCACCAAGTATCTAAATATTCATAAAATAAACTCAATAATCTAGAGAGAGAAAGAGAGAAGGCTTATGTTTCTGGTGTGATTTTCAATTCTAACTTAACCCTCTATTTATAGGAAAATATTAGCACGCCGAAGCAGACTTAACCTGCAACCTGATGGCTTTACCAGCTATTATTCTCACCCACCACATTTGAATAAAAATCTCAGCATATTTTTTCACCAACCAAGAGTGGGGCCCACCAATTCTAGAATTTTCCACCAAAATGATTAACTCCGAAAATTCAACAATTTCTGAACCAGTCATCTCGTAAAATTCATAACAAATTATACATTCATTTTTAACGGTTCAAAATTTATGGACATATACTCAACTTATATATGTATAACATATCCAAATATTACCACGATCCAATGGTCGGATTAAAAATTATAACCCCCGCAAAATATCTCAAAAACCCTAATTTTTCATTCCGACAAAAATACTGATAAAAACCTCAACATTAATTCCTTTATTTTTAACTACAAAAATATATCCCTCATTTATATCCAGATAAAATAAATATTTTCTTATCATATGAATCAATAATTAATTATTCACAATTAATATTTCAGAATCACATTTATGACAACCAGGCCGTTCCCAGGTAAGAGGGGGCTTTTCAATAAGAATTTCTCCTTACTGGCGCGCAATTAGATGACCAAACCTCTCCTTAGACAGAACTTTCTAGACATTGCCAATAATGTTATCTAATAATATTATTCAAATAATATGAATTATTGATCTGATAATGGAGATGATATGCAGCAACAATTATTGAAACAACAATAATATAAAATATCAACGCAGCAATTATTGAATCAATAAAATAAAATATTGAACAGTAATTACCGTGATAATTATTCAGTAGTGCCTTCTTACATAAGAATCAATAATTTCAAAAATACTGTGCAATACCGTGTGCTACTGTGCAATAATGCGTATTACTGTAATTTAACCACCGGGTATTCCAACAGTGTTAAAGGTAACAACTACGCCGTTATTTGTAAAAACTCAAATTTGTCGTTATCTTCATCCGACTGTTTTCCGTTATGGGGCCCACAAATAGCTGCGTCGTCGTACGAATATTCCCCGACAGAAAGAATATTCCACGGTCAACGAATATTCCCCGACAACAATGATTATTTTATAACCACTTGTTTATTTTGAAAAATTTTCACATTTCACCCATCAATTTAACCATTTATTGAATTGTAATTATAAGAAAAATTGAATACTTTTATTTCATAAAATTCGGGGTCTTACAACATAGCTATTTTAGCTTCAATTGAAAGACCTATTATTGATAATATATGTCTCCTAATTAGAATAATATCATCACATATGCTACTGTTAATTACAGTCATTATACAACTTAAACACTTATCACATATCCCTAACAGTCACTAAAACACATAAGACCCGATATCAAGTCAAACTATTTCAGTCTGATTTGAGTTCGATACTATTTCGACGCCCCGATTGCCCTATCGGATAATTATCGAGTTTATTGTAAAAAAAACTCTACTTAAGTGCTTCAATATTATTTTAGATAATTCAATTATTAGTAATAACATTTTTCGGAAGCTCATAAAAATTTTCAAATAATTATTATCATTTATAATGATTTTTCAATCATTAATATCATTTTTAAATGATTTAAATACCACATAATTCCATTGTCATTAATATTTAATTAATTTCAAATATTAATGAAATACATGTCCCAATATTATGAGTTACTTTTTAAAATTTAATAAGTCAAATACTAATCCAGCAACCTGGATTATCCAAACATACCAATCCAGCAACCCAGATTATAATCCAGCAAACCAGATTGCAATCCAGTAAACTAGATTCAAACTGAGTTTTAATTCAGTAAACTAATTTCCAATCTAGCAAACTAGATTCAACAGATTTTTAATCCATCCAGCAAGCTGGATTCATTAATTCTTTTCACGAAAATACCAAATCAACTTATTATTTTTCTATCCTTTGGCAAAACATATATACATATATTTCATACACACAAAAAATATGTAATTTTTTAACTCCCTTTAGTATTTTTTTAAAAATCATTTTTAGTTTGTAGCTTAAGAAATTAGCCCAATCTTGCTCAACTCCATAAATTCTCATCTCTTGACATAATCTTATACGTGTTAACGCGAACCTCCAGTTTAAATTTTGTGGCCATCAGAGTTATAGAACTTCAGTTATAGTCATTTTCGTCGAAAATTCCCAAATATTGTCGTCCAACTGAATTGTTTTGTTTCGGACTCCAGACTAAGTATGAATGTCCCAAAATGGGAAAATTTTTATGCGCCAAAGGCGTTTATGAGGAACGTGAATATCGTTCTAGCATGTAGTGTTGATCAATACAGGGCATACAAGCTCATCACCCAACGTGTCCATAAGTCATGACAGTTTGCAGATGAATTTATGTACAAACCTTTTCAAAACTTGAAAATGAAAGTTCAGGGTCTATTGACCGCTCAACATTTATAGTCAGTACGTAGTTTCAAAAATGTAAATGATTTGATATGTTATCCAGTATTATTTTAGTTTACTTCACAACTATTGATTTGTTGTAGAAGTATAATTCCAAAGAAAATATTTATTTCTTTCAGCTAATATTCATTAATTGATATTACTTGTTGGGTAATTAAATGCTCATTCTTGCTTTAAACTTAAATGTTTTCCGCTAAGCGGGATCGAACTGAAGGTTCTGCCAAGGATAAGGGGAAGGGAAAGCTGAAGGAATAACTTAAAAGGTGTTATTTGTAATAACTAGAGCTATGTATTTATGATAATTTACTATTTATCATGAAATGAATTACTTAAAGGTTATCGTAATTGGGAAGTAGATAACTTTGATATAATATTTTTAGTTAATTACTATATTTAGTTTGAATGAATTATCATGGAGCACCAAGTACGGGTTTCAGGTACCCGGATTTAGGGGTGTCACACGCATCATAGATGATAATGATCCATTTATATACGATGAGGCTATGAGTAGTAAATACTCAGACAAACGACAGATGACCATGAAATTCAAAATGAACTCCATGTATGAAAACAAGTTATGGACTTTGGTTGTGGCACCTCCAAATCCGGGTTACCTGACCCCCGAGTTTGGTGCTCAAGATTCACAATATAATTAACATCTAACTACCCATTCATTGATGAATAAAATATTACGCCACATTAACTGATATAGTTAATACATTCGTCCCAGGTTATCTAACCTTAAAATTACAATCATACCCTTTAGATATACAAAAAAAAGTTTACAAAACAAAATAATAATAATAATGTTCATTAAACTATTCCCGCAACAAGCCTTTGCCTTTGTTCTTTTCAGCACCTCCAGTCACTTCGTTCCTAGCTGAAATATTTTATTTAGCAAGGGTGAGCAACAAATTTTCCCTGCAAGTTAACACATACAATGAATGTATAAGAATTAAGAATAACAGACTATCTATCTCGATAGAATGACACCAATGTTCGGGAAACTTTCAAATAGCTGAACAATTCATTAATCACTAATAAGTCTTCTCGCAACCTATGCAACACAATAATTCAATAATGAAAGAGTACAACGCTTTCAAAGTCTCTACAATATTCAATTGAATAACAAGATGGAAATATTTTCCAGAGTTTATGCTGAGTGATCACAAAGGATCTAGAACTTCTCTTCTCGGGTATCTATCAAAGATTTACTTTGATATATACGTAGGTGTATCAGATAACCATAAAGATTAAATCATACCCGTCTCCAAGTATAACAAGTGATCAGCTTTATTATACCATATATTATGCATAATACTTAAAACGCGTGCAATAGCCGAATATACGACCAAATATGTTCCCTTTATATAAAAGGTTGTTCTTCTCAGTCTTTCAATCAGAATTTGATTTAACAACGAAATACAATGATTTCAATATCTAATTACTTTTCTTGTCTTGTCTTCTCAAACCTATCAAGTTTTCTTTTTCGATCTAGCCGAAACAACTGTCATTGATCTATCAATAATAATTGAATTCTCTTCTCTTCTCTTCTCGAACCTATCAAGTTCTAACAAATGTTCGTTTAGCCAAAATAATTAGCTAAGACATGTTCAATACGATTAAACAATAGACATCATTTAACTGTACTATTTGAAATCAATAATAGCTTCTATGGATGTGAATATCCAACAACAGTTATTCTACAAGTATATTCTCAGAATCACTAATTCAATTTGAATTAATAAATATGCACTAACTGCGAATAATCAACAATAAATTATTGGACGTGGTCTAATCAACAATAATTAACCATCATAATAATTGAACAAATATAACTCAAGGTTGAGTTAGGAAACTTTCATTCTCCGGTGATTACTGCTACATAAAATACTTATCTGCGTTCGAAAGACCTATAATCATAATATCGGTCTCACAATTAGCACAATAATTCACAACACATAACGCATTAATTTACAGTCAATCTTTCTCCTAGGCACATTACCACATAGCCACATTAGTGTTTATAACCTATATAAACACTTATCAAGTCTAACTAGTTCGGTCTAGTTGGACTTCGGTCTCATTTCGGTGTCTTGATCACCCTATCCAACAATTAACACATTTATTGTCAATTAAACTCGGTCTCAAAGCTTCAATATTATTTTAGATAAATCATATATTATTTATAATATTATTTGGAAGCTTTTAATAATTAATAAACAATTATTATAATCTATAATAATTTTTCAAACACTATAATCATTTTTAAATGATTTAGATACTAATTAATTCCATCATCATTAATATTTAATAATATTAAAATATTAATGACATACTTGTCAAAATATTAAAGTTATTTTTAATAACTTAAAATATTTTTAAATCATCAATATTCTACTTAAATGATTTTTAAACTAATTAAAATTATTTTTAAATTATCACCATTAATGTTTAAATATTAATGAATTTATCATAAAATATTAAAAGTCATTAATTATAGCATAAAATAATTTTAAATTATTTTTCTCATTTTTAAATCAATAAAACCATTTTAATTTATTTATTTAATATAATAATTAAATATATCTACTATCCTTAATATTAAATTATTAATAAAAATTACTCAAAAATATTAAAAGTTACATTTTATAACTAAAAATATTTTTAAACACTTTATTCTTATTTAAAACGATTTTTATAATATTAAAATTATTTTTCTCTAATTTATTTAATACACTAATTAAATAAATTAAATATCATTAATATTCAAATAATTATAAATATTAATGAAAAATAACCCAAATAATTAAAAATTATTTTTCAGAATTTAAAATAATTTTTAAAACTATTTTTGTAATTTTTTGAATTTATTTTCTATTTTTAATCATTTTCCATAAATTCATAAAATAAAATAATTAAATCCGTCGCTGTAGCCTTTAGCGATGCTTTCTGTCATCTTAGGTGTTCTTGGCTCAAGAACACTAACAAGTCAGTGTTCAAGGGTCTTGGTTGGACCGGTTGAAATTCTCAACTCAGGCATGTTCTGAGCTAGCTAATACTCTGATCTTGTAGTATACATGTAGTATTACAGGTATCAATTATTATCTTGGTCATACAACAACTCAGATGCACGATCTGAGCATTTGAAATCGTTGTCAAGTCTGTTCTGGATTTTCTGGGTAACCCAGAAACCCATACAGTTTCGAGTAGGCATATTCTAGCTCGATTATCTCTATATTCTGGTCATGATTTATGTGGTTTAATGGTTCAAATCTATAGTGTTCAAGGCGAGGAACGTTTACATAACCACATTTCAGTTCAATAACATCCAAATCTTCAGATTTAGCCCGGTCAACGGCTGTCAGAGAACTTGTTCATACGGTTTCGGGGTTTTCCAGAAACCCAAAATCAGTCTCGGATGGCTACTTTGACCATCTTCGGTAACGCCCCCAAAATAGGTCCAATCCATCCAACCCATTCTGAGTCGCCAAATACATGGTACAGAAAATAACTACAACTTTATTATTACAATAATTATCGTGCAAAATACAACAACACATATGCTATGAGTTTGGGTACAAATATATACCAACTGTGACTCATGTCCCAACCTTGGATAACACGTCACAATGACACCTTACATAAAGGTATAGTCAAAAACTGTTTTAGAAATTAGAATCTTTGGGAAGTGCTCAAGGAAACCCTCGTTCATGGGAGACCATGCTTCTAGGTTATGATAGATATCATATGGCCACAGAATTATCCTTGGTTGACCCAATAGACCCCAAAGAAAAATGAGAATTTTACTATCATATCATTTCCAATGGTGAGTCTTCTCTTGACATATCATTATCTCCACTGTCTCTAACTGAGAATTATACTTCAAACAAACACCAAGATTATATAGGTAGTGCTCGTAGATATACTCGATAAGTGGATGTGCACAACCATGTCTTATGATGACACGAGGTTGTATGTCATTATACATCCTGTAAGATAGTGGCAAAACACCCTTCCAAGTTAAATTCACCTCACCCTCAATATCTATAGACCACCGTTCTATTCCCTTGTTATCCCTCGCTCGACCCAGCTACACTTTTATTACCTGAAAGGAATTGTGAAGCAAAATGGTGAGCACAACTAGCTCAGTAAAGAATATCATGACTAAAGATAAATTATCAATAGTCTTCAACAGTAATAAATCAGAGATTTAGAACATATGGTAGATGATAAAACTTTTCAACCATAGTTGCAGCGGAACGAGCAATCCATTAGAAGAGTCACATAGACCAAAAAGTCTATTATCTTCTCCATGTTAAAAGTCCACCAACAATGTTTTATCCCTGTAACATCAATCAACAATTCTTGTCCACAATCACATGTATAACTCATAATCATATTTGTAGTTCTAAATTCCTCTTCTCGTCCAGAACAAGATAATTTTCATCACTTGTCTTTACCTGAAACATCAAAGATCATGGTTATACCAAATCACAGTTCCTGTTCATAACCATACTAATAATTTCATCTTTGCACTACGAGCCAAAGATATTTTTCAACAACTCATCTTTACACTACAGGCCAAAGATATTCATCAACAACTCATCTTTGCACTACAGGCCAAAGATATTCCTCAACAACTCATATTTGCACTACAAGCCAAATATATTATTATCTCAAAGAAATATATAATCATTTCAGAATTTATATAACCAATAATTATAACCATATTGATCATTTCACATTTGCACTTAAGCTAAAGATATTCAATTATAAATTCAATGGTCGTGATCATACCAGTCACAATTCAACTTTTCACTACTGGACAAAGAGAACCATAGTCATGATCATACCAATAATCTACCCATCTTTACACTCCAGTGAAAGAGAATTTCAACATCAGGGTTATAAAATGTTATATATGATAATAAAATCAATATAATCAATACATAGTTTTAATCTCCAGAGTAATATTCATAAATCAACTATAATTTAGTTAGAAAAAGAAACCAATTTTGTAGTGAATAGTACCCGTGAATAGTAACTCATGAATAGTAACTCATGAATAGTACCCCATCGTGAATAGTAACTCATGAATAGTAACTCATGAATAGTAACTCGTGAATAGTAACTCATGAATAGTAACTCGTGAATAGTAACTCATGAATAGTAACCCCGACATGAAAAGATAAGAATTTCACAAGAAAAATCTTACCAATATTCCGGTATAATGATATTGAAAGAAATAATATCATTTTAAAAAAATACATCCCTTATTATCCCTTACCTCAAAAGAGCAGTACTTCTGACTCGAATAACGCTGAATGAACTTGCACCGTATAGCAACACTCAAGATATTAAAATACTCATAAGAATACGCTCGATATATAGAGAGAGAAATAGAGAGAAAACTTCAGTTTCTGGTGTGATTTTCAATTCTAACCTAAGCACCCTATTTATAGGAAAATGCTTAGAACACCAAAGCAGAAAATTGAATATAATAATAATATAATTACAAAATATTCAAGCCCACCTCTATATACTTGAATTCAGCCATAAACACATGCTAACCTTCTAGAAAAAGTAAGAAAAAACGTTTTTCTTAATAAAAATAATTAAAACTTCCAAAAATCAATAATTTCGGAACTTCAGAACTTCAATAATTCATAATAAATAGTGCTTTTATCAGAAAATTCGAATCTCGCGAGTTTTTATAGGAAATTCAATTCTCTACAACTTTACAGAAGAAAGGTTTTCCAAATTCCAAACAGAAATTGACCGAAATCCATAAACGGGCGATTTTACAGTCAATAATAAATTATCGGTCAAGAATTGTGTCCACTAACACACAAAACATGTGTTAATCATTTAATCCAACAAAAATACTCTTCCTCCTCATTTATTCATATATCCCGCATTCATTGTAAAAATATCACCATTAATATATTATTAAAATAATATATTTAAATGAATTATTTTATCAGAAAAAGATAAAATATTAATTTTCAACAATTGTCATATTTAAAAATTTCTCCATCTATATCCACATAAAATCAATATTTTCTTCATCATGTAAATCAATAATTAATTATTCACAAATAATATTACAGAATCACAATACCGACAACCAGGCCGTTCCTAGAAAAGAGGGGGCTTTCCAATAAGGATCTCTTCCTTACTGGCGCGCAATTAGATGACCAAACCTCTCCTTAGACAGAACTTTCTAGACATTACCAATAATGTTATCTAATAATATTATTCAGATAATATGAATTATTGCTCCGATAATAGAAAATACTGTGTAGTGACAATTATTAAAACAACAGAAATATAAAATATCAACGCAGCAATTATTGAATCAATAAAATAAAATACTGAACAGTAATTACTGTAATAATTATTGAGTAATGCCTTCTTACGTAAAAATCAATAATTGGTGTAATACAGTGTGCTACTGTGCAACAATGCGTATTACTGTATTTTAACCACCGGGTATTCCAACAGTGTTAACGGTAACAACTACCCTGTTATTTATAAACAACTTACTCTTGTCGTTTTTTTCATCCAATCGCTTTCCGTTATGGGGCCCACAAAAGACTGCGCCGTCGTACGAATATTCTCCGACAGTAAGAATATTCCACGACCAAGCGAATATTCCCCGACAACAATGAATATTTTATAACCACTTGTGTATTCCGAAAAAAATTCATATATCACCCTTAACTTTAATATTTATCAATTTAACCATTTACTAAATAGTAATTATAAGAAAAATTGAATACTTTTATTTCATAAAATTCGGGGTCTTACATCTTCTACATCCAACATAGTTGTTGTTTAAGGGGTTTTAAAGCCTGGATCAATAGTCCATCTAACATACTATAAGCTGGTTACAAACACAACATCAAACAACATAACACCTGATAGATCCGGGCCTTGCAAAAACTTGTCAGATGCTGTTTTATGATTTCTGGGTTACCTAGAAATCAATTGGTCATGCCCGGTCAACGGGTTTTGACCACGAATAACATAAAATCTAGACATCAAATGACTATGATTTCACTTGCAGAACAAATATCTCATATCAAACTATAGATCTGAAACATAAAACATCAAAAATCAAGATCAGGGAAGAATCTACGGGCTCTGACTTTAGCTTGTCAGACCACTATGGCTGTTCTTGGATAGTTTTTCAAAAACTCATTTTTACCCACTTTGATGCTATGGATCCATGATAGATCGTCATAGATCATCATAAAACATCCCCTAGCATGAATCTAAACACATAATAACAAAAATTTTCTTAGCATACAAGATCAAAAGTATAGTTTAGGTTTATGCCTCTCTTGCTCCAATCTTTGATCTTAGCTCTCTAATCTGATATTGGTGATCTAAAGGCTTGGTTAAAGACTGAAACACGTAGGGATTTCGTGGGTTTAGGTGAGAGAAAGAGTTGGTTGGTGCTAGATAGCTAATGAGCTTATTTTGTGAACTTTCTCTCTCCTAAATCATTATATCTTAGATGCAATGATTCCATACTTGCTAGGTTGCACTTAATTTGGATCAGATTTGGCTAAGATTTGAGTCACAAAGTCAACATTAGTTGCTCACCAACTCTTGATTTGGCAAGATTTGCAAGTAATCTAATAAAACTCCAAAAAGGGCATTTTTGCCATTTACATTCTAAATTTAATGGCATACAAGACTTATGTCCAAATTCTTAGGGTTTAACCCTAAGGTTCTAAGCCTTAAGTTTTACAACCTTAGCTTCTAAGATTTTCTAAATTAGGGTTTTAAAATAGAAAATTAAAATTTCTAAAATATAATTAGTGTTTTAAATAAAAATTAATATTTCTAAAGTATAATTAGGATTTTCTAATTATATTAAAGGTTACTAATCACATTAGTCTTGCTAATTAGGATTAGGGTTTCATAATTAGGATTTAGGATTCTCGAATTTAAAATTAGGGTTTCCCAGCATTCAATTAGGGTTCCTAACTACGCGTTAGTGTTTCTAATCTTGAGATTAGGGTTTCTAACCCTTTATTAGGGTTTACTAATTTTGTACCATACTCAATCAATCATTGATCAAAAATTCTAAACAATACAAACATGTACTCATTAGTATAATTATTTTAATTATATTTTCTATCGAATCCCTATCCGGACTTAGGGTTAGGATTTCTAAATCTGTTAAGTAGAACTCTACTCTTATTTTCTCAATCAATACACAAATTGACTACTTCTCGAGACTTGTATTACAGATACTCGTCAAAAAATTGATAATCAATATTAATATTAAATAAAAAAAATTATTCAAAAAATTCAGATTATTCAAAATCTCGGGTTATCACATTCACCCCTCCTTAAAATGATTCCGTCCTCAGAATCACCACTTCCTTACTCCCTACAATCTTTTAAAGTTGTATCATCAATTCATTTTTATCAACAAAATATTCATTTGTGTTTCTTATTCTAACATGTGACTTGAATCAATAAAAGAAAATAATTCACAACGATATTTATCAAATATTACTCGCGTAATTTAAGTATTAATTGAAATCGTTACCTGTCGCCACCTTCTAGACATCCACTGCATCTTGCGCCGTCATATTGAATGTACGAGTTGTTGGACTTCCTGGCTGTGTAGGTCCTCGAATCGTCAAGGTTCCGCTACCAGGTCCCTTGTTAACACTCTCCTTCTCCACATTTCTCTTCGGACAATTTAGAACCATATGATCAGTAGATCCGCACGCAAAGCAACTTTGTATCTTCTTCAGATTGGGACAATTGGGCGACATGTGCCCCTCTTCACCGCAGTTATAGCAAACTCCCTTCTTCTTTAAACAAACTCAGAATGGTTCTTCCCACAAGTCATACATGGCTCCCTCCCTTTCCTATTTTCTTCTGTCTTATTACCCGACTGGGTATTCTCGCTCCATTTCCTCTTATTAGGGTTACTACCACCACTGCTTCCTCTGTCATTTGTCTTCTTCTTCTTCTCTTGATGAAATCAGGATGCAAGTTCGCTCCCTCCTTCAGCAATTAACGCTTTTTCCATTAAAGCCGCAAACGTATTGATCTGTACTACGGTTACTTTGTTGTATATACCCAGCTTCAATCCATTCTCAAATCTTCTCACTTTTCTCGCCTCTATGTCCACCTGATGAGGTGCAAATCTCGCTAATTCGTTGAATTTAGCAGCATATTAAGACGCCGACATAATCTCCTGCTTCAGTTCTAAAAATTTAACTTCCATCTTGGATTGCATACTCGACAAAAAGTAGTTCTCAAAGAACAACTCCTTGAATCTTGTCCAAGCCACCACAGTTGTACCAGCTCTCACTTGATTAGTCTCCCACAAGTAATTGGCTTCTCCCTTCATCAGATATGTTGCAAAAACTATCTTCTGCTCTTCTGCCACACGCGCAATGATGAATGCTTTCTCCATCTCTTTCACCCTAGTTTGGGCTTCAATCGGATATGTGGTTCCCTTGAATTCTGGTGGTCCCACAACTTTAAAGTCTTTGAAGTTTGTCAATCTGTCAGCTGGCTGTTCTCTCGCTCTTCCTCTTGCTGCTGGAGCTCTATTACCCATAGCTTCGGCTATCATATTTGCAAAGTTTTGCATTGGGTCAGCTTGACCTCCCTCATTATTCATTGCATGTTCTTCTCTTTGATTTCAATTCTGTCGTCTAGGCAGCATTATCTGATTTAAATAAAAGTCTTACATTAATTCTCTATCTCTACACAAATTTTTAACACAATAAGAATTCAATACATAATTCTCATATAAACGCATATTTATTCAAATAGCACATAGTACATTTAGTACTTAACACATATTACTATCCCTTTTTTTTAAATCATAGCAGGATTAACAACACAACTTTACACAAAAAATTATAATTCTCCATTCACACATAGCTATTACTAGTTCGTCAAACTTACCACACCTATGAGTTCAGGAACTTGCCACAATTATATGTGTGTATGAACTTATCCTAGTCAGACCTTTGGCATCCATTCGCTGAGGGGTTCAAAATATTTCATATAATTATGAGTCATGAGCTTACCATAAGTATGAGTTTAAAAACACACCAAATAATCTTAATCTTATATTCATATAGAAAATAAAGATTTCATTCATACAAATATATTTATATTTACATATGCTTACACACTGTTCTCAATATTACAATCATTAATATCATAACCTACTACCAAAAGATATTAATACTTATACTTAAGTTATCTATCGTCCACTCCCTTCTCCGGTCTTCTTCTTACTGGGACACTTGTTGAATCCGTGACCTATTCTTCTACATGAATAACACTTCCTCATATTCGGCTTAGGACAATGTAGGGAAATATGTCATTCCTGTTTATAGTTGAAGCACACATTCTTCCACGTCATGCATTCTCCCGCGTGAGTCTTCCCACACTTGCTACAGACTTGCTTCTTCTTCGAGTTTGACTTTTCAGAATTAGGGTTGTCGTTGTCCCTCTTTTTCTTTTTCTTGCCTTTCTGCTGCTTGATTGTTCCTTCAAACGATCCACCACCTTCAGTCTTCATCCTTTCCACAAGCGCTTTCAGCTCGTTCCGTTCTTCAGTTATTTCACGTAATGCTCGCTCCGTCTTCCATAACTCCTCCAAGAGAAACACTTTACTCCGGAGTTCTTGAACTTCTATAGTTACTTGATCTTGTCCTCCAACTTGTCTTATTCTCTTTCTCCATCTTAGTTTCTTTAGACTCTGCCTCCTCATCACCACTCAGATACATCTCGAGATAATCGTCATGATCACTCCCCAGATTGACCATAGGTTCATCTTCTCCCACCTTCTCAATTGATTCGCTTTGCACTGGCACCTCGGCTACTGGCACTGGTGCAACAGCCGCTAACATCTCTGCACTCATTTCATCTTCTCCAGACATCCTACAATCAGTTTAAACAACTTGGTTAGTACTTCACCAGTACGAACTTCTCATACTATGTGTCCACATATCACATTATCGAAGCACTTCTCCAATCCCTCACTTAGTACTCTAAATGAGTATTCTAGATTTCACTTATGGTTATAATCCTAGGGTTTTCCCCACCCCACTCAAAGTTTATAACCTATACCTTTGATACCAACCTATGACACCCCCAAATTCGGGTTACCTGACCCCCGAGTTTGGTACTCACGATCTACAATATAATTAACATCTAACTACCCATTCATTGATGAATAGAATATTACACCACATTAACTAATATAGTTAATACATTCGTCCCAGGTTATCTAACCTTAAAATTACAATCATACCCTTTAGATATACAAAAAAAATGTTTACAAAACAATATAATAATAATAATATTCACTAAACTATTCTCGCAACAAGCCTTTGCCTTTGTTCTTCTCAGCACCTCCAGCCACTTCGTTCCTAGCTGAAATATTTTATTTAGCAAGGGTGAGCAACAAATTTGCCCCGAAAGTTAAGACATACAATGAATGTATAAGAATCAAGAATAACAGACTATCTATCTCGATAGAATGACATCAAAGTTCAGGGAACTTTGAAATAGCTGAACAATTCATTAATCACTAATAAGTCTTCTCGCAACCTATGCAACACAATAATTCGATAATGAAAGAGTACAATGCTTTCAAGCTCTCTACAATATTCAATTGTATAACAAGATGGGAATATTTTTCAAAGTTTATGCTGAGTGATTACAAAGGATCTAGAACTTCTCTTCTCGGGTATCTATCAAAAATTTACTTTGATATATATGCAAGTGTATCAAATAACCTTAAAGATTAAATCATACCCCTCTCCAAGTATAACAAGTGATCATCTTTATTATACCTTATATTATGCATAATACTTAAAACTTGCACAATAGCCGAATATACGACCAAATATGTTCCCTTTATATAAAAGGTTGTTCTTCTCAGTCTTTGAAACATAATTTAATTTAACAACGAAATGCAATGATTTCAATATCTAATCACTTCTCTTCTCTTCTCTTCTCAAACCTATCAAGTTTTCTTTTTTGATCTAGTCGAAACAACTGTCATTGATCTATCAATAATAATTGAATTCTATTCTCTTCTCTTCTCGAACCTATCAAGTTCTAACAAATGTTCGTCTAGCCAAAACAATTAGCTAAGACATGTTCAATACGATTAAACAATAGACAACGTTTAACTGTACTATTTGAAATCAATAATAGCTTCTACAAATGTGAATATCCAACAATAGTTATTCTACAAGTATATTCTCAGAATCACTAATTCAATTTGAATTAATAAACATGCACTAACTGCAAATAATCAACAATAAATTATTGGACGTGGTCTAATCAACAATAATTAACCACCATAATAATTGAACAAATATAACTCAAGATTGAGTTAGGAAACTTGCCTTCTCCGGTGATTACTGCTACACAAAATACTTATATGCGTTTGAAAGACCTATAGTCATAATATCAGTCTCACAATTAGCACAATAATTCACAACACATAACACAGTAATTTACAATCAATCTTTCTCCTAGGCACATTAACACAAAGCCACATTAGTGTTTATAACATATATAAACACTTATCATGTTTAACTAGTTCGGTCTGGTTGGACTTCGGTCTCATTTCGGTGTATTGGTCACCCTATTCGACAATTTACACATTTTTTTATCACTTAAACTCGGTCTCAAAGCTCCAATATTATTTTAGATAAGTCATATATCATTTATAATATTTTTCGGAAGCTTTTAATAATTTATAAATAATTATTATAATTTATAATAATTTTTCAAACACTGTAATCATTTTTAAATGATTTAGATACTAATTAATTGTAACGACCCCAAAATTTATACAATTTAATTCTAGACTTCGGTTGTTAACAATACATTCAACCTCTAATTTTACATCATTAAACGATAATATAACCATTGAAATTTGCGGAATAATTAAAATTTTCTATTACAAACTATTCTCGTTCCCAAAACCTTCAACCTTTACATCTAATTGTCTCATAATCATTTTAGTACTACAAGAGTTTACATCGCAAAACGATATTACAATTCAACATTAATACATCATTCAGAACCTTAAACATGGCTCAAATAATACTAACACTGTAAGACCCCAACTTTTATAAATAAAGATGAATTTTTTATAAATATCATTTTTGAATATTATGGAGTTAATTTGATATAATGTTATAGTTGTGGGTAATATTTATAAATTTTACAAAGTACGCAAGTTGTTATATAATATTCGATTGGTCGGAGAATATTCGTTTTAACAGAGAATATTCGTATAACGACACAATCATTGGTGGACCCCACAACAGAATTATTGTCGGATTGAGAAAATGACAAAAATATTTTATTAAAAATAACGGCGGAAGTTTTACCATTGTTACTGTTGAACTACTCGGTAGTAAAAGTACAGCAATACGTGTGGTTGCATAGTAGCACACGGTATTGCTTATTAATACTTATGTGAGAAGTCACTCAGTTTGATTCAATTATTGTCAGTTAATAATATGAATTATTTAGCGATAATGACGTTTTGTTTTATTCGTATTATTAACGTAATAAAACAGAAACATCTTTTTATATAAAACAGAATACTTTATTAAAGTTATTCTATAAATAGAATATATTATATTTTATTTAAAAGATTTTTCTTTAAATATGGACCGTCAAATTAAAGTAATCAATCTGGACCGTTCATGGATTAGTTACTATGCATTCTATTTTTCTATAAATAGCAGCTCATTCCTTCATTATTTCTTATGAATTCACTGAACTCTAGAGAGAGAAACTATAGAGAGAGAAGAAGAGTATTCTGCTACTTAACTACTTCCTTATTTCAGCTCTTCTTTAAAACGGTAAGGGGTGTTATTCTTTCTTATTCATGAAGAGAACTGTTGTTATTTCATTTCTTATTATTCTGTTGGAATATCCTGTATACGCGGTCAACCTGTATACGCGGTCTACCCTATACTTGGTGACATTCTTCTATTATTCTGTTAGAACATCCTGTCTGTGTGTTTTACACCGGACCTGGTTCCGTTTTTATTATTATTCTGTTGGAACATCCTGTCTGTGTGTTTTACACCAGACCTGGTTCTGTTTTTATTATTATTCTGTTGGAACATCATGTCTGTGCGTTTTACACCGGACCTGGTTCCGTCTTTATTATTATTCTGTTGGAACATCCTGTCTGTGTGTTTTACACCGGACCTGGTTCCGTCTTTATTATTATTCTGTCGGAATATCCTGTCTGTGCGTTTACGCCGGACCTGGTTCCATTATTTATTATTCTGTTGGAATAACCTGTCTGTGCGGTCTATCGCATGCCGGGTGATTTCTTTTGTTATTCCATTCTTTATTATACTCAGTTGGTTAAGTTTTGACTTCTATACTCCATGAAATTAGTGGAATATCCTTGATAATTGCGGTTCATCCAGTATCTTTTCATGAAAATATTCTTCTAAATATTCTTGAATTTTACTCCACAAAGCAGTATCATGTTGACAATTTGGACATTGTTAATTCTTGGATAAATTAATTCTTGAACTTGTTTTATTGAATTCTTATATCATTGTCATCATCCTCATGTTTATAAAATATTGAAAGTCATCTGTGGCCTGTAGTGCATAGATGGACTTGGTATGATTATGACCAGGGATTATTCGGTATAATCATGACCGTAATGTTACAAATGATGTGGTAAAAGTCCTCATTGGCCCGTAGTGCGTTGATGGAAAGTTGTTGGCATGATCATGACCATTAATGAATACACGAATATCCTTGGTCGTAGTGCAGGGGTAATTCGATGATGTGGATTATTTTATTAAGCTGAGTCCCAGCGATAACAGTGTTGAAAGACCATTTAAATCATAAAAGATAGTAGAGTTTATTTTCTACTTGACTCTTTTAATAGATTGCTTGTTCCGCTGCAGTTAAACTTGATGTCTATTATATTTTATCAGTTTAACATTGTTGAAGGCTAATGATAATTTATTCTGTATTATCTTAATCATAATATTTCTTACTGGGCTAGTTGAGCTCACCCTTTCTTTCACTGTTCTCTTCAGGAAATGAGAACGTAGCTGGGGCAAGTCGGGGAACGGAGTGATGGTTCGAATGATAGTATTAGTTAGTAGTCCCCACTATTCTATGTAATAGTGTGTTAATAAATGTAATGAGGACTCCTTTTGAGTATGAATACTCTCTAGAAGATAATATTTGTATTCAAACTCACAGTTTATGTTTTGTCGTCTTGTACACGACAGTTGTATTAGTAAGTTGTATTTGTATTCTGTACTTCGTATCTGACGACCCAAGATGGGTGATGTATACCTAATTTTGGGAGCGTCACAGTTGGTATCAGAGCTTAGGGATATGATCCCTGGCTAAGATGTGAGAATAGAACTAGGAGGGGAGAGACGAGGAATTCCTTCGCTAGTATGACCTACCTAAGTTTATGGTATTTAATTGGTCGGTCAGAATATAAGGATAATATATAACATATCAATTAACTTTTATTTTGTGACAGTATCTGAAAATGACATCTGAGAATGTTGAGAATAGCAATGGAGCACAGGCGACTGTTGATTCACCACATATCAACAACACTGACCAGATGATGAATGATGGAATATTCAGAAACTTTATGCAGTTCATGCAACAGCAGGCGAGAGCGGCTCCTGTCCAAAATATAGGTGGAAACACTGAAAACTCTCGGACGGTCACCGCTAAACAGTTCAAGGAGTTGGGACCACCAGAGTTTAAGGGAGAGCCAAAACCACTTATAGCGAAAACATGGATAAAACAGATTACCAAGATATTTGATGTCTTGGGATGCACCGAGGAGAAAAAGGTTCCCTTTACCGCCTTTATGTTGCGAGGAGAGGCAGATTACTGGTGGGAATCGATTAAGCGTACTCAACCTGCCGCACTAAAGATGTCTTGGGAGAAGTTCCAAGAGCTGTTCAATGACAAATACTTTCCCGAAAGTGTTCGTCACATGAAGGAGGTGGAGTTCATCAAATTGGAGCAGAATAATATGACCGTGTCGCAGTATGAGGCTAAATTTGAGTTGTCCTGGTTTGCGTCCCACTTGGTGGATAATGAAGAGCGAATGACGCGAATGTTATTACGAGGTTTGAAACCTTAGATACGTCAACATCTTATTTCTCATAAACTGTGTTTGTATTCAGATGTTGTGAATAGGGCTCAGTTAGTGGAGCGCGATAACGAGTCAACGCAACCAAAAGAGAGCAGTCGACAAAATGATAATACCAGTGAGAGCAGTCATCGAAGCGGTGATAACAAGCGTGGAGAGAATCAGCAGGCCAGAAATGGTAACCACTTCGGTGGTAATCAGGGGCAAAACAATAAGAATGGTCATTTCAAGAAGAGGAGATTCAACAATGATGGAAATACGTCAGCACCAGCGCCCGTTGTTAAGGAAGGAGAACGACCACCTATCATATATTTCAAATACGGAGGGGAGGGGCACATCAGTCCAAACTGCACGATGCCATCTAAAGCATGTTATAATTGTGGAAGAGAAGGTCATTTAGCTCGATTTTGTCGTTTACCAAAAACAACTTCAGCCAAGATGGAGACACCAAAGGCCGTCCCAGAAAAAAGTAAAAATCGGTAGTGCAAGGGAGAGCGTTTGTTGTGACCTCCCAGAAAGCAAGGAACCCGAATGAGGTCATCACGGGTAAGCTTATCATAAACTCTAACGAAGTCTATACTTTATTTGATACCGGTTCTACCCATTCTTTTATTTCTCCTACTTGCGCTCGTCGATTAAATTTGACTCCGGAGAAATTAGACTTTGACTTATCTGTTGAAACTCCATTGGGAGAAACCTTCATTACATCCACGATTTATAAGTCTTGTTTGGTTCAAGTTGGTACCCACACATTATCTGTCGATCTGATTTCATTAAAAATACTTGTATTTGACGTGATTCTAGGGATTGATTGGTTAACTACTCATCATGCAAAAATTGATTGTTTTCGTAAGGTTGTTAGCTTTCATATTCCTAATCGACCTATTTTGCGAATTCAAGCAACCAAACCATTAAAATCAATCGCTGTCATCTCAAGCCACAAAGCTATTCGTTTATTAAAAAATGGATGTCAAGCTTTCTTAGTTCATGTCACGGATCTAAGCAAAAATACGTCAATTTTGAATGATATTTCTATTATTAATGAATTCCCTGACGTATTCCCTGAAGAACTTCCTGGCCTACCCCCAGAGCGTGAAATTGAATTTTGTATCGACCTTGAACCCGGTACAAAACCCATTTCCAAAGCCTCATATCGAATGGCTCCTATTAAACTTCAGGAGTTAAAGATCCAACTGCAGGAATTGTTAGACATTGGCTTTATTCGTCCTAGTACTTCTCCTTGGGGTGCTCCTGTTCTATTCGTGAAGAAGAAAGATGGAAGTATGCCACTTTGTATTGATTATCGGGAGTTGAATCATGTCACCATCAAAAATAGGTACCCATTGCCACGTATTGATGACCTGTTTGACCAGTTGCAAGGAGCACAATTCTTTTCAAAGATCGATCTTCGTTCTGGATATCATCAGCTGAAGGTTAGAACTGAGGATATTCCAAAGACGGCTTTTAGAACTCGGTACGGGCATTATAAATTCCTAGTCATGTCCTTTAGATTGACTAATGCTCATGCTGCCTTCATAGATATGATGAACCGGGTATTCAAGGAATATTTAGATCACTTTGTGGTCGTCTTTATTGATGACATCCTTATTTATTCCAAAAGCCGTGAAGATCATGAGCAACACTTGAGGCTGGTACTCCAAAAGCTTCGTGAATACAAGCTTTATGCCAAGTTGAAGAAATGCGAGTTCTGGCTGGAGGAGGTAGCATTCCTTGGGCACGTAGTATCAAGTCGTGGAATATCGGTTGACCTGGCAAAGATTGAAGCTATTCAAAGCTGGGAGCAACCTAAATCAGTGACCGAAGTACGTAGCTTTCTTGGTTTAGCTAGTTATTATCGGAGATTCGTGGAAGGATTTTCTCGAATCGCTACTCCATTAACTCAGCTGACTCGAAAAGATACAAAGTTCGGTTGGAGCAAAGAATGTGAGCAGAGTTTTCAAGAACTCAAGAGGAGACTCATTTCAGCACCTGTTCTAACAATACCATCTGGCTCGGAGGGATTTGTCATCTACAGTGATGCTTCGAGCAAAGGGTTGGGATGCATTCTCATGTAACATGAAAAAGTCATAGCCTATGCATCAAGACAACTCAAGGAATATGAGAGGAATTATCCTACTCATGATCTAGAGTTGGCAGCTGTTGTCTTTGCACTTAAAATTTGGAGGCATTACTTGTATGGGGAGAAGGTGGAGATCTTTACGGATCATAAAAGCCTTAACTATTTCTTCACTCAAAAGGAACTCAACATGCGACAACGACGTTGGCTTGAACTGTTAAAAGATTATGATCATACCATTCAATACCATCCTGGAAAAGCAAACGTGGTAGCTGACGCATTGAGTAGAAGATCATATGCAAGTACGAGTACGATATTGTCAACACAAAGGCCCATTTGTGTGACTTGCAAAGGATGAAGATAGAGTTAAAGACTCCAGGGACCTATGTGATGATGGCAAATATACGAGTAGAACCGAATTTAATCGATAAAGTTAAAGCTGCTCAAGCTACAGACCTGGAGCTGATGCGTATGAGGAAGAAAGTGCAAGAAGGTGCTATGCCGGAAGCAAGAATCGATGAAGAAGGAATACTTCGAGTCAACTCCAGACTTTGTGTTCCTAACAACCCTGATTTAAAGTATGAAATCATGATGGAGGCGTACAACACACCGTTTGCAATCCATCCTGGAAGTACCAAAATGTATCATGATCTTCGTCATACATTTTGGTGGAGCAATATGAAGAGAGAGATAGCGTTGTTTATCTCAAGGTGTCTAACTTGTCAACGAGTCAAAGCAGAGCATCAAGTACCAAAAGGTCAATTGCAACCACTTGAAATTCCAGAATGGAAGTGGGAGCACATTACCATGGATTTCGTTACCGGTCTTCCTAGGGTTTCTCAAGGTATTGATGCGATTTGGGTCATTGTTGATAGATTGACCAAGTCTGCTCATTTCTTACTGATACGAGAAACTTATACACTTGAACGTCTTGCTCGTATGTACATAAACGAGATTGTAAGACTGCATGGTATGCCAGTATCCATAGTTTCTGACCGAGACCCAAGATTCACTTCACGATTTTGGATTAGTTTACAAAAAGTTATGGGCACGGATTTACGATTTAGTTCAGCATATCATCCTCAGACAGACGGACAATCAGAGAGGACTATTCAAACTCTTGAAAATCTATTAAGACTCTGTGTCCTTGATTTTAAGGGAAGTTGGGACAAGTTCTTACCATTGGTAGAGTTTTCCTACAACAGCAGTTATCAAACAAGTATTGGCATGGCTCCATTCGAAGCATTGTATGGAAGAAAATGTCGTTCTCCAGTATGTTGGGATGAGGTGGGTGAAGCAACGTTGTTGGGACCGGAGCTGGTACGTATGACTACAGAAAAGATTCAAACGATCCGACAACGTATAAAAACCTCACAAGATCGACAAAAGACTTATGTTGATCTTCATCGAAAGGACGTGGAATTTGATATAGGAGATCATGTGTTCTAACGTGTTGCTCCATGGAAAGGAGTTACGAGATTTAGAAAAAGAGGAAAGCTCAATCCTCGATTCATCGGTCCATTTTTAATCCTCGATCGAGTAGGAACTGTGGCTTATAGAATCACTTTACTGCCAAGTATGTCTCGTGTTCATAACGTTTTTCACATATCCATGTTACGCAAATATGTGGAAGACCCGAACCACATTATTGAGTTAGAACCGGACGAAATAGCGGAGGATTTGACGTATAAAGAAGTTCCTGTTCAAATCTTGGATAAAAAGGAACATATTCTACGCTCCAAGGTTATACCTCAAGTCAAAGTTTTGTGGAGAAACCACGATGTTGAGGAAATAACTTGGGAGTTAGAATCTGAAATGAAATCAAGGTATCCTTACCTCTTCGACATACCAGGTACGTACCCTAATTTCGAGGGCGAAATTTCATAAGAATGGGAGGTTGTAAGACCCCAACTTTTATAAATAAAGATGAATTTTCTATAAATATAATTTTTGAATATTATGGAGTTAATTTGATATAATGTTATAGTTGTGGGTAATATTTATAAATTTTGCAAAGTACGCAAGTTGTTATATAATATTCGATTGGTCGGGGAATATTCGTTTTAACAGAGAATATTCGTACAACGGCACAATCGTTGGTGGACCCCACAACAGAATTATTGTCGGATTGAGAAAATGACAAAAATATTTTATTAAAAATAACGGCGGAAGTTTTACCATTGTTACGTGTGGTTGCATAGTAGCACACGGTATTGATTATTAATGCTTATGTGAGAAGTCACTCAGTTTCATTCAATTATTGTCAGTTAATAATATGAATTATTTAGCGATAATGACGTTTTGTTGTATTCGTATTATTAACGTAATAAAACAGAAACATCTCTTTATATAAAACAGAATACTTTATTAAAGTTATTCTATAAATAGAATATATTATATTTTATTTAAAAGATTTTTCTTTAAATATGGACCGTCAGATTAAAGTAATCAATATGGGCCGTTCATGGATTAGTTACTATGCATTCTATTTTTTTATAAATAGCAGCTCATTCCTTCATTATTTCTTACGAATTCACTGAACTCTAGAGAGAGAAACTATAGAGAGAGAGAAGAAGAGTATTCTGCTACTTAACTACTTCCTTATTTCAGCTCTTCTTTAAAACGGTAAGGGGTGTTATTTTTTCTTATTCATGAAGAGAACTGTTGTTATTCCATTTCTTATTATTCTGTTAGAATAACCTGTATACGCGGTCTACCCTATACTTGGTGACATTCTTCTATTATTCTGTTGGAACATCCTGTCTATGTGTTTTACACCGGACCTGGTTCCGTTTTTATTATTATTCTGTTCGAACATCCTGTCTGTATGTTTTACACCGGACCTGGTTCCGTCTTTATTATTATTCTGTTGGAACATCCTGTCTGTGTGTTTTACACTGGACCTGGTTCCGTCTTTATTATTATTCTGTCGGAATATCATGTCTGTGCGTTTACGCCGGACTTGGTTCCATTATTTATTATTCTGTTGGAATAACCTGTCTGTGCGGTCTATCGCATGCCGGGTTATTTCTTTTGTTATTCCATTCTTTATTATACTCAGTTGGTTAAGTTTTGACTTCTATACTCCATGAAATTTGTGGAATATCCTTGATAATTGCGGTTCATCCAGTACCTTTTCATGAAAATATTCTTCTAAATATTCTTGAATTTTACTCCACAAAGCAGTATCATGTTGACAATTTGGACGTTGTTAATTCTTGGATAAATTAATTCTTGAACTTGTTTTATTGAATTCTTATATCATTGTCATCATCCTCATGTTTATAAAATGTTGAAAGTCATATGTGGCCTGTAGTGCATAGATGGACTTGGTATGATTATGACCAGGGATTATTCGGTATAATCATGACCGTAATGTTACAAATGATGTGGTAAAAGTCCTCATTGGCCCGTAGTGCGTGGATGGACAGTTGTTAGCATGATCATGACCATTAATGAATACACGAATATCCTTGGCCGTAGTGCAGGGGTGATTCGATGATGTGGATTATTTTATTAAGCTGAGTCCCAGCGATAACAGTGTTGAAAGACCATTTAAATCATAAAAGATAGTAGAGTTTATTTTCTACTTGACTCTTTTAATAGATTGCTTGTTCCGCTGCAGTTAAAATTGATGTCTATTATATTTTATCAGTTTAACATTGTTGAAGGCTAATGATAATTTATTCTGTATTATCTTAGTCATAATATTTCTTACTGGGCTAGTTGAGCTCACCCTTTCTTTCACTGTTCTCTTCAGGAAATGAGAACGTAGCTGGGGCAAGTCGGGGAACGGAGTGATGGTTCGAATGATAGTATTAGTTAGTAGTCCTCACTATTCTATGTAATAGTGTATTAATAAATGTAATGAGGACTCCTTTTGAGTATGAATACTCTCTAGAAGATAATATTTGTATTCAAACTCACAGTTTATGTTTTGTCGTCTTGTACACGACAGTTGTATTAGTAAGTTGTATTTGTATTTTGTACTTCGTATCTGACGACCCAAGATGGGTGATGTATACCTAATTTTGGGGGCGTCACAAACACTACCTAAGTGTATAAATCTTCAAGTATCACATCTGATTCATGTCTTTCAAGCAACACATAACTTTACCTCGAATTCTTAACCTGCAAAAATGGTTATTTGCAAGGTTGAGTTCGACAGCCCAGCAAAATCTAATAGTTTTCATGCATCACGTAGCATATAATAACATGCTTAACATACATCTATTAAACATTGGACTATCATAACATACAGGCTACAGTTCATATAACAAGTATAAAGATTGAGTTCCTTACTTAATCAAAATGCTTTACTCAATCAACGTAGTCATAAGTTGACTTTAACGTTTCATACTTTCATCATAAATATAACACATCATGTTATTTGCAATAAATGTTTAAAACAGTTAATCATCAAGTTCACGTAGCAAATAGTAATTGAAAGACTTGTCTTGATCGTTGTTTACCAATAACAGTTTAACAGCTTACAGATATCTGCACTTCACGTACCCTACACAATTATATAATCATTCACATTAACTATTAGTCACATAGCAACGCATAGTAGTTGTAATATAAACTTTACTCTACGCCTCATAACCCTTCCTATCATAGATACACAACGTTCAATTTGATTGTGTTAACTTTCAACTTATATCTCACAGTATTTCATATTCGAAGTTCATTCAAGTGTTTAAGTCTTTCTTGGACTACTTATTGGTTTTATATTAACACTATTCAATATCTTATAATATTCTTTTCATTTGATTTAAAACACTTTTTACATTCATTAACACTTATCACGGCGTTTCGACGTTTATTCGTCACATGCCCAATTTGTCTCTCTTGTATGTGCTTAGTATGTGTATACAACTTATCTAATATATCATTTATTAATGTTAAGTATCATTATACTTCATAATATTCATGTTCTATAACTTAGAGCAACATCTGTTATCATCAATAGCACTACACTTGCATACGTGTATGTCCGACGCCCTCCGATTGCCTCCGAAAACACAACAGTCCTAAATATGACCATTTTGATCCCTGTTACAAACCTCAAATTGAAACACTTAAAGAATAAAAGTTGTAGGTCTATTCTTCCTCGTTCTGGATCATCTTGAATCACCTCAATCAGAGTTCGTATGAAAAAGTTATGACCGTTTTACCAAACTAGGTTAAAGTAGTCACACTTAACACACATTGGGCACGGCCGCGCCCAATTGCTTCATAGTCCCAGCGTGCCCGCACCATTTGGTAGTGCTGGGCAGCGCGCCCGCGCTAGACCTCGCCCAAATTACAGTGTTTTGCGATTTTTGACCCTTTTCTCTTACTAATCTCCATAACTTGAGTTATACACATCCAAATTAGTCCGTTTTTGATTCTATGGATTCGTAATTCATAGAAATACAACATACTAGAATTATAACAATTTATAAAAATATTAACCAACCTAAAATTTGATCCAAAACACATGTTCATACTCTATTTTCACGTTTTAACATCTCTAGTGAATTCATTCACTACGAATTCGTTTTACATCCGTTTTGCCTCGTTCAACTTGGGTTGTTTTCGTTTTTCATCATACTAACAACATATATAATCAATTTAAGATTATATCATGAATTCATCATCACTTTTTGATTCCAAAACAAGCCCTAATGTACAAATATCTATAAAACTCAATTTCTTCTTATTTAATCATACTTTCATGAACTTGATCACCCTAAAAACCACGTTTAGATGATATAAAATAGGTTATACCAACCCACAAACATATTTATTCAACAATTTATTAAATCATACAACAAAATAACTTCTATAGAAAACTCAAGAATAGAGGTTTGAGGTTTTAGAATTGATTCTTACTTTGATTCTTCTTTAACCTTGATAGAGGATAAAAATGGCTTGACTAATCCTTCTTTTCTTCCTTGATTCTCCAACTTTCTCTCTCTAACTTACAGAGAATTCTCTCCCTTTCTCTATTTCTCTCTTCTGTGTTCTTCCTCCCTTCTTAGGCTTAAGCCAAAACTTCTTACGTAAAATAAAACAGACGCAAGAATAAACATAAAACGTATAAAATAGTCATACTAATAAATATACTAATTATGTAATATTTATTATATTGTCTTTTATTATAATTTTTTTTAAATCCAAAAGCCATAAGGCTTTGTTTGGCAAAACCAATTAAAATAATAATTAATCATTCCTTAAGCCTTGTTTGGCAAAACAAGATTAAAAAAAGAATTTAAAAAAACTCTAAGGCTTTGTTTGGTAAAACCAAATTAAAACTCTTGTAGTCTATTTTCATAAGTCATATTTATTGTCACACTTTATTTAAATAAATTTCCATATTCAAATCAAATTAAATCTAATAACAATTTATTAATTCCATTTACCACATAAACAAATACCATAAAATTATAATTTTCATTATAGTTATAATTTTATTTAATAAATTATCACATCACTTTAATTACAAAAATCAAATTAAATAACATTATAACAAACCATATAATCCTTAATAACTCATAAATTTAGTTATTGAGTTAAATTAGAGTATTATCTCATAAATTTAATTCATCACTCTTTTATCTTAATTAAATTAATTTCTATAACTCACGAATTATTTACTTACTAATAAATAATCCAACAAATATCTACTAAACAACAAACACGTCAATTAAAATATTTATTTAATTCAATAAATATTTGAAATTATAAATAAAATTCTAGATTGTTACATTAATTCTATCATCATTAATATTTAATAATATTAAAATATTAATGACATACTTGTCAAAATATTAAAGTTATTTTTAATAACTTAAAATATTTTTAAATCATCAATATTCTACTTAAATAATTTTTAAACTAATTAAAATTATTTTTAAATCATCAACATTAATATTTAAATATTAATGAATTTATCATAAAAATATTAAAAGTCATTAATTATAACTTAAAATATTTTGAAATTATTTTTTTCATTTTTAAATGATTTTTAAATCAATAAAACCATTTTTAATTTATTTATTTAATATAATAATTAAATAAATCTATTATCATTAATATTAAATTATTAATGAAAATTACTCAAAAATATTAAAAGTTACATTTTATAACTCAAAATATTTTTAAACACTTTATTCTTATTTCAAACGATTTTTATAATATTAAAATTATTTTTCTCTAATTTATTTAATACACTAATTAAATAAATTAAATATCATTAATATTCAAATAATTATAAATATTAATGAAAAATATCCCAAATAATTAAAAATTATTTTTCAGAATTTAAAATAATTTTTAAAACTATTTTTGTAATTTTTAGAATTTATTTTCTATTTTTAATTATTTTCTGGAAATTTAGAAAATAAAATAATTAAAATCGTCGTTGTAGCCTTTAGCGACGCTTTCTGTCGTCTTAGGTGTTCTTGGCCCAAGAACACTGACAAGTCAGTGTTCAAGGGTCTTGGTTTGACCAGTTGAAATTCTCAACTCAGGCATGTTTTGAGCTAGCTAATACTTTGATCTTGTAGTATACATGTAGTACTACATGTATCAATCATTATCTTGGTCATACAACAACTCAGATGCACGGTCTGAGCATTTGAAATGTTGTCAGGTCTGTTTTGGATTTTCTGGGTAACCCAAAAACCCAGGCAATTTCGAGTAGGCATATTCTAGCTCGATTATCTCTATGTTCTGGTCATGATTTATGTGGTTTAATGGTTCAAATCTATAGTGTTCATGGCAAGGAACATTTACATAACCACATTTCAGTTCAACAACATCCAAATCTCCATATTTTGCCCGGTCAACGGCTGTCAGAGAAATTGCTCATACGGTTTCTGGGTTTACCAAAAACCCAAAATCAATCTCGGATGGCTACTTTGATCATCTTCTACATCCAACATAGTTGTTGTTTAAGGGGTTTTAAAGCCTGGATCCATAGTCCATCTAACATACTACAAGCTGGTTACAAACACAACATCAAACAACATAACAACTGACAGATCTGGGCCTTGCAAAAACTTGTCAGACGCTGTTTTATGATTTTTAGGTCCTAGAAATTGACTGGTCATGCCCTGTCAACGGGTTTTGACCATGAATAACATAAAATCTAGACATCAAATGATTGTGATTTCACTTGCAGAACAAAGATCTCATATCAAACTATAGGTCTGAAACATAAAACATCAAAAATCAAGAACAGGGAAGAATCTATGGGCTCTGACTTTAGATTGTCAGACCACTATGGCTGTTCTTGGATAGCTTTTCAAAAACTCATGTTTACCCACTTTGATGCTATGGATCCATGATAGATCGTCATAGATCATCATAAAACATCCCCTAGCATGAATCTAAACACATAATCACAAAATTTTTCTTAGCATACAAGATTAAAAGTATAGTTTAGGTTTATACCTCTCTTACTCCAATCTTTGATTTTAGCTCTCTAATCTGTTATTGGTGATCTAAAGGCTTGGTTAATGATTGAAACACTTAAGGACTTTGTGGGTTTAGGTGAGAGAAAGAGGTTGTTGGTGCTTGATAGGTAATGAGCTCATTTTGTGAACTTTCTCTCTCCTAAATCATTATATCTTAGATGCAATGAATCCATACTTGCTAGGTGGCACTTTGGATCAGATTTGGCTGAGATTTGAGTCACAAAGTCAACATTAGTTGGTCACCAACTCTTGATTTGGCAAGATTTGCAAGTAAACTAATAAAACTCCAAAAAAAAAAGGCATTTTTGTAGTTTGCATTCTAAATTTAATGGCATACAAGACTTATATCCAAACCATTAGGGTTTAACCCTAAGGTTCTAACCCTTAGGTTTTACAACCTTAGCTTCTAGGATTTTCTAAATTAGGGTTTTAAAATAGAAAATTGAAATTTCTAAAATATAATTAGTGTTTTAAATAGAAATTAATATTTCTAAAGTATAATTAGGGTTTCTTAATTATATTAAAGGTTACTAATCACATTTGTCTTGCTAATTAGGATTAGGGTTTCCTAATTAGGATTTAGGATCCCCAAATTTAAAATTAGGGCTTCCCAGTATTCAATTAGGGTTCCTAACTACGCGTTAGGATTTTTAATCTTGAGATCAGGGTTTCTAATCCCTTATTAGGGTTTACTAATTTTGTACCCTACTCGATCAATCATTGATTAAAAATTCTAAACAGTACAAACACGTACTCATTAATATAATTATTTTAATTATATTTTCTATTGAATCCCTATCCGAACCTAGGGTTAGGGTTTTTAAATCTGTTAAGCAGAACTCTACTCTTATTTTCTCAATCAATACATAAATTGACTACTTCTCGAGACTCATATCACATATACTCGTCACAAAATTGATAATCAATATTAATATTAAATAAATAAAAAAAATTATTCGAAAAATTCAGATTATTTGAAATCCCGGGTTATCACATTGGTTAACCCTTTCGGTAGGCATAAAGCCTAAAGGGTGTATATGTGTTTTTAATGGAAAGATTAAAGCAGATGGCAAGGTGGAGACCTATAAGGCTAGACTAGTTGCAAATGGTTTCAAACAAAGTCAACGAGTTGACTAAGATACCTTCTTACCGGTAGTAATGCTCAAGTCCATTCAGATTTTTCTTGTGATTGCAGCTTATTATTACATATTCTAAAAAATGGACATTGAGATGCCCTTCCTCAATATTGATTAGTGGAAAATGTATATGTGATACAGCCAGATGGATTTGTTTCAAAGGTAGGAGCAAATAATATATGAGAGCTACAACGATCCATTTATGGATTGAAGAAGGCTTCTGTTGGGCGTAAAATCTAAATACGCACAGCACGCACGTATACGTGACCAACAAGTAATAAAGTGATAACTAGAGTATCGTTCCCACAAAGAAAAATATTGAATTTTATCCTAACAATTGCCAAACTTTTATTATCTCAATTTTATTAAACTAATGATTTAATGATGAAATTAATGAAAATGTACTAAATAAAGAAAAATAACTAACCACCACAAACTTTAATAAGATATTGGAGAATTAAGCCTACAATTTCACTTAATGCTTCACTTAGATTGACACACTTCTTTTTAATTCAATTTAACTGTTTCAGTTCGTTAATCAAGAACACGAAAGCAGATATAACCATCTCTCGATGCACTATACCCATATCAACTTAAATCCACAGATGATAGAATTAAGCAAAACACCCTAATTAACTAATTCAGTATATCTCTATGCGAATAACAATTAAAGAAGGTTTAATCCCAAGTTCTCATAAGATTACGCGCAATGTATATGTATGTCTTTATCCTAAACATAAATTATGAATCCCAACAACAAGCAAAAATCACAATCACACGGTATTATGAGTAAATCTAAACCCATACTTCATCTCTCGAGTTCATATAGGTTCACAAAGAATTGGTGATCAAGAAACTCATAAATTAAGCATAAACCATAATAGACAAACTGATAATAGCATTAATGAATTAAAATAGAAGCATTACAATCTTCGTTACGCAAAAAGATCCATTCTAAGCCTAAAAAGAAATTTTAGTTCATAACAAATGAATTAAAAACTAAAATCCACAAAGAAACAAGCATCCTGAATACAAAGATAAATTTGAAGAACAAATATGGTAAAAAGAACCACTGCACTTCTTTAATTCCTTTGCAATCTTCGTGCTCCAACTTCCTCGCTTCAATCCTCTAAAATCACGATCCAAGCTAGGTTTTTCGAATTGTGATGATTAATAATTATTATGATCAATAATTATCCTTATATGCAACTGAATAAGTCTTTTATCCTATATTAGTCACGTACTAAATCCTCCAGCTCACCATCTCTAGAGTTAGAATTGCATCAGAATTTTTCATAACATGTCGCGCACCCCCACCCCGACGGGCTGTTTATACTTGCTATACCCCCACCCCGGCGGGCGTCAAATCTTCCTGATGACGTGGACCCCCGCCCTATCGGGTAACTTTTCTAAGGGAATGCCCTCCCCGGCGGGTATCTTCGCTAAATTTTTCCAAGTTTTGCTGCTTTAGCCATTCATTTCCTGCCTTAGCCAACACAACTTGATCCTACAACACAAGCATAACACATATGCATAAAACAATACTAAAACACAAGGATTAGCAATTGTTTAGGTCTGAAAAGTATCAATTTTGTAGGTAGTAGGTATGAAACCCACTCATCAAATTCCCCCAAACTTAGATAGTGCTTGTCCTCAAGCACAACATAATGCACAATGCAATGCAAACTACCTAAATGCCTACGAATCTAGTTGTTAGATAATATAAAGTTTAATCAAATTGCCTCAAAGAAATCAAAATAGACACGAACAGTAAATCTCACCAAGACACATTAATAACCTCATATGAATCTCTAAATTAACACCTATTATCACTGACGTAATGTGTGTGTGCTCAACAACCATGAAAACTGACTAAAAATCAAATATATCACATAATAAGCTTCTTTAAAGGGAAAACACAGTTTAATGTAAAGAAATCTATAACAAGCAAAGATCCGTCTAAAACTTAGCAAATACCAAAGTAGTAGTCAATATGGGATATATTTTCTTTCTTTATTCACTACGGGGGCTTTTTTGCCCTTTTCCCGTATTTTTACTTTATTAATGACTATTCAATATCTAATCCTCTTAGGCTTTTAGTGATACCCATTAGTGAGCATTTGACTAACGAATCCCAAACTAGATGACTTTAGGGCGTTGGGTGTAGAGATATCTCGTAGGGCGTACTTACTCAAGTAACAAAGGCCACAGAACTAAACTAGTCACGGTGTTTATTTATTTTTCTCATTTCTCATTTTTCATTTTTTCACTTTTTTTTCCTTTTCTTTTTCTTTCATAAATGGGTCCTATATCTTCCCCAAACTTAGGTTTCTGCCTAATCCTAGCCTTCACCACTAATTCACTGAATTTCTTTCATTAAATCTCAATTTTCCTTAAGAAGTAAATTTTGTGTATATTTAAACTAAATCAGTTAACATGGTCATTCTTTTGTGCTATCCTAAGTACATCAGTTTCAAGAAGGCAAAGAATTGGGTCATGTTATGAAATTACATCTATGCCCTAACTATCAATACTAATCCTTGTCTAAGCAACTCCAGTCTCATCACCGGCCAAATTAACTTTAACTATCTAACAAGCTGGAATCATGCAGAATAAATGAACACTACTATTTAACTACTATTAACGATTAACTCTAACCACTATTTTTGTAATTTTCTATATTTCAAGTTTTTTTTAGCAAATAAATAACTAAAAATATAAACTATTTACAAAAACTACATGAAAACTACACTAAACATAAACAACTAACATGTAATATAGACTAAATCCAAAATTATATTAAATATGAACTAAACATGCAAAACTACATGATGCAAATACAAACAACACCCCCAAACTTAAAAGTAAACAATGTCCTCGTTGTGAAAAATATATGGAATAAAAGTACAGAGGACTTCCCTTATATGGCTAATCATCAGGTTGCACCTCCTCAACATCAAAGTCAGAAGGTGGATAGGCAGACAACGGCTATGGAATAGGGAACTGAAAGGGCTTAGCAGCAGGATTCAAGCGGGCAAATGCTTCTGCCAAGGACGCATTGAATGTATTCTGTGTAGCAAAGGCATGATCATGCCTTGCTGTAATCCTCTTAAGCTTTCTATCCACGATCTTATCCCTTGCTTCCATATGGTACTGAAGGCTTCTAAATTGTGTACTAAACATATACTTTGTCTTGTGAGAGGCAATAGGCGCATCAACATCCTCACCTTCAGAAAGTTCATCAGCTCAAAACCAAGCCCTTGTGGATGAGATTCACCTCCTGGCCAAACAGAGTATCTATTAATGAGCCTCTGGTCCAGCAGCTACAGAGGTTGCTGCACATGCTCATCTGTAGTCCACCGTACTCCTGATTGATGACATAACCAATATATCAACGATGAATGAGGCAACCCCCATGAAAATAACCCTCACAAACACCGTCTGATCGTAAAGCTTATGGCTTCCCCAATATTATTATAAAAGTCCATGACAATTGAATACATCAATAAAACTTTCTCATTCATCACCTCGCTAGTGTGCTGCGATGGAAAGAGCTTCGCAGATAAGAAGGGATACCATATCATTTGGTATAAACTCAAGTCCTTGCTCATGAACAAGGTGCCTCCTCTCTTTTCCTTTATCCATCACGTATCTGGCTTTGTAATCTCTTTCAAAATCTGATCATAATCCCAATTTCTGTCTCGCAACTGGGCATATTGGCACATAGCTGGAGTCCTCACATCATAGAACTGATTGATTACCTCTGAACTAAACAACACCATCTTGCCTCGTACGAATGCCATAAATTGGGCTTTGTCCTCAGCATTCGCATAGAACTCCTTCACCACCGTCACTACTGCCAGTTCAAGTTGATCAATGAAGGTGTTCCAACCCTGTTGATGAATTTTCCTCTGCATATGCCCAGCAAAGGACTTGGACCTCAGTCCATGTTTTGGTGTCAATGCCTTCAGGGCCAAATAATTGAACTTGCTCGCCGTCGTGGAACTCACAAACTTCCTTTTGTCAAAACTTCGCGCGGGTGGCGATGAGCCTTTACCCCTTTATCTCATTACAGGTGTTTTAGGAGCCATAGTGTAGCAATTCAACTATTTCCCACAAACTTAGTCACTTAGACTTTTTATCGAGCACGTGGTGTGTGAAAGACCAATGATTACCAATACCTACCCCCAAACTAAACAACAACAACCAAATATGAATAGGACGAACTATGAATGCTTACCCACGATATGATTCTTTAGTGTTGTTGAATAGGGATGCTTCTCAAGTGTTGTAGAACCTTCACCCAGTCGCTAATGCTTGATACACTAACAATGGTGTGTGATACAATTCTGATCAGAAAGTTAATCACATATTACATGCAAAGGAAATAAGCAAGTTTCACGCGGCAAAAGATCCTAACATGGCAAGGAGTTTGGGATTTTAGGAAAAAGATTTTTGTTTCCTAAAATATTAGGCAGATTCTATTAGCCTAATTTTTAGGGATTTATTTTCCAAATACTTATCAAATTCTATTATAATTAGGATTTCTTTTCCGTTTAGATTTACTTTCTAAATAAGGTTTTTATTGTTTTATAGAAATAGGAATTTCTTTTCCAAATTGATTTCTACTTCCTTGTAGAAATTAGGGTTTTGATTTGTAATTCCTATTAGGATTAGAATAATTTGTTCCTATTATTTTTAGGATTTGGATTATTTTGAGTACTATAAATAGATATCCAAGTTGATGTAATCAAACATAATATACATTATTTTTCATTATTTAATATATTTGTGAGGTTATTCTTTACTTTTGGTTCTTTGAAGAATTTCTAAGTATTTTTCTTAGTTATTTCTTTGAGATTCAATTTGACTTATCATACAACAATTCATAGTTGTGTGTGGCGTCTTCTACCGCATCAATCGTCGATTGTACCGAGATTACCGCTTCAATATAAGCGAGGGGTCAAGGTGTCGTTGGTGTCCATTCAACGCAGATTTCCGAACGCGAGCAATTGTACCAAGATTGCAGTCTACATATAGGCGAGGGGTTAAGGTGTTGCAAGCAATCCATCCTACAACTTTGCTAGAAATGATCGGGGCGGCGACCACCTCACGCAAGCGTGTCGTGGAGTCTATCATTTGGTATCAAAGCTAAGCCTTTCTAGCAAGTTACTTATCTTTAATTTTCTGTCGAAATATATATTGTTAAAAAAAAAAGAAGAAGAAAAAAATATATATATCATATTTTATTTGTGCTAACCAAACTTGTAGCACACCATCAAATCATCAAATTCCAACCAAGAGTTCATACCGTTCCATCGTCATCAATTCTGAAACGGAGCTATAATTTGCAAATCTGAGGCATACAAGAGGAGTACAAGGCAATCGATCGGTGATTTTGTGGTATTCTGATAGTCACACCATCTATAATTTTATTTTGTGATAAGTAATTTTTGAATTGATTAGTAAAACCAAGAATTTTACTAGGGGAATTCAAAAAGAACCTATTAGAGAGAATATTGAGGTAAAAGGCTTAGTGGTGAGATTGATCAAGGGTAAAAGCCAATTTATTGAGAGTATACAAGAGTGAATCATTGATTTGAGCGAAAACACGTAAGGGAGTGTCTGAGGATAATTTTTATCTACTAACCCTTGTTTTGCAGTAAATATGTTGGGCTATGAGGAGCCATTGGAAAGAAGACCCAGAGTTCGTATGAAATCTGGCGTGGATGAGTGGTGGAAATCATGGGAGGAGGATTATGAGAGGCATCATAATTATAATGGATGTAGGGAGCAGCCTCATAAACCTATGGAGCACAAGAAGGAACATTTATTGTCTAAGAAAATAAAAGTTGAAGAAGATCATGCGATTCTTGGAGAGTCATGGGAGACTATAAAAGCTACAAGTGTGCAAGCTAACGAGGAAGAAACAATGCAACAAAAGAATATGTTTTATATTAGGTTTCTAGTACAAGAAAAGGTATGCATTGTAAAAATTGATTGTGATATTGGTACTAACATTGCTAGCACTACAATGGTGGAGAAACTAGGGATGTCAACAGTTGCACATCCTCGGCCTTACAAGATGCAAGGGATCGTCGATTTTGAGGAGGTAATGGTGACTAGATGAGTGTCAGTTTCTTTTCACATTGGCAGATATGAAGATGAAATATTATGCGATATAGTTCCAATCCATACTTGTCATTTGTTACTTGGGAGGCCATGGCGACACAACAGGCGCGCGAAGCATAACAGTTGTACTAATAAGTATTCATTGGTACACAATCGAATAAGAGTCAACCTTTGTCCTATGACGTCCGAGCAAGTTCGTGACGATCTAATGTATTTACAAAAAGATTGTGATCAAATGTAAGAAGAAATTATAGAATATGCAGTCTAAGGAGAGTTATTAGGTTCGAGTGTTCAAGGTGAAATCCACGATCTAAAGCAAGATGGTAAACATCCGAAAGAAAGTAATAAAAAAGATGAGTTTGGAAAAGGAAATACATGTGGAAAAGATCGGCAAAAAGAAATTGTTCAAAAGATTGATAATATAAAAGAAAAAATTGAAAAGAGTGAGCTTGAAAATAAACGAGAGGAAAACAAACGAGAGGGTGAGCATAAAGAAGAGAGAGAAAAAATATGTGACTATGAAAAAGAGAGTGAGTTGACAAGTGAGTTATATTTTGAAAAGCCAATGACTGTACATTCGTACAAGACGGCGCTTTTGAATACTAGCACTAACGATTCTTCTTTGTCTAGTTCTATTTTGTCTCTTGTACAGGTTGTTGATGATATACCTCGCGCTATCATTCCATATCAATTAGCTGATAGTATTCCCGAGGAGAAGACGGAGTTACCGATGCGGGTTGGAGAGTTGGTGAAAGTTGGTATCGTGAGAGAAGACATGAGTTCATGTGTTAATTATGAGATCATAGTACCTAAGGAGGATAAGACGTCAAGCTTGTGCATCGATGTTGAATTGGTAAACAAGTATCGATGTGTTTTTCTTTACTTAGATAATATGCTTGATAAATTGCATGGTGCTTGTGTTTTATCTACACTTGGAGATGGTCATGTGATGATAATACCTAATCAAATTAGCGTGCATGATTATGATAAATGGGAAATTGTTTTAACATGTGAGTTGTTTAGATGGATAGTTATTTCTGTTAGATTAACTGATGCAACTAGCGTTTTCATGAGTTATTTAAAACATGTTTTGCATGCTTCCATTGGAAAGTTTGTTGTTAGCTATTTTGATGGTAGAATCGTTTTTATCATAAACTATGAAGGATATTTGATTTATGTTGAGTTAGTTTATGATCATGATATATATTCTCGTTTTCAATGTGTTTACTTGCATGAAATTAATTTTAGGTTTTGTTATCCAAATATTGACTTAGGGTTTCATGCTAGTCAATCTTTACATGAATTGTTGTTAGTTGACAATGGTAGTAATCATGTTGTTTCGTTAGAGCAATCTTTATTGCATGATTTGCTATCATATGGTTTTGATTCAACAAGTATTTATCATCACGATCGTTTAAGGGATGAGTTATTTGCATGTTTAGTTAGTTCACTTGGATTAGCTAAGGCATTGCATACTTCCATGGAATTGTTGAATTATATTTTACATTCTTTTATGAGAAAAATTGTTCTCTATTTTGATGATATTCCGATTTTTGTCAATAATTTGTAAAATTCTATAGCATGTGTTGAGTTTGTTTGTCATAATAAATATGCTATTGAGTTTTTATCTTGTGAAGTTGGTTGTGACCTTTTTACTCCGTTGACAACATTATTTGTTCTTTATTGTATTAATGTCAATGGAAAGAGAAAGGTTGGTTGTGTTTTGCAGATTCGTGATAGGATCATATTCATCGAGGGAATCATGGATCGTGCAATTCAATTCGATCAATGCATTGAGAGTCTACAGGGGAGTATTTTGAATATTGTTCTAGTAGACTATGCATGTAATTTTGCATTATTTATTTTCTTGGTGATTAGACAAAATGGACTTGTTGATTTGTTTTATTTTGTGTTTAATCCAGGGATTCAAGTGTATGGGCTTATGCGACGTGATGAATTTCTAAAGTTAATATTTGACCCAGGATCATTGACGTGGTTTTGTATGCGAATGATCGAGATCATCACCTTGATTTTTGATCCGGGAATTCGTAAATGGGTGAATTTGCGACATGAAGAGTTCTACATAATGTTATTTGATCCAGGAGGAATTTGTGGATGAATCCTTTTTAAAAGGGAGAGATGCCAGATTTGAGGACAAATCCTTTTGAAGAGGAGGGGAATGATACAATCCTGATCAGTAAGTTATTCACATATTACATGCAAAGGAAATAAGCAAGTTTCACGCGGCAAAAGATCCTAACATGGCAAGGAGTTTGGGATTTTAGGAAAAAGATTTTTGTTTTCTAAAATATTAGGCAGATTTTATTAGCCTAATTTTTAGGGATTTATTTTCCAAATACTTATCAAATTCTATTATAATTAGGATTTCTTTTCCGTTTAGATTTACTTTCTAAATAAGATTTTTATTGTTTTATAGAAATAGGAATTTCTTTTCCAAATTGATTTCTACTTCCTTGTAGAAATTAGGGTTTTGATTTGTAATTCCTATTAGGATTAGAATAATTTGTTCCTATTATTTTTAGGATTTGGATTATTTTGAGTAGTATAAATAGATGTCCAAGTTGATGTAATCAAACACAATATACATTATTTTTCATTATTCAATATATTTGTGAGGTTATTCTCTACTTTTGGTTCTTTGAAGAATTTCTAAGTATTTTTCTTAGTTATTTCTTTGAGATTCAATTTGACTTATCATACAACAATTCATAGTTGTGTCTGGCGTCTTCTACCGCATCAATCGTCGATTGTACCGAGATTACCGCTTCAATATAAGCGAGGGGTCAAGGTGTCATTGGTGTCCATTCAACGCAGATTTCCGAACGCGAGCAATTGTACCAAGATTACCGTCTACATATAGGCGAGGGGTTAAGGTGTTGCAAGCAATCCATCCTACAACTTTGCTAGAAACGATCGGGGCGGCGACCACCTCACGCAAGCGTGCCGTGGAGTCTATCAGTGTGGAAATCCTAATTTTGAAGATATGTTAAAAATTGGGGTAGATTTGATGAACTTTGAAGTGGGTAATGTATAAAAGATTGATTAAGGGCCAAATTTGGTGTATGATGGGAGTTGAGGGAGAATTTCGTGGGGTAGTGTTCGGTTATGGGTGATAAGAATGGGAAAGTAGAGACTGATTTGGGGTTTTTTTAAAACTGTAATTCGTGATGCTCGCCGGGGCGAGCCAAAAATGTACTGTAAATCCCGTCTGGGCGGGATATGGCATAGGACCCCCCCCCAGCCCGCCAGGGTTGTGACAACCCCAAAATAGATCCATTCCATCCAACCTATTCTGAGTCGCCAAATACATGGTACGTAAAACAACTATAACTTTATTACAACAATTATCGTGCAAAATACAACAACACATATGCTGTGAGTTTGGATACAAATATATACCAAATGTGACTTATGTTCCAACCGTGGACATCACCTCACAATGACACCTTACATAAAGGTATAGTCAAAAACTGTTTTAGAAATTAGAATATTTGGAAAGTGCTCAAGGAAACCTTCGTACATGGGAGGCCATGCGTCTAGGTTATGATAGATATCATATGGCCACAGAATTATTCTTGGTTGACCCAATAGACCCCAAAGAAAAACGAGAAGATTACTATCATATTCTTCCCAATGGTGAGTCTTCTCTTGACATATCATTATCTCTACTGTCTCTAATTGAGAATTATACTTCAAACAAACACCAAGATTATAAAGGTAGTGCTCGTATATATACTCAGCAAGTGGATGAGCACATCCCTGTCTTATGATGACACGAGGTTGTATGTCGTTAGACATCTTGTATGATAGTGGCAAACCACCCTTCCAACGTTGGGTACACCTTACCCTATTGGATTCACCAAATAAAACTACTAAATGAACTTTTCTATACTGCTTCGGGAGAACATCCACAGCTAGAGACCACCGTTCTATTTTCCCGTTACCCTCACTCGACCCAGCTACACTCTTATTACCTGAAAGGAATTGTGAAGCAAAAGGGTGAGCACAACTAGCTCAGTAAAGAATATCATGACTAAAGATAATTAAATTATCAATAGCCTTCATCAATAATAAATCAGAGATTTAGAACATATGGTAAATGATAAAAATTTCAACCATAGTTGCAGCGGAACGAGCAATCCATTAGAAGAGTCAAATAGACAATAAAGTCTATTATCTTCCCCATGTTAAAAATCCACCAACAATGTTTTATCCCTGTAACATCAATCAATAATTCTGGTCCACAATCATATGAATAACTCATAATCATAATTGTAGTTCTAAATTCCTCTTCTCATCCAGGACGAAGATAATTTTCATCACCTATCTTTACCTGAAACATTAAAGATCATGGTTATACCAAATCACAGTTCCTATTCATAATCATATTAATAAATTCATCTTTTCACTACAGGCCAACGATATTCGTCAACAGTTCATCTTTGCACTACTGGCCAAAGATATTCAACAACAGGTCATCTTTGCACTACGGGCCAAAGATATTCATCAACAATTTATCTTTGCACTACAGGCCAAAGATATTCCTCAACAGTTCATATTTGCACTACGGCCAAATATATTCATCAACAGTTCATATTTGCACTACAGGCCAAATATATTAATATCTCAATGAAATATATAATCATTTCAGAATTTATATAAACAATAATTATAACCATGTTGATCAATTCACCTTTGCACTTAAGCTAAAGATATTCACTTATAAATTCATTGGTCATGATCATACCAATCAACAATTCAACTTTGCACTACTGGCCAAAGAGAACCCATAGTCATGATCATACCAAAAATCTACCCATCTTTACACTCACGTCAAAGATAAATATCATCATTAGGGTTATAAAAATGTTATATACAATAATAAAAATAGTATGATAAACATCTAGTTTTAATCTCAAGAGTAATATTCGTAAATCAACTATAATTTGGTTAGAAAAAGAAACTAATTTTTTTGTGTGAATAGTAACTCGTGAATAGTAACTCGACACAAAAAAGTAGAAATTCTACAATAAAATACATACCAATATTTCGGTATAATGATATTGAAAGAAATAATATTTCTTAACCTTTATAAACAATTTATTTTAATTGTTTACACTTTACTAAATAATGCATTTAATCATCCTAAAATGCCAAACTCATAAGATTTCATCACCAATAACCAAAAATCCTCATCAAAAATCTGCATATACCTCATATAGGATTCTCAAGCCATAAAATCCTATTTTCTAATTTTCTTTCTTCACAAAACATATTTAATTCATTTACGCATAACTAGACCATTTTCATGAAAAATACCAAATCAGTTCCAAAAATATTTCTTTTCTGGGATTTAGCATAATATAGTCCCATAGTGAACATATATTTTTCTCAGAATTTTTAAAAGTCATTTACTATTTTTCATATGGCCAAAACAGCCGAATATTTAGACTTTTATCAAAAATTGTACTTTTATCTAAAAATTCTGAAATTCACAGAGTATACTCCTATCATATACATGTACTCCCAATAAAAATTTCATCAACTTTGGAGTTAACCACAAGGAATTATAAGCAATTACTTTTAAAATAGTCTTTTCTCATAAAATTCATAACTCTCAATCTATACATCCAAAAATCACCATTTTTGGACACAATCAAGAAAACTCATCAAAATATCATTTCAAATTTTTCCAGAATTTTTGAAGGTCAGAAAAATTACGAAACTGGAAAATATAACAACCCTTAAAATCCCTTACTATCCCTTACTATCCCTTACTATTCCTTACCTCAAAAGAGCAGTACTTCTGATCGGTATAAGGCTGAAGGAAACTTGCACTGATGAATAGAAACTCACAGAGTATCTAAATACTCACAAAATACACTCAATAATCTAGAGAGAGAAAGAGAGAAAACTTATGAATTCTGGTGTGATTTTCAATTCTAACTTAGCCCTCTATTTATAGGAAAATGTTACCACGTCGAATCAGACTTAACATGTAACCTGATGGCTTTACCTGCTACTATTCCCACCCACCATATTTGAATAAAAATCTCAGCACATTTTTTCACCAACCAAGAGTGGGGCCCACCAATTCTAGAATTTTCCACCAAAATGATTAACTCCGAAAATTCAATAATTTCTGAACCAGTCATATCGTAAAATTCATAACAAATCATACGTATATTTTTAACGGTTCAAAATTTGTGGACATATACTCAACTTATATATGTATAACATATCCAAATATTACCACGATCCAACGGTCGGATTAAAAATTATAACCCTCACAAAATATCTTAAAAATCCTAATTTGATTTTCAATACCTCCGTTCCGACAAAAATACAGATAAAACACCTCAACATTAACTCCTTCATTTTTAACCACAAAAATATATCCCTCATTTATATCCACATCAAATAAATATTTCCTTATCATATAGATCAATAATTAATTATTCACAAATAATATTACAGAATCACATTTATGACAACCAGACCGTTCCCAGGAAAAAGGGGGCTTTCCAATAAGAATTTCTCCTTACTGGCGCGCAATTAGGTGACCAAACCTCTCCTTAGACGGAACTTTCTAAACATTGCCAATAATGTTATCTAATAATATTATTCAAATAATATGAATTATTGATCTGATAATGGGAAATACTGTGCAGTGACAATTATTGAACAACAATAATATAAAATTTCAACGTAGCAATTATTAATCAATAAAATAAAATATTGAACAGTAATTACTGTAACAATTATTGAGTAGTGCCTTCTTACGTAAGAATCAATAATTTCAAAAATACTATGCAATACCGTGTGCTACTGTGCAATAACGCGTATTACTGTATTTTAACCACACTACAAGAAAAAGGCCTAACAGCGACCAATACTATCAGCGACCGCATATGCGGTTGCTAATACTAATATCTGCGACCGATTTCTGCGACCGTGATTTAATCCAGTCGCTATTATATATCAGCGACCGTATGCGGTCGCTGATCCGTCGCTATCATAATTTTGCCTCCCAAAATTTGGTAGGAAATGTTGGCGCCAAGGTTTTGTGCGACCACTTAAAATCAGCGACCGCATGCGGTCGTCATTAAATACTAGCGACCGCATGTGGTCACAGATGCCAGTCGTTGATCAAACTAAATGTAATCAGTTCCAGGTATTCGCACGACACAACAGACGGGAGGAAAAGAAAAGAGGGAGCTCAGAGAGAAGAGGGAGAAAGGGGGAGAATAGGAGTTTCGCTCGCCACCACTGCCCACTGCCATTGCCACCGCCACAGGTAACCCTAATTCTCTGTATTTCTGAATTGGAGCAAGATAGTTTAAATATAAACTGACCCATGTTAAATTTGGATAGCAGGGCAGCAAAAAGAAAGGGTTCTAACTGAATCATAAGTGTCAATTTCAGCTTATTAAACTGTTAATGCAAGGTCAGATGTTATTTTATTGATGAAATTTTTTCCCCACTGCATTATTCTTCGAGTTTGGGTATTTTACCTTATTGGTAGTATACAATGGGTATTTTCATATTGGTATTTTACCTTATTGGTATTTTACCTTTGGGTATTTTCATATTATGAGTTCTTGAGCCCAAGGTGATAAGTAATTTTACCCATTTTTCAAAATTGTTGTATCCATATATAACTTATTGTTATGGTTCAATTCTAGTTTATAAAGCTACCAATCTACATTTTTTTTGTCTGAAACATTACCTGACAGAAACTCTATTGAAAGTTTCCAAACTATTTCTGATTACAAATCCATTTCTCATAAGTTATACCACCTATGGGCTGAGGTAAAACATAGCTTTAGTGCTTAATGTTAAGTTTCTATCAATATCAATTGTTATAAATGCACAAGGGGAGTAAAAACATGTAAAAAAATCTTTGGAAAATAAAATATTAAGTTTCTAAAAATCAGATTCTTATAAGCATAAGTTTGGTGCATTTTCGCTTATATATACCTTGCAAGAGCCCTACTTTAGTTAAATTACACGTACCCTTTTTTCAAATCTTGTGAAGAAAAAGGAGTTGCATTTACTATTTGGGTTTGTCAACAATAGATGTAACCTGCTAGCTGGTTCATCAGTACACATGGCTACCGTTGAGATCTTTATGTATTTTCTGAATGTGAGCATCTAAGTACACATTCAAATAGATTAATTTGTTATGTTTAACTCCTGTGGGTATGTAGTTGTATTAAAGAGGTAACATCATTTTGGACTGGAACATGAAAATCATTTTTAGTGGATTCCGGATCTTTTAAAGTGGAGATATCATCTATTTTCAACCATTATTTGGGTATCATTTCCTTAGTCCGCCACTAGTTTGATAACCTATTTTTTCATAGGAATTGCCAAGTTTCTACAGAGACTTGTCTATGTGTTATTATGCATCCTGGATTATATTGTTTGGGTATTTTCCCAAGCAATATGATAAACTTGTAACTGTTCATTCAGGTTCTGTATTGTAAATATTTTTTCCCTGTTCAGACCTCTATTCAGACCGTAGTTGGATGGCACGACGAAAGTCAAGTGCCCAGATAGGTGCTACAGCTGAATTTAGAGCTGGTTGCCAAGTGTTTTTGGATTATGCGTATAGTCACCCGGAATGTATGAATGGTAAGTCGCAGATACGATGTCCATGTTTGAAGTGTAAGAATGTAAATTATATGGACAGAGACGTGATAAACTATCATTTACTTGTTTATGGGTTCATGAGAAATTACGAAGAATGCTGGTGGGCACATGGACAGAGAAGAGGTGGTGGCATCACAGAAGTACACAATTCGGGCAGTAGTACTCATCGTATGAATGAAATGGTTCATGATATTGCAGGGCCAGATTTTGATTGGGAACAAGGCAGAGAACAACCTATGAATTCTGATGCCAAAGACTTCTTTAAGTTGTTAGACGAGGGTAGCGAGCCATTGTGGCATGGTTGCACCAAACACACTACATTGTCTACAGTGGTGACATTACTTAACATCAAGGCTAATCACAACATGAGTCATGAGTGTTTTGAGTCTCTCTTGAAGGCTATTAAGAGTATGTTGCCTGACGGTGAGAAATTGCCTGATAACTATTATTCTTGTAAGAAAATGGTGAAGAATTTGGGTCTTGGATACCAAAAGATCGATGCATGTCCCAACGATTGTATGTTGTTTTATAAGGAAAATGAACAGATGACAAGGTGCACGTTTTGCAGTCATGATCTGTTTAGGCCTAATAAAGAGGGTGTGACTACAAAAAAATCAAGTATACCGTTTAAGATTCTAAGGTATTTTCCAATAACACATCGGCTAAAAAGATTGTACATGTCTTCAAGAACAGCTGATCATATGAGTTGGCATGCGAAATCTCCAGCTAAAGATGGAGAACTAAATCATCCCGCAGATGGGCAGGCTTGGAAAGATTTCAACATAGCACATCCTGGGTTTGCATTGGAACCTAGAAATGTGAGGCTTGGATTGTCCACCGATGGTTTCAATCCGTTTGGCCACTCAGCTATTCCGTACTCATGTTGGCCTGTGATTGTTACTCCGTACAACTTGCCTCCTTGGATGTGTATGAAACAGCCATACTTGTTTCTTTCACTCGTGGTTCCTGGTCCTAAGAGTCCTGGAAAGAACTTAGATGTTTACTTGAGACCTCTTATAGACGAGTTGAAGGTATTGTGGGAGGATGGAGTACAGACTTGGGATGTTGCAACAAAAACAAATTTTAACCTTAGGGCAGCGGTTATGTGGACTATAATTCCCAGCTTATGGTATGTTAGCTGGATGGAGTACACACGGTAAGTTGGCTTGTCCGTATTGTATGGAGTATACAAAGTCGTTTAATCTATCAAAAGGTCGAAAGCCTTGTTGGTTTGACTGTCATCGTCGGTTTTTATCGGTAGATCACCCGTTTATAAGAAATAGAGAACACTTCAGGAAAGGGAAAGTAGACAATGATATGCCTTCACCGCGATTGTCGGGAACGGAGATGCGAGATCGTGTGATGAGATTGACAATTATCCCATTTGGTAAGGTTAATGCCACAAACATAATCAATGGGTTTGGCGAATCTCATAACTGGGTTCGGAGAAGTATCTTTTGGGAATTGCCTTATTGGTCTACAAATTTGATTCGTCATAATCTAGATGTGATGCATATTGAGAAGAATGTGTTTGACAAAGTGTTTAATACTGTGATGAATGTTACGGGGAAGACAAAAGATAACGATAAGGCACGTTTGGACATGAAAGATATTTATAAGCGTCCCAGATTAGAACTTTATGAATCTCCTAATGGTAAGATTGTCAAACCGCATGCAAGGTACACATTGTCCAAAAAGTAAGTTGAAGATGTGTGCACATGGGTTAAGTCTTTGAAACTACCAGATGGATATGCGTCAAACATTGCAAGGTGTATTACGGGTGGGAAATTGCAAGGGATGAAGAGTCATGACTGTCATGTGTTCATGGAGAGACTCATGCCTATAGCATTCCGGGATTTGCTTGATAAACCAATATGGGATGCTTTGACGAATCTTAGTCGTTTCTTCAAAGACTTATGTTCAAAATCATTAAATGAGAAGGACATGTCTGTACTTGAGAAGAACATCATAGAGATCACGTGTAAATTGGAAAAAATATTCCAACCTGGTTTTTTTGACTCCATGGAGCATTTGCAAATTCATCTTCCCTATGAAGCTCGTGTTGGGGGCCCAGTTCAATATAGATGGATGTACCCTTTCGAAAGGGTGATGGGAAACCTTAAGAGGAAGGTGAAGAATAGAGCTAATGTCGAGGGGTCGATATGCGAGGCATACAGTTTCGATGAGATATCTACGTTTGTCTTAGACTATTTTCCAGACGAAGTCTTGACAAAGGCTAATCGAGTATCGAGACATGATGATGGGGGAAATATTGAACTAAATGGCCGGCTCTCTGTATTTGGTCTATCGGGCCGCGCTTATGGAAAAGGGAAGCGCATATTCCTCTCTAAGCAAGAATTACATGCTGCACATACTTACATTCTTCTCAATTGCGAGGAGATTGACGAATTTGTGAGGTACACTTGTAAACTTGATAATTTATCTTTTAAGTTGAAAATTTATTCCAATATGTTAATTTTTATAACATGGTATAGATTGTACGATGACGAGTTAAAAGTGAAGCATCCCAGCATAACTGATAAAGATATTCAAATCAATCGGGATAAAAACTTTGCACTTTGGCTAAAGGACAAAGTAAGTTCAATTTTTAAGCATGTAGTTCAATTTTTAACTATGACTTCATTTAATAAGATGGAGTTTTGGTAGGCTTTTACTGAGGTATCAACGATTCCGGCTAATGTACAAGTCCTAGCTATGGGACCAGACAGGGACCAAGTCAGCCGCAATGGTTACAAAATAAATGGTTGTGAATTTCACACAAAGGCATATGGGTGCGGTAAAAGAACAACGAACTCTAGAGTGTGTGTCCAAGGAGATTGTTACAATGATCTTGGTCGTGCCTTTTATGGGGAGTTGGAGGAAATCGTAGAGTTGTCGTACAAGGGCACTTACGGGGGTCATATTCACTTGTTCAAGTGTCGTTGGTTTGATTCAGAAAAAGGGATACGTGTTGACAGACACGGAATCGTCGATATTGACCTCCATAGGTCTGCGTACTCCAACGAACCGTTTGTTTTACCAACTCAAACAGTACAAGTATACTACACTCCTAGTCCTGTTAGGAAAAGGGATAGACCGCCTACAGATTGGCAAGTTGTAATTCATACTCCCGCACGTAGTCGTGTAGAATTAGTTGATGGGGAGATTTACCAAGAGCAGATGCTTCATAGTCAAACTATAATAAATGTGGAGGACGACAATGAAGTAATCCAGTTAGATGGTGGAGATGAACCACATGAATTAGATCCTGAGTCAATACTTGTGTCAGATGACATTGATACTGAGGAGGAAGAGTTATTGACTGAATCTGACACTGAATCTGAAGCAGATGATGGTTATGAATCTGCAACACGTATATAAATTGATTCTGAATCAGACACTGACACTTGAAATGTATGTTTAGCATTACACTTTTTTATATTCATATATATACATGTTTATATCACTGTCATGCATGTTTATGTACTAAACTATTTAAATGTAACTTTTGTTTATTGTCATTTTATATTCATATATATACATGTTTATATCACTGTCATGTTTATTGTCATATATACATGTAATCAAACATGACTCATAATAACATGACTCATAAATACATGTTTATTGTCAGATGGCTTCTGAAGCAGCGCAGAAAAAGCGCGGCTTGGGTAGGGGGCCTAATCATGTGCCCAAGGCCCCTAGTAAAACAGATGATCGGATTCTTATTCAGATTCGCCCTCCTCCGAATAGCACGTACGTCCCGCATATATCATTTAAGATTCCATTTATTGTATATTGGTAATGTTTTGATTGATATTATATTGGTAATGTATATGGGTTTGAATTTTTTACTGCTTTAATTTACATTCAATCGTTATTGTTTTGGTCTTATATATTGTATTGAAAGTTTGTATATTTCTCTTGGTTTGTGTATTGGGTGCCTAGAAATGTCCATATATGCATGTCGTCGTACATGTGGCTAGTCTATATTACAGGGGAGACTCTGGCGAATTTTTTTTAAGTATAAGTTTGAAAAATGTTCATAAGTATTATAACTTAGATATAATTTGCTTTAATATATGCTAATTGATGTTGTATATTATAGTGATTTTTCAGATAATAAGATCGTCAAGTGTATATCACAGCTGTGTTTACAGAATTGGCCTACACCTGTGATTACGTGGGCGAGCACACCTATCGCCCACAAGGATGCTGTTTGGGCAGAATTTCAGGTATGTTTTTTTAATTATGACAAAGGATAATTATTTAGTATTCGAAGGATAATTATTTAGTAATGTTTTTATTGTTGTTTTATTTGTAGAAACGGTATAGATGGGAGGACGCGCAGGCTTCAGTGATACAGACATTATTTTGGCAGAAGTGCGCGGTCCGCACCAAAGACAATTTGAATAAAGAAAGACAAAAAGCCCTTCACGATGCAGAGATCGACCATCCAGGCCAGGGAGAAGATTACATGCACGAGCATAGTCCCTGGTGGTGCACCCAGGCCATATGGGCTGAGATGTGTGCTCAATGGAGGGCTGAGAGCTGGGTGAAAAGACGAAAGACTGCCGCCAGTAACAGATCCTTGGGTGTACCCGAAGGCGAAAAGGCTAAAGGGACATACAAGGACGGTAGTATTTCACAGCTGCAGCATATCACTGCCCGAGTACGTATTTAATTACAAGTTTTAATATGTTTAAAATCATGAATTGTAAAAAATATATCACATGTTTACTTAGTAATATTATGCTTTTTTTTTGTATAGGAATCTCAGTCTCAAGGTACACCTATCTATTGGCTGGATGTGTACGTGGCCACCCGTGATGGTCTGCCTGAGGCTATCTAGATAGCGGTAATAAATTTTAACAACTTGATCTTGTTTATCAATGCTTACAAAATTAATTTATTTTTCACTATTTAATTGTTAACATGATGACAGGACACTTATAAGCGTTTATTGAATGAACGCTATCTAGAAGGCACTCCACGTCCGTCTATTGATCAAGAGTTGTGGGAGAGGGCGTCTGTTGTGAAGAAGAACTACATTAAAGGTCAAGGACAACGACGACTCCCATCCTTCAGTGGCTCAGGCTGCTCTTCTACCCAGTCTACACAGTCATCGAGCCATCCAGCTGTTCATACTCTGGCTAACTGTGTTAGAGCTATATGTCAAGATCGAAATCTTCTGATGATACTGGGCGGGCATCTGGGGGCTCTAGATCCTGAGGAGTTAGCTAAAGCAGTGGCGGCGGCAGCAACATCACAGCATGGGGATAGCGACGAGGTATAAAATCAATTTGTTGTATATATTGTCGTAATATACCAATATTAACATAGTTAGTATATATTTGTAATTTATTTTATTATTTTGTTAATTATAGGGTGATCAAGGAGGCGATGATGCTTGACGTACCTGCTTTATATATATATATATATATATATATATCACTTTTGTAACTTATTGTATGTTCATAACTTGTATATTTAGTTATATTATTTAAACTAGTTTTGAAACTAGTTTGGTGTATGTGTTGGTGGGTACAATGGATGTTTATTTTATTGTGTATGCTGCTTATCTTGTTGTGTATGTGGGTTGGGATAAAGTAGGTACAAAACAGGTACAGGTTTTTGGGAATTTTGCAAAATAACAAAAATCTGTTTATTTTTTTTCATATCAGCGACCGCATGTGGTCGCTGATAGTTATGAGCGACCGATCTAATATTTGAGACTATCAGCGACCGCATCCGGTCGTTGATACCGGTCGCTGACATGTGGACCACGTCAGCTATGTTCATAGTCCATGCTGACTCAGCTTAGCGATTGAATTTATCATTTCGGTCGCTCTTATCGGTCGCAGATATAGCGGTCGCTAATAGTGGTCGCTGATGCACGCCTTAGCGACCAGATTTTGTGTGACGCCGATTAGCGACTGTATGCGGTCGCTGATATCTATCTGCGACTATATACGGTCGCTGATGAGCGGTCGCTAATATACATTTTTCTTGTAGTGCCACCGGGTATTCCAACAGTGTTAACGGTAACAACTACGCCGTAATTTGTAAAAACTCAAATTTGTCATTTTCTTCACCCGACAGTTATTCTGTTATGGGGCCCACAAATGGCTGCACCGTCGTACGAATAATCCCCGTCAGAAAGAATATTCCACGACCAAACGAATATTCCCCGACAACAATGAATATTTTATAACCACTTGTGTATTTTGAAAAAAAATTTATATATCACCCTTAACTTTAACATTTATCAATTTAACCATTTACTGAATAGTAATTATAAGAAAATTTGAATACTTTTATTTCATAAAATTCGGGGTCTTACAATCTCCCCTCCTTATGAAATTTCGTCCCCGAAATTTACGTACCTAATATTTCGAAGAGTTGAGAATACCTTGCTTCCATTTCAGATTCTATCTCTCAGATCATTATGATTTCTCCATTGCTCATCTCCCATGATAACCTCATTTGGGTTCCTCATTTGTTGGGAAGTCATGACAACCGCCATCCCTCGAACTACTCGGCTTTGACTTGTCTGGAGCAGCATTTGGCGTCATCATTACCGTTGGAATATACCTTTCTATAGGACATATTCCTCCCTCTACTGCCTCTTCGTACTCCTCATTCATGATCGGAATCATCAATCTTCGATCCATATCGGATTCAGGTTGACCGCTATGTACATGGTAATTCAAAACTCGATGTTGGGTTCTCCCAATTGCTTTCCAAAAAGAGAAATTCATATCATCTATTTTAGCCTTCTTAGATCGAACATCTCTTTCCACAATATCCACGTGTCGTGCGGCTTTTGCCCATGCATCACTTATTCTCACTCGTTCAGTTTTTTTTTCTTTCAGTTCAGATTCTATTTTTATCATCTTATACCCTGCCAAAGAATGCTTCTGTTCAAGCATCACATATGGGGTAACACAAGCTTGAATTGTTGCATCCTTTTGTTCCACGACCGCCTGTCGTTCTTCTGCCTGCTCTTCTAACTCATGAATACGATTTTGAAATTCTACATTTTGATCATATAATATCTCTAATAAACTCTCATCTGGTACTTCTTCTTCCTCTTCTTCCTCAGTCTCAGCTGTTACCTCTGCGACTATCTCGGGTGCAACTATCAATTCTTCACTCACCACATGGATATCTCTAATTCCTTCTTCGTCTGACATCACATTATCACGGTTAGTGATTAGAGGTATCCCCACAGTCTCATTCACTCCATTGTTAGCATTCTCAGCTGCCATTCTCAAATACTGCCATAAAACAAGGGTTAATTAAATAAATTAACATATCACATAATATCCCAATATTATGACTGACCAACAAATAAGCTTAGGTAGGACACACTAGCGAAGGATTTACTCATCTCTCCCCTCCTAGTTGTATTCTCCGATCTCCGCCAGAGATCATATCCCTAAGCTCTGATACCAAATGTGACAACCCCAAAATAGGTCCATTCCATCCAACCTATTCTGAGTCGCCAAATACATGGTACAGAAAACAACTATAACTTTATTACAACAATTGTCGTGCAAAATACAACAACACATATGCTGTGAGTTTGGATACAAATATATACCAAATGTGACTTATGTTCTAACCGTGGACATCACCTCACAATAACACCTTACATAAAGGTATAGTCAAAAACTGTTTTAGAAATTAGAATCTTTGGGAAGTGCTCAAGGAAACCTTCGTACATGGGAGGCCATGCGTCTAGGTTATGATAGATATCATATGGCCACAGAATTATTCTTGGTTGACCCAATAGACCCCAAAGAAAAACGAGAAGATTACTATCATATTCTTCCCAATGGTGAGTCTTCTCTTGACATATCATTATCTCTACTATCTCTAATTGAGAATTATACTTCAAACAAACACCAAGATTATATAGGTAGTGCTCATATATATACTCAGCAAGTGGATGAGCACATCCCTGTCTTATGATGACATGAGATTGTATGTCGTTAGACATCTTGTATGATAGTGGCAAACCACCCTTCCAACGTTGGGTACACCTTACCCTATTGGATTCACCAAATAAAACTACTAAATAAACTTTTCTATACTGCTTCGGGAGAACATCCACAGCTAGAGACCACCGTTCTATTTCCCCGTTACCCTCACTCGACCCAGCTACACTCTTATTATCTGAAAGGAATTGTGAAGCAAAAGGGTGAACACAACTAGCTCAGTAAAGAATATCATGACTAAAGATAATTAAATTATCAATAGCCTTCATCAATAATAAATCAGAGATTTAGAACATATGGTAAATGATAAAAATTTCAACCATAGTTGCAGCGAAACGAGCAATTCATTAGAAGAGTCAAATAGACTATAAAGTCTATTATCTTCTCCATGTTAAAAATCCACCAATAATGTTTTATCCTTGTAACATCAATCAATAATTCTGGTCCACAATCATATGAATAACTCATAATCATAATTGTAGTTCTAAATTCCTCTTCTCATCCAGGACGAAGATAATTTTCATCACCTATCTTTACCTGAAACATCAAAGATCATGGTTATACCAAATCACAATTCATGTTCATAATCATATTAATAAATTCATCTTTGCACTACAGGCCAACGATATTCGTCAACAGTTCATCTTTGCACTACTGGCCAAAGATATTCAACAACAGGTCATCTTTGCACTACAGGCCAAAGATATTCATCAACAATTCATCTTTGCACTATAGGCCAAAGATATTCCTCAACAGTTCATATTTGCACTACGGCCAAATATATTCATCAACAGTTCATATTTGCACTACAGGCCAAATATATTAATATCTCAAAGAAATATATAATCATTTCAGAATTTATATAAACAATAATTATAACCATGTTGATCAATTCACCTTTGCACTTAAGCTAAAGATATTCACTTATAAATTCAATGGTCATGATCATACCAATCAACAATTCAACTTTGCACTACTGGCCAAAGAGAACTCATAGTCATGATCATACTAAAAATCTACCCATCTTTACACTCATGTCAAAGAGAAATATCACCATTAGGGTTATAAAAATGTTATATATAATAATAAAAATAATATGATCAACATCTAGTTTTAATCTCAAGAGTAATATTCGTAAATCAACTATAATTTGGTTAGAAAAAGAAACTAATTTTTTTGTGTGAATAGTAACTCGTGAATAGTAACTCGACACAAAAAAGTAGAAATTCTACAATAAAATACATACCAATATTTCGGTATAATGATATTGAAAGAAATAATATTTCTTAACCTTTATAAACAATTTATTTTAATTGTTTACACTTTACTAAATAATGCATTTAATCATCCTAAAATGCCAAACTCATAAAATTTCATCAACAATAACCAAAAATCCTCATCAAAAATCTGCATATACCTCATATAGGATTCTCAAGCCATAAAATCCAATTTTCTAATTTTCTTTCTTCACAAAACATATTTAATTCATTTACGCATAACTAGACCATTTTCATGAAAAATACCAAATCAGTTCCAAAAATATTTCTTTTCTGGGATTTAGCATAATATAGTCCCATAGTGAACATATATTTTTCTCAGAATTTTTAAAAGTCATTTACTATTTTTCATATGGCCAAAACAGCCGAATATTTAGACTTTTATCAAAAATTGTACTTTTATCTAAAAATTCTGAAATTCACAGAGTATACTCCTATCATATACATGTACTCCCAATAAAAATTTCATCAACTTTGGAGTTAACCACAAGGAATTATAAGCAATTACTTTTAAAATAGTCTTTTCTCATAAAATTCATAACTCTCAATCTATACATCCAAAAATCACCATTTTTGGACACAATCAAGAAAACTCATCAAAATATCATTTCAAATTTTTCCAGAATTTTTGAAGGTCAGAAAAATTACGAAACTGGAAAATATAACAACCCTTAAAATCCCTTACTATCCCTTACTATCCCTTACTATTCCTTACCTCAAAAGAGCAGTACTTCTGATCGGTATAAGGCTGAAGGAAACTTGCACTGATGAATAGAAACTCACAGAGTATCTAAATACTCACAAAATACACTCAATAATCTAGAGAGAGAAAGAGAGAAAACTTATGAATTCTGGTGTGATTTTCAATTCTAACTTAGCCCTCTATTTATAGGAAAATGTTACCACGTCGAATCAGACTTAACATGTAACCTGATGGCTTTACCTGCTACTATTCCCACCCACCATATTTGAATAAAAATCTCAGCACATTTTTTCACCAACCAAGAGTGGGGCCCACCAATTCTAGAATTTTCCACCAAAATGATTAACTCCGAAAATTCAATAATTTCTGAACCAGTCATATCGTAAAATTCATAACAAATCATACGTTTATTTTTAACGGTTCAAAATTTGTGGACATATACTCAACTTATATATGTATAACATATCCAAATATTACCACGATCCAACGGTCGGATTAAAAATTATAACCCTCACAAAATATCTTAAAAATCCTAATTTGATTTTCAATACCTCCGTTCCGACAAAAATACAGATAAAACACCTCAACATTAACTCCTTCATTTTTAACCACAAAAATATATCCCTCATTTATATCCACATCAAATAAATATTTCCTTATCATATAGATCAATAATTAATTATTCACAAATAATATTACAGAATCACATTTATGACAACCAGACCGTTCCCAGGAAAAAGGGGGCTTTCCAATAAGAATTTCTCCTTACTGGCGCGCAATTAGGTGACCAAACCTCTCCTTAGACGGAACTTTCTAAACATTGCCAATAATGTTATCTAATAATATTATTCAAATAATATGAATTATTGATCTGATAATGGGAAATACTGTGCAGTGACAATTATTGAACAACAATAATATAAAATTTTAACGTAGCAATTATTGAATCAATAAAATAAAATATTGAACAGTAATTACTGTAACAATTATTGAGTAGTGCCTTCTTACGTAAGAATCAATAATTTCAAAAATACTATGCAATACCGTGTGCTACTGTGCAATAACGCGTATTACTGTATTTTAACCACCGGGTATTCTAACAGTGTTAACGGTAACAACTACGCTGTAATTTGTAAAAACTCAAATTTGTCAATTTCTTCACCCGACAGTTATTCTGTTATGGGGCCCATAAATGGCTGCGCCGTCGTACGAATATTCCCCGACAGAAAGAATATTCCACGACCAAACGAATATTCCCCGACAACAATGAATATTTTATAACCACTTGTGTATTTTGAAAAAAAAATTATATATCACCCTTAACTTTAACATTTATCAATTTAACCATTTACTGAATAGTAATTATAAGAAAAATTGAATACATTTATTTCATAAAATTCGGGGTCTTACAAGGGTGGGTGTATTTGTTCTTTGGAAAGCCGTCGGGGCGGGATGATACAAAGGCCACCCCCGTCGGGGCGGGTTTTATAGGCTTGAATTGACCCACCGGGGCAGGCTATGTTTTCCTGCTAGAAATTAGAGCGAGTACTATAGAGAATGAGCGAGAAAGCTTGTATTAACAAAATTTAACTAACTAAATAACTAACTAACAATCCTATAAATTACACAAAATTGAAAACTAAGTATTGACAATGATAATTAATCTGCTGAATTGCAAAATATGTAAACTAAATACTGAAATAACGTAAAAATGTGGTTACACCTCCCAATAAGCGCTTGATTTTAAGTCTTTCAGCCTGACTACTCCCTATTTCATGGCGACTCGACAATAGTAATTAAGGTTGCTTGGTGATCGAGGTCACCACCCCAATAATGCTTGGGTTATGAGCATCCATCAAAATTTTATCTTTAATCTCGGGTACTGGCGGAACCCAGATTCTTCCCTCGAATCTTAGTAACCCTTCGGTATCGATATTGAATTTCACTTCTTTGACTTCAAGCACTCTATTTTATATCATCTAACACTCTTCATCTTGAAGTTGAGCTTCTTTTACCTTGTCCACCAAAGTTGTACTAGTCTGCATCTGGAACAATCATTCATCCGATTCCTTCGATTATTTTACCTCCAACTCTAGTTTCGCTAATGCTGAGATTATCTCCTCCAGAGCAGTTAGCAACATCAATTTCCTTTTTCCTTAAGGCGTCGACAACCACATTTGCTTTACCTGGATGATAAAGAATCTCGCATTTATAATCCTTTATCACTTCTAACCATATTCTCTGACGCATATATTAAATCTTTCTGTGAGAAAATATATTTCAGACTCTTATGATCCGTATATATCTCATATTTCTCTCCATAGAGATAGTGCTTCCATATCTTCAAAGCAAACACTACTGCGGCCAATTCCAAATCATATGTCGGGTATCCTTTCTCATAGTCCTTCAATTTTCTTGAGGCATACACAATGACTTTATCATTTTGCATAAGCACACAGCCTAGTCCCTTATGCGATACGTCACTATACGCCACAAAGTTTCATGTATTATCTGGTAAAGACAACACAGGTGATATACTTAGCTTCTTCTTCAATTCCTGAAAGCTCACTTCGCACTTCTCCGTCCAAACAAACTTTACAGCTTTTCTTATCAAATTTGTTAATGGAGTGGTGATCTTGGAAAAGTCTTGGATAAAGCATCTATAGTAACCTGCAAATCCCAATAAACTTCTTACCTTTGATGGTGTCTTTGGTTGTTCCTAATTTATTACAGCTTCAACCTTTGATGGATCTACCGAAATTCCATCTTTGTTAATCACATGCCCAAGAAATTGCACGCGTTCTTGCCATAATTCACATTCAGAGAATTTCGGGTACAACTTTTCTCTTCTTAGTGTCTCCAATGTCAACCTTAAGTGGTCCACGTGTTCTTCTTGAGTTTTGGAGTACACCAAAATATCATCGATGAACACAACCACAAACTTAACTATTATTTAAACATAATGTTCATCAAATTCATGAATGTTGCGTGGGCATTACCAGAAACTCATAATGTCCATACCTAGTTCTAAATGTCGTCTTCGGTACATCATTCTTCCTTGCCTTCAGCTGATGATACTCACTTCTCATATCTACCTTCGAGAAGTATCCAGCTCCCTTCAGCTGATAAAACAAGTCATCTATTCTTGGTAATGGATACTTATACTTAATAGTGACTTTGTTCAATTCTCTATAGTCGATGCAAAGACGCATTGACACATCCTTCTTCGTCATGAATAACACCAGTGCTCCCCACGGTGACACACTTGGCTGAATGTACTTTTTGTTTAGCAGCTCTTGAAGTTATACTGTCAACTCTTTCATCTCTACTAGAGCCATTCTGTACGGGGTTTTCGATATCGGAGCAGTCCCTGACTCTAAATCGATAACAAATTCAATATCTTTTTCAGGCGGAAGTCCTGACAAATCGTCAAGAAATACATCCATAAAATCCCTAACAATTGGTATATCCTCTAATATCACACCCTTCTTCTGAGTATTGACTATGTAATACCCAAGAATTTTTTGAATATTATTGATAATGATATTAGTAAAAGTTGAGTATTTATTTGAATATAAATAAATATTGTTGTGACATGGTTTATAAAAATTCTATTCAATTAAGTTAAGTGTTGAGAACTATATGACCAATAAGGTAATGTGATAAGATTGATGAAAAGCATAATTGAAAGCTTATAAAGATTTCCTGGTATGGTATGATGAAAGACTAAGGGGGTGTTTGATAAAAAAACTGAATAAATTTGAATCTGAATATGAATTAGTTGAATCTGAATCTGAATGAGTTGAATCTGAATCTGAATGAATAAAGATGTTTGAAAATTGGCATGTCTGAAACATCTGAATGACAAAACTTTATTATTTTACCTCCTCTAAAAAAATTTAAAATTGTTGTAAATTTATTTAATATTAATTAATATAATAGTTCATATTTTTTTAAAAAAAATTATAATTTTTTTTAATTTTTTTTACTTCATTCAGCTGCTCATTCAGCCATTCAGCTCAAAAAATTTGACTTAGCCATTCAGCTCGTCTATCTAACAGATTCAGCCATTCAGACCAAAACAAAAGCATTGACCGATTCAGCTCTAAACAAACACCCCCTAAGAGATTCATTAAGTGAATTAATAAGGAAATGATTCAATAAAAAGAAGATTAATAAGTATTCTATTATTTCATTAATTGTTGTTATGGGCAGTAGTATATAATTAAATGATAAAATAACTCCATGCATGAAAAATGAATAAGATGTTTAACTAGTAGTATTATCAATTCGTGATATAAATTATGCTATGTGAAACTGGAATGGTGGTAGAGGTTGGACCTGTCATGTAGCTAAAACAGTTTGGCACTGCCAGGGAACAGCGCAGCTGCGCCCTTCCTGCAGTACAAACTGGCGCAGTTGTGCAAGTGGCCAGATTTGGAAAAGTTGGATATTACTGTGGATATGGTACGGGACATTATTGTAATGTGTGACATTATTGAAATCATATCATAAAAGTAAATTTAATGGTGTGAAGTACTAAGTAGCAAAATAGAATCATGTGTGACATTTTAATACACAAAGAATTAATTAATTGTGCATCTCAGAAATTCAGGAAGAATCAGAATGTTAGAAAAATAGACATTTAATATTGAATATTGTTATTATATTGAAGAATATGTACTAATAATATTTGTGGAGAATACCAGGTTAATAATACCTAACTGCATTATTTTATCTACATTAAATATTATTTTATGTGAACCCAATGTACATGAATTATATGATATGGGTACATATATAACCTCTAAATTTTCACTATGTAGTAACATTAGTACATTAAAATCACATGAGAGAACCAAAAAGGAATTAAACTAACTACATTTGAAACCAAATACTAAGATTTAAAAGACTTGTCCCAAACAGTGTTACACTTCCCTTTATGTGCACTGCAGAGCTTGGAATAGTGGCTAGCTAGAGGATCATCATGGCTATGAAAAAGACTAAGGGAGAGTTGTGACGCTCCCAGAATAGGTATACCTCACCCATTCTGAGTCGTCAAATACATGGTACAGAAATAACTACAACATCATTATTACAATTGTCGTGCAAAATATGATAACACATATACTGTGAGTTTAAATATAAATATTGTCTTTTAGACAGTATTCAAACTCAAATGAGTCCTCATTACAATTATTGATACACTATTTTACAAATTAGTGAGGACTACTAAAACAACTATCTTGAACCATCACTCCATACCCCGGCTAGTTCTTGCTAAATTCTCACCTCCTGAGAAGAAAAATTGAACAAAAAAGAAAAGGGTGAGCTCAACTAGCCCAGTAAAGAATATTATGACTTAGATAATAAACAACAAATTATCGTTAGCCTTCAAAAAATCAGATAAAATATAACGGACAACCAATTTTAGATCAATATTCACAGCGAAAATAACAATTCATTAGAAGAGTTAAGTAGAGAATGAAATCTACTATCATCTATGAATTTAAAAGTCCATCATCAATATTTTAACCCTATAACATCAATCAATATTTATCTTTGCACTACAGGCCAAAGATATTCATCAGTTGGTCATGTTAATCTTAACACATGTTCATCTTTGCACTACGGGCCAAAGATATTCATTAGGTAATCATTCATCTTTATAGTACAGGCTAAAGATATTCAGTTATATCAATATTTAGGACTGAGGATGATGAAAAATATCTTAAAAAAATGAATCCAGTGAGATAAAAGGATAAAAATTAGGAATTCGTACTTTAGACAAACTAAATTCAAAAATGCTCCATAATAAACATTAGTGGAGTAAAATTCAAGAATGAAGATCAAAACATGGATACAATCAAAGACAGTAACCATAATAGACATCTTGGACAAAGAAGAGAAAAATTTATTTTTCGGTGAATAGTGTCGTATACGTGAATAGTAACCCCGACACAAAAAGGTAGAAATTCCACAATAAAATTAATATCAATATTTCGATATAATGATATTGAAAGAATTAATATCATTTACGAAGAAAATAACATCCCTTACCTCAAAAGAACAGTACTTTCGGCTAAAATATCAGATATAAGGCTGAAGGAAACTTGTACTGAATAGCAACTCTCAAAGTATCTAAATACTCACAAAAATACGCTCGATAATATAGAGAGAGAAAGCTTATGATTCTGGTGTGATTTTCAATTCTAACTAAGCACCCTATTTATAAGAAAATGCTTAGAACGACAAAGCAGACTAAATTAATAAAATAATATTTTTTCAAATATTTTCTACGCACACCTCTTGGACCAAAATTTAGCCACCACTAGTAGGGCCCACAAAAATTCAGATTTTCCACACCAACCAAAAGTGTGGCCCACCAATGTTTTTAATAAAAATATTTATTTTCGAAACTTCAATAATAGATAGCTCTTTTATCAGAAAAATTCAAATCTCATGTCCTTTTCATAGGAAATTTAATTCTCTATAACTTTGTAAAAGAAAGTTTTTTCAAATTCTAATCAGAAAATATTTGAAATCCACATACGGATGATTTTTAATACATTCCTTCCAACAAAATACTGATAAAACACCTCAACTACAAATCCTTCATTTATATCCACATAAAAATAAATATTTTCTTATCATATAAATCAGTAATTAATTATTCACAAATAATATTACAACATCACAATACTGACAACCAGGTTATTCCTAGGAAAGAGGGGGCTTTTCGATAAGGATTTCTCCTTACTTGCGCACAATTAGGTGATCAAACCCCATTCCTAGACAGAACTTTCTTAAACATTGTCAATAATGCTATCTAATAATATTATTCAAATAATATGAATTATTGATCTGATAATGAGAAATAATGTGCAATGATAATTATTGAAACAACAATAATACAAAATATCAACGTAGCAATTATTGAATCAATAAAATAAAATATTGAACAGTAATTACTGTAACAATTATTGAGTAGTGCCTTCTTACGTAAGAATCAATAATTCAAAAATACTATGCAATAACGTGTGCTACTGTACAACCACGTGTATTACTATATTTTAACCACCAGGTATTCCAACAGTGTTAACGGTAACAACTACACCGTTATTTGTAAAAACTCAAATTTGTCTTTTTCTTCATCCGAAAATTTTTCGTTATGGGGCCCACAAATAGTTGCGCAATCGTACGAATATTCCCCGACAGCAAGAATATTCCACGACCAAACGAATATTCCCCGACAACAATGAATATTTTATAACCACTTGCTTATTTTGTAAAATTTACACATTTCACCCATAACCAAAGCATTATATCAAATTAACACCTTATTATTTAAAATAATAATTAGAGGAAATTCGATTTTATTTATAAAAAGTTGGGGTTCTACAAGAGTGGTTGGCCAACTCTTCCTTAACCATGGTCTTCTTCTTCTACCTTATGATTCAAACCTTAGTGTAAAGCAAATAACTGGTCACATATTCTTCTATAAATAACAACTATCTTCTTCATTCCTTTTATTGTTGTGATTGTCTAATAAATTTCAAGTTGAGAGTGTGAGTTGCTTTGATGATTAAGAAAGAATCTGGGATTGCAGAGAGTAGTAATTTAACTTCTTGGAAGGTAAAATTCTTGTTTTTAGTTCTTAATTCCAAACTTGGTGAATGGTAGAAATTCTTAGCAATTCTTGTGAATTTTATTTGGAAATTGCTATCAATGTGTTTATGAAGTTTATATGCACGAATGGAATCTTTAAAAACAAGTTTGAGCATGCTTATAATAGATAAAATAGGTAATTATTTGAATCCTGCCAAAACAGAGCACTTTTGGACTGTCCAGGGTAGGGCGCAACTGCGCGCTCCCTGCAGTTCAAAACAATGCAGCTGCGCTGGACCCTAGGAAAGGATTATGACTTCTGTTTTCAAATCTGGTGAATTCAATCATGATGATATGATTTGAGCATACATAAAAATAAGTTTAACATGTGGACTTAGGCTTCTTGGTATAACATGAAAGATCTTTAATGTACATGTACTAAAGGTAATTATTTTTTTGAAAATAGACTTTGACAAAACTTATGATATTTAAGTTCTGGCCATATGAGCTTGTGTATGTAATTTGGCTATGCATGCAACATGATTTAAAAATCTATTTACACTCGTTAAGTAGTGATAGCCTAGCTTAAATTGACTTTTGAAAGAAGACTTACAAGTTCTAGAAAACTAATGTTTACAAGCATGCTATGGTTTACATTATGAATTTTTAGGCATGTTTGTCAGTACCCTTATGACACTAAGAAAGACATATATATGTACTCACCTAGTCGGTTATGAAACAAACTATTTAAGCATGAGATTAGACATGTTTTAAAGTGATAAACGATACTAATTATGCGTAAGTGAATCGAATACATGTAAGCATGCATCTTACAGATTATAGGATCACCTCATGTGTATACATGGCATATATGGAAGTCTTTGTGAATTCATGACCTTAAATTATCTTAATTCATTAGAGATACTAAACTATACATGTAAAGTTAAACTTAGATGGACCTTAAAAGCATGCAAGAGCCTTTAATAAGTACTTCTGTTAATATTCATGCATGTTAAGTAATGGATCAGAACCAGGAAGTGCAAAGCTCAACTCTGGTTAGGCCAAGAGACAGCGCAACTTTGCCGTCCCTAAGCCTAACCAGGGCGCAACTGCACCTCGTTGCTTTCTTATCTGACTTATTCTGCTTGTGATCTGAAACTTGATGCACATGTATATAGATGTTTTAAGCTACAGTATATGTTTTCAGTGGTGTTTTAAGAATGCTATATATGTTGACTATATGTTTGATTAGTGTTTCTTAAAAAAAGCTTTCTAAAGCTAAGTTAACGGGGTTACAAAGCTATGTAGTTGGCTATATAGTAGTGTGTAATTTGATTATGTAACTAAGTTAAAACCTAATATATGTGTTTAAAGTACGTATCAAGTATATGTATTCGACTTATGTAACTAATGAATATATATATATACGCGTAACAATGTTACAATAGTATTTCAAAGTGTGGACATGTTATAAATTGGTAAACTATGCTTGAGGCAAGTTCTCTAATTTCATTTAATTTTCATACTAAATGAAAGTTCCCTAAAATCTTTACGCTTTACATATTGTATAATTCCGAAAGATTGTCATATCGACCATATTTACATCGAGAGAATATTTATTACTATTCGGAAATCGATTTATATATTGATGTTATTGCAAAAATTGAACTTATCATTCTTAAAAGGATTTTAAAAGATTTCTAAGCCATTGATTCGGCTAGACTAATATCATGTAAGAGAAAGCTATCTAAACCAATTGACTTGGTGCAGACTCTTAAATCTGCTGAGATGAACAACCCTCATTGAAGGGGAAATTTTATAATTATCGGGGAACCGACGTGCGCACATATTAATATGTTTAAATGTTGTGTATAACATAAGGTACTTGGGCTGATCACCTATTGTACTTGTTTATATTGGATTTTTAGTATAATACTGTTAATTCTAGCAAGAGTTCTTAGTCCCTAGTGACTGCTCAGTGTTTATTATTCTTGAACCTTGACATGATTAATTTTTTGAATCTTGTTGATATTTTTCAGTCCATAGCGACACTTATTGAGAATTATACCTTTGATATTTGAATTTATAAATGTTTGCCTTATTGTTATATTACTTGCTGGGCAAATTTGTTACTCATCCTTGTTTTCCTTAAAACTTTCAGTTAAGGCAGAGCATGGTGAACCCTCAGGCAAGGACAAGGCTACGGAATAGCTTTGTTCCTTGGCACTAGAAATTTATTATTATCATGTTGTATTAAAACTTATGTATTATGATGTAATTAGTTAGGATGGAGTTAAGTTATGAAATGTTGTAGTAACGGTTCGAGACTTTGGGACGAGAATAATTATGTTATGTGTGACGCCCCGAAAATAGGTATACATCACCCATTCCGAGTCGCCAAATACATGGTACCGAAAGCAAACTACAACTTTAATAATACAATTGTCGTGCAAAATACGACAACACATACTGTGAGTTTAAATACAAATATTGTCTTTTAGCCAATATCCACACTCAAATAAGTCCTCAATACAATTATTCAAACACTATTTTACAGAAATAGTGAGGACTGCTAAAACATCTTTCTAGAATTATCACTCCATACCCCGACTAGATCCTGCTATGTTCTCACCTCCTGAGAAGAAAAATGGAACAAAAAGGAAAAGGGTGAGCTCAACTAGCCCAGTAAAGAATATTATGACTAAGATAATATACAACAAATTATCATTAGTATTCAACAGGGAAAAATCTTATAGAATATAATCGACAACAAGTTTTAGATCAACAACTGCAGCGAAAACAACAAACCATTAGAAGAGTCAAGTAGAGAAAGAATTCTACTATCTTCTAAGATTTAAAAGTCCATCATCAATATTTTATCCCTGTAACATCAATTAATAATCATCTTTATCCAAATATTCATCTTTGCACTACAGGCCAAAGATATTCATTTGTATCACCTGTCAGTCATGTTCATCTCAACACCTGTTCATCTTTGTACTACAGGCCAAAGATATTCATCAAGTAATCATACATCTTTGCACTACAGGCCAAAGATATTGAGTAATATCATCATTTAGGACTGAGGATGATGAAAAATATCTTAAAGAGAACGAATCCAGTGAGACAGAAGGACAAATAGTAGGGATTCGTATAACAGTTTATCCAAGATCAATAATACTTCATAATAATCAATTGTGAAGCAGAATTAAAAAATAAAGATCAAAACATGGATACAATCAAAGATAGTAACCATAATAGACATCTTGGACAAAAAGAGAAAATTTTATTTTTCAGTGAATAGTGTCGTATTCGTGAATAGTGCCGTATACGTGAATAGTAACGTATACGCGAATAATAACCCCGAAACAAAAAGTTTATTTGATAAAAAGTTCATATCAATATTTTAGCATAATGATATTGAAGAAAATAATATCATTAAGAAGAAAATAATATCCCTTACCTCAAAATATCAGTACTTCTGGTCGGAATACCGGTATAAGGCTGAAAGAACTTGCTCTGATGAATAGAAACTCTCAAAGTATCTAAATACTCACAAAATACACTCAATAATCTAGAGAGAAAAAGAGAGAAAACTTGTTTCTGGTGCGATTTTCAATTCTAACTTAGCCCTCTATTTATAGGAAAATGTTAGCACGCCGAAGCAGACTTAACCTGCAACCTGATGGTTTTATCTGCTACTATTCCCACCCACCACATTTGAATAAAAATCTCAACACATTTCTTCACCAACCAAGAGTGGGGCCCACCAATTCTAGAATTTTTTACCAAAATGATTAACTCCGAAAATTCAACAATTTTTGAAACAGTCATCTCGTAAAATTCATAATAAATCATACGTTCATTTTAACGGTTCAAAATTTGTGGACATATACTCAACTTATATATGCATAACATATCCAAAAATTACCACGATCCAACGGTCGGATTAAAAATTATAACCCCCGCAAAATATCTCAAAAACCCTGATTTTTAATACCTCTATTCCGACAAAAATACTGATAAAACCTCAACATTAACTCCTTCATTTTTAACCACAAAAATATATCCCTCATTTATATCCACATAAAATAAATATTTCCTTATCATATGAATCAATAATTAATTATTCACAAATAATATTACAGAATCACATTTATGACAACCAGGCCGTTCCCAGGAAAGAAGGGGCTTTCCAATAAGGATTTCTCCTTACTGGCGCGTAATTAGATGACCAAACCTCTCCTTAGACAGAACTTTCTAGACATTGCCAATAATGGTATCTAATAATATTATTCAAATAATATGAATTATTGATCTGATAAAGGAAAATACTGTGCAGTAACAATTATTGAAACAACAATAATATAAAATATCAATGCGTCAATTATTGAATCAATAAAATAAAATATTAAACAATAACTACTGTAACAATTATTAAGTAGTGCCTTCTTACGTAAGAATCAATAATTGGTGCAATACCGTGTGCTACTGTATTTTAACCACCGGGTATTCCAACAGTATTAACGGCAACAACTACGCCGTTATTTATAAATAACTTATACTTGTCGTTTTCTTCATCCAATCGCTTTCTGTTATGGGGCCCACACAAGGCTACGCCGTCGTACGAATATTCCCCGACAGTAAGAATATTCCACGACCAAACGAATATTCCCCGACAAAATGAATATTTTATAACCACTGGCTTATTTTGCAAAATTTGCACATTTCACCCATAACCAAAGTATTATATCAAATTAACCCCTTATTATTCACAATAATATTTAGAGAAAATTTGATTTTATTCATTAATATGCTGGGGTCTTACAACCTCCCCTCATGAAATTTCGTCCTCGAAATTGACGTATGTACCTGATATTTTGAAAAGGTGAGGATACCTCGCTTTCATTTTTGATTCCAACTCCCAGGTCATTTCTTCAATAGCATGGTTTCTCCACAAAACCTTAACTTGTGGTATAACCTTTGTGCGTAGGACATGCTCTTTCCTATCCAAGATCTTAACAGGTACCTCCTCGTACGTTAAATCTTCAGCTATCTCGTCTGGTTCTAACTCAATAATGTGGTTTGGGTCTTTAACATATTTACGAAGCATAGATATGTGAAAAACATTATGAACACGAGACATGTTTGGAGGTAATGCGAGTCTATATGCCACATTTCCTATTCACTCAAGAATCTCAAATGGACCAACAAATCTTGGATTGAGCTTTCCTCTCTTCCCAAATCTTGTAACTCCCTTCCATGGTACAACACATAACAATACATGATCCCCAATATTAAATTCCACGTCCTTCCGATGAAGATCCGCATAACTCTTTTGTCGATCCTGTGCCGTTTGTATACATTGTCGAATCGTTTGGATCTTCTCTGTAGTCATGCATACCAACTCTGGTCCCAATAATGTTGCTTCACCCACCTCGTCCCTGCATACTGGAGAACAACATTTTCTTTATACAACGCCTCGAATGGAGCCACACCTATGCTCGCTTGATAACTGTTGTTGTAGGAGAATTCCACTAATGGTAGGTACTTATCCCAACTCCCTTTGAGATCTAGGACAAAAAGTCTTAATAGATCTTCAAGAGTTTGAATAGTCCTCTCTAATTGTCCGTCCGTTTGAGGATGGTATGCTGAACTAAATCGTAAATCCGTGCCCATAGCTTTCTGCAAGCTAACCCAAAATCGTGAACTGAATCTTGGGTCACGATCCGAAACTATGGGTACTGGCATGCCATGTAATCTCACAATCTCGTTCACATACATACTAGCAAGACGTTCAAGGGAATAAGTCTCACGTATCGGTAAGAAATGAGCAGACTTGGTTAATCTATCAATAATAACCCAAATCACATCTAGACCTTGAGAACCCTTGGGAAGACCCGTAACAAAATGCATAGTAATGTGTTCCCACTTCTATTTCAGAATCTCAAGTGGTTGCAATGGACCCTTTGGTACTTGATGCTCCGCTTTTACACGTTGACAAGTTAAACACCTCGAGATAAACTCCGCGATCTCTCTTTTCATATTGCTCCACCAAAATGTATGTCGAAGATCGTGATACATTTTGGTACTCCAAGGATGGATTGTAAACGGTGTGTTGTGTGCCTCCATCATTATTCTATGCTTCAAGTCAAAATCGTTAGGAACACAAAGTCTGGAGTTGACTCGAAGTATTTTTTCTTCATCGATTCTTGCTTATGGAATAGCACCTTCTTGCATTTTCTTCTTCATACGCATCAGCTCTATGTCTGTAGCTTGAGCAGCTTTAACTTTATCGATTAAAGTCGGTTCTACTCGTATATTTGATATCATAATGTGGGTACTTGGAGCCTTCATCTCTATCTCCAGCCTTTGCAAGTCATATAAAATGGGCCTTTGTGTTAACAACATTGCACTCGTACCCGCATATGATCTTCTACTCAATGCGTTAGCTACTACGTTTGCTTTTCCAGGATGATATTGGATGGTATGATCGTAATCTTTCAACAGCTCGAGCCAACGTCGCTGCCGCATGTTGAGTTCCTTTTGGGTGAAGAAATTTTTGAGGCTTTTATGATCTGTATATATCTCCACTTTCTCCCCATATAGGTAGTGTCTCCAGATCTTTAACGTAAAAACGACTGCTGCCAACTCCAAATCATGAGTAGGATAATTCCTCTCATATTCTTTGAGTTGTCGCGAGGCATAGGCTATGACTTTCCCATGTTGCATGAGAACACATCCTAACCCTTTGCCTGAAGCATCGCTGTAGATAACAAATCCATCTGAACCAGATGGTATTGTCAGAACAGGTGCCGAAATGAGTCTCCTTTTGAGCTCTTGGAAACTCTTATCGCATTCCTCACTCCATACGAATTTTGTATCTTTCCGAGTCAGCTGAGTTAACGGAGTAGCGATTCGAGAAAATCCTTCCACAAATCTCCGATAATAACCAGCTAAGCCCAGAAAGCTACGTACTTCGGTTACCGACTTCGGTTGCTCCCAACTTTGTATGGCCTTAATCTTCGTCGGGTCGATAGATACTCCATATTTTGACACCACGTGCCCAAGGAATGCTACTTCCTCAAGCCAGAACTCGTATTTCTTCAGTTTGGCATATAGCTTGTTTTCACGAAGCCTTTGCAATACCAGCTTCAAATGGCGCTCATGATCTTCACGGCTTTTGGAATAGATGAGGATGTCATCAATAAAGACAACAACGAACTGATCTAAATATTCTTTGAATACACGGTTCATCATATCCATGAAAGCAGCTGGAGCATTAGTCAATCCAAAAGATATTACTAAGAATTCATAATGCCCGTACCGAGTTCTGAAGCCAGTCTTTGGAATATCCTCAGTTTTAATCTTCAGCTAATGATATCCAGAACGAAGATCGATCTTTGAAAAGAATTGTGCTCCTTGCAATTGGTTAAATAGGTCATCAATGCGAGGTAGCGGATACCTATTCTTGATAGTGACATGATTCAATTCTCGATAGTCGATACAAAGTCGCATACTCCCGTCTTTCTTCTTTACGAATAACACAAGAGCACCCCAAGGAGATGTACTAGGACGAATAAAACCGATGTCCAACAACTCCTGTAGTTGGACTTTTAACTCCTGAAGTTCAATAGGAGCCATTCGATATGGGATTTTAGAAATGGGCTTTGTACCAGGTTCAAGGTCAATAAAGAATTCAACTTCACATTCTGGGGGTAGACCAGGAAGTTCTTCAGGAAATACATCTAGAAATTCTCTAACAATAGAAATATTATTCAAATCTGACTTGTCTTTGTTCAAATCCATAACATGGGCTAAGAAAGCTTGACATCCGTTTTTCAATAAACGAATAGCTTTGTCGCTTGATATGACAGTGATTGATTTTAGTGGTTTAGTAGTTTGAATTCGTATGACAGGTTGGTTAGGAATCTGAAAACTAACAACCTTACGAAAATAATCAATTTTAGCATGATGAGTGGTTAACCAATCAATTCCTAAAATCACATCAAAAGTAAGTATCTTTAAAGAGATAAGATCAACAGGTAATGTGATAGTGCCAACTTGGATCATGCAAGATTTATAAACTGTAGATGTAACGAAGGTTTCACCCAACGGAGTTTCAACAGATAAGTCAAAGTCCAATTTCTCCGGAGTCAAGTTTAAACGTTGAGCACAAGCAGGAGAGATAAAAGAATGGGTAGAACAGGTATCTAGTAAAGTATAAACTTCGCAAGAATTCAAGATTAGCTTACTCGTGATCACCTCGTTCAGGTTTCTCGCGTTTTGGCTAGTCACGACAAACGCTCTTCCAGGAACCGCTGATTTTGACTTATTCGGGACAGCTTTTGGAGTCACCATCCCCTCTGAACTTGGTTTTCCTACAGAACACTCTCGAGCTATATGACCCTCCTTTCCATAGTTATAACATACCTTGGATTGTTGTGGGCAGTTTGGGCTGATATATCCCTCTTTCCCACATTTGTGACATGCGACCGGTGGTCGTTCTTCTCCCCTAGAAACAGTTGATGTTTGTGCTGACGTCTTCACGTTATCATTGTTGTACCTTCTCTTCTTGAAATCTCCTCCCGACTCGCTCATTTTATTATCACGGCCACGATTACCACCAGAGTGGTTACCGCTTTTGTCCGAATGTTTTCCTCCCTGCTGGTTTTCATTGCTTCGATGACTGCTGCCACCGGTATGACCCTGGTTGTGGTCCCTCGGTTGCACATACTCATTATCTCGCTCTAATAATTGAGCCCTGTTTACAACATCTGAATATAAAGAAAATTTATGAGAGATAAGATATTGTCGAATCTCGGGTTTTAGACCTCTCAGAAACATCCTTGTCATTCGTTCCTCATTTTCGACCAAATGAGGTGCAAATCTGATAACTCTGGGACACCGTCATGTTTTATTGTTCCGGTCTGATAAACTCCACCTCCTTCGTATGACGAATACTTTCAGAAAAGTACTTGTCATTGAACAGTTTTTAAAATGTTTCCCAGGACATGTTGAGTGCGTCAGGCTCGGTACGCTTCACAGACTCTCACCAGTAGTCTGCCTCACCGCGGAACATAAAGGTGGTGAATGGAACCTTCTGTTCCTCCGTGCATCCCAAGACATCGAATATCTTGGTAATTTACTTGACCCACGTTTCTGCCATGATCGGATCCGGCTTTCCCTTAAATTCTGGTGGTCCCAATTCTTTGAACTGCTTGGCTGTGACAAACTTCGCGTTGTTATCATTTCCACCTGTATTCTGCACACGAGTCTCCCTCGTCTGATTTTGCATGAACTGCAAAAAGCTCCTAAACATTCCATCATTCATCGTTTGCTCGGTAACGTTGTTTACATGAGGAATATTGCCTTCCTGTTGCACGTTCCACTGGGTGGTGATCAAAGGTGTCTCCACGGTCTGATTTACTCTATTATTAACGTTCTCAGCTGCCATTCTTAAATACTGCCATAAAACAAGGGTTAATAGTCATGTCATATATTATCCCTATACTCTGACCGACCAAATAAACTTAGTCAGATCATACTAGCGAAGGAATTTCCCGTCTCTCCCCTCCTAGTTTTTGTCTCACATCTCCCCCAAAATAGGTATACATCACCCATTCTGAGTCGCCAAATACATGGTACAGAAAGCAAACTACAACTTTAATAATATAATTGTCGTGCAAAATACGACAACACATATTGTGAGTTTAAATATAAATATTGTCTCTAGACAATATCCACACTGAAATAAGTCCTCAATACAATTATTCAAACACTATTTTACAGAAATAGTGAGAACTGCTAAAACATCTTTCTAGAACCATCACTCCATACCCCGAATAGATCCTGCTATGTTCTCACCTCCTGAGAAGAAAAATAGAACAAAAAGGAAAAGGGTGAGCTCAACTAGCCCAGTAAAGAATATTATGACTAAGATAATATACAACAAATTATCATTAGTATTCAACAGGGAAAAATGTTATAGAATATAATCGACAACAAGTTTTAGATCAACAACTGCAGCGAAAACAGCAAACCATTAGAAGAGTCAAGTAGAGAAAGAATTCTACTATCTTCTAAGATTTAAAAGTCCATCATCAATATTTTATCCCTGCAACATCAATTAATAATCATCTTTATCCAAATATTCATCTTTGCACTACAGGCCAAAGATATTCATTTGTATCACCTGTCAGTCATGTTCATCTCAACACCTGTTCATCTTTGTACTACAGGCCAAAGATATTCATCAAGTAATCATACATCTTTGCACTACAGGCCAAAGATATTCAGTAATATCATCATTTAGGACTGAGGATGATGAAAAATATCTTAAAGAGAACGAATCCAGTGAGACAGAAGGACAAATAGTAGGGATTCGTATAACAGTTTATCCAAGATCAATAATACTTCATAATAATCAATTGTGAAGCAGAATTAAAAAATAAAGATCAAAACATGGATACAATCAAAGATAGTAACCATAATAGACATCTTGGACAAAAAGGGAAAATTTTATTTTTTAGTAAATAGTGTCGTATTCGTGAATAGTGCCGTATACGTGAATAGTAATGTATACGCGAATAATAACCCCGAAACAAAAAGTTCCAAATTTGATAAAAAGTTCATATCAATATTTCAGCATAATGATATTGAAGAAAATAATATCATTAAGAAGAAAATAATATCCCTTACCTCAAAATATCAGTACTTCTGGTCGGAATACCGGTATAAGGCTGAAAGAACTTGCTCTGATGAATAGAAACTCTCAAAGTATCCAAATACTCACAAAATACACTCAATAATCTAGAGAGAGAAAGAGAGAAAACTTATTTCTGGTGTGATTTTCAATTCTAACTTAGCCCTTTATTTATAGGAAAATGTTAGCACGCCGAAGCAGACTTAACCTGCAACCTGATGGCTTTACCTGCTACTATTCCCACCCACCACATTTGAATAAAAATCTCAACACATTTCTTCACCAACCAAGAGTGGGGCCCACCAATTCTAGAATTTTCTACCAAAATGATTAACTCCGAAAATTCAACAATTTCTGAACCAATCATCTCGTAAAATTCATAATAATTCATACGTTCATTTTTAACGGTTCAAAATTTATGGACATATACTCAACTTATATATGTATAACATATCCAAAAATTATCACGATCCAACGGTCGGATTAAAAATTATAACCCCCGCAAAATATCTCAAAAACCTTGATTTTTAATACCTCCATTCCGACAAAAATACTGATAAAAACCTCAACATTAACTCCTTCATTTTTAACCACAAAAATATATCCCTCATTTATATCCACATAAAATAAATATTTCCTTATCATATGAATCAATAATTAATTATTCACAAATAATATTACAGAATCACATTTATGACAACCAGGCCGTTCTTAGGAAAGAAGGGGCTTTCCAATAAGGATTTCTCTTTACTGGCGCACAATTAGATGACCAAACCTCTCCTTAGACAGAACTTTCTAGACATTGCCAATAATGTTATCTAATAATATTATTCAAATAATATGAATTATTGATCTGATAAAGGAAAATACTGTGCAGCAACAATAATATAAAATATCAACGCAGCAATTATTGAATCAATAAAATAAAATATTGAACAATAACTACTGTAACAATTATTGAGTAGTGCCTTCTTACGTAAGAATCAATAATTGGTGCAATATTGTGTGCTACTGTATTTTAACCACCAGGTATTCCAACAGTATTAAAGGTAACAACTACGCCGTTATTTATAAACAACTTATACTTGTCATTTTCTTCATCCAATCGCTTTCTGTTATGGGGCCCACACAAGGCTGCGCCGTCGTACGAATATTCCCCGACAGCAAGAATATTCCACGACTAAACGAATATTCCCCGACAAAATAAACATTTTATAACCACTTGCTTATTTTGTAAAATTTGCACATTTCACCCATAACCAAAGTATTATATCAAATTAACCCCTTATTATTCACAATAATATTTAGAGAAAATTTTATTTTATTCATTAATAAGCTGGGGTCTTACATTATGACAATGTAAATTATTCTATTTTTCGTTGTGTTAGATTTTGATTTATTATTAGAGATAGCACGTGACGAACCAAATTTGAGATATGAGTGTCTAAATTTGGGGGCATCACAGACTATGTAAGCCAAATACCCTACACAGCCTTATCTCAATAACTTCTTGACTTGCATCATCGTCAGATAACTCGCTTGTCTAGGTGACTTGCTGCCATAGAAAACTACATTTGACGGAGTCATAAGGTTTACACACTTCCTTTGGCAATCAATTATCGCCCCGTAATTGAATAACCAATCCATTCCCAATCGGATTATCCAGAAATTAAGTTTAAAGAACTAGTTATTAATAAAATGAATTTTTATTAATACTATTTTGTGTTATGCATTTATTAATCGTTCTAGAACCTAGGATAATTATAATACGGGAGGATTCTGGTTAATAGCTGGACTAAACGAGTAAGAATTTTCAAGATGAAAATTAAATTTTTTCGGGAATAAAAATATTTCTAAGAAAAAGACGAAATATGTACTATTCACCTGACGAAGCCTAAGGGTTAGGGTTTGAATAACCTAAGCCTTTCTGAGAGTTCGGTATGTCAAAATGACATTCTGTCGAAAAATTTGACGATAATATATCATGAAAAGTTAAGTAAGCCGATAAAAGTTTTTCTTAAAAAACGTGCAAAAATCATAAAAAAACGACGAAAAGTATTGTTATGTTCTTTTCATTCGTTTAGCTACGTTAGGGGAAAACGTGAAGGAAAACGGTTAATATCAAAAAGTGTTTTTCAATTTTTTGGAGCTCTAAAGAATGCATAAAAGTTAAACTGTAGAGGAAAGACGAAATATCAAAAAATATTTAGATTCCGAGAATCGCAGTTTTTAAAATTGTCCGATGAATTCCGCAAGACGGAAGCACGAAGCTTCCAAGAGAAGTTTCGTGAATAGTAAGGAGGTTAGTTAAGGAGGTGGGAATAATAATTTAGAGGCAAAATGACTATTTTGCCCCTAGCTTTGAAAATATATAAAAGAGAAGTGTTAGTTAATTTCTTTAAAATCAACCGACACTTTGAGAGAGAGAGAAAGCTTGAGAGCTTGGAGGAGAAGGCGAAGGAAGAGAAAAAGCATAGATGCTCGGATCGAAGAAGATCGAGAAATAAAAAAGCTTGTAAATCGCCGACTTTGTCTAGAGGAAGGAGAATAGAGAAGAAAGGTATTAAAAAACCTAACCTTGAAGTTAATTATCTTTAAGATGTATATGTTTAAAACATAGCTTAATAAGAATAAGAAGTAAGAGATGTTAAGAATGAGTTCATATGGTTGAAATCAAGACAAAACGAAGAAATAAGAATTAGAAGTTTATTTTATAAATTTCTTATGGAAGTATAAGTTTCATAATAAATTTGAACGATTTGAATGAATCATATGAACGATTCGGTGAAAGAAGTAAAGAATGGTGTTTTATAACATCAAATTCCAAGAAAAAGTAAAATCGTAATCAAAATATCGATTAAAAATGAAAAATGAACGAAGAACGCGAAGAATACAAAGAACGTTGTTGATGGACAAATTTAAAACTATCATAGTATAACTTGTTATTAATGGACAAGTTCAAAACTATCTCGTATAAGTTAGTTTCTTATTGCTTGGTTAGGAACGGTAGAAACGTTCATGAAGAACGGATTGAACTTAGCTATAACGAAGTTATGGCAAAATTTTGTAAAAGACGAACGAGAAGTAGAAAGTATGTAAATGAAACTGAATGTGTAGGGTTTCATAAAAATGTAAGAAAACGTGAGTCATGGACTCAAGAATGAACGAGTTCCGAGTTCGGATGACCGAATTACGGACGAACGAGCGAAGAACGTTAATAACTTAAAACAAACGAATGATGAAGATTAAGCCAATTGAAGGACATGTTAATGGATTCAAAATGAATTTCTGTCTGAGGGAAGTTAAATTACGTAAGATAAGGAAGAGAATGGCTTTGGAACTACCTCGTTCTGAGTTGTAACGAAGAAGTTGTGAGATTTTAAAAGTAAGCGTCTCAAACATTTTCCAAGACTTAGAAAAATTTTGGAAATTTTAAGCTTGGCGCTGCAGCGCCAGTTAAGCCTTGGGAGGCAGAACCGCAGCACCAACTCGGGCCATCAGGTACTACATAGTCGCGCTGCAGCGCGAGTAGAAAGGAGGGAACCGGCGCCGCAGCGCCAGTGCAGAGCGAAGCCAAGTGAGGAGAGTTTAACTGCTCAACTCCTGGGGGAAAGTGTACGGATAGATAATGAACATGTAGTTCACGTAATGTAACACTTAAACAAGTGATATAAACCTTTAATGAAGGTTGAACGGAAAGATTGAACGAGATTAAAAGACGAAGAATGTAATAAATGTAAACGCAATGCAGTTGCGATAAACGATCGATCTTAGTATACAACGAACAGTATAGCTTCGACATTAAGAAAGAATAATGAACATGGGATTCATGTAATGGATAACAAATGAAAATAATTAAAACCTTGGGTAAAGGTTGAACGAGAGACTAAGAGATGAATAATGTGAACGCTGAATACGTAAACGATCCTCATGAATTATATTCGCATCGGACGAACGTTCTAAGTATACATTGGTTGTATGACTTAGACGTTGATGAAAGTAGTATGTAAGATATGAATTATCAAGAAAGTCGTATCGATCGGTAATAAGATTAATGAAAATCCGAATATGAGCCGGATAGAGAATGTTATAATGAAGTAAGCGTTAAACAATTTAGCCGACGTAAGGGTTGAGTGTACGAGAATATTAAATGGGTATAACCTACACGATGTATATGGTTTGACCGTAAGATAATGAAGACAATGATGTATAACATTAAGAAGTCAAGTTAATGATTATAACTTGGATAACGTTCCGAGTCGCATGAACCGGACGTTGTAAGATATGAATAAGGTAATGTAAAATGTTAAAGGCTATGAAAGCATAGTATTGACATTGAATGATCGTTCTAAGTATACAAAAGACTATATAAATTAAACGATAAGGAATGAATCCTGAGGTATGGCAGTTAGTTGCTAGAAAGCCATAAGGACTGAGAAATTGACTTAATGAACATTACAGTTTAATGGTTCGGATAAGTTAAGATAAAGTTTAGGTTGTGGTACAATCATAATCTTTGATGGTTGACATATGGGAGCTTGGCTAAACAATTCCTTAAGAGAGCGGAGGTAAATACGAAATTGACAACCGATCTAACTCATTGTGAAAGACAGTGTAGATGAGACGGGAACTTATTTGTTGGTTATTTGCGGGAAACCACTCAGAGTACCATATGTACTATAAGCAGAGACGCGATGTGTACTGAGTCCTAGAAGAGTTATAAGAAGAAGATAAGAATATAAATCATCAAAGATGACGATCGTATGAGTAAGACATCTACGTATATCATGAAGCCGTAAACCGATAAAGAAAGTTGGTCGCGTAAACTTAGATTATAAGAACGCGAACCCTAAGAAGTAAAGTTAACTAAACCATTGTGTAAGTCAAGTATATGACTAATTAGTGTATGTTTTATTTCCTTATGTGTTATATAGGAATTTGAATGAGCAGTTTAGCATAAGCTATAGCTGTGCGTAAGGCAAGTTTCCTAACTTCATTCATATTTTACATGAATGCTAGTTTCTTAAACTTCTCAAATGTTGAACTTGAGAAGTTTTGTCTATGTGCAAATGTATGATATTTGTACAAGGTATTAGAATGTATGAGGCATTGTGCCATAATTTGAACACTTCGGTGTTTCTATGAGATGAACTATTCTGTGATTGAATTGTTCAATATGAGAATGTTCTATTTTTACATGAAACGTTATTGTTAAGTCTTGCTAATGATTCTAGTTAGACAGGATGTGTATGGAAAAGGTAGAAGAATGAAAGTACTTCAAAGTGAATGTGACTAATGTTTTAAAATGATAGGAATCAGAGTTTATTCCTATTATTCAAGCTGCTTCATAACCTTTGTTCGGTTATTGAAGTCTTGAAAGAATGTTTGAATTCTTGAAGTTGTTTATTCAACTGCTATGACTTGTTGGGCAATTGAATGCTCACACTTACTTTAAATGAAAAATATTTTCAGCGTACGAGGTTATAAAGAATTTAAGGATCCCGCAAAAATCAAGCTGATCGGTATCTAGACGAAGTGTCATTCAGTATGTGAATGAGAATGAAGATTAAGTGAAGACTTGTATTGAAGAATAGTTTAATTGAACAATAGATTAGTTTAATAAATTGTTATGTATCCTTAGTGGCGGATGAAAGTCACTCTTGTAAGGTGTAAAGAATGATATAATTATCATTTTTTATAATGAACGAGGTTATAAAGTAATAGATCCTGAGATTTGAGAATGTTTGTTGTTATATTTACTATATAATGATGTATGTTTGGAAGAAGATGTACTCGTGATGCACGAAATTCGGGTGTGAAGATAGACCGGATTTCGGGGCGTGACAAATTTAGAGTTCAATATGCTCATCAACTAAGGATTAGTTGAATTGATAAAATTTGATATCATTTGAAAGATCGATATCCATATAACATTTCGAAGGGGTACTTAAGCAGTGGTAGGACAATAATGAATCATATGGGATTAAACAACATATACATCAAAGTTATGCTTCCAAAAGGAATTAGAAATCTTAATTAGAATAAGGACATCGAACACTATAAAAAAAACCTTGCTTGATCAACAATAAGCTAAGGTTATATTCTATCTCAATGAAATAAGATTAAGAAACTTGTGTAACAATACTAGGTTAAGAATAGGAAACTTGCGTAATTTATAAACAAGATAGGGTGATGAGTGGGTTTTATACTTACGAATCGGGTTCCCATTTGGACTTAAACAGTGTGTAATCGAGTTATTTCTATACAGTTTTACTTGTTTTGTGTTTGTTTTGTGTTTAGGTTGCATTACGTGTAAGTTGTAGTACATTGGTGGCGTTGCGGTGGGAAAGCAGCATTCAAAAGTAAAGGATCACATTCTACAGTCTTAACCCCCGCCGGGGTGGGCCCTATAAAGAAGAAAACCCCCGTCGGGGCGGGGGTGTACGTGGTAGCCAGAACCAAGACCCTGCCAGGGTGGGCTATTACAAGTCAAAAACCCCCGCCAGGGTGGGGGTATGCTGATAGAAGAAGAGTTTGAATGCACTTTGAACATTGATACGACTTGGACTGAAAGACTTTGGCTTTGATTGGGAATGGATTGTGGTCATTTTTACTTGCTATTACATGACTTATGCCTGAGATTAGACAGACTTGAATCATACACCAATCAATTACACTTTTGAGCCCTAATTTCACTGAAGATTTGGAGGAGGAGAGCAAGGAATCAAGATTCATGAAAATTGCATATTTGAGTAGGGATAAGGGTGGTGTGTTACTATTCTTAGTCTTTCAATTCAGTTTCTATAAATTGGGATGATGAATTTCTTTATCTTTTCAGTTTTTAATGCATTCATGATGACCTAAATTACTTATTAGGCTTCCAATGGATCTTTAATGTGAAACAATGATTGTCATGCTTTAATTTCAGTTTATATATTGTGATTTGTACTTAATTTATGAATTGCTTGATCACCAATTTTATGTGGATTTGTATGAACTCGAGAGATGGTGTATGAATCTAGACCTAGTCATAATAGCATGTGTTCATGATTTATGTGTTTTGATGGAATTCTTGATGTATGCTTAGGATAGAGATATACCTAACATCGCATGTAATCGTGTAAGAACTTAGACTTTAAACCTTATTTGATTTTATTTCACATAGAGATATAGTGAATTAGTTAATTAGGGTGTTTGGCTTAATTATATCAACTGTGGATTTAAGTTAATATGGGGTTAGTGAATTAAGAGATGGCTAATTCTACCATAGTGTTCTTAATTAATGAATTGAGATAGTTAATTAAATTGAAAAGAAGTATGATAATCAAAGTGAAACTTTAAGTGAAATTATAAGCTTAATTCTCCATAATCTTATTAAAATTTGTGGTAAATAGTTGAATTGATTTATTTTGATTTTTAGTTTATCAGTTTTTATTAATTATACTCATTAATTCAATTAGTTTAATAAAAATGGAATAATATAAAGCTTGTAATTGATTGATTAAAATTCATACTTGTCTCTGTGGGAACAATACTCTATTCATTATTATATTACTTGTTGATCATGTATATTTGCGTGTATAGCTTGATTTAAAATATACCCAACATATGGATATTGAACTTGCTCAAAGAAAGTTTAGGGTTAGAGAACTTGCCTCATGCTATACAACTATAACTTGATTCACATATATCTTATACACATGTCATTTAAAACAGTAACACAATTAGTTACCACGTGATCACGTTACATGATTAAATATCTATTTCATGTAACTTACAACCTTTAGTCTTAGGTTTAATCACATGATAAAACCACACTTCTAATTTTCATCAATTTCAATTGTTGCATAACTCGTTAATTACTAATTAAAATATTCATATTTGATATTATAACAACACCACAATCTGTTCTTTTATCATATAACATGATTAATCATATTTTATAATCATAAGATCATGTTACAATGGCATTTACAGGATTATATATTAAAAATCGCATTTCTAGGCAAAACTGCCAACTGGCGCTGTAGCGCCCAAGTTTGCACTGAGGACTAGTGTTGCAGCGCTAGTCTGGCACTGCCACGTTCAACACAGGGCCTGGATAGGCGCTGTCGCGTTGTGCCAGTGCTACAGCGCTGGAACTGTGCTCTTGACAGGCGCTACAGCGCCTCGACACAGTTCCAGGTCGGTCCAATTCGCGAAGAGCACAAAACAAAGCCAAATAATCCTATTTTCATCAATATAATAGTGAAATAATTATACCCATACACCACAAATTATATATAATCATTACCCAACATACCAAGCTTGATTTTAACCACATAAACAACAAATTAAAACCTTTAAATGTCATTGTTTTTGCTATTTCTTCACTCTTAGACATTTTTAGTAAAATTAAACACTGTAAATCTGTTTTACAACCAAAACAGTCCATTTAAATCACATTTTGTTTGTTTCTTCATTTATTTACACAATCAATAATCAATTTACACATTAAAATATGAATTGATAAATAATTTTAGTATTAAACAAGCCTTATACATAAATACTGCACTATAATTCACTATAAACATGATTTCTTCTTATTTATTATGTTTTCATGGATTAATTAGCTCTAAATCATATACAAATCACATAAAAATAGTTTATATACACAAATTAACATATGTAAGCCATATATTCAACAATTATCATCAAAATCAAATTACAGAGAAATAAAAGTAAATTTTTCTATAAAGAACAATGAAGAGTGTAAAGTGATAATTTAAAGTTAGATTAGTACCTTCAAGTTCTTGTTTAGCCAACAAAGATGATAGCAACCTCCTTTGATTTTCTTAAGCTCATAAAGAACTCTTCTCTTCTTCCTTCTTTCGTTTCTCTCTATTTTTCTTCTGTCTTCTCTCTATATTATACATAACTTATAAAAACTGATGTATAATATAAACGTATAACATATAATACATATTAATATATAATATAACTGATGTAAGTTACTCTCTTTTTTTAAACTCAAAAGCCACTAAGGCTTGTTTGGCAAAAAACTAAATTAAAATAGGAATTCAAAAACCTTAAGGCTTTGTTTGGTAGAAACAGAATTAAACTCCTCTTACTTTATTTTAATAATTCATTTACTATATAGTTTAATTGTCACACTTTATTTAATTAAATTCTAATATTCAAATTCAATTACATTAAAGTAATCATCAACTTATTAAATCAAATTGCCATATAAATCAAATTGCTACATAATTATAATTTTTATTATAAATTATAATTTTATTTAATAAATTAGTAAATCTCTAATTTAATTATTAAATTAAATTAGAATACTATTATAATTATTCAACAATTCATTGAATCAATACCAACTCTCTAATTAAATTAGAATACTACCATTATATAATATAATGATTTGTTAACAATTCATCAAATTAACTCATTAAATTCAAACCTCAAGTAACAAAATTACCAAACATCAACTTAATTAATATATTTCACTTAATTAAATAAAGCCACAACAATCCATGAATTATTTATTTAATAAATAAATAAATTAATTAAATATTTATTTAACCAATAAACACATCAACTAAAATAGTTATTTAATTCAATAAATATTTTAAATTACATATAAAAATTCGCAATCGTTACATCTATCATGGCAAACTCCAAGAGATGTCTTATGTTGATGAGCCAATGAGTGAAACTCTCTAAAATGTCCCCAAAGACACCTAAAAAGAGAGATCGCATGTGTCACTATCATGTATGAAATTAAATGTATGAGACATGATGTTGATCAATTAATTTTGGAGAAGTGGTAAGACAGTGAAAAATATCCTAAAAGTACTTAATCGGAACTAAGGATATGTTAATGAATTATGGTGGGTCTAAAAACACGAGAGGGCTATATAGACTCAAGTTTTTAAGACTGACAAAAACGATAACAAATCCACTTGAGGGTAATGTGGTTATCTTGAACAATGGTGTAGTGAATTGAAAAGGTTCTAAGCTGCAAATAGTTGTTGAATTAGTAATAAAGACATAGTATATAGCTGTAAATGAAGCTGTAAAGTTGGTTGTTTGGATGGAAAGTTCATTATAGAACTAGGAATAGTTCCTAAGTCTCATCTGGGATCCAAATATATGTTGTGACATGCACTTTCATTTGATTAGAGAAATCGTTGAAAGAGAAGAAGTCACTATAGAGATAGTGGACTCTCAAGAACAACATTGCAGATCCATTACTAAAGCTTTAACTCAATAACAGTTTGATTATCACTTAGAGAAGATGAGTATTAGATACCATGGCTATTGACTTTAGTACAAATAGGAGTTTAAAGTAGTATGCATAAATGCCAATTATATTTGATATAATGTAGCATATAGTTTGTAATCTTATTTATTTATTAATAAAATAATTCATTTATTGAAGGAATTTTATTTTATCTACATGGTGCTACTATTTTATATATGACAAACCTATAGTTTTAAACAATACTTTTAGAATCATGATGATCATCATGCTAATGAGATCTAAATTCTTATATAGCCTAAAACTAAAAATGCTCCCAATCGTTAGATTACTAAAAAGGGGATTAGTGAATCCGGATAGATTGATACATGCATTGCTTGCTCTTAGGAGGAGGATGATTGATCTCATAATCATTTGTGTGGACACACTAAAGCAATTAAGTAAGTGCTTATTGGAGAATAAGTTCTGTGACACCCCCAAATCTGGGTTACCTGACCCCCGAGTTTGGTGCTCACGATCCACAATATAATAACATCTAACTACCCATTCATTGATGAATATAAACTTACATAACATTAATTAATAGGTTAACATTATCATCCTAGGTCATCTAACCTTAACATTACAAACTTACCCTTTAGTTATACAAAAAGGATTTACAAAACAACATATTAATAATGTTCTTCATATTACTACTCCAGTACTATGTCTTTGCCTTTGTTTTTCTTAGACCCACTGGCCTATTCGTTCCTAGCTAAAATATTTTATTTAGCAAGGGTGAGCAACAAATTTACCCAGCAAGTTAGGATATACAATGAATGTACAAGAATCAATAAAAACAGACAATCTATTTTTATAGAATAACACCAAAGTTCGGGGAACTTTGAAATAGATGAACAAATCTTTAATAACTAGCAAGTCGTCTCACATTCTATGCAAAATAATAATATGATAATGAAAGAGTACAACACTTTCAAAGTTTTTACGATATTCTAATGAGTAATCAAGAATTAATTCTATAAAATAACAAAATGGAATATTTTCCAGATTTATGCTGAGCGATCCCTTGGATCTTGAACTTCTCTTCTCGAGTAACTATCAAAAATTTGACTTTGATATACCCAGGTGTATCAGATAACCATGAAGATTGAATCATACCCCTCTGCAAGTACTTAGAACGGCCAACTCCTTCTACCCTATATTATGCATAATACTTACACGCGCGCAAATGCCGAATATATGACCAAAAATGTTCCCTTTATATAAAAGGTTGTTTTTCTCAGTCTTATAATTAAAGTTTGATTTATAACAACGAAATATAATGATTTCAATATCTAATCACTTCTCGATCTAGTCGAAATATTTGGCATCGATCTATCAATAATAATTGAATTCTCTTCTCGAACCTATCAAGTTCTAATAAATATTCGTCTAGCCAAAATAATTAGTTAAGACATTGCTCAATACGACTCTACAATAAACATAAATCAACTGTACTATTTACAATTAATAATAACTTCTACGGATGTGAATAACCAATAACAGTTATTCCCTAATCATATTCTCAAAATTAATAATGCAATTTGAATTGATAAACATGCACTAACTGCGAATAATCAACAATAATTCTCAGACGTGGTCTAATTAACAATAATTAACCACCATAATATTTAAAAGTATAACTCAAGGTTGAGTTAAGAAAACTTGCCTTCCGCGTTTATTACTGCTACACAATATACTTAACTGCGTTCACAAGACTTATAATCACAATATCGGTCTTACAATTAGAACAATTAAATCACAACACATAACACTGTAATTTACAGTAAGTCTTTCTCCTAGGCACATTACCACATAGCCACATTAGTGTTTATAACCTATATAAACACTTATCAAGTCTAACTAGTTCGGTCTGGTTGGACTTCGATCTGATTTCGGTGTCTTGGTCACCCTATCCGACAATTAACACATTTATTGTCAATTAAACTCAGTCTCAAAGCTTTAATATTATTTTAGATAAATCATATATCATTTATAATATTTCTCAGAAGTTTTTAATAATTTATAAACAATTATTATAATTTATAATAATTTTTTAAACACTGAAATTATTTTTAAATGATTTAAATACTAATTAATTCCATCATCATTAATATTTAATAATATTAAAATATTAATGACGTACTTGTCAAAATATTAAAGTTATTTTTAATAACTTAAAATATTTTTAAATCATCAATATTCTACTTAAATGATTTTTAAAATAATTAAGATCATTTTTAAACCATCACCATTAATATTTAAATATTAAAGAATTTATCATAAAAATATTAAAAGTCATTAATTATATCTTAAAATATTTTTAAATCATTTTTCTCATTTTTAAATCAATAAAAATCATTTTTAATTCATTTATTTAATATAATAATTAAATAAATCTAATATCATTAATATTAATCTATTAATTAGAATTCTTCAAAAATATAGAAAATTACATTTTATAATTCAAAATATTTTTAAACACTTTATTCTCATTTAAAATAATTTTTATTATATTAAAATCATTTTTTTCTAATTTATTTAGTACACTAATTAAATGAATTAAATATTATTAATATTCAAATAATTATAAATATTAATTAAAAAGTATCCCAAATAATTAAAAGTTATTTTTCAGAATTTAAAATAATTTTTAAAACTATTTTTGTAATTTTTAGAATGTATTTTTAATTTTTAATTAATTTTCAAAAAATCAGAAATTAAAAATATTAGAAACCGTCGCTATAGCCTATAGCGACACTAAGCGTCGTTGTTGGTGTTCTTGAGCCTCAAGAACACTGACAGCTCAGTTAGCAACATGTTAAGTTTGACCGCTTGTAATTCTCTGTTAAATTTGTTTCTAGGCTAACTTATGGTTCAGTCTTGTAGTACACGTGTAGTACTACAACTATCAATCATCAACTTGGTCATATCACATTTCAGAAGCAAGATCTGAAGCCCCAAAGAAGCTGTCAGAAGCTTTTAGGCTTTTTGGGTTACCCAGAAACCCAAACAGCTTCGACTGCCTACTTTGTGGTTCGATTTGCTTCTAGTTCTGGTCATCATATACATGTTATTATGGTTCATACCTGTAGTACACATGGCAAGGAACAACTACATAACATGATCACAGTCTAACAATAACAGAATAACAATTTATGACTCGGTCAAACTATGACAAAAACTCAGTTCATCCGCTTTCTAGATTTTTCTAGAAACGCTAAATCAGTACGAGTGGCCTAATTTGACCACCTATTACACCCGATCTGTTGATGTTTTAAAGGATCTTAAGGCATGGGTCTACAGTCCAAACAACAGACTACAAATATATCACAACAACATCAATAAAACACTTAATACCAGACAAATCTGGACGTTACAAGATCTTATCAGACCCGACTTAAGGATTTCTGGGTTACCCAGAAATCGCCCGATCAAGCTTGGTCAACGGGTTTTGACCGATTATAACTTTCAATCTGGACATGGAATGGCTGTGATTCCACTTCCAGATCAAAGAGCTCATGTCAGACTATGAATCTCAACCATAAAACAAGAAAAATCATAAATATACAATAATCTGTGGCTCCTGACATTAGCTTGTCAGACCACAAATTATGTTCTTGGACAGTTTTTGAAAAACATCATTTTTACCCACTTTGATGCTATGGATCTATGATAGATCATCATAGATCATCATAAAACATCCTTTAGCAAGATTCTAAACACATAAACACAAATTTTTTCTTAGCATTTAAGATCAAAAGGGCTTAGGCTTTATACATTTCTCTAGTCCAATCTTTGATCCTTGATCTCCAATCTGATCTAGGTGTTTTAGAGGGTTATTATATGACTGAAACACTTAACAATTTTGAAGGTTTGGAGAGAGAGAGAGAGTAGGTTGAGTGTAAGATGGCAAATGAGCAATTTTGTGGACTTTCTCTCTCTCAAATCTATATATATCATGATGTATTGTATATGGCTGATGGATTGAACTGATTGGCTGGAGAATTTAAGTCACAAAGTCAATATTAGTTGGTGAACAACTAAAGTTATTGTCTTATTTCACAAGTTACCAATTAAAGAAAGTGAAAAGGGCATTATGGTCATTGAACATGTAATTTTAATGGCATACTTGACTTTTGTCCACACCCTTAGGGTTTAACCCTAATGTTCTAACCCATAGGTTTTACATCCTTAGCTTCTAGAATTTTCTAAATTAGGGTCTTAAAATAGAAAATTAAGATTTCAAAAATATAATTAGGGTTTTAAATAGAAATTAATATTTTTAAAGTATAATTAGGGTTTTCTAATTATATTAACGTTTACTAATCACTTTAAGGCTTACTAATTAGGATTAGGATTTCCTAATTAGGGTTTAGGATTCTCGAATTTAAAATTAGGGTTTTCTAGCTTTTAATTAGGGTTTCTAACGGTACGTTAGGGTTTCTAATCCTGAGATTAGGGTTTCTAATCCCTTACTAGGGTTTACTAATATTGTACCCTACCATGTCAATCATTGATCAAAATTCTATACAATACACACACGTACTCATCAATATAATTATTTTTATTATATTTTCCATCGAACCCCTGTCTGTACCTAGGGTTAGGGTTTCTAAATCTGTTAAGCTCAACTCTACTCTTGTTTTCTCAGTCAATACATAAATTGACCACTTCTCGAGACTCGTGTCACAAATACTTGTCACAAAATTGATAATCAATAATAATATTAAATAAAAAAATTTATTCGTAAAATTCGAATTATTCGAAATCCTGGGTTATCACATTCTCCCCTCCTTATAAGGATTCCTTCCTCGGAATCACTGCTTTCTTATTCTCTAAAATCTTTTAAAGTTGTATCACCAATTCATTATTATCAACATAATATTCATTTGTGTCTCAAATTCTAACATGTGACTTAGATCTATAAAAGAAAGCAATTCAAAGTAATTATCTAACTCATAATACTTGTGTAATAAAATTTCTTAATGAAATCGTTACCCGTCGCCACCTCCTGGGCAGCCACTGCATCTTGTGCCATCATGTTGAATGCACGGGCTGTTGGTCTTCCTGGCTGTGCAGGTCCTCTAACTGCCAAGGTTCCGCTACCGGATTTATTATTGCCACTTTCCTTCTCCGCATTTCTCGTCGGACAGTTTCGAACCAGATGATCAGTCGATCCACATGCAAAGTAACCTTGTATCTTCTTTGGATTGGGACAATTGGGCGATATGTGTCCCTCTTAACCACAGTTATAGCAAACTCCCTTTTTCTTCAGAAAAACTCCTGAATGGTTCTTCCCACAAGTCACACATGGCTCCCTTCCTTTCCAATTTTCTTCTGTCTTATTACCCGATTGGGTATTCTCACTCCACATTCTCTTGTTCAGATTACTACCACCACTGCTTCCTCCATCATTTGTCTTCTTCTTCTTCTCTTAATTAAATCGAGATGCAGCTTCGCTCCCTCCTTCAACGCTTTTTCCATTAAAGCCGCAAATGTATTGATCTGCAATACTACTACCTTGTTGAATATCGCTGACTTCAGTCAATTCTCAAATCTTCTCGCTTTTCTCGCTTATATGTCCACCTGATGAGGTGCATATCTCGCCAACTCATTGAATTTGGCAGCATACTCAAAAACTGACATGTTCTCTTGTTTAAATTCTTGAAATTTGACTTCCATCCTGGATTGCATACTCGACGAAAAGTAGTTCTCAAAGAACAACTTCTTGAATCTTGTCCAAGTCACCACAGCTATACCAGCTCTCGCCTGATTAGTCTCCCACCAATAATTAGCTTCTCCCTTCATCAAGTATGTTGCAAAAGCTATCTTTTGCTCTTCTGCCACACACACAATAATGAATGCTTTCTCCATATCTTTCACCCAAGTTTGGGCTTCAATCGGATCCATTGTTCCCTTAAATTCTAGCGGTCCTACCGCTTTAAATCCTTTAAAATTTGCCAATCTATCTGATGGTTGTTCTCTCGCTCTTCCTCTTGCTGCTGGAGCTCTATTTCCCATAGCTTCGGCTATCATATTTGCAAAGTTTTGCATCGGGTCAGCTTGACCTCCTTCATTATTCACTGATTATTCTTCTCTTTGATTTCGATTTTGTCGTCTAGGCGGCATTATCTGATTTAAATATAAAAGTTACATTAATTCTCTTTCTCTACACAAATTCTTATCATAATAAGAATTCAACACATATTTCTCGTATAAACGCATATTTATTCAAATAGCACATAGTACATTTAGTACTTAACACATATTACTATCCCTTTTCAAATAAATTTTAGGATTAATCCACACAACTTTACACAAAAAGTTGTCATTCTCTATTCACACATAGTTATTACCAGTTCGTCAAACTTACCATAAGTATGAGTTTTAAGAACACACAAATTAATCTTAATCTTATATTCATATAGAAAATAAAGATTTCATTCATACAAACATATATATTTACATATGTTCACACATCGTTCTCGATAGTACAACCTTTAATATCATAACCTACTACCAAAAGATACTACCACTTATATCTAAGTTGTCTACCGTCCACTCCCTTCACCAGTCTTCTTCTTACTAGGACACTTGTTGAATCTGTGACCCGTTCTCCCATATGAAAAACACTTCCTAATATTTGGCTTAGGACAATGTAGGGAAATATGTCCTTCCTGCTTACAATTGAAGCACACGTTCTTCCACATCATGTATTCTCCCTCATGAGTCTTTCCACACTTGTTATAGACTTGCTTCTTCTTCGGGTTTGAATTTTCAGAATTATCAATGTCGGTGTCCCTCTTTCTCTTATTCTTATCTTTTTGTTGCTCGATTGTTCCTTCAGACGATCCACCACCTTCAGTCTTCATCCTTTCCACATGCGCCTTCAACTCGTTCCGTTCTTCAGTCATTTCGTGTAACGCTCGTTCTGTCTTCCACAACTCCTCTAACAGAAATTCTTTACTCCAAAGTTCTTGGACTTCTGTAGATTCTTGATCTTTCTCTCCAACTTTGGTCTTATTCCCTTTCTCCGCCTTAGCTTCTTTGGACTCTGCCTCCTCATCACCACTCAGATACATCTCGGGATAATCATAATGATCACTCCCCAGATTGATCATAGATTCATCTTTTCCCACTTCTTTAACTGGCTCACTTTGTGCTGGCACCTCGGCTACTGGTATTGGTGCGACAGCCGCTGACATCTCTGCACTCATTTCATCTTCTCTTGTCATCCTACAATCAGTTTAAATAACTTGATTAGTACTTCATTAGTACAAACTGACCTGACCCCCGAGTGTGGTGCTCACGATCCACAATATAATAACATCTAACTACCCATTCATTGATGAATATAAACTTACATAACATTAATTAAAAGGTTAACATTATCATCCCAGGTCATCTAATCTTAACATTACAAACTTGCCATTTAGTTATACAAAAAGGGTTTACAAAATAACATATCAATAATGTTCATTATATTACTACTCCAGTACTATGCCTTTGCCTTTGTTCTTCTTAGACCCACTAGCCTCTTTGTTCCTAGCTGAAATATTTTATTTAGCAAGGGTGAGTAACAAATTTACCCCGCAAGTTAGGATATACAATGAATGCACAAGAATCAATAAAAAGAGACTATCTATTTTGATAGAATAATACCAAAGTTCGAGGAACTTTAAAATAGATGAACTAATCTTTAATAACTATCAAGTCTTCTCGTATTCTATGCAACACAATAATCTGATAATGAAATAGTACAACGCTTTCAAAGTTTCTACGATATTCTAATGAATAATCAAGAATCAATTCTACGAAATAACAAAATATATGGAATATTTTCCAGATTTATGCTGAGCGATCCATTGGATCTTGAACTTCTCTTCTCGAGTAACTATCAAAGATTTGACTTTGATATACCCAGGTGTATCAGATAACCATGAAGATTAAATCATACCCCTCTACAAGTACTAGCGGCCAACTCCTTGTACCCTATATTATACATAATACTTACACGCGCGCAAATGTCGAATATACGACCAGAAATGTTCCCTTTATATAAAAGGTTGTTCTTCTCAGTCTTATAACCAAAGTTTGATTTATAACAATGAAATATAATGATTTTAATATCTAATTACTTCTCGATCTAGCCGAAATAATTGGCATCGATCTATCAATAATAATTGAATTCTTTTCTCGAACCAATCAAATTCTAATAAATATTCGTCTAGCCACAATAATTAGCTAAGACATTGCTCAATACGATTCTACAATAGACAGAAATCAACAGTACTATTTACAATCAATAATAACTTCTACGGATGTGAATAACCAATAACAGTTATTCCCTAATCATATTCTCAAAATTAATAATTCAATTTGAATTGATAAACATGCACTAACTGCGAATAATCAACAATAATTCTCAGACATGGTCTAATCAATAATAATTAACCACCATAATATTTAAAAGCATAACTGAAGGTTGAGTTAAGGAAACTTGCCTTCCGCGTTGATTATTGCTACACAATATACTTAACTGCATTCACAAAACCTATAATCACAATATCGGTCTCACAATTAGAACAATTAAATCACAACACATAACACTGTAATTTACAGACAGTCTTTCTCCTAGGCACATTACCACATAGCCACATTAGTATTTATAACCTATATAAACACTTATCAAATCTAACTAGTTCGGTCTGGTTGGACTTCGGTCTCATTTCGGTGTCTTGGTCACCCTATCTGACAATTAACACATTTATTGTCAATTAAACTCGGTCTCAAAGCTTCAATATTATTTTAGATAAATCATATATCATTTATAATATTTTTCGGAATCTTTTAATAATTTATAAACAATTATTATAATTTATAATAATTTTTCAAACTTCGGAATCATTTTTAAATGATTTAAATACTAATTAATTTCATCATCATTAATATTTAATAATATTAAAATATTAATGACGTACTTGTCAAAATATTAAAGTTATTTTTAATAACTTAAAATATTTTTAAATCGTCAATATTCTACTTAAATAATTTTTAAAATAATTAAAATCATTTTTAAACCATCACCATTAATATTTAAATATTAATGAATTTATCATAAAAATATTAAATGTCATTAATTATAGCTTAAAATATTTTTAAATTATTTTTCTCATTTTTAAATGATTTTTAAATCAATAAAAATCATTTTTAATTTATTTATTTAATATAATAATTAAATAAATCTAATATCATTACTATTAAATTATTAATGAGAATTCTCCAAAAATATTGAAAATTACATTTTATAATTCAAAATATTTTTAAACACTTTATTCTGATTTAAAATAATTTTTATAATATTAAAATTATTTTTCTCTAATTTATTTAATACACTAATTAAATAGATTAAATATCATTAATATTCAAATAATTATATATATTAATGAAAAAGTATCCCAAATAATTAAAAGTTATTTTTCAGAATTTAAAATAATTTTTAAAACTATTTTTGTAATTTTTAGAATTTATTTTCTATTTTTAATTAATTTCTAAAAAATCAGAAATTAAAAATATTAGAAATCGTCGCTATAGCCTATAGCGACACTAAGCATCGTTGTTGGTGTTCTTTAGCCTCAAGAACACTGACAGCTCAGTTAGCAACATGCCATGTTTAACCGCTTGTAATTCTCTGTTAAATTTGTTTCTGGGCTAACTTAGGGTTCAATCTTGTAGTACACATGTAGTACTACAACTATCAATCATCAACTTGGTCATATCACATCTCAGATGCAACATCCGAAGCCCCAAAGAAGCTGTCAGAAGCTTCTAGGCTTTCTGGGTTACCCAGAAACCTAGACAGATGTGACTGCCTACTTTGTGGTTCGATTTACTTCTAGTTCTGGTCATCACATACGTGTTACTATGGTCCATACATGTAGTACACATGACAAGGAACAACTGCATAACATGATCTCAGTCTAATAATAATAGAATCACAATTTATGACTCGGGCAAACTATGACAAAAACTTAGTTCATCAGGTTTTTGGGTTTTTCTAGAAACGCTAAATCAGTTCGAGTGGCCTACTTTGTCCACCTATTACACCCGATCTGTTGATGTTTTAAAGGATCTCAAGGCATGGGTCTACAGTCCAGACAACAGGCTACAAATATATTACAACAACATCAACAAAACACTTAATACCTGACAGATCTGGACGTTACAAGATCTTGTCAGACCCGGCTTAAGGATTTTAGGGTTACCCAGAAATCTCCCGGTCAAGCTTGGTCAACAAGTTTTGACCGATTATAACTTTCAATCTGGATATGGAATGGCTGTGATTCCACTTCCAGATCAAAGAGCTCATGTCAGACTATGAATCTAAACCATAAAACAAGAAAAATAATAAATAATCAAGAATCTGTGGCTCCTAACATTAGCTTGTCAGACCACAAATTATGTTCTTGGACAGTTTTTGAAAAACATCATTTTTACCCACTTTGATGCTATGGATATATGATAGATCATCATGGATCACCATAAAACATCCTTTAGCAAGATTCTAAACACATAAACACAAATTTTTTCTTAGCATTTAAAATCAAAAGGGCTTAAGCTTTATACCTTTCTCTAGTCTAATCTTTGATCCTTGATCTCCAATCTGATCTAGGTGTTTTAGAGGGTTAGTATATGACTGAAACACTCAACAATTTCGGATGTTTGGAGAGAGAGAGAGAGAGAGAGAGAGAGTACGTTGAGTGTAAGATAGCAAATGAGCAATTTTGTGGACTTTCTCTATCTCAAATCTATGTATATCATGATGTATTGTATATGGCTGATGGATTGAACTGATTTACAGGAGAATTTAAGTCACAAAGTCAATATTAGTTGGTGAACAACTAAAGTTATTGTCAAATTTCACAAGTTACCAGTTAAAGAAAGTGAAAAGGGCACTATGGTCATTGAACATGTAAATTTAATGGCATACTTGATTTTTATCCAAACCCTTAGGGTTTAACCCTAAGGTTCTAAGTTAGAACTTCTAACCCTTAGGTTTTATGTTAGAACTTCTAACCCTAAGGTTCTAATTTAGAACTTCTAACCCTTAGGTTTTACAACCTTAGCTTCTAGAATTTTCTAAATTAAGTTTTAGAATAGAAAATTTAGATTTCAAAAATATAATTAGGGTTTTAAATAGAAATTAATATTTCTAAAGTATAGTTAGGGTTTCCTAATTATATTAACGTTTACTAATCACTTTAAGGCTTACTAATTAGGATTATGGTTTCCTAATTAAAGTTTAGGATTCTCAAATTTAAATTTAGGGTTTCTCGACTTTCGATTAGGGTTTCTAACGGTACGTTAAGGTTTTTAATCCTGAGATTAGGGTTTTTAATCCCTTATTAGGGTTTATTAATATTGTACCCTACCCGATCAATCATTGATCAAAATTCTATACAGTTCACTATGTACTCATCAATATAATTATTTTAATTATATTTTCTATCGAACCCCTATCTGTAACTACGGTTAGGGTTTCTTAATCTATTAAGCTCAACTCTACTCTTGTTTTCTCAGTCAATACAGAAATTGACCACTTCTCGAGACTCGTATCGCAGATACTCGTCACAAAATTGATAATCAATACTAATATTAAATTAAAAAAAATTATTCGTAAAATTCGGATTATTTGAAATCCCGGCTTATCACAAGTTCACTAAACATGACTCGCTAAAGGAATACCTAATGGAGTTTTACTTGTTAGTCAATAGGAATTCCTAAAGTAATAGTAGTACAAGTGATCCTTGGAGATATGTGAATGATTAATAAATAATCTACCGCTTCAAGTAAAAGAAGTGAATGTACTATGTGGTTTGATAAATGATAACTCAGTAATCCTTGGCCAAGGCAGAATGAAATTAGAAAGTATTTTCTAATTTGCATTATTTAGAATTATGCATTTGAGAATCGAAATACATATAATTAAATAAAATAAGACTTGACAGTATTTTCATGTCTTATATTTAATTAGGATATTGTATGGTAGAAGGATTAAATTATACGGTAACTATTCACTGAAAGTTTTTTTTATGATTAATGTTAAAATCTATATTATCTGGAAAGTCGTTGATCGCTAAGGGGGTTAACCCTTATTGTAGAATAAATATTTTTTATTTAAATAAATTTTTTAATTTATTTAAATAAGATTAGAATTATTCTAATTGATTTATTCACAACTGGTTTAATATGGATAACCTAAAATGTCACACCGCAGAAGAAAAATATTTATTTAAGAAATAAATGGCATAATCGTAATAATAAGTTATGTATATTTAATTTAATCTATGGTGATAGAATAAATTAAATAGCTTAATATTTATTATTTAATATTTTAAAAATATTAAATAAAAATTAATAAGAGAAGTCTTATTTAATTCTTAAAAGAGTTTAAGAATTAATTAATAAAAGTACTCTCATAAGTTCTTAATTGGATTAAGAGTATAATTAATTAAAAGAGTTTAATTAAATAAATAAAACTATATTCCTAAATAGTTTAGGAGGGTTGCCTACAACTATAAATAAGAGGAGTCTTATTATGGGTAAGGGGTTACACAAACTTCCAATAGTTGGTAGAATACTTATAATTTCTATAGAGACAGAAACTAGGGTTTTGCCAGCACCCATCTTCTTGAATACATATTATTTCTTGGTGGATCACCTCTAGATGTCAAATACTTGGGTGGCTAATATTGATCAAAAGAAGGAATCTAACTGATGAATTCAAGGAGAATGCGAAGGAATTGGAGGTGAACTTACTGATGAGTGGGTTTTACACCAACGAATCGGGTATTAACTGACTTGAATTGTTGGTTATTCCCATCATTTCATGTTATCTTTCAAGCATTTTATGTTAGTTTTATAAGTTTTATGTTCGTGAACTATCTTGGTGGCTTTTGGTTGGAAGAAACATTGAACCGATCAGGAAACTACATATCAAAGAGCAGCGTGGCCATGCCACACTCCAGACCCAGAAATCTACTCTCTGCCATAACAGTGCGACCGCGCCCAAATTCAGCTTAAAAGCAGCGCGATCGCGCAACTTCGAAGTTTGACCAGAGTTTGACTTTTCAATTAATAAATGTAATAGAGTTGTAATTGGTTACGTGACTTATAGTTGGACTAGGATTTATGTTAGAGGCTATAAATAGCTATTTTTATTCAGTTTATGAGATTATTCCAATTCAGAATAAAAAAACCCTAGTTTTGAATTAGCTTTTGGAGAATTGAAGCAATTGAGCAAGCAAGAAGGATTCAAGGCACGAGCTGAGAAGAGAAGAAAGATTGCAAACTAGATTTTATTCTTTTTCCCTATCTTTTACTTTTGTATTTTGAATGCTTAATCAATTATGGATTTTACTTCAATGACAATGAACTAATTCCTTTTTAAGACTACAATGGATCTTAATGTGTAGCTTTGACTGATATGCTTCCTCGATAATTAATGTTATCTATTATGGGATTGTCTATTATGATTTATGTTTATCTAATTGCCTAACCAATAACTATTGTGCTAATCTATATGAACTCGGGAGATGGATTATAGATTTAGATCTTATCATAATAGCATGTGATTGCATTTTCTGCATGGCGATTGAATTTTTGATTTGTGTTTAGAATAGAGATGTACTTATGACATGTAATCTGATAGAGAACTTGTGCTTTAAATCTTTTTTAATTGTTATTCACAGAGAGATATAGTGGACTAGTTAACTAGGGTGTTCTATCATCTTTGGATTTAAGTTGATTCGTTTATGGTACATCGAGAGATAGTTATAAATATTGATGTGTTCTTGATTAACAATCCGAAATAGATAATATAACTTAACAGGAGGTGTATTGATCTAAGTGAAGCATTAAGTGAAATTATAGTCTTAAGTCTTCTAAATCTGTTTTAAACCTTCTGATCATAAGTTTTAATTTATTTAATTATTTAATTTTACAAATTTCACAACTTTAGGCATTTGTTTAATAAAATTGAGTCAATACAAAATTGGTAGTTGTTAGTATCAATTACAGATATTTTCTCCGTGGGACGATACTCTACTTATCATATATTACTTGTGGACTACATATACTTGCATATTTTATTAGTATAGATTTAGGTAAACAAGTTTTTGGTGCGTTGCCGAGGAAATAAATTGTGTTTGTTGCTTTCAATATCAGTTAAATTAAATTGGTTTTAGTTAAACATTTTTCTTTCTCTTTGTTTACTTCCTATTTCAGGTAATTTTGATCCGTGTAATCAAACGCAGTCAAAACAACCGGAGCTTTAACCATACGAGGACGATATTGAAAGGCGTTTTCAACGTTTATTGAAACTTTGTAAGGAAAAAGGTTAAAATGGCAAACAAAGATCAAAAGTCATTGAGAGACTATGCCATGCGTATAATTGATGAAATCAAATCAAGCATCACACGACCATCCATTAATGCTCATTCCTTTGAGATTAAGTCCGGTACAATTCAAATGATTAAGAACTTGGTACAGTTTGGGGGATTGTGTAAACCCCCCCAAAATTCGGTCTATCTTCAAACCTGAATTCGGTGCACCACTAGTGCTTCTCATTCTTTACATACATCATTATATCATTAAATATAACAACATATTGTTTCAATTCCCGGATTCTATGACCTTAAAATCTTTATACATACAAATAATGGTAATTACAGCGTCCCCAAATACGGGTACTTTTTACCTAAGATCTGGTACATCATTTCTATAACTATTGCGGAAGATATAAACATAAATTGTTTATACATTAAACTTTTACACATCATTCCCAAGGTCTACAACCTTAACTTAATACATAGCTTCAATATCTTAAATGTTTATAATACTATTTTCGTCAGAAAATTTAATAAATCTAACTGCACCATAATTTAATCTTACACTTTGTCTTTGCTTCTATCTTTACTCAAGCTTTCATCTTAATCTGAATTTTTTTATCATGATATAGCAAGGGTGAGCAACAAATTTACCTAGGAAGTTAAATTTATTTGAGGATATATCATGATTGTAAAAATATTAATAAAAGGCTAGCTACATTCAACAATATAATTGTGAACTAGCAGGAATCAAATTTCTTAACTGAACGATCAGGACGACATGAATAAATGTCAATAATGAATATGAATAATTCAACTGGAGTAGATGGTAAGGAAGGTGATCAGCTTTTCATACCTGATGAACATATGTCACATGCACTAAGTGCGAATCAATAATCAGTATAGATGTGAATAATCAACAATAATTATTCACTAACATGCTTTGAAAATACAACTCAAGGTTGAGTTAGGAAACTTGCCTGATTCGTTGACTACTGCTACGCAATTTAAGTTAACTTCTTTTGTAAGACCTATCATTAATAAGATTGGTCATTTAATCAGCATATTCTACTTTGTATCATTATCCATAGATTATCTAACACTTAATCAAATATTATATAATATTTTTAACAAATCAGTATTATTAATATCCTTTAATAATTTTTTAATCACTATATCATATACATTATAATTTAACACTTTAATATTATATATTATAAGTTCTTCTTTAAACTCTAATAAGTCAAATACCAAACCAGCAACCTGGATTCTTAATCCAGCAACCTGGATTCCAAATCCAGCAGCCTGGATGGTCAAACCACAAACCCAATTGCAATCCAGCAAACTGGATTCCAAATCCAGCAACTAGATTGCAATCCAGCAAGCTATTTTCAACAAATTTTCAATTCAGTAAACTTCTTTTCAATCCAGCAAGCTGGATTTATCAGATTTTTTAATCTAGCAAGCTGGATTCCATATCCTTTTCACGAAAATATCAAATCAACTTATTATTTTTCTATCCTTTGTCCAAACATATATACATATATTTCATACATAAAAAGTATTTTTCAAAAATTTTCCAACTTCCTTTAGTATTTTCCAAAAATTATTTTTAGTTAATTCCTTAAGAAATTAGCTACCTCGTGCTTAACTCCAGAAATTCCAATCTCTTGACACAATATTTACGTGTTAACGTGAGCCTCCAGTTTAAATTTCGTGGCCATCAAAGTTATAGAACTCTGGTTATAGCAATTTTCATCCGAAAAATCTAAATATTGAAATGGTCATAACTTGGTCATTTTAAGTCGGAATGAGATCATTTTTGGACAGTAGGTACTTTATACCATATATTTTCATGTCCTAAAAGGCCAGAATTTATTTAACAACTTAAGTTGCCGAAACAGCCCCTGGAAAGTTTTGTGCAGTATCTATTTGGCGTTTTGCAGTTTTTCGTGCATTGTTAAAAATATTCCATACGGAAATGTACAACTCCTTTTTTAGTGATTCTACTTGGAGATGTTAGAAAACTTATCATATTATCATCCCAAAGTTTTCCAAAATTTTTGAAAGTTTGAAAAATGACTAAACTACCCCTGGCACTGACTATTCATAAATAATCTTTTTTCCTTGAAAACACAAAACTATTTTTGCTAAATCAGTCACTACGGACTGTGTACTGAACATTTTTGAGTGCTACCACTTGAGTTTAGTAGATAACTTATATATCTAGCACCTCTCTTTGACGGATCACAAAAAGAAGGTGTAGATCAAAACGATGGAATTCCAAAGTTCATAGAAATTTTAGGGTTTATAAACTAGAAAATTACTTTTTCTTTACTTTTGATTTTCAACTAAATCAACACCCAAAATGGGTATATCTAAATATGAAACACTCATAAACACGTATATCTAAGGTTTTAAACCTCAAGATTAAAACTTCATATTATCAAAATCACATCAAACCAAAAAGAAAATTAGACTACATAAGTAGAAATTTTGGTATACCTTAGCTTTTGCTTTCTTCTCCTTCTAAAATATGAGATGGATCTTGGTTGTATGAAAATCAAAATCCCCTCTCCTTCTCCTCTTAGAGCTGCCAAAAATGCTAGCTCACTCTCTCTTTTCTCTAGTCTCTCTCTTTCTTTCTTAGTTTATGTTAGATAATGAAAATAAAAAGATAAGACTTAGACTTTTTGTTTGTTGGAAAAGTAAGTATAGATATATTTGGTATATCTATCCCTAATCTACCAACATCTCTAGCTCTTCTCTCTCCCACTCAATTACCAAGTGGTTGCTTGCAAGCTTTGAACAAAGTGTTGGTGATATAAAGAGATGACACATGGGATGAGTTGGTCACCAACTAAAGTAAACCATCAACACATTCATCTCTCTTTCTCTCCTTCTCCCATATCCGGCCATGTGGCCTTAGTTTGTCCAAATTTTGGCTTTCCTTTTATGCTTTAATTGATTTACTAAATGTCCAAAAAGTCTTCTCCCACTTGGGCTAAAAGTTGGGCCATCCAATATTTCATTTGGGCTTTCAATTTAAAAATGTTTAGGCTCTCTACTTAGCATGTTTGGGCCATGTAATTTATATAGTCCAATACCCTTAATATTACCATTCCCTAATTATTTAATTAGGGTTTTCATTACCTCAATTATAACATAAATCCTTACTCATACACATTTATTTCCATAACCCAATTAGACTTTCTATAATTAGGTTATAAAATTAATTAATTGAGATGTATAAAATAAATCTCTTAGAATTAGTATATATATTTATATACTAATATTATCACATATTATAACCTCTTAGGTTATTTAATTATCACACCTAATACATATATATTAGGTTACATAACTTAATTCTTAATTAACTTACTCACATATTTATACAAAAATAATTTAATAAATTGAGACATGGTCCACAAATCTGTTAGATTAGGTCACTATTATATAATTATAATACTAGAACCACATACACATAATCTTATGAACTCATACACTAAACATATACCTCATTATCAGACTATCACTTATAGTCTATCAAATCATTCAAGTTCTTCTCCAAAAATTTTGAAATCCTTAAAATTCCTTTACAGAAACGTCAAATTCATACACTTATTTTCTGTCTAGGTTCATCTTATAACCTTTTAATCCATCACTTTAGGATTTTAATAATTATCTAAATTATTGGGTTGTCACATTCACCCCTTCTTCTAAGAATTTCTTCCTCGAAATTTCAGTCTACTAATCACCGCTCCTTTTATTCATCAAAACTAGGTTTTCAAATTAAGATTTACTTGATTTCATGCTCAATTTAATAAGTAAATCTTGCTTTTTACTATGAAGAGCTCTGCTACTATCACATTCTTCCACAACTTCAGTCTAAGGAGTTAAAACTTTTCAAATCATGTTGAGGGGTCATATAGACCATGAACACGTAGTTTTAACGATATTTATATCAAAAAACAGTAAATTACTAGGTATGTTTACAATCACAAAGAAGGTAAACTACTGTTGCTAGTACTTTAGGTGATTAACCTATCGTACTCGTATCAATCATGTTTAGCAAATATTTATGCTACTAGATTAGATTATTTTATCCAAACAACATAATTCACCTCAGTCTTATCATAGAATTCCGCACCAAAACAATTTAGTTCGGGATAACTTCTCAAAAATATTTTGAATTTTCATAAACATTTGTCTAGCTGAATCAAATAGCTTAGACGCATATCAAATAATTCGAATTTCAATTGAAAAATTGCTAGCCACATTCAGTTGGCAATAATTTACCTTTAAAATTCTTAAAAATCATTTTATGACGTCATGATACCGCACTGTATTACAGTCCGTTTGAGGATTCCGTCATTTGGTGACTTTGTCATACTACATCATACCATAGTGGCTGACGATCCTTAGATCGCATCCAACACTAAGTAATACTGCATTGTTGACTCCATCATTTTTATCACTCTGCATCAGGTTCCATGATACATTGATGATATATAAAATACATTTTGATAATTCAAATCATTTTCGTCTAGCCGAATCAATTAGCATGGACTCTTCTTTAAACAGTTCAAAACCATTGAAAATCATCTTTGATGTCATCATGCCACAGCAGGTAACAATGTGTTAGTGGCTCGAAGTCCACACCTACACACTTGTCACCGTGTGTTGAGGATAACAAAAATTTATTTTTAAAGGCACATCGGTGCGAATTTAGCTTGATTTTAAAAACTTCGAAGTCTAGCATAGCTAGATGATTTGGAATACCTATGCTTCCATCATCAACTTCACTTTCTCTAATGATCCATTGCTTAATAAATCTATCTATTCCTATAATCCTCAATGCTCCATTCACCACACTCCTATACCCAGTTCATCAAACTTACCACACATTATGAGTTTTGTAACTTGCCACAATCATATGGGTTTAAGAACTTATCCTAGTCAGACCATAAGCGTCCATTCGCTGAGGGGTTTAAAATATACCATATGATTATGAGTCATGAACTTACCATAAGTATGAGTTTTAAGAACTCACAACTAACCTTATATTCTCTACCTATTCGTTATACACATGAGAAAAGAATCACCTTCTCAACAAGTATATAGCAAATAGCGCAACACCAGGTTCCAATGATTATCAATGTAATAAACTAAGTGGTTGTCAAACCAAACTCGGCCACTAATCAACATAAGAAGCTAAGCGGACAATTCCCCGCCCATACAAAGAATTGGTCAACCTAACCACTATATCGACCAGGAAGCTAAGTGATTCTAAAACAAAGTATAAATTCCCCGTCCATACAAGGAATCATACAACTCAGCTACTGACATGAGTCCTCAATTGAAATCCCACACCATTCTAACTTTCTCTTTTCTTAATACGAATTTTCATTAGTCCGTATCTTAACATTTACCACTCTTTTCTGAGTTTACATTGTACAATTTCCTAATACCTTCTCTTTATAGCGTCAAGCTATATCATTCTAATCACTTAACATATCATATGTTATTCAACGATTTAATCTGATCACGTCGTGATCTTTTTTAGTAATCATTTTATATTACGATTCTATTCAATCTTATGATCGTTTTGTTTTACGATCTCCTTTTCCTTTATACTTTTAGTCTCATAGACTCTATTCATTATTACTTTTTGTCTTTAACATCAGAGTTAGGTAACTCTGGATCTTTATAACTTTTCAAGATTCTTCTTTGAATCTTATTTACTAAATAATGAATTTTCCAAATTCATCTCTTAACAAATTAAACTCTATTTGAGTTTATTCCTTATCCTCATCTCTTGCGGTTATAGCCTAAGGTACACCTACCTAAGGTTTATAACCTACGGCTTTGATACCAATTGTAGCGTCCCCAAATTTCGGGTACTTTTTACCTAAGATCTGGTACATCGTTTCTATAACTATTGCGAAAGATATAAACATAAATTGTTTATACATTAAACTTTTACACATCATTCCCAAGGACTACAACCTTAACTTAATACATATCTACAATATCTTAAATGTTTACAATACTATTTTCGTTAGAAAATTTATTAAATCTAACTGCACCATAATTTAATCTTGCACTTTGTCATTGCTTCTATCTTTACTCGAGCTTTCATCTTAATCTGAATGTTTTTATCATGATACAGCAAGGGTGAGCAACAAATTTGCCCAGCAAGTTAAATTTATTTGAGGATATATCATGATTGAAAGAATATGAATAAAAGGCTAGCTACATTCAACAATATAATTGCGAACTAGAAGGAATCAAATTTCATAACTGAACGATCAGGACGACATGAATAAATGTCAATAATGAATATGAATAATTCAACTGGAGCAGATGGTAATGAAGATGATCAGCCTTTCATACCTGATGAACATATGCAACATTCACTAAGTGCGAATCAATAATCAGTATAGATGTGAATAATCAACAATAATTATTCACTAACATGCTTTGAAAATACAACTCAAGGTTGAGTTAGGAAACTTGCCTGATTCGTTGACTACTGCTACGCAATTTAAGTTAACTTCTTTTGTAAGACCTATCATTAATAAGATTGGTCTTTTAATCAGCATATTCTACTTTGTATCATAATACAATTACTTTATCCATAGATTATCTAACACTTAATCAAATATTAGACAATATTTTTAACACATTTGTATTATTATCGTCCTTTAATAATTCTTTAATCACTATATCATATACATTATAATTTAACACTTTAATCTTATATATTATAAGTTCTTCTTTAAACTCTAATAAGTTAAATACCAAACCAGCAACCTGGATCCCAAATCCAACAACCTGGATTCCAAATCCAGCAACCTGGATGGCCAAACCACAAACCCACTTGTAATCCAGCAAACTGGATTCTAAATCCAGCAACTAGATTGCAATCCAGCAAGCTGGATTCAACAAATTTTCAATTCAGTAAATTTCTTTTCAATCCAGCAAGCTGGATTCATCAGATTTTTTAATCCAGCAAGCTGGATTCCATATCCTTTTCACAAAAATACAAAATCAACTTATTATTTTTCTATTCTTTGTCCAAACATATATACATAAATTTCATACATAAAAAGTATTTTTCCAAAATTTTCCAACTTCCTTTAGTATTTTCCAAAACTCATTTTTAGTTAATTCCTTAAGAAAGTAGCTACCTCGTGCTAAAATCCAAAAATTCCCATCTACTGACACAATCTTATACGTGTTAACATGAGCCTCCAGTTTAAATTCCGTGGCCATCGGAGTTAAAGAACTTCGGTTATAGCGATTTTTGTCCGAAAAACCCAAATATTGAAATGGTCATAACTTGGTCATTTTAAGTCAGAATGAGCTCATTTTTGGACAGTAGGTACTTTATACCATATATTTTCATGTCCCAAAAGGCCAGAATTTATTTCATAATTTAAGTTACTGAAACAGCCCCTAGAAAGCTTTGGCAGTAGCCATTTGGCGTTTTACAGTTTTTCGTGCTTTGTTAAAAATATTACATACGGAAGTCTACAACTCCTTTTTTCGTGATTCCACTTGGAGATATTAGAAAACTTATCATATTATCATCCCAAATTTTTTCAAAATTTTTGAATGTCCAAAAAATGATTAACTACCCCTGGCACTGACAGTTCATAAATACTCTATTTTTCTTTAAAAACACAAAACTATTTTTGGTAAAACTGTCACTACGGACTGTGTACTCAACATTTTTGAGTTCTACCACTTGGGTTTAGTAGATAACTTACATATCTAGCACCTCTCTTTGACGGATCACAAAAAACAAAAGGTGTAGATCAAAAACGGTGAAAATCCAAAGTTCATAGAAATTTTAGGGTTTATAAACTAGAAAATTACTTTTTCTTTACTTTTGATTTTCAACTAAATCAACACCCAAAATGGGTATATCTAAACATGAAACGCTCATAAACACATAGATCTAAGGTTTTAAATCTCAAGATCAAAACTTCATATTATAAAAATCACATCAAACCAAAAAGGAATTAGACTACATAAGTAGAAATTTTGTTATACCTTAGCTTTTCCTTTCTTCTCCTTCTAAAATATGAGATGGATCTTGGTTATATGAAGATCAAAATTCTTTCTTAGTTTATGTTAGATAATGAAAAGAAAAAGATAAGACTTAGACTTTTTGTTTGTTGGAAAAATAAGTATAGATATATTTGGTATATCTATCCCTAATCTACCAACATCTCTAGCTCTTCTCTCTCCCACTCAATTACCAAGTGGTTGCTTGCAAGCTTTGAACAAAGTGTTGGTGATATAAAGAGACGACACATGGGATGAGTTGGTCACCAACTAAAGTAAACCATCAACACATTCATCTCTCTTTCTCTCCTTCTCCCATATCCGGCCATGTGGCCTTAGTTTGTCCAAATTTTGGCTTTCCTTTTATGCTTTAATTGATTTACTAAATGTCCAAAAAGTCTTCTCCCACTTGGGCTAAAAGTTGGGCCATCCAATATTTCATTTGGGCTTTCAATTTAAAAATGTTTAGGCTCTCTACTTAGCATGTTTGGGCCATGTAATTTATATAGTCCAATACCCTTAATATTACCATTCCCTAATTATTTAATTAGGGTTTTCATTACCTCAATTATAACATAAATCCTTACTCATACACATTTATTTCCTTAACCCAATTAGACTTTCTATAATTAGGTTATAAAATTAATTAATTGAGATGTATAAAATAAATCTCTTAGAATTAGTATATATATTTATATACTAATATTATCACATATTATAACCTCTTAGGTTATTTAATTGTCACACCTAATACATATATATTAGATTACATAACTTAATTCTTAATTCACTTACTCACATATTTATACAAAATAATTTAATAAATTGAGACATGGTCCACAAATCTCTTAGATTAGGTCACTAGTATATAATTAAAATACTAGAACCACATACACATAATCTTATGAACTCATACACTAAACATATACCTCATTATCAGACTATCACTTATAGTCTATCAAATCATTCAAGTTCTTCTCCAAAAATTTTGAAATCCTTAAAATTCCTTTACAGAAACGTCAAATCCATACACTTATTTTCTGTCTAGGTTCAACTTATAACCTTTAATCCATCACTTTAGGATTTTAATAATTATCTAAATTCTTGGGTTGTCACAGTAATTACATTATTCTTAACTTCTTTACACGTCTGACTTTCATCCGCCATAACAGATATATAACAATTTATTAAACTACTTTACAGTTTAATTAATCATTCTATATTACAAGTCTTGGCTTGATCTTCACTCTCATTCATATAATGAATGATACTTTATCAGGATACAGGTCAACTTAATCTTCACAAGAGGATCCTTTAGTTCATTTTATTGTCGTTCGCTGAAAATGTTTTTATTTTAAGAAAGTGTGAGCATTCAATTGCTCTGCAAGTTCTAGAAGTTGTATAACAATAAAATCAAAAATTAATATTCTTTACATAAAAACTTCAATAACTGAACACTAGTTATGAAGCAACTCGAATAATAGGAATAAATTCTGATTCCTACCATTTTAAAACATCAATACTTTCATTTAACATAACCTTAATTCCTTCCTTTACATCATGCCTAGCTAAATTTATTAGCCTAAACTTAATCTTAACAGTTCATGAATAAACAAAACTCTTTCACATTGAACAGTTCAATCAGAGAACAGTTCGTCTCACATAAACACATAAGTGTTGAAAATTCGGCACATGGCCTCATATATAATAGCACCTTACATAAACATAACAGATTTGCATATAAATGAAACTTACTCATTTACAACATCTGAGCAAGCTTAAAGAAACTGGCATTCATTTCAAATATGAATGAAATTAGAAAACTTGCCTTATATGCTGCATACAATTACAGTTTATGTGACGCCCCCAAAATAGGTATACATCACCCATTCTGAGTCGCCAAATACATGGTACATAATTCAAATAAAAACTTAATTTATGTAACTGTTAAGTGTCGTATAGAATATGACAAAACATAAGTTGTGAGTTTTAATACAAATATTGTCTTCTAGACAGTATTCAAACTTAAAATAAGTCCTCATTACAATTATTATCACACTATTTTACAGAATAGTGAGGACTACTAATGCACCATCTCGGACCATCACTCCGTTCCCCGACTAGTCCCGGCTATATTCTCATTTCCTGAAGAGAACAATGAAAGAAAAGGGTGAGCTCAACTAGCCCAGTAAAAAATATTATGACTAAGGTAATGCATAATAAATTATCGTTAGCCTTCAACAGTGTTAAACTGAAAAAATACAATAGACATCAAGTTTAACTGCAGCGGAACAAGCAATCCATTAGAAGAGTCAAGTAGAGCATGATATCTACAATCTTCTATGATTTAAAAAGTTTATCATCAATTTTATCGCTGAGACTCAGCTTAATAAATAATCCACACCATCGAATTATCCCTGCACTACGGCCAAGGATATTCATTAGTATCATGACCACGAATTAACCATGTACTACGGGCTAAGGATATTCGTGTTTTCATCAATGGTCATGATCATGCCAACAACTGTCCATCAATGCACTACGGGCCAGTGAGGACTTTTACCATATCATTTGTAACATTACGGTCATGATTATAACGAATAATCCCTAGTCATAATCATTCCAAGTCCATCTATGTACTACGGGTCACAGATAACTTTCATTATAATATAAACATGAGGATGATGACAATGGTATAAGAATTCAATTCAAAGAAAGCAAACGATAAATTTTTAAATATTTATAATTTAATTTATCCAGAATTCAATAATGTCCAAATTGTCAATATGATACTGCTTTGTGGAGTAAAATTCAAGAATAATATTGTATCAAAAATGATTTGGACCGAAAAAGAATTAATTTTTGTCATAAATAGTACCCCGGGTAAATTGTAATCGAGTGAATAGTATCCCATGAATAGTAATTCGTGAATAGTATCCCGTGAATAGTACTCTGGCATGAAAATTTTAAAACTTATCAAGAATGCTCAGAATAATATTTCTATGAAAAGATACTAGATAAAGCGCAAATATCAAAGATATTTTACTAATTTCATGGAGTATAGAAGCCAAAACTTTAACAAAACTAGTGTAGAAATCAAAATCTGAAACGAAATAATATTACTTACATACTACAGAGTATGGAAGAAAATAATATTTCTTACGAATATTGAACAAAAATAATATCCCTTACCTTAAAAAGGAGAGTATTTCAACTTGTATAGCGGTGATATTCTTGAAGAAAACTTGAACTGTTTACTACGCTCAAAGCTTCCTAAAATTCTAAAGAAATACGCTCAAGATTATAGAAGAATAATTCTTTGATTCTGGTGTGATTTTCAATTCTAACTAAGCATCCTATTTATAGGAGAATGAAAATGATATTATTTGAAAATTTTAATCACGGACGCACAGAACGAATTCACGGGCAAATTCGATCGGCTGAATCATTTAAAAATTTTGATTTACTATGCAATACTATGCAATAAAATATTCTAATAAAACGAAAACTTTAAATAAAATATAATATATTCTATTTATAATCAAATAAAACAAAACTTATAAAATATATATATATATATATATATATATATATATATATATATATATATATATATATAATTATAATTATAACCTTTGCCTTACGGCAAAGGTATCCCCCTCCCACCACATTAATTCACACACACACACACTAAATAACACACACACACACTTAAATCACATATTATATATATATATAGGGGAAAATGGATATGCACAGCTGTGCAAAAAAAAATTTACACAGTCAGCCCAAAACGACGTCGTTTTGGGCGACTTGTTTTTTTTAAAAAAAAATCGGATTACTTCTACTCCTTCGGCTTCTCTCCCAAATCACGCTTTCAAGTTTCATCCTCCCAAATCAAAAATCGCACGAGGGCCTAAATTCCATCGCTTCTCCGACCTCATTCTCTGGTGCCTCGATATATATCCTTATTTCGTTTCTCTCCTCACATGTTTTCAGCACCATCTTTCTCTCTAAAAATCGAGCATCATCTCATCCCTTATCTCCAAAACAGTCTCCAATCTAGCTTTAAAATTGCAGCGGAGAGGTCGAAGCAGAGGAATCTCGACTTCGAATCGGTAAAGCCCCTATTATTTTCCCTATTACAACTGTATTTTTTGATTTTACGGTGCAATTTCCCTACTTTTTCGATTTCTAGGTTTTATGTGGCCTTTATTATCTATTTGCTATTTGGGTATTTTTCTGGGGGTTTATTTTTTTAGAGGAATATAGACCCATAAAAATTCCTTCCCTGTTCTATTATCATGTAACAGGCTGTGTCAATTCAAGGTATATCCGTTCTCTGATATCTGCAACAAAGATGCTTCATTACTGCATATATATTTAGAGGGAAAAAGAAGCTAACAGGACACTAGGGTGGCTCGTGAAAATGGAAAGAAACCATTGTGAGCATTTAGAATTCCATGAAATATAGTCCTCTATGAATGGTAAAAACCTATATAGATTCAAATGGCATACAGATAAGATGGACTGATTCAAACTCTATGATGCCCCAAACATTAATGAACTCATGCTGTCTTCAAAATCCCTGAAAGAAAAGGTTAAAATTGAAAAATATACAAAAGTAATATAAATGATCCTGTTCTAAATTTGTTTCAATCTGACCAGATATTCAAGTTCTGTGATGCATGGATCAACAGAGAAATAGTGCCCTCATGCTCGAGAGAGGTGAGGTTACTAATACAACATAGGCCTATATTGTTCATACCTTTGGCTAATAGGGATGGAATTTCAAAATGAATTTTCATTTTTCCAAACATTTATTTCACTTTGATTGTGGTTTTAGTTTTTGAAAGGCCATATTCTTATTATGACATCCATGAATGATGATTATGTGAGGTACAGGGGTGTAACTATTTTTTTTGTTGTAATCCTTATCTATGACTTTTTGTTGTTGTTTGCACATCAGCTCTTAATGGTGACAATGTGGAAACTGCATTTTTTAAGCTGCTAGAGGAAATATACAATGTGCTGTCTAAGAAAGCTTTGAATTGTGATGGTGGAAAATCCAATGGTGGTGATCTTAAAGGGTCAAAGATTTATGTTATCTCTGGGTCGGATTTTGAAGTTAGTGAATTGAAGATATTATCTACATGCTCTTGTTGAGGAGTGTGCATCTCAATACAATTTTAAAGGTTGATTGTTGCAAGTGAAACTTTTGTATGTAAAGTTGTTATTTGAATTTGATGCATTAGCAGAGGCATTACTTTGGACAGTATTATGTATGTATATTGTTTCTCGTTCCATTTTATCATTCATGTTTCAGGGAATACTGTTTAATTACGATAGGCTATGACCATTTTCTAATTTCTTTCTATATGTGATGGTATATTAGTTAATTTTACTTCGATTTTGATTTGCGTTGATCAGTATGAGTAGATAATACTAGGGTTTTTTCAGCTGTGTACTGGTACTTTACTGTAAAACCAGAGTTAGTAGTGCATCCTTCACTGAATGTAAAAGGCAGACGCATCTAACTGTCACTAGTTGTTTGTGTATTACACGAAAGGCATATATTAGAGGTCTATAACTAACTCAGTGGAGACTGTGACACCCCCAAATCCGGTACTTCCAGTTCCACAGGATTTGGTGTTCACGATACAAATATCATCTATCTATCTACCCATAATAATGCAAATCATGCAATAATAAAAATAAAATCTTTCCCTTAAGGGTTACAACATCTGAATAATAATACAATCTCAGGTTAAACTAACCTTAAACATCTGAGCGGAATCATAAACAAATAAGTCTTAAACAATAACATTAACTCAAGTCTTAACAAATACATCATCATATAAAACAACGGGTCTTCGTCACTTGCTAACTTTGCCCTTGCCTTTACTAGTGGAAGGTTCGTCAGTTTTTTCGTTCTTAACTGCAATGTTATTATTAAGCAAGAGTGAGCACAAATGCCCACAAGTATAAAAATGAAATAACAGTATAATAACATGCGAATAAATCAAAGACATCTGAATAAAAGCTCAACTTTTGAATCAAGAGTGAATAACAAGAATCAAAAGAATTCTGAGGGTCAGATGACCTTGAACTATGTCCTAGGTTAACAAGGGTTATACTTGAAACCTTTAACAGTCATAAGACTATGGACCTTCTTCTCATACTTAGGGAGATCAGCCCTTAGTACCATACTGTGCACAATATCTTAACGCTAAGCGTAAATAATCCCCTATACAGGGTTGTTCATCTCAGTTTGACATTCGAGTCCGCACCAAAGGAAGTTTGGTTTGCATAATTCTTCAAGGGTTCTGAAATTTAGAACGCTCATCAACTATGGACTAGTTGAATCATTAAGGTTTCACTAATCTAATAAGGTTCAACAATAATGATATTCAATTTGAATAATAATCTCAAGAAGTATACAATAGAACAATTATTGTATAACTAAATCATACTTTGAAAAGATAATCAATCTTTAATAAATCATTTGAACTTGAATAATAGTAATGATAGCTTATTCAAGGTAAATAATAATCTTAAACAATAATGACAAATAGGGCTAGGGAACTTGCTCAAATTTAAGAGTTTAAGTTTAGGAAACTTGCCTCGCGCATAGATTATACTTTAACTAAGCACGTTCTTTGAATTAAATCCTACATACCATACATATACACAATACCAGTTAATTATAAATTAATTAATCAACGTAAACTCATTCTTGTTGTCTACTTTAATTATCGACTATACTTAGTCAATTTATCTCATTATCACATAATTTGTACTTCATGAATAATAATCTAGTTAGGAATTCAATAATTTAAATCACATGTAATTATGTTATTTACATGTTTAAACAACTATTTTTATCATCACATTATTCTTCTATCATATTTGCATGTTCATTACATCAATTCACTAACACTTGTTAGACTTCAATATTTTAAAAATCTCATTTCTAAATTTTCTGGGGAGTGGCGCTGCGGCGCCACGTTTGTACTGGCTCTTGGCGCTGCAGCGCCGTGGCGCTGCAGTCTGATACTTGGCGCTGTGGCGCGGTGGCACTGCGGTGCGGGACTTCAGTTCTGGAGTTGGCGCCGCGGCGCGAGACTCCAGAATTTGATTCCCAGTTCGCGAAGAACACAGAGTTCAGCGAAAAGGACACCAAATAATCATTAATTTCAGTAATTTAACATACCCACATGTTAATATTCACATATAATCATTACCCAACATCTGTAAAGTAATTTTAACCCATTAAAACACATAATCACAGAATTAAAACATAAAAATTTCCACTGTTCTTGATGTTCTTGAAATATTGAACATAAATTCCTAAAATTCAACGCCACGGATTCGTTATAAAACCAAATCTGTTCATTTAAAGCTTGGTATCTTCGTATTAACATGCATAACAACATACAAGTGTAAAATTTAGGGATACTATATGATTAATACATAAAATATCACGTATAAGGCCATATGGCCAAAACCCAAACTCTGTAATTTTGCAGCAATCATATACGACGTAAAATTATGAATTGATGACATGGAATCATGCAATATATATATATATAAAACACATATATTCACATAAGCCTTACAAATTCCCATCATAAAACTTTACAGTACTTGAAAACCATATGTATAAAAACTTAAATACGTAAAAGTAGAAATTGAGTTTGGGAGAAAATTACCCAGAGTATAAAGCGTATATTTAGAATTCCTCACTCTCAAAACTCCTTCACAACTCACAATTTCTCTCTGATAATTCTCTCTGTGAACTCTAAGAAATATTCTCTGCTTGTTTTCTAGACTTAGGAATAATAAGAAATAAAAGAAGACGTCGTATTCAATTGAACTGACGCGTTAAGGTCAGTTACCCATCACGGGTAACTGCTCTCAACTCCCTCTAAGGCCATGTTTGGCTAGCAAGAGTAGATTATAAAATCATTTAATTTAATAAGGCTTTATCATATAGTTTAATTCATGTCACACCCAATTCAAATATCTTATTTAAATTAATTAAATAACATATAATAATCTATCATAAATTCACATAATCATAAAATTAATTTTCTCATTAATTAATAATGTCAAATTATTAAATCTCTAATTAATTATTACATTAATTAAAATAACATGCTTATTTAAATATTTCTTTTAATACAATAAGCTCACATAATCACATACTTCAAATAATAAAATTCTCCACATTAATTTAATAAATATAACACATATAATTAAATTAATCTATCACAATTGCATCAATTAATTATTTAATCTAATAATTAAATCATCGAAAAATATTTATCTAATTCAATAAATATTAGAAATTAATTACAAAAATCTCGTTTGTCACATCTTTCCCCCTTAAAAGGATTCTGTCCCCAGAATCACGACTCAATAAATTTTGACCCGTTACAGAGACACTTGGTTATTTTTTATCAGATAATTTTGATGAATTAACTTAGGCTATTGGAAAGAGTAGAATTGCACTAACTTTACATATCAAGAAGAAGAAGAGAAAAAGTGGAATTGCAACTAGAATTTCTCAAGGAAGTAATGGATTCAAAGTTGTAACATTTATGAAACAATTTGGTGGTTTCTCACTTTACATATCAGGAAGAAAAGTTTGCTTTATCTTGCAAGGCTCTCTTTTGAAATTTCAACGACATTTTCTTCTGTGGGTTAAATTTCTTTTAATTTGGCAGCTTTTTTATTGTCTATATCTTTGATGCAACCATATGGATGGTAACGTAATTCACTTTTTCTGACTTTAGATGTAAGTTATTCTTAGTATTTATCATTCATACTGAATACAACTCAATCTTTAATTATTTATTTTCAATGAGAAATGACGCCTAACTCCATTGCAAGCATAAGACTCTGAAAATAAATACTCGTAAGAACCAATTGACTGCAAGGCTTTCACTGAAGCTGAGAGTAACAACCTCACCAAAAATGTCCACAACATTCATGACCCAAAGTAACGCACAACATTTTGACAACATCAACAAAAATGTCCACAACATTCAGGCCTTGCTTGTAGCATATGAATTCATTTGTATTTATATTGACATCACCCAAAGTGGGAGTTCCAAAATAAAAATAACATTTACAAGCAACTTGCAAAATGTAAAGAAAATAAATTTTCAAAAAACTACAATCCGCAAATCCAAATCCAAAAAAAGAATCCTATATAAAAAAACAATCATATTTTCACCGTTCGATCATCCCCGAATCTAGATCATACGGTACAGTTTTTCTATTGCTCCTCAACCTCAGTATACCATATAGCTTCCTAATCTCCTTCATAGCAGGTGAACCAACATCCTTCCAACTAACGCCACCGCCTTCCCCCACGAACCAACATCTTTCTAGCTCCTTCTTTTCGATATGACAGTCTAACGAGTAACAACAAGTACTCAAGTCAAAAAAATCTATAAATGAGATTGCATATCATTCCTTCCATGTCACAAAATTTAATGATCACTTGCATTGTAACCTGACAAAGTTTAACCAATGTAGCTGAAAATATTAACAAAAGAAAAATAATAACCAGACACAAGAGAATGAAATTTCACAGATTCACAGGCAGATATCGGGTTTACTTTCTACCTGCGTTTACCTGGTCGTTTATTGCTAACTTTCCAAACGAAAGATCGAACTCTAGAAGCTCTTGTCATCCATAATTTCCCCTGATTCCAAAAATAAGAAATCAGTATAACAAAAAAACAACATTTTGAAAGTAAAAGGAAGTAAGGACTTGGTACCAAAAAATAAAATTAAATAAATAAAAAATTACAACAAAATAATAGAAAAAAGAAATGAAGTAATAAGTGGACTCGAGCTAAATATTAATATTTAAGTTACTTGATAGTTACTTATAAGTTGATCAAACCAACTTTTAAGTAGTTATTTACTGTTCTAAGTGTTCCTGTGACTCGAGTAGTTATGGGTACAAGCTGAAGTTATGCAGCCACCGGCAATTCATTTAGATATGCAATCCATTCCTAAGCGCTGCAAAAATCTCTCAAGCTAAACTTGGCTTTCATGAATAGGTAATAACAATAAACATTGATCTACTTACAATATCATATCTGAATATTGAAGGGAGGAATCAAACTTGTATATCTTCTTTTTGCAAGGGTCAGAACTGCCACAGAAATCTTTAATAGACTTCTGAAAGAACCTTCATCCCAATACAAAATAATGAACTATATTTAATAACTACAGCTATAAACAAAAAATATATATCTTTAATAAAAGTAACAACAATATAATGCAGAAAACACCTCTTAATCCTCAGTGATATGTACTGATGATTACTTGATAATAGAACAGAGAGGGAATTTTTACGGGTCTACATCACTCTAAAAAAATAAACCCCCAGAAAAATACCCAAATAGCAAAGAGATAATAATAATAAAGGCCACATAAAACCTAGAAATCGAAAAAGTAGGGGAAATCGCACCGTAAAATCAAAAAATACAGTTGTAATAAGGAAAATAATAGGGGCTTTACCGATTCGAAGTCGAGATTCCTCTGCTTCAACCTCTCCACTACAATTTTCGAGCTAGATTGGAGACTGTTTTGGAGATAAGGGATGAGATGATGCTCGATTTTTAGAGAGAAAGATGGAGCTGAAAATATGTGAGGAGAGAAACGAAATAAGGATATATATCGAGGCACTAGAGAATGAGGTCGGAGAAGCGATGAAATTTCTGGAATTTCGGCCCTCGTGCGATTTTTGATTTGGGAGGATGAAACTTGAAAGCGTGATTTAGGAGAGAAGCCGATGGAGTAGAAGTAATCCGATTTTTTTTTTTTACTCAAGTCGCCCAAAACGACGTCGTTTTGGGCTGACTGTGTAAAAAAAAATTTCACAGTTGTGCATTCCCATTTTCCCCATATATATATATATATATATATATATATATATATACTCCCTCTAATTCACGTAAACCTTCCCCCCACCCCATTTTCATTTTTCTTCCCCCCACCCCACACGTCACTTTCACACACATCTTTATCACATACATTCTTATCACACACAAATATTATATATATATATATATATATATATATATATATATGAATCATCTTCTACCGATTATTTTAAAAAATAGATAAATGGGGGTCCATAAAATAAGCCAAAATTACCACAAATACTTCATAAAAATCACCTCAATATTTTTAACAACATTTATCATCATTATTATAATTTATAATATTTAACAACCAGATCGTTCCTAGGAATAAGGGGGCATTCCGATAAAGATTTTTCTCTATTAGCGCGCAATTAGGTGACTAAACCTGTCCTCGACAAAACATTCTAGACATCGTAAATATTACAAATAATAATATGAATAACTTTATCGTCTCAATTATTAATTTAATAATATAAAATATATTGACAATAATTGAATCAAATAACGTGAGATACTATGCAGTAATTATTGTAACAATAATTGAATAAAACTGAGTGACTTCTCACGTAAGCATTAATAACCAATACCGTGTGCTACCATGCAATCATGCGTATTACTGTACTTTTACCACTTGGTATTTCAACAGTTTAACGGTAAAACTTTCGCTGTTATTTTTATAAAAAGATATTTCTGTCATTTTCTCATTCTGACAATAATTTTCGTTGTGGGGTCTACCAATGATTGTGTCGTCGTACGAATATTCCCTGTTATTCCCCGACCAATATAATATTTTATAACCACTTGCTTACTTTATAAAATTTATAAATATTACCCACAACTATAACATTCTATCAAATCCACACTATAATATTCAAAAATGATAATTATAAAAAAATTCATCTTTATTCATAAAAATTGGGATCTTACAACCTCCATTATTTATGAAATTTCACCCTTGAAATTAGGGTACATACCTGGTATGAAGAAGAGGTGAGGATACCTTGATTTCATTTTAGATTCTAACTCCCAGGTCATTTCCTCAATATCATGGTTTCTTCACAAAACTTTGACTTGAGGTATAACCTTGGAGCATAGAATATGCTCCTTCTTCTTCAAGATTTTAACAGGTGTCTCTTTATACGTTAAATCTTTCGCTATTTTGTCAGGTTCTAACTCAATAATGTGGTTCGGGTCTTCCACATATTTACGTAACATAGATATGTGAAAAACATTATGAACGCGAGACATACTTGGCGGTAAAGCGAGTCTATAGGCCATCGTTCCTACTCGGTTAAGGATTTTAAATGGGCCAATAAATCGAAGATTGCGCTTTCCTTTCTTTTCAAATCTCGTAACTCCTTTCCATGGAGCAACACGTAATAACACATGATCAGCAACATTGAATTCCACATTATTTCGATGAAGATCAGCATAACTCTTTTGTCGATCTTCTGAGGTTTTTATACGTTGCCGGATCATTTGAATCTTCTCCGTAGTCATATGTACCAATTTCTGTCCCAACAATGTTGCTTTATCCACCTCGTCCCAGTATACTGGAGAACGACACTTGCGTCCATACAACGCCTCAAATGGAGCCATGCCAATACTTGCTTGATAACTATTGTTGTAAGAGAATTCTATCAATGGTAAGAACTTGTCCAAACTTCCCTTGAAGTCAAGGACACAGAGTCTTAATAGATCCTCAAGAGTTTGAATAGTTCTCTCCGACTGCCCGTCTGTTTGAAGATGATAAGCCGAACTAAATCATAAATTCGTGCCCGTAACTTTTCGCAAACTAACCCAAAATCGTGAAGTGAATCTTGGGTCTCGATCAGAAACTATAGATATTAACTTACCATGTAGCCTTATAATCTCATTTATGTATATACGAGCAAGACGTCCAAGTGTATAAGTTTCTCGTATAGGTAAAAAATGAGCAGACTTGGTCAATCTATCGATAATGACCCAAATCGCATCTATGCCTTGAGAAACCGTGGGAAGACCAGTAACAAAATTCATGGCAATGTGCTCCCACTTCTATTCTGGAATTTCAAGTGGTAGCAATGGACCTTTTGGCACTTGATGCTCCGTATTGACTCGTTGACAAGTTAAATACCTTGAGATAAACTCTGCTATCTCTCTCTTCATATTGCTCCACCAAAATGTATGCCGAAGATCACAATACATTTTGGTACTCCCAGGATGGATTACAAACGGTGTGTTGTGTGCCTCCATCATGATTTTATACTTCAAGCTAGAATCGTTAGGAACACAAAGTCTGGAGTTGACTCAAAGTATTCCTTCTTCATCGATTCTTGCTTCTGAAATAGCACATTTTTACACTTTCTTTTTCATACGCATCAGCTCCAGGTCTGTAGCTTGAGTAGCTTTAACTTTATCAATTAAAGTCGGTTCTACTCGTATATTGGCCATCATCATGTGGATCCCTAGAGTCTTTATCTCTATCCACATCCTTTGTAAGTCATACAGGATGGACCTTTGCGTTGACAATATCGCACTCGTACCCGCATATGATCTTCTACTCAATGTGTTAACTACCACGTTTGCTTTTCCTGGATGGTATTGAATTCTATGATCATAATCTTTCAACAGCTCAAGCCAACGTCGTTGTCTCATGTTAAGTTCCTTTAGAGTGACGAAATATTTGAGGCTTTTATGTTCCGTATAGATCTCCACTTTCTCCCCATATAGGTAATGCCTCCAAATTTTAAGTGCAAAAACGATAGCTGCCAACTCTAGATCATGCGTAGAATAATTCCTCTCATATTCTTTGAGTTATCGTGAGGCATAGGCTATGACTTTTCCATGTTGCATGAGAATACATCCTAACCCTCTGCCTAAAGCATCGCTGTAGATGACAAATCCCTCCGAACCAGATGGTATTATCAGAACAGGTGCTGAAATGAGTCTTCTCATGAGTTCTTGAAAACTCTTTTCACATTTCTCACTCCAACCCAATTTTGTATTTTTTGAGTCAACTTAGTTAATGGAGTAGCGATTCAAGAAAATCCTTTCACGAATCTCTGATAATAACCAGCTAATTCCAGAAAGCTACGTACTTCGGTTATTGACTTAGGTTACTCCCAGCTTTGTATTGCTTCAATCTTCGTCGGGTCAACAGATATTCCATGATTGAATATCACGTGCCTAAGGAATGCTACTTCCTCAAGCCAGAACTTGCATTTCTTCAACTTGGCATAAAGCTTGTTTTCACGAAACTTTTAGAGTATCAGCCTCAAGTGTTGCTCATGGTCTTCACGACTTTTGGAGTATATGAGGATGTCATCAATAAAAATAACTACGAAATGATCCAAATATTCATTGAATACTCGGTTCATCATGTCCATGAAGGAAGCATAAGCATTAGTCAATCCAAAAGACATGACTAGAAATTCATAATGCCCGTACCGAGTTCTGAAAGACGTCTTTGGAATGTCATCGGTTTTAATCTTTAACTGATGATATCCGGAATGAAGATCAATCTTTGAAAAGAATTTGGCTCCTTGCAACTGGTCAAACAGGTCATCAATGCGAGGCAACGAGTATTTATTTTTGATGGTGACATGATTCAACTCCCAATAGTCAATACAAAGTCGCATACTTCTATCTTTCTTCTTCACAAATAGAATAGGAGCACCCCAAGGAGACGTACTAGGACGAATGAAACTGATGTCTAATAATTCCTGTTGTTGGGTCTTTAACTCCTGAAGTTCAATAGGAGTCATTCGATATGGGGCTTTAGAAATGAATTTTGTACCGGGTTCAAGGTCAGTACCAAACTCGATTTCACGCTCTGGGGGTAGGCCAGTAAGTTCTTCGGGGAATACGTCAGGAAATTTATTAACAATATAAATATCATTCAAATCTGACGTATTTTTGTTTAAATCTGTGACATGGGCTAAGAAAGCTTGACATCCATTTTTTAATAAACGAATAGCTTTATGTCTTGATATGACAGTGATTGACTTTAGTGGTTCGGTTACTTGAATTTGCATAATAGGTTGGTTAGGAATATGAAAGCTAACAACCTTACGAAAATAATCAATTTTAGCATGATGAGTAGTTAACCAATCAAATCCTAAAATTATATCGAATGCAAGTATTTTCAAAGAAATAAGATCCACCGGTAATGTACAGTTGCTGATTTCAATCTAATAAGACTTATAAACAGTGGATGTAATGAAGGTTTCTCCCAATGGAGTTTCAATTGATAAGTTAAAGTCTAATTTTCCTGGAGTTAAATTTAAACGTTGAGCGCAAGTAGGAGAAATAAAAGAATGGGTAGAATCGGTATCCAATAAGGTATAGACTTCGCTAGAGTTTGTGATTAGCTTACCCGTAATGACCTCGTTCGGGTTCCTCGCTTTTTAGGAGGTCACGACAAACGCTCTCCCTTAAACTACCGGCTTTGACTTGTTTGGGATGGCATTTGGTGTCACCATCCCAACTGGACTCGACTTTACTACACGATAAAATTGAGCTAGGTGACCTTCTCTTCCGTAATTATAACATGTTTTGGACTGCTGCGTACAGTTTGGACTGATGTGTCCCTCTCTTCCGTATTTGTAGCATACAATCATTGATCGTTCTCTTTCTTTAATAACGGGTGCTGGTGCTGACGTCTTTCCATCATTATTGAATCTCCTCTTCTTAAAATTTTCTCTTTTATTGTCTTGGCCATGATTACCACCAAGGTGGTTTCCATTTCTGGCATGTTGACTTCCTCCACGTTTGTTATCACCGCTTCGATGACTACTTCCACTGGTAGTATCACTTTGACGGCTGCTATCTCTTGGTTGGGTTGACTCATTATCACGTTCCAATAACTGAGCCCTATTTACAACATCTGAATACAAACACAATTTGTGAGAAATTAGGTATTGACGTATCTCGGGTTTCAAACCTCTTAGAAACATCCGCGTCATTTTCTCCTCATTATCAACCAAGTGGGATACAAACCGGGATAACTCGGCAAACTTAGCTTCGTACTATGACACAGTCATATTGTTTTGCTCGAGCTTGATGAACTCTACCTTCTTCATGTGACCAATATTTTTGGAAAAGTACTTGTTGTTGAACAGTTCTTAGAACTTCTCCTAAGACATCTTCAGTGCGGCAGGTTAAGTACACTTTATAGATTCTCACCAGTAATCTGCCTCTCCTCGCAATATGAAGGTGGCAAAGGGAACCTTTTTCTCTTCAGAGCATCCCAAGACATCAAATATCTTGGTGATCTGCTTTATCCAAGCCTCCGCCTTAAGTGGTTTTGGCTCTCCCAAAAATTTTGGTGGTCCCAGCTCCTTAAATTTCTTAGTGGTGACCATCTGTGAGTTGCCAGTGTTTTCACCTATATTTTGAACAAGATCCGCTCTCACCTGACGTTGCATGAATTGCATAAAGCCTCTGAACATCCCATCGTTCATCATTTGATCGGTGTTGTTGTTTACCTGAGGATTATTGTCTTCCTGTTGCACATTATCTTGGGTATTGATCGTTGGTGACTCAACGGTCTCATGTGCTCCATTGCTTATCTCAACATTCTCGGATGTCATTTTCAAATACTGCCACAAAACAAGGGTTAATTGACACAACACATGTTATCTGTGACGCCCCCAAATTCAGGTACTTGAAACCCAAATTTGGTGCTTCACGATACCATTTTTATGAGCGAAATAATACTAATAATAATATCAATAATATAAATACCAAACTTAATTTACATATATCAGAGTCTAATCCCAGGTACGCGACCTTTAAACATTCATTACCTGATAATTAATAAGTATCACTGTCTTGATAAAGCTTAACTATTACATAAAAGAACACAAACTTATTCTGCCATCTTCGCTTTCCCTTTATTCTTGGCTGAACTTTTTGGTTGATCACGATTAGCTGAAAACATTTTAATTTAAAGCAAGGATGAGCATTTGATTTTCCAGCAAGTAATAACAACAACAATTATTAGCTGAAAGAAGTAAATATTTTCTTGAAATAACACTTCTATAACGAATCAATAATTGTGAAGTAAGATGAACCAATAATAACAACATATCAATTCTATAACAAATTTTGAAACTACGTATTGACTATAAATAGAGATCAGTAGACAGACTATGAACATTTTTTTCTATTTTTAAAAAGGTTAAACAGAACTTCATCTGCAAACCGTCATAACTTACAGGCACGGGGTGTAATCAGCCCGTTATGCCCTGTATTGATAAATACTACATGTTCGAACGATATTTTTGTTCAACATATCCGCCTTAGGCACACAAAAGTTTCCCAGATTCGGGATATTCATACTAGTCTAGAATCCGAACCAAAATAATTCGGTTGGATACAATAAAGTTCTATCTTGTTCAATAATATTTTTAAGTCTATGTCTAGCTGAATCAAATAGCTTAGACAGCTTTTAAGTCAATGTATACATACTGGAAACTAACTAGTATGTATCAACATGTGATAAAATATAATGATTATCTAAGTGAGGACACTTGCATAACCATATTTAGAAATTAACGAACAGAATAAATAACAAGATTACACAATAATGCAATGTTAATAAACAATGATCGGTTGATTTAAGAATTTGTATGAATACAAATGATTGGAAACAAAATCGATAACAATAGAGTTACTAATCTGGCACAATGATAATATAATTCTGAAACGTTCTTACTCATGTCCATTGCATAAAGTAAATGCAAAGTTAGGATACTTGCCTGAGCTACTGCTTACAATTACGCAACTTAGTTTTACCTTTTATATTGAGACCTATCATTAATAAGATCATTCGTTCGATTAGAATAATATATCATATCACATTGTACTGCTATTTATAGTCAACACATAACCTAATCGCATTGTCACATAGTTATATCAGTCATTGGATCATAAACAGACATTTATATAGTCAAACTATATAGTTTTGGATCAATTTCGATAACATTTCGGTGTACCGACGACTTTATCGGGTAATTATAAAGTTTAAAATTATATCATGTAGTTCAATATTATTCTGGATATTTTAAATACCAATCATATTATTTTTCAGTAGCTTATAATAATTTTTAAATAATTATTATAATTTATCATGATTTTTCAAACTCTAGAATCATTATTAAATGATTTAAATATTAAATAATTCTATTACCATTAATATTTAATTAATATTAAATTATTAATGAAATAATTGCCATAGTATTAAAGTTACTCAAAATATTTTTAAAACATTAATATTACCCTCAAATAATTTTTAAAACATTTAAAATCATTTTTTAAATAATTATCATTAATATTTAAATATTAATGTATTATTTATCAAAATATTAAAAGTCATTTATTATTACTTAAACTATTTTTAAATCATTTATATCCTTTTTAAATCAATAAAATTATTTTAAAATTATTTATTTAATATAATTATTAAATAAATTTAATATCATTAATATAAGCATGATCAGGAGGTCAAAAGTGGCTGTCAGAGCTTTCTGGGTTTTCTGGGTTACCCAGAAACCCAATCAGCTTCGAGTAGGCATTTTGAGGCTCATAAATCGTAGGGTTCTAGTAATTGTTAATGTGTTCTAAGGGTTCAGGTTTGTAGTCCACAGGTTAGAGTACATATATCAATCATCAAATCAGTCAAACTACATCAGAATCACTAACTAGCATCCGGTCAAACCATGTCAGAAAGGATGTTCTTGCTTTTTCTAAGTTTCCTAGAAAATCGAGTTCATGTTCGAGTAGGCTAGTTTGACCATCAATCATTTTCATTCTGTTAGTTATCTAAGTGATATAAAAGCATGAATATGTAGTACACATACAAGAGTGTATCCTTAATACAATAACACAAGCAAATAAGGAAACATATGCAAGATCTGGGCCCATGAACTTGTTGTCAGACACTGATGAACAAGTTCTGGGTTACCCAAAAAATAAAAAGTCATGGTCGGTTAATGCAGTTTGACCTTCCATAACTTGAAATCTACATACGATCTAAGCATGATTTCAAGTCCAGATCAAAGTCCTTCTAGCATACTACATGTTCAAACATTTAAACAACAAAAAATATAGCCAGATAAAGATAAATGTGCTCTGACATTCGGTTGTCAGACCACTTTTAAAAATTTCCCAGATTTTGAAAAACTTTAAATTCGAGCATATAAATGTTATGGATCTACTATCGAGCAACCCACATCACTGATTCACACCTTATATAACATATTTAAACATTCAAACATCAAATCCAGCATAACATACAAGATTGAAGTTTTGGTTTAGGGTTATACCTTTCCTTGAACAAAATCTTAAATATGACTTCTTGATCTGCTTTGGGCGAACTTGGGACTTGATTAGGGACTAGTCCAACAATAAAATTCGAAGGTTTGGAGTTGAGAGATGTTTTGGTTGAGTGTTGTGATCAAATGAGGCTTGAATACGACATTCTCTCTCTAATAATCTATATATAATACTTGAATACAATGTAATTGTGATGCAAGATGGCTGATATATTTGGTTTATAGGCACATAGTTAGCTAGAGTTGGTCACTAACTAAAGTTATGGCAAGTTTTACAAGTTGTCAAAGTCGAGATTTTTATTTGTCCCTTTTCTGTTCTTGTTCTTTTGTCTTCTCATTTTATGTGAGATTTGTTTGAAAAAACAAGTGAAAAAGGTCCGATATGTATAATGTCGACGATTGGACTGTAAGAGTCGCCAGTTGGTTTTTTAACTGGTTGTACCAACACAACCGAGAAAAGGTTTGCACATTGACCCAGTGATGTGACACTGCTAAACGGGTCTGTGAAACCGAGATTCATTAGGGCCCAGGGACTTGCTTATACGGAGGGAAGGTGTTAGGCACCCCCCGACATCCGTGTTACCACGGTGACCGCCACTTTTCAAGAAACTGTTATACAAATGTGTGTGTGTGTGTGTGTGTGTGAGTCAATGTGTTGTTATTTGGAAGTAGTGCTATGCCTCATTCGCACCTATATACAAAGGGTTTGAATTTTTGAAAAAATTCAGTTTTAAACAAGATATAGCAATGAGATTTTATAACAGAGGTTTTTTCAAACCCTTGTGCTCAATAGTAATTGAGGCCTTTGATACTTCCATTTTATTATTAGGTGTTCGACTTGATTGCTTTTATTTTCGAGATGCGAAGCATCTTCGAGAAAATAATGTACAAAACAGTGCCGAACTCCTCATGGGTATGAAAACCATCTGAGGAAATCCAAACACAATAAATTTACAAGCTGCTTACAGCTGAAAATGTCCATCACGGGAACCAAATCTAGATTCAGTAAACTGAATCTGTCATCACATGATTCCTAGGCTCACATGATGCCGCAATCGATATAAACGCAGTAAGCAGGTATATATATAAAAGCTGTAAATATATATATATATATATATATATATATATATATATATATATATATATATATACAGACATGATCAACCACCGCGAAGCACCTCCACGGGGGATCAAAAATGTAAATATATAAAAGCGGTAAATATATATATATATATATATATATATATATATATATACATATATATATATATATATATATATATTGACATGATCAACCACCACGAAGCACCTCCATGGAGGATTAGAAATATAAATAAAGTTGTAAAAGCGATCAACCGCCACAGAGGAAACTCCAGGCGGGACGAAATGTACGAAAAGTTGTAAAAATTGTCAACCGCCACGAAGTAAACTCCAGGCGGGAAAAAATGTAAAGAAAGCTGTAAAAAACGGTCAACCGCCATGAAGTAACCCCAGACGGGACGAAATATATATATATATATATATATATATATATATATATATATATATATATATATATATAGCAGGTAAACGCACCGAATATAAAATCTAGGCTCATCGAACAAAGTCCGACAACAGTATAAAGATATATATATATATATATATATATATATATATATATATATATATATATATATATATATATATATATATATATATATACAAAAGTAATTAAACGCTCCAGACATAAGTCTAGGCTCAATCGAGGCATAACTCAATAATGTTAGTCCATATATAAATATATATATATATATATATATATATACAAAAGAAATAAAAGCCACAGACCGAAGTCCGGGCAAACACACATAACACGACTCTCAACGTGAAGAACAGTGTGTGCAAAGATGAAGAGAAAGACTTTAAAGTGTGTAAGAAGGCTTATAGTGGACTGTCAAAGAAGACTTCTATAGCTTTAAGTGGATGAACACTCGGCTCCCGCCAGTAGAAAAGTAGCTATATATGAGCTTACAAGTGTTTAAAATGAGAAAGCATTCAGCTTATAGTGTATACAAAGCAAATTGAACAGGGCTTTCTCGCCTTTTCTCTTGCAAATATGGCCACCCCAAGCCCTCTATTTATAGAGGGGGGTGCCTCAGGTGTACCAGCGGTAGCAGCAGGTGTACCTGCAGCTACCCGGGGTGCCCCAGCCAGTGTGGGTCCCGCCGTGTCAAAGTACGTACACTCGGACAACGCGTTGTTTGCTCGGTCGTTCATAACTTTTAATCCGAGAGTCCGATGAAAACGTGCCATACCATTCCGGAAAGCTCTTTCTGAGAGCTACACAATGACATAGGATATGCCTTTTTTATTTTGAAAAGATGGGTCTGTGACCGAAATGGCATTTCTGGGTTTCTGTCAGGAAATCCGGTGAGCCGTTTTGCGTAGTTTGCACTCGAAAGTTAAAATATGGTTCTTGTGGAACTTCTATTGAAGTAATTTGAGTTAAATTGAGTGTATTTGATGTGAGTTGAAGTTAAGTTGGCAAAATAACCATTTTACCCCTCCCGGGGTTATCTCTAGTTTTTGCACAGTTGTAGCAGTCTTTTCTCGGGATTATCTCTGAGGTTGACTTGATGTTGACTTTGAATGTCCTCCGGGCTATCTCTGAGGTTGGTTCAACCTCCTGGGGTTATCTCCAGGCTTTGAACTTTATCCCACGGGGTTATCTTAGAGGTTGAAACTGACTTTCTCGGGGTTATCTCCAGGGTTGTAAACTGATTTCTCGGGTTCTCGGGGTTATCTCTGGGGTTGGAAATTTGATCTCCCAGGGCTACCTACGGGGTTAGAATTGATGTTGTGGTCCTCCAAGGTTATCTCTGGAGTGTGAAACAGATGCTTTTGCCCTCTTGCATATATAGTAATAGGAAAAGAAAATTCCGAGTGTCTACAGATGCCCCTCTTTATCATGTTCATGCAATGCAATGGAATGGACATTATAAAGATTTGTAGACACTTGAAATATGACAAGGTATTTTTAATAATACAAATCGCAATGTAATTAATGTCATGATGAATCGCAGTTCGCAAATCGCACGTCGCATTTTGTACTTCGCATTTCGCATTTGGCCAATCGCACATCACAAATCGCACATCGCACATCGTACATCGCATATCGCATATCGCAAATCGCAAATCGTAAATCACAAATCGTAATGTAATGAATGTTATTATGAATGTTAAAAATAATTCTTTCAAATAGCTTTACCTTTACCGATCATGGCTGATGCCTATGCTGGTGTTGACTCCAAAGGTTTGATTTTTTGTCGGTGTTGCTGATGCTTGTTTGATGAAGATAAGTTGAGATGTTTTCCACATCTCTGATGGGGATGACGTTCTAAAATCACCAGACCTTCCCGATGTATACGCTGGTAGTTTGCAACGGTGCCTACCCTGTTGATCGCTAAACTATTTCGGTTCCCACTCGAACGGTGGTATACGAAGCTTTCACCGTTGAACTGTTTTGATGTTACGCTGAATTGATGCCAATGGTTTAGAATATTGGATCATCTGATACTTTTGATGAAGTAATATTCCAAGGTTTGCTTCACCAGACTCTGCCTTATATTACGCTCACCCTTTTTGAAGTGATTTAGAGTTTTCTTTCGCTGTTGGGTGCTTGTGCCCCATTTTCTTGAGCGTTTGAGTAACCCGGCTGAACTGATGATCTGAGTGCCGCTGACGTCCTTGGAGGGTGCAACTCGTTCTTTCGCTACCCAAATTTGAACTTTGGTGTAGAGGCCTCAACTTGTGAGGACTTGACGTAGGTTGACACATTTGATGGTGTAGATTTCATTCGCTAGGCCTTTCGTTGTTGGCCTTCTACTTTTGAGTTAAGGACTTTCTTGAGAAGTTTCTCCTTCTTTTGTAGAGAAAAGCTAAAGTCGCCATGATTTCTTTCAGGAGTTCTCCTTCTTTTGATGAATGGCTTGATCCCGCCCTAAGCTCCTTCCATTATTTGGAATTGGACAATGCCCCAGTTCTTTTGCATGTTGATGCCGAGGGTTCATATAAGAAACTCTCTTTGTTTATGAAGTCGCAAGTGAGTAATATCCAAATCGCCAGTAAGATGATGTGAGGGAAGCTCTGATGATGATATACTATGCTAATGGTGCTGACTGGCACATTTTCCTCCTTAGGATGGTTGATAAATGCCCCAGTGTTGAGTTGTCGTTGTTCCTGAGATTTCCCCAGTCTTGTTGTAAGGGCTCCAATATCGGGTTGTCGCTAATTTTGAAATTGCCCCAACCTTGCTTGTTGTCTGGGATAGTTGCTTTGATAGATGAGCTGATAAGATGCCGAGATCGAAAGAGGCTTTTACCAAATATTAAATTGGTAGTGGATTTGGGCTTTGATGCCCTTAATTATTGTTCTTGACTTGTTCTCACAATCGGCATTGATGGTTTTCTTCTAATTTGATGCAGACTTGTGATTGAGGGTGTCGATTTTTTGAAGGTCCTCCCTGCTGGTTGTCTTAGTGTATCGTAGTTTCTTCATTTCTGGGATTTGTGCCAGATTCGATGACATTAAAGTGTTGTTGGGTCTTTTCGACATGGGTCGCTGACTTAGAAAGTTGTCCTTGGGATTGATGTTTAGGTTTGGATGTTTCTTTTGAGGGTTAGACCACACCACTGATGGTTGCCTACGTACTCCCATTGATAAGGGGAGATCAGGTCTGCGTAGTTCCCGTTGGTGAGCTTAAACAGTTTGAGAAGTGTTTATTTGATAAGTGTTTGTTTGAGTTTTTTGGATTTTTATTTGGTTTGACAGCACCATAAATGGCTACCTACGTACTCCCATTGATGAAGGAAAATTAGGTCTTTCGTAGTTCAGGCTTTGGTTTGAAAGGCTAAAAATATTTATTAGAGGTTGAGCTTGGTTGAAGGGGTTTGTCAATTTTTGTAGTGGTTAGACCGCACGGTACATGGTTGCCTATGTACTCCCATTGAGGAGGGGAGATCGGGTCTGCGTAGTTCCAACTTTGGTTTGAAAAGGTTCAAAGTGGTAAGTGGTGAGAAGGGTGTAGAGATGTCTTTGTTTTTTTTTTCCTTTTGTTTTTTTGTTTTGTTTTTTTTTTGTTTTTTTGTTTTTGTTTTTTTTTCTTTACATGCATGGAAAATAAATGGCACATTGCGAAGAAAGTGATATTGTCCCAACATCTCCTGGAACTCACAACTGTATCCTCTGGATCTGCATCTTCTTAGCTAGCTGAGGCATGATAGTCCAGTTGTCAGTGGTTATGTTGCCTTCAGGGCTCGCGATAGAGGTTACCTCTTGATTCTGAATATCTTCACTTATAGTCATAACTTGATCGCTTCTTGATTCAGTACATTCCTCAGGGAAGCTTGAACTGGACCCATCACAAAAAGGTATGAACTCTGGATTCTTCAATGGGTTGGCTTCCCCGACAATCTCACCACCTTTTTCTTCATCTGTTCCTTCGCCTTTTTCCTGGGTTTGAGATGACTCGACCATGAAATCTCCCTCGAACTATTGTTGCATTTCTCGCAAGGAACTTTCCTTTTTGGCTTTTTCTTCTTTGGAAAGGATTAATATTTCCTCCTCATCATCCAAGGTGATGAAATCAGGAACGTGGTTGATATCTTTGGACCACAAGACGTTTGATGTTGGCGAAGGAATCTCCTTTGGGGATGCCTTTGTCTCCTCTGTCATTACTTGTATTAGGATCAGTCCACCTTTAATTCTGGCAGAATTGTCGCTCATAGCCTTCACCTCATTTGAACTGCCTGTCTCGAATGGACATCTTAAGCTTTTTATTTCCTTTTCGCCCTTTTTGGTCATCGAAAATTCTATTTCCAGCTCTCCATTTTCAATGAGATCCTGGATTTTATGTCGCATAGACCAGCATTCTTCAGTCGTATGTCCAAGTGAGTTATAATGGTAGAGACATATTTTGGTGGAATCATAACTCTTTATCTTGGGATTTATAGGAGGCAGCAACTCAGTAATCCTTCCTTCGCTTATCAGAAAGTGTAGCATTTCTTCATTTGATTTGCTCAGAGGGGTGAATTTCAGACTCTTTTGGAGGTTGTTTGATCTTTCATCTTTGAGAATTCGCATTCCTTCGAGCAATTTTTCCGCTGGCGAGATCTTTTAGCACATTTATCATCCCCCTTTTCTTGTACATTCAGCCTGCTTTGATCTTTTTTATTTAGCTGGCTCATCATGGAGAGATATGGGCTTGCATTGTGATTAACCTCCTTTGTCTCTTGGCTTTCTGATAGTTGAGTGAAAAACTGCCTCGTTTCCTGATGTTGGTGCACTATCAGCTTAGCCAACAGATTTACTTGATTCTGGATCGTCTCTAATTTTTGCATTACTAGCATACCCTCCTCCGAGTTTTCCCACTCTAGGACATTTGTTCTGTGCCTTCGGGGGTATTCATCCACCCTTCGTATATACTTGCGATTTGGATACATTTTAGCGCTTCCTGGCCCGATCATGTTTACTTCCCCCGTATCATGCTGCAACGGAAGGTTGGTATTGACATTTTGTTGATCAGGTTGTTGGACCACAATACTGCCACTTTTGATCATATTTTGAATTTTATGCTTTAAAGACCAACAATCTTGTGTATCGTGTCCTGGAGACCCTGAGTAGTAAGCACATCTTTGGCTTGGATTGTATCTTTTGCTCCTTGGTTCCAGAGGTGGGGCCAATTCGATAATTTTCTTGTGATCCATTAATATCGCCAATACATTTTCAAGGGAATCGCCAAGTGGAGTGAACACCCGATTTTCCACTCTTTCAAATTTTCTTTTTCTATCTGGGCATTGGTTTAATGCAGCCTGTTGTTGAGATGGCAGATTGTCTTGCATTTTCCCAATGGGGGGGACTGCAGGTTGGTCTCCTAGCTTGCCCCTGTACAACAAGGGATACATCTTCATTGCCTTTATCGGGTACCCCCTTGGGATCGCTTGCATACTTGCCAGTCTGTATATGTTTGGCGACTGCTTCCAAGGCAGTGAAGTATTTATTCTTTCCTGCCTTCAGGCCCATCTCTGCCATTTCGTTGTGTTTGATCATTTCCGAGAATGGCTTTCCTATGCCGGCTAGGATCCTCTCATAGTACGGAGCCTCTTGCATTTTAATAAACGTCATGACCATCTCAGTTTTTGTCATTGATGGAATGACTTGTGCTGCTAGATGTCTCCACCTTTGGGCATATTCTCGGAAAGATTCAGTACTTTGCTTTTTAACTTTAGTCACTTGGTATCGATCTGGTGCCATTTGTGACTGAAAACTGTACTGATTTAGAAAGGCGTGGGCCAATTCTTCCTAGTTATGGATTTTGGCATTGTCAAGTCGGGCATACCAGGCTTTAGCCTCTCCAGTGAGACTCCTTTGAAAAAGTTGCATTATAAGGCTTTTATCTTCAGCATAAGACCCCAGTTCACCAATGTACACTTTTAGGTGCGTATAGGGATCGCCTGCCCCATTGTACTTTTCAAACTCTGGGATTTTAAATTTTTCATGATATCGAGCCCCTGGAAATATGCAAAGATCTGAATAGGTGACACTTCCATAGTTTCCAATCCCTTTGATTGATCGGATGGTTTCCTCCATTTGTTGAACTTTCTTTCTTATATCCCCAGTTTCTCGATCATCCTTGACTTTTGTGATATCAGGGCTTTTGTTGGTTCCTATATTGTAATGAGGTTCAGGTATTTGGGTTTCCATCTTTTTGCCAATACCCTGACTGCCCCCTGGTGTGAATGACTCTGGTTGAGTAGGTATTGTTTGGCCCTGAGTATTTTTACTTTGTTCATTTAAAAAGACAACCAATTCTGCTATCTGATTCCTTAGTCCTTCGAACTCCTCGTGGGAAACAGGAGTAGGATCAGGCTGGGCACTTATAGCCATGTCTGACGGTGGGCTTAGTGCCTTTTTGGACTTTAAACGAGTAATGGGACCCATTGCTTCCCTACAAAAAGACTTATGTAGTTTAGTCTTTAGGGAATGTAAAAAAAATAATTTACATGTTAGAATGTGTCCGTTATAGGAGTGTTGTCCTGCAAAACAGGTGTTAGCATAATATGTCAGGTTTTATGTATGTACACATATTCCTTCATATTTTCCATTACAATAATTTGATATGGAATGAAATTACCAGTAATTGAAAATGGAAGGTATGAAGAGATTTTCCTTCGCGTTTGGTTTATCAGAGGCTGACCTATCTTAGGTTACTCTCGCGGTTTTTTGGCATGAAGTTCCCAAATCATCGCAATTTACTTGACAGAAAGTTAATCCAGTCTTTCAACTGGAGCGAATTTGGGTGGTGCCTTTCCTGAGCCTCGTTGGAATTAGTCTTCTTACGAGTCCAGTAATCAAACACCGATAGGATAGCCTCCTGGTGGAGGGACCACACAACATACATTCACATACTTCGCGTCTCACCGTATGGAAATGATGACATGTGCGAAGCACTAATATCACAGGCATATATGGTGCGAAGCACTAAGAGCAATAAGTAAATGCATTCGTACACATTCATTCAAATGTAAATGCAACATCCACACACAAGCATATAACAGTTTTGAAAAGATTGTAATAGCGGCTTAAGTCCTCTTACTGGAGTCCCCAGCAGAGTCGCCACCTGTCGACGTCGGGATTTTTATTTGTCCCTTTTATGTTCTTGTTCTTTTGTGTTCTCATTTTATGTGAGATTTGTTTGAAAAAACAAGTGAAAAAATGTCCGACATGTATAATGTCGACGATTGGAATGTAAGAGTCGCCAGTTGGTTTTTTAACTGCTTATACCAACACAACCGAGAAAAGGTTTACACATTGACCCAGTGATGTGACACTGCTAAACGGGTCTATGAAACCGAGATTCATTAGGGTCCGGGGACTTGCTTATGCGGAGGGAAGGTGTTAGTCACCCCCCGACATCCGTGTTACCACGGTGACCGCCACTTTTTAAGAAACTCTTATATGAATATGTGTGTGTGGGGGGGTCAATGTGCTGTTATTTGGAAGTAGTGTTATGCCTCATTCGCACCTATATACAGAGGGTTTGAATTTCTGTAAAAATTCAGTTTTAAACAAGATATAGCAATGAGGTTTTATAAAAGAGGTTTTTCCAAACCCTTGTGCTCAATAGTAATTGAGGCACTTGATACTTCCATTTTATTATTAGGTATTCGGCTTGATTGCTTTTATTTTCGAGATGCGAAGCATCTTCGAGAAAATAATGTACAAAGCAGTGCCGAACTCCTCATGGTTATGAAAACCATCTGAGGAATTCCAAACACCGTGAATAAATTTACAAGCTGATTACAGTTGAAAATGTCCATCACGAGAACCGAATCTAGATTCAGTAGACTGAATATGTGATCACATGATTCCTAGGTTCACATGATACCACAATTGATATAAACGCAGTAAGCAGGTATATATATAAAAGCTGTAAATATATATATATAGACATGATCAACCACCACGAAGCACCTCCATGGGGGATCAGAAATGTAAATATATAAAAGCGAAAAAAAAATATATATATATATATATATATATATATATATATATATATATATATATATAGACATGAACAACCCAGACGAAGTACCTCCATGGAGGATCAGAAATTTAAATAAAGTTGTAAAAGCGATCAACCGCCACGGAGGAAACTCCAGGCGGGACGAAATGTACAGAAAGTTGTAAAAACGGTCAACAGCCACGAAGTAAACTCTAGGCGGGACGAAATGTAAAGAAAGCTGTAAAAAATGGTCAACCGCCATGAAGTAAACTCTAGGCGGGACGAAATATAAATATATATATATATAAGCAGGTAAACGCACCGGATATAAAATCTAGGCTCATCGAACAAAGTCCGACAACAGTATAAAGATATATATATTAAAATAGTAAACGCACCGGATGAAAAATCCAGGCTCATCGAACATAGTTCGACACACAGTTTATATATATATATATATATATATATATATATATATATATATATATATATATATATATATATATATATATATACGAAAGCAATTAAACGCTCCAGACATAAGTCTAGGCTCAATCGAGGCATAACTCGATAATGTTAGTCCATATATAAATATATATGTAAATATATATAATATATACAAAAGAAATAAAAGCCACGGACCGAAGTCCGGGCAAACACACATAACACAACTCTCAACGTGAAGAACAGTGTGTGCAAAGATGAAGAGAAAGGCTTTAAAGTATGTAAGAAGGCTTACAGTGGACTGTCAAAGAAGACTTCTATAGCTTTAAGTGGATGAACACTCAGTTCCCGCCGGTAGAAAAGTAGCTATATATGAGCTTACAAGTGTTTAAAATGAGAAAGCACTCAGCTTATAGTGTGTACAAAGCAAATTAGACAGGGCTTCCTCGCCTTTTCTCTTGCAAATATGGCCACCCCAAGCCCTCTATTTATAGAGGGGGGGTGCCTCAGGTGTACTTGCGGTAGCAGTAGGTGTACCTGCAGCTGCCCAGGGTGCCCCGGGTAGTGCGAGTCCCGCCGTGTCAAAGTACGTACACTCGGACAACGCGTTGTTTGCTCGGTCGTTCATAACTTTCAATCCGGGAGTCCGATGGAAACTTTCCATACCATTCCGGAAAGCTCTTTTCGACAGCTACACAATGACATAGGATTTGCCCTTTTTAATTCGAGGAAGATGGGTCCGTGACCAAAATAGTATTTCTTAGTTTTCGTCAAGCAATCCGGTGAGCCGTTTTGCGTAGTTTGCGCTCGAAAGTTAAGCTATGGTTCTTGTGGGACTTTTATTGAAGTAATTTGAGTTGAATTGAGTGTATTTTATGTGAGTTGAAGTTGAGTTGGCAAAATAACCATTTTGTCCCTCCTTGGGTTATCTCCGATTTTTGCACAGTTGTAGCAGTCTTTTCTCAGGGTTGACTTGATGTTGATATTGAATGTCCTCAGGACTATCTCTGAGGTTGGCTCGACCTCCTGGGGTTATCTCCAGGCTTTGAACTTGATCCCACAGGGTTATCTCAGAGGTTGAAACTAACTTTTTCGGGGTTATCTCCAGGGTTGTAAACTGATTTCCCAAGATTATTTCTAGGGTTAGAAATTGGATCTCCCAGGGCTATCTCCGGGGTTAGAATTGATGTTGTGGACCTCTAGGGTTATCTCTGGAGTGTGAAACAGATGCTTTTGCCCTCCTACATAGTTAGTAACAGAAAAAGAAAATTTCTAGTGTCTACACAAGTTATCTATTAAATAATGCAATAAGGGCATTTATGTCATTTTGGCTTTTACTTTTAGTGGCAAACTTGGCAATTCCTTTTGACCCTTAGGGTTTAACCCTAAGGTTCTATAAGTTCATATTCTAAGATTTTGTAATTAGGGCTAAAATGAAAATCTTAGTTTCTACAAAGGTTAATTAGGGTTTCCTAAATTAGACTTTATAATATACTATAAATTAATAATTAGAGTTTATAACTTAGCGATTAGGGTTCTAATTTAGTAATTAAGATTTTTAAATATTAATTAGGGTTTACCTAATTAACATTAAATCTATAATAATTTTCATTAATTACATAACATAACAACTTAACAAATGTTAAAGTCTTAATTGACTTATGTACTATAGTTCTAGGGTTTTGTACTATTTTACTATAATTGTTCCATAAATTAACATTACACACATATCAGGCATGTTTATGTCACTGATATATAAATAATATTATATTAATATTCTCATTCCTTATTCAAAATTCAGAATTAGGGTTTTGAATCCTTATCCGACATAACCTTCATATATACCATTATTAATTAAGTTAAAATAATTAACTTAACTAATATAATAAAATACATATCATAATAATCCTAATAATCATATCATAGTACGGAAAATAATTAATAAATATTTTTATTACAAAATTTATTTATTATAAGAATATAATCTATAATTATCAATAATTCTTAAAAGAAATTATTTATAAATATTCATGTAATAAATAAGTTTAATTTATCACATATATACATATAATTTACTTTGCACGTATTCCCACCTTCATATAAAAAAAATTTATAAGCAAAAATTTCTTATTTAATTATATTAAAAATATTGGGTTATTACATTATCCCTATATTCTGACCGACCAATTAAATAACAAATAAACTTAGGTAGGTCATACTAACGAAGGATTTTCCCGTCTCTCCCCCTAGTTCTAGTCTCACATCTTAGCCAGGGATCATATCTCTAAGCTTTGATACCAACTGTGACGCCCCCAAAATAGGTATACATCACCAGTTCTGAGTCGCCAAATACATGGTACATAATTCAAATACAAACTTAAATTATACAACTGTTAAGTGTGGTATAGAATACGACAAAACATAAGCTGAGTTTTGTCGTATTCTATACGACACTTAACAGTTGTATAAATTAAGTTTGTATTTGAATAATGTACCATGTATTTGGCGACTCAGAATGGGTGATGTATACCTATTTTGGGGGCGTCACAGTTTACGCTGTATAGCTCTTCAAAATTTCTATATATCACATAAAGAATAACATATACCAATTAGTCATATACTTGACTTATACATTGGTTTACATTAACTTTAGTTCTTAGGGTTAGCTTTTTATAAACTAAGTTCATGCAACCAAACTTTAAACTCTTCTTTCAACGTTATGACATAAAAAGATGTCGTAAGTCTTATCATCATCTATTATGATAGATTTACATTACCTTTTCCTTCTTCATAGCTCAACTTATCCGAAACATTACAACTGTAATGTTCGTTACATCAATTATCATTACTTATGGCTTTCTGCCAAATAAATGTCATACTTCAGGATTATTCTTTATCGTCTAATTCATACAATCTTTGCTATGCTAAGAGCAATCATTCAATGTTAATGTTATGGGTTCATAGCTATTAAGCATTTTACATTATCTCCAATTCATCTCTTATGATGTCCAGTTTATTTAACTCAGAACATTTTACAAGTTATTATTATTAACTCGCCACCGACTTGCTCAGTATCCCCTACTGAGAGTCTGGCTGTAGTGCATTCTCATTCAGAGATGTCACCAGTGAGAAGCTCGGGGTTCTTCACGCATTACACATTATTATTAACCTTCAATATCTTACGTTCAAACCATACACGAGTGTGTATGTTAAGCACATTTAACTTATATGTACACAAACCGGCTTCGTCGGTTTATGTGTTTTACGTTTACTTTTCTTTCTCACATTCCTTATCCAATTTAAAATCGGAACATTTGTTAATCCCATTACAATTCATTACGATTTTCTTAATAGTTACATATCATGATTCAATAGCATTCATCAACGTCTAAGGTCTACAAACCAATGTATACTTAGAACGTTCGCTCGACGCGAATACTGTGACACCCCCAAATCTGGTACTTCATTCTCACAAGATTTGGTGCTCACTATCCAAAACAATCACATCTAACAACCTGTAATCTAGGATAATAACATAAGCTAAACAACTTAAACAATAGTCATTCCCATTAAAGGGTTACACCAACTTAAAATAAATCCCAAGTAATCTAACCTTAAATGATTACATAAGTTTGCAGAATACATCATATAAACAAATAAGTCTCATAACAAAAATTATGTCAAATAAAATCAAACAAATTTTCTTCATTTGTTCATCTTGCCTTTTCCCTTGGTCACAGACGGCTTGTCAACTTTCTCAACTTTAGCTGCAATGTTATATGCAAGAGTGAGCAAACAATTGCTCACAAATATAATGATGACAATAATAAGAGTAGACAATATATACTGAATAATAAAGAACTTAACCTTTAAATCAAGATTAGAAAACAAGATCGAAATAAATATCTGAGGGTCTCAAGACCATGAACTATGTCCTAGGTTATTAAGTATTTCTACTTCAACCTTTATCAGTTGTCAGACTATATAGACCTTTCATTTCGTACTTAAGGGGATCAGCCCTTCGTACCATGTATTGTGCACAAACATCTTAACGCTATCGTGTAAGTAATCCCCTATATTAGGGGTTGTTCATCTCAATTTGACTTAGGAATCCACACTAAAGAAAATTTAGTTTGGATTAGCTTTCACAATGGTTCTAGAATTTTAGAACGCTCATCGATTATGGACTTATCAAATCAATAAAGTTTCACTAGCCATTCAAGGTTCGATACAATAAAATGATATTGAACTACAATGTTTGAATCAAAGATTGACTCACAATAATATACAATTGAATAAAATATTCTATATCCATTGTACTATCTTCAAAAGAATTAGGAAGTCTTGTTCGAAATAATAATCAATTTAAGCTTTGCATTAATGAGAGTCAATTGATAGGAACTTGAACAGTTATAATCAAAATATTAACAAGTTTAAGATTAGGAAACTTGCCCAATGAAAAGTAGGGTCTAGAAACTTGTGTAATAATGAACAAGACAAGGATAAAGAACTTGCCTCGTGCGTTATCTATTAAATTACAACTCACGTTTGTCAAATATCCTACATACCATTAGAATCGCAACATCAACATTAGCCCTATAGGTTAATTCCCATTTTATCTTAACTCAAGTTCTAATTATTAACATTATTTACAAATTTGAAATCACAAGTCTTAATAAAGCAACACAACACCTAACCAACATCTCAAGACTTAACAAACAATAAGTCAAAGTTTTTCACAACTTATTAACTTTACAATTTGAGATCATCAAACACACTCTAATAATCTGTTGTGGAACCTTATTACATGTTTAACGTGTTATCATGAACATTAGACTAGGTTAGACTAACACATCATGGACTGAAACATAAAAAAAATAAATTTTTTCCGCTCAGAGGAGGGCGCAGCTGCGCTGTCCCAAGCCTTGGCACCGGCGCAGCTGCAGTGGTGCTCAATTCCTAGAAAAGTCAGCAGGTACAGCTGCGCCGTTTCTGCCTTTAATACCGACGCAGTTGCGCCAGTACGTAGACAGAAACTTCCATACTACTTCCCTGCTTCACATTTCGGCCCAAGCATCCCAATTTTCTCCAACTAACAGAAATTTAACACTTACATAAACTACAAACTTAATAATAATATCATCCAACATGCATAACATGACTCTGACATCATAAACAACCAAAACAACCAAATTTAAAGGATTAAAATCATGTTTTTGTTGTTTTCTTCATTTTCAACACATTTAGCGTAATCAATCACCAAATCTTCATTTCTTAACCAAATTAAACTATATGAATTGCATTCTTTTCGTAATTCAACATATTAACACAATCTAAAATCAATTTACAAATTATAACATGAATTGGACCTCAATTTTGGTCTCAAATAAGCCACTTTCATTTATATATATATATATATATATATATATATATATATATATATATATATATATATATATATATATATATATATATATATATAACACTGTAAACTTATATTTTCTTCTTCAAACAAAATTTCCATGATTTTGATTACAAAAAATCGTTTACAGATGATAACTATCAGATTTTTACAAGATTATCCACACATATAATCAACATTTTAAATATTATTCCAACAAGAATCCAATCATAGAGAATAGATATTGAAAAATCAAAACTAGGAATTAGGAATAGATTATTACCCTTAATCCTTTGTTTATACTAATAAAGATGATGGTTACAAGGCTTTGATAAAACCTTCTTCTTCCCTTTGATTCCCAATTCTCAGAGAATTCATTCTCCGACTCTCAACTTCTCTATGTTTTATCACGAAGTTTAAAGCTAAAAATAAAACTAATGTAATACAAAATGGATATACATATAATACACGGTATAACTCATATCAGTTTAAAAACTAACATTCATTTCATTTATATTATGTCAAAAGCCACAAGGCTTTGTTTGCCTTGCACACTAGAACTCCTCTCTCAATTTATTTTTATATTTTTCTTATTACATTGTTCCCTTATCACATCCTTATTTAGTTAATTTAATTAAATCAAATTAACACTTATCTTATAATTATAATTTACATTATAATTATAATTATGCTTAACAAATATTACACATCTAATTTAATTATTAAATCAAACTAGAACATCAACACTACACAACATTATAATTATTAAACAATTTATTTACTTTAATTATTTCATTAAATTAAATCTTCAATCCATAAAATTATTATACATTAATTTAATTAATATAACTCTGTAATTAAATTATTGCACAACGATTTCATCAAATATTTATTTAACTTAATAAATAAATCAACTCAAATATTTATTTAATTCAATAAATGTTTAAAATTAAACACAAAATTCTCGTTCGTTACAAATACGGTTCACGAATATAGTTTAAGTATTTCACGTTCATATCTTATAACCTTTAATAAACGTTTAATTGTTAATCTTAAGGTTTTAATAACTCTTTTTACTTATTTGTGATGCCCCCAAAATAGGCTCACACAACCCCATTATGGGTCGTCAAAATACACACTACAGAATCCAAAATACAAACTTTATTTATACAACTGTTAAACTGTCGTGCAAAATACGATAACACATAAGCTGTGAGTTTCAATACAAATATTGTACTGAATATAATACGACAATATACACACCCAAATTATTACAATGCTATATAAAATATAGCAACAAAATTTTCAAGTCTTCAAAGGAACACGAGAAGATTTCTGTCCTCCTCATTCTAATGGGGTGTATTTTTGACGCTTTCAAAGTCGAGTTCTCATCACCCTATTGTTGCTCACCAAAATTAACTATTTAATGGCGTATAAAATACGACACACACACACACTTTAAGTCCTCAATACAATTATATATTGTCATTCTGTTTTATAATGTATTGAGAAACTTCAACAATCAAAGACCATCATTCTATTTCCCTGATATCCCCGCTCGACCAAGCTACATTCTTATTACCTGAAAGGAATTGTGAAGCAAAAGGGGTGAGCACAAATAGCCCAGTAAGAATATTATGACTAAGATATTGTAGAACAAATTATTCTTAGTCCTCAACAGGGAAAAATCTGATAGAATATAATAGACAACAAGTTTTAGATCAACAACTGCAGCGAAAACAACAATCCATTAGAAGAGTCAAGTAGAACATATTGTCTACTATCTCCTCCAAATTAAAAGTCCATCATTAATATTCTATCTCGTTAATACCCATCAACAGTTCTTTGTTGTACCCAAGTTAAAGAGAACTTTCATCACCTGTCTTCACCTGAACCACCAAAGATTATAGTTAAATTCACAATTCATATTTATAATAATGTAAATCAATAGTTTGTCCTTGTCACAAAGTCTTAATAGAACTTTCACTCAATGTCCTTCCCACAAAGGCTAAAAACACTCAATAATCATATCGTCTTTACACCTTACACCAAAGACATTCAAATGTAACAATAACGGTCATGATCATATCAATCAATTGTTTATCTTTGCACTACGGGCCAAAGTTAATCAACTGTAATATCAATGGTCATTATCATACCAATCAATTGTCTATCTTTTTACTATGAACCAAAGATGTTCAATTATAAAACCAATGATCATGCCAAACAATAGTCATCTTTGCCCTACGGGCCAAAGATATTCATTTGTATCATCAATGGTCATGACATGTCAAACACCTGTCTATCTTTGCACTACAAGCCAAAGATATCAATCAACAGTTCTTGTTTGCGCCACGACCAAATATATCAAGCAAAAGTTCTTCTTTGCACTACGGGCCAAAGAGAATTTTCATCACAATTTATTTCTGATAATTATAACAATGATATAACGAATCAATTAAGTGAGATCAAGGGTAAATATTAAAGATTTATAATTCAATTTATCTAGAGTTCAAGAATGTCCAAATTGTCAACATGATAATAAATTGTGGAGTAAAATTCAAGATTTATATTCATGTATCAAAAATAATTTGGATAGAAAGAAACCAATTTTATCGTTAATAGTACCCCGTATATAGTACCCGAATGAATAGTACCGATCATGCAAAGTACTCCGAATGAATACTACTCTTGTATGAATAGTACCCATAAATGGAGTATACGAAAGAAAATGATACCCCTTGACAAGTACAAAAGAAATGATATCCCATACAAGTATGAAAGAATATACGAAACTGCAAATGGATTTTCACCCGTCATGTAGTAATCCACGTAGACAGATCATTTCTACAATTTAATAAAGAATGAATACGAAGGATTATTCACCATGCATGTGGTAATCCACGTAGACTGGTTACTCCCACGGCTTAATAAAGAATGAATACAAAAGGTTATTCACCATACATGCGGTAATCCGCGTAACCAGGTTATTCCCACTAATTAATATGGAATGGAATGACAACCCTTATGAATGTGAAGTAAATAACATCCTTTATGAATATAAAAGAAATAATACCCCTTACGCATACGAAAAATAATATTCCTTACGAATACGATAAATAATATCCCTTACCTTAGTAGGGGATTGGATACTGTAATAGTGTAGTAGCACCTTTTCCTACTACACTATTACACTATGAGAGAGAATAAGAGAGAAAGAGAAGGAGTATTTATAGGCTAGGAAAAGGTGGTAAATTATAAGGTTAATTATACTTTAGTACCTTCATCTTTGCCTCCATTTTTAATTTAGTCCCTCAAGTATTATCAATCTTCCATAACTTCCCCTAATAGTACTTGCATGTGAACAAATAATTCCTTACATGTTACATGTGAACCAATAGTTCCATGCATGTAAACTAATAACAATTAATTACTCATTTATCCGATTGATTACCCATTTAGTCAATATAACATCCAGAAATCAACTATTATCGAAATAAATGTCGATTTCCACTAACACTAATATTCCCAACACAATGGAAATGTTTTTATCAACAATTTTATCTTTGAATTTTCGAAGTTTGACATTTTTCCAAAAAAGTTAACTGTTGACTTTTTGACCAAAATGGCAACCTCGAAAATTTTTTTTGTTTATATTCTATTTTGACTAATTTCATTGTCCCGAACTCAAATATCTCGTTCGCGCCTCCAAATTCAACTCCGAACTCAAATTCAAATTTTAATAATTTTATTTTCTTGTGTTTTATACACGCTTTTGTTTTCTTAGTTAGTTCAAACTATTTAATAAGTCTTAACTAACTATTAAATTAAATCTCATCATTTATCGCTAATAAATATATATAACACATTTTTAATCTTTCAACAATTATTCTTCATTAATATTATAACTCACAATATTGACGACCAGATCCTTCCAAGGAAAGAGGGGGCTTTCCGATAAGGACTTCTCCTTATTGGCCCGCAATTAAATAACCTAACCTATTTCCTCGACAGAACTTTCATATTATCAATAATGCAAATAATAATATGAATAACTGTGTCGTCTCAATTATTGATTTAATAATATAAAATATTGTGCAGATGATATTGTGACAATATTGGAATCAATAATATAAGATAATATGCAGCAACTACTGTGACAATTATTGGATAAAATAAAGTGACTTCTTACGTAAGCATCAATAATCAGAGATACTGTGCAATACCGTGTGCTACTGTGCAACAACGCATTTTACTTATAGACATTCAAAATTTTACATTCCTGTTAATAACCTTGCAGGAGGGCAAAATCATCTTCCAGAGATAACCCTAGAAGTCAAATCAACTCAACCCCGGAGACAACCCCGAGAAATTTAGTTTAAAATCTCGGAGACAACCTCGAGATACTCAGTTTCAATCCCGAAGACAACCCCATAATACTCAGTTCCAACCTCGGAGATAACCCCGAGAGATGCAGTTCTAGTTCCGGAGACAACCTGGGAAAAGTTAGTTCCAACCTCAGAGACAACCACGAGACACTCAGTTCCAACCCCGGAGACAACCTCGGGAGGTCAATAACACCTCAAAGATAACCCCGAGGACATTCAGCATCCATTGCAGCCCAATCTCAGAGATAACCATGAGCAACGACTGCTACATCTATACAAAGCCAGAGAAAACCCCGGTGAGGGGTAAAATTATCATTTTTCAACCTCGATACTACATTCATGTCGTCTTAACACATTTCAATCAACACTGCATACAGAAGTGTCCCACAAGAAGAATAGCTCAAATCTCGAGTGACTACTACACAAGACAGCACACCAGATAGAATTTGAAGACTTCAAGATCTGGTCATGGACCCATCTTCCCAGCTTCGTACAACCTCTAATCCCATGTCATTGTGTATTTTTAGACAACAGCATTCTGGAAAGGTACAATGCGCCTTTATCGGATGCCCGAATTGAAAGTTATGAAGGTTCGAGTGGACAGTGTGTTGCCCGAGTACACGTAATTCAAGACTACGGGACCTGTGACACCCCCAAATCCGGGTACTTCATTTCCACCGAATTTGGTGCTCACTATCAAAATAATTACATCTAACTACCATAATAAAGGATAAAAAATTAAATAACTTAAACAATAATCTTTCCCATCAAAGGGTTATATCATCTCACAAACAATCCCATGTAATCTAACATTAAATTATTACATCAGTTTGCGGAATACATTACAAAATAAAATAAGTCTTATAACATCATGCATTTAAGTAAACTTTAAATAATTCTTCAACACTTGGACATCTTGCCCTTTCCTTTGCTAGTAGATGGCTAATCACCTCTTTTAACTTTAGCTGTGTTGTTAATTGCAAGAGTGAGCAAACAATTGCTCACTGATATAAAGAATAGTAATAACAACAGGAGAATGAACAACGAATGCTGAACAATAATGAACTTTTTCTATGAATTAGAAATAGAAAGCGAGTTCGAACTTTAATATCTAAAGGTCTTAAGACCACGAACTATGTCCCCGGTGATAAGGTATTACCACCCCCAACCTTAACAGTCATTTAGACTATACAGACCCTGCTTAACGTACTTAGGGGGATCAGCCCTTTGTACCATGTATTGTGCACAAACATCTAAACGTTACACGTACATAATCCCCTATGTTAGGGTTGTTCGTCTTAGTTTGGATTTAGGACTTCCGCACTTAAGAAAGTTTAGTTTGGAACTAGCTTATCAGTGTTTCTAGAATCTTAGAACACTATTCAATTATAGATTAGTTTAATCAATAGGAGTTTACGTACTACTTGAAGATTTAATACAAGAATGTATAACTGAACTAGGCTATCAAAGTCAAAGATCGGATATCAACAATATATATTTGGATAAACACGATACACATGCAAAGTACTATATTCAAAGAATTAGAACAGTCCCCTTTAAAACAATGTATTAGAACCATATACGTTTTGAATAATAATAACAAGAAATAAGAATGTGAACTCAATCGATGTAACGAATTAGGTTACAAGAGCTTATTCAATCGTACATAAGAATAGAATTAATAGTCTTGCTCAATAAAAGTTTAGGATAAGCAACTTGCTCAATATAAAAAGATAAGGTTTAGAAACTTGCCTTGTAGGTAAGCTACACAAGTGTAAAATAGTCTCCAATTACCCTACATAAATCATTGTAATCGCAATAACAATTGCTTGTATGAATATTAGCTTTAGGGGTTTAAACCATGATTTAGGTCATAACCTTAACTTAGCACCTAACCATGTTGGTTAACATCCTTAACGAATCTGAAATCTCATCACGATCCAACATAACTTAATCTTTCATCTCCAACTTTTGAAAACATCACATTCGGTTTCATTTCATAACTTATTTAAATAATTATTAAAAAAAATCATCACACTTCACATTACAACACATTACAATCTGATATTATAGTTTATATTATGTCTTAACATCATTAGCATGCATGCTTAACCAACATATGTCCATTACACATGACCTACAAATAGGCAGAAGTCACTGCCTGGGATCAGGGCACGGCACAGCTACGATGGGTGCAGGCGCAGCTGCGCCGTTTCTTGGTCTTGGCACTAGCGCAGCTGCGCTAGTGCACAGACAGAACCAGAAATGCAGCAACAGTGATCCATTTTTAGCCCAACAAACACAAATTTCACCCACAAAATAGTGAATTTAACACATACAATAAATATAAAATTATCATAAACATGATTGCTAACATATAACCACTTAAAACAATTTAACAACCACTTTAACTAATTTAATTTCTTAAATTTCATATTTTTACAAAAAGCTCCATTTTTTTGACATTCTTCATGGAAATCGTCAATATGATCACAAATTTTGTTCAAAACACTTCATTCAAACTACGTTCTCTTCGTTTCTTAATGGACTAGCATAAACAATGCCCAATTCATAGATTAACATACAAATTAACCACCATAATTGGTACTTTTACAAGCCATATGTAAAATATATACACTTTAATTACTTTTCCTCCTACAATCCAATTTTACGTGTTTGGTTATTCCAATAACACCCAACTATGGTGACTAACAGATTCTACCAAACTATATGTACACATATATACAATCATCCAACGCAACTTAATAGTTTACAGAAAAAAATTTCACAGAGAACTCAAAACATAAATATTAGCACTACAATATACCTTAATCCTTGTTTATTGAAGCAATTGATATGTAGTGGCTTCAATTCCTTCCACAGCAAAACCCTCAATCTCTTAGTAGTTCTCTCTGTGTTTTTCTCTCTTATTCCAAACTCTCTCTCTCTCTCAACTCTGCTCTTCAACCTTAGGAGAAAAATAAGACGCGTAGAAATAAAATAGCCACTCTCCCACGTACTCTACCGTTAAAAAAAATAATGCGTCTTCATCAGTTAAGTTAGACCAAAGGCCATAAGACCTTGTTTGGCTACCACTAAACCCCCAAACTAGATTATTTTAATAATATTTATATTATATATTTACTTTTGTCACACTTTAATTTGATTAATTAAATAACTTTAGTTTAGTTAATTTAAATAACTTATAATAATAATAATAATAATAATAATAATAATAATAATAATAATAATAATAATAATAATAATAATAATAATCTTATTATCATTATACTTATAATTAATAAATTAGAAACATCATTTTATTTAATTTATTTATTTCTTTTAAATTAAACAATTCATTTAATTTAATTAATTTCTTAAATTATTACGCAATTAATTTAATTATTTCATTAAATTAAATCCTTCAAATAAAATTATCATTATTCAATCTAATTAACATTAATCAATTTAGTTACTAAATCAATTCACCACAATTCATCAATTATTTATTTTCCTTAATAAATAAATTATTTAAAATATTTATTTAATTCAATAAATATTTAAATTAAATTATAAATTTTTCGATCGTTACATCCTTCCCTCCTTAAAAGAATTCTGTCCCCAGAATCATAATTTGATAAATTCATTCGTCACATTTTTCCCTCCTTAACAGGATTCTGACCACAGAATCATCATACAAGATTAAGCAAATAACTGAGGATAATTTCTCATCATAACATCTTCCAGTTTCCACGTAGCTTCCTCAGCATTGTGGTTTCTCCAGATTACCTTAACAGAAGGTATCACTTTATTCCTTAGTACTTGCTATTTCATGTCGATGATTTGAACAGGGACTTCTTCATATGATAAATCTTTCTCAAACTGTAAGGGCTCATATTCTATAACATATTTATAGTCATGCTTATACGGTCTCAATACCGAGACATGGAAAATATTATGGATATGCACCAATTCTGGAGGTAAAGCTACCTCGTACGCCACTTCACCCACGCGTCGAAGCACTTCAAAAGATCCTATAAACCTAGGGCTTAATTTCCCTTTCTTGCCAAAACGAATTTTTCCCTTCCAGGGAGACACTTTTAAGAACACATAACTACCAACATTGAATTCTCGATTTTGTCGGTGTTGATCGGCATATTTCTTCTGTCTATCCTGTGCAGCCATCAATCTTGCTCGAATGACCTTGATGATTTTGACAGTTTGTTGTACCAACTCTGGACCCAAAAGTTGACGTTTGCCTACCTCATCCCAGCATAACGGAGTTCTGCATTTCTTGCCGTATAACGCTTCGTAAGGTGGCATGCCAATACTCGCGTGATAACTATTATTATAAGCAAATTCCACTAATGGTAGATGGTCATCCCAATTCCCCTTGAAATCCATAATACATGCTCTGAGCATATCCTTTAGTGTCTGGATGGTTCTCTCACTTTGACCGTCTGTTTGAGGATGGTACGCTGTGCTCATTCTCAACTGAGTTCCAAAACATTCTTGTAATCGTTTCCAGAAATTAGATGTGAAACGCGGATCTCTGTCTGATACAATGGACACAAGTACACCGTGCCTTGAAACAATTTCCTTAACGTATAGTTTTGCCAACCGATCTAGGTTAAATCTAATCTTGATTGGTAAGAAGTGTACCGACTTCGTCAATCGATCAACAATCACCCAAACGGCGTCATAACCTTGCTGAGTCGTTGGAAGACCTACCACAAAATCCATTTTGATATGCTCCCATTTCCATTCCGGTATCTCTAATGGTTGCAATAATCCACTTGACCTTTGATGTTCAGCTTTAACATTCTGACACGTTAAACATTTCGCCACACACTCCGCCATATACTTTTTCATATTTGGCCACCAAAAATGATGTCTAAGATCCTGGTACATTTTTGTACTCCCAGGGTGAATCGAATATCTTGAGTTGTGAGATTCACTCAGAATCTCCTCTTTAATTTTTGGTACTGGTGGAACCCAAATTCTCCCTTCGAATCGAAGTAACCCTTCCGAATTGATTTTGAATTTGCTTTCCTCCCCTTCAGATACTTTCTGTTTTATCTTTTCGCAGTCTTCATCCTGAAGTTGTGCATTCTTCACTTTATCTACCAACGTTGAACCGTTTCCTATCTAGAACAATTTTTCGTCAGATTCTGTCGGATATTTAATTTCCAACTCCATCATAGCCATGTCCGACACTAACTTCTCCTGAGCTATCTACATCATTAACTTTTCTCGTCCCTTCCTACTTAAAGCATCAGCAACAATATTCGCCTTTCCAGGATGATAGAAAATCTCGCAGTCATAGTCTTTGATCAGCTCCAACCATCTTCGCTGCCTCATATTCAAATCTTTTTGTGTAAAGATATACTTCAGGCTTTTATGGTCAGTATATATCTCACACCTCTCTCCATAAAGATAATGTCTCCAAATCTTCAGGGCAAAAACCACCGCAGCCAACTCTAAGTCATGAGTCGGATACCCTTTCTCGTAATCTTTTAATTGACGTGATGCATACGCAATAACTTTGCCGTTCTGCATAAGCACACAGCCTAGTCCTTTATGCGACGCGTCACTGTACACCACAAAATTCCCTGTATCATCAGGCAATGACAACACAGGTGCCGTACTCAACCTTTTATTCAATTCGTGGAAACTTTCCTCACACTTCTCTGTCCAAACAAACTTAACCGCCTTCCTGGTTAAATTCGTCAACGGGGTCGTAATCTTAGAAAAGTCCTGAATAAAACGCATATAGTAACCTGCCAACCCTAAGAAACTCCTTATCTCTGACGGTGTCTTCAGCGGATCCCAGTTTACTACAGCTTCAACGTTTGATGGATCTACCAAAATTCCGTCTTTATCAATAACGTACTCGAGAAACTGTACACGTTCCAACCAAAACTCATATTTTGAAAATTTTGTGTACAATTTCTCTTTTCTCAATGTCTCCAACGTCACTCTTAAGTGTTCAACATGTTCCTCCTTGGTCTTGGAATACACCAGTATATCATCAATAAACACCACCACAAATTTATCTAAGAATGGTTTAAACACCCTGTTCATTAAATCCATGAACGCTGCAGGTGCATTGGTTAAACCAAATAACATAACCAGAAACTCGTAATGACCATACCGAGTTTTGAATGTCATCTTCGGTACGTCTTCTGGTTGCACCTTCAGCTGATGATATCCACTCCTTAAGTCTATCTTTGAGAAATACCTCGCACCCTTCAGTTGATCGAACGGGTCATCGATTCTCGGTAACGGATACTTATTTTTAATCGTAAACTTATTCAATTCTCGATAGTCAATGCAGAGCCGCATTAAACCATCCTTCTTCTTAACAAACAACATCGGTGCTCCCCATGGCGATACGCTCAGCTGGATATACTTCTTATCGAGCAATTCTTAAAATTACACCATCAACTCTTTCATCTCTATCGGGGCCATTCTGTATGGTGCCTTAGATATCGGGCCCGTTCCTGGTACTAAATCAATCACGAACTCGATTTGTCGATCTGGCGGAAGACCCGGCAAATCATCTGGAAATATGTCTGGAAAATATCTTATGATCGGTATCTCTTCTAACTTCGCACTCTTCTTCTGTGTATCAACTATGTAGGCTAAGTATCCTACTCATCCTTGTCTCAACAACTTCTTGGCTTGCATCACCGTCAGACAACTCGCTTGTCGAGGTGACTTACTGCCATAAGACATAACCTTTGACGGAGTCATAAGGTTAACACATTTTCTTTGGCAATCAATTACTGCTCCGTGATTGAATAACCAATCCATTCCCAGCATAACATCAAACTCACCCAATCTAATTGGTATCAAATCTACCAACATTTCTTGACCCTTAATAACCACTCTACAATTCTTATATATGAATCTAACATGAATTACTTCCCTATTCGCAATCTCTATGCTCAAAGGATAATCTAATTCTTCATAAGGCAAATCTAAGTTCTAAGCAAATTCATCAGATTTAAATGAACAAGTAGCACCCGAATCGAACAATACATAAGCATTAATACCATTAATCGGAATGATACCTGACACCACATCCTTAGACTGAACAGCATCCTGCACGGTTATATTGAAAGTTCTCGCAGTAGGTCAGCTTGACTATGCTGGTCCAGTGATAGTCAATGCACCACCACCGTTGTTATTTCCCTTTTCTCCACTTGCACTCCCCGCTGGCTTTTTAGTACAATCGCGAGCCATGTGATCCTTGGAACCACAGGTAAAACATGCTCCTTTCTTTGGGCTAAATCAGTTCGGTGCATTGTGTCCCTCCTGACCACAATTGAAACACACCCGCTTTCCCTTCAAACATACCCCAGTATGGTTCTTTCCACAAGTAGCACAAGCTTCAAATTTTTACTTCTGCTGACTTCCTTGATGTCCTCCCGCAGTCGAATTCTCATTCCACTTCCTCTTCTGATTGTTACTTCCAACGTTACTTCCACCAGCCTTATTTTCACTCTCATTCTTTCTCTTCTTCTGTTCTTGATTGTACTTGGTTAAGGCATCGCTTCCACCTTCTGTGATAATTGCCTTTTCCAATATAGCCGTAAATGTATTTAACTGGAACATTAAAACCTTACTATATAGTCAGGATTTCAATCCTTGTTCGAACCTTCTCGCCCTACGCTCATCAGTATTGACTTGTTAAGTGGCAAACCTTGCCAACTCGTTAAACATCGCAACATATCCTAGCACCGTCATGGTTCCTTACTTCAGCTCCAGAAATTGCACCTCCAACTGATTCCGAGAACTCGCTGGAAAGTACATTTCGAAAAATATCTCCTTAAATCTATCCCGCGTTATCACTCCTTGTCCCCCACGAACCTTATTTTCTTGCCACCAATAGCTAGCTTTAGACTTCAGCATGAACGTTGCGAATGCAGTCTTCTGATCTTCGTTAACTCTAGCAACGTCGAACACCTTTTCCATTTCCATGATCCAGGTTTGGGCTTCCACTAGATTCATAGACCCTTGAAACTTTGGCAGTCCAACCGCTTTGAATTCCTTGAAGGTCGTGACTTGAGCTTGCGATTGATTCGCAAGTGCTCCCATTAACAGAGCTACCAACTGTTGAACCGGGTTAGCATTGGCCTCATTGTTATTATTAGTAGACCCCTCAGGAGGTGGTTGTTAACGTGGTTATCTTCTTCTAGGAGGCATTTTCTGTTAAAATGTATGCTTATTAGTTCATCACTCAACTTCTTGAGTATTTGAAGTTTAACTTAAACATTCTAAGATGAAAGCTATAACACATAATATTCCAAATAACTTTGATATTTTATTCATTCATAATGCTTCAAAACATATAAAAGATAGCATATTTGCTATAAACATCCACTTTCCTAAACTAGACAAGTTTCAGGATTACATACTCATACAATCCCTTTATAATTCTCAAAATAAGGGATTCACTGTTTATTTATTCACATAATTGACCACATATTATTATCACTCTTATTCTATTTAGGCATATTAAGACGTCATAAGGCTTTTCGACGTTCCTCCTCCATAATACGATACGCTTTTCTACGATCCATCACGAACCACGGCGAGTCTTCAAACTGAGGTGGGTAATAAAAGACTCGATCCTGGGCCCTATCAATCGCATAATTAAAAGCGTAATCCATCTCGTTCATCTTGGCTTTCTTCACTTGGACTTTAGCCTCAGCATGGTCTGCACGTTGAGTCGCCTTCATCCAAGAGTCCTCTGCTCTTACACGCTTAGCTGATTCCTCTTTGAAGTCATCTTTTAATTTCTCCATGTCAGTCTTCATCTTCTCGTTCACTGCCAACAGATCTTCATGCTGACCCTTAGTATGAACTAAGTCCCACTCTGTGTTTCCAAGTTTTGAGTCAAGTTCATGAATCTATGCATCCTTCTGCTCCATCGAAGCGTGATGCATCTCAACCAACACCTTCAGTTCCTCAACATTATCCTGTAACTCTATGTTACGGTCGTACAAAGCATCATACATCTCAGCCGATATAGAGTTTGGTGGAAACTCCACAAGATCCTCTTCTTTATCATCCTCCTCTATCTCCTCAGAACTATCCTCCTCGGGATCGGTCAAAGGCTCATCCTCCTGAATCAACTGTTCCCGCACAACGTGAATATCCCGGGGTTCGTCATATCTAGGTATCTGAGGTATCACCTCCCTAGCTAGACTGGACCCTCCTTCGTTAGACATCCTGTCAACAAAATATTTTAAGTTTTACTTAACATTTTCGATACTCGCGAGCACAAAAGTTATTAACATATAGCACATAATGTCTTTTATTGTTTAGCTTCAATGGATGCTTTAATCCATTCCTTGAAACCCAATAAGAGTTAAGCACCTCTATATTTTCTATTTCCTTAAAGGCTACTTCCTAAGGTTTCCCCACCTAAGGTTCATAACCTAAAGCTTTGATACCAACCTGTGACAACCCCAAATCCGGGTACTTCATGTCCACCGAATTTGGTGCTCACTATCAAAATAATTACATCTAACTACCAATAAGAAAGGATAAAAAATTAAATAACTTAAACAATAATCTTTCCCATCAAAGGGTTACATCATCTCATAAACAATCCCAGGTAATCTAACTTTAAATTATTACATCAGTTTGCGAAATACATTATAAAATAAAATAAGTCTTATAACATCATGCATTTAAGTAAACTTTAAATAACTCTTCAACACTGGGACATCTTGCCCTTTCCTTTGCTAGTAGATGGCTCATCACCTCTTTCGACTTTAGCTGCGTTGTTAATCGCAAGAGTGAGCAAATAATTGCTCACTGATATAAAAAGTAGTAATAACAACATGAGAATGAACAATGAATGCTGAACAATAATGAACTTGTTCTACGAATCAAAAATAGAAAGCAAGTTCGAACTTTAATATCTAAGGGTCTTAAGACCACGAACTATGTCCCCGGTGATAAGGTATTACTACCCCCAACCTTAACAGTCATTTAGACTATACAGACCCTGCTTAACGTACTTGGGGGGATCAGCCCTTTGTACCATGTATTGTGCATAAACATCTAAACGTTACACGTACATAATCCCCTATATTAGGGTTATTCGTCTCAGTTTGGATTTAGGACTTCCGCACTAAAGAAAATTTAGTTTAGAACTAGCTTATTAGTGTTTCTAGAATTTTAGAATACTATTTAATTATAGATTAGTTTAATCAATAGGAGTTTGCGTACTACTTGAAGATTTAATACAAGAATGTATAACTGAACAAGGCTATTAAAGTCAAAGATAGGATATCAACAATATATATTTGGATAAACATGATACACATGCAAAGTACTATATTCAAAGAATTAGAACAGTCCCCTTTAAATCAATGTATTAGAACCATATACGTTTTGAATAATAATAACAAGAAATGAGAATGTGAACTCAGTCGATGTAACGAATTAGGTTACAAGAGCTTATTCAATCGTACACAAGAATAGAATTAATAGTCTTGCTCAATAAAAGTTTAAGATAAGCAACTTGCTCAATGTAAAAAGATAAGATTTAGAAACTTGCCTTGTAGGTAAGCTACACAAGTGTAAAATAGTCTCCAATTGCCCTACATAAATCATTGTAATCGCAATAACAATTAGTTGTATGAATATTAGCTTTAGGGGTTTAAACCATCATTTAGGTCATAACCTTAACTTAGCACCTAACCATGTTGGTTAACAACCTTAACGAATCTGAAATCTCATCACGATCCAACATAACTTAATCTTTCACCTCCAACTTTTGAAAACATCACATTCGATTTCATTTCATAACTTATTTAAATAATTTTTAAAAAGAATTCTTCACACTTCGCATTATAACACATTAAAATCTAATATTATAGTTCATATTATGTCTTAACATCATTAGCATGTATGCTTAACCAACATAAGTCCATTACAAATGACCTGCAAATAGGCAGAAGTCACTGCCTGGGCTCAGGGCACGGCGCAGCTGTGCCGTTTCTGGTCTTGGCACCGGCGCAGCTGCGCTAGTGCACAGACAGAACCAGAAACGCAACAACAGTGTTCTGTTTTTAGCCCAACAAACACGAATTTCACCCACAAAACAGTGAATTTAACACATACAATAAATATAAAATTATCATAAACATGATTGCTAATATATTCAACCACTTAGAACAATTTAACAACCACTTTAACTAATTTAATTCCTTAAATTTCATATTTTTACACAAAACTCCATTTTTTGACATTCTTCATAGAAATCATCACTGTGATCACAAATCTTGTTCAAAACACTTCATTCAAACTATGTTCTCTTCGTTTCTTAATGGACTAGCATAAACAATACCCAATTCACATATTAACATACAAATTAGCCACCATAATTGGTACTTTTACAAGCCATATGTGAAATATATACACTATAATTACTTTTCCCCCTACAATCCAATTTTACGTGTTTGGTTATTCCAATAACACCCAAATATGGTGACTAACAGATTCTACCAAACTATATGTACTCATATATACAATCATCCAACGTAACCTAATAGTTTACAGAAAAAAAATTCACAGAGAACTCAAAACATAAAAATTAGCACTACAATATACCTTAATCCTTGTTTATTGAAGCAATTGATATGCAGTGGCTTCAATTCCTTCCATAGCAAAACCCTCAATCTCTTAGCAATTCTCTCTGTGTTTTTCTCTCTTCTTCCAAGCTCTCTCTCTCTCTCTCTCAACTCTGCTCTTCAGCCTTAAGAGAAAAATAAGACGTGTAGAAATAAAATAGCCACTCTCCCACGTACTCTACCGTTAAAAAAAATAATGTGTATTCATCAGTTAAGTTAGGCCAAAGGCCACAAGGCCTTGTTTGGCTACCACTAAATCCCTAAACTAGATTATTTTAATAATATTTATATTATATAGTTACTTTTGTCACACTTTAATTTGATTAATTAAATAACTTTAATTTAGTTAATTTAAATAACTTATAATAATAATAATAATAATAAAAATCTTATTATCATTATACTTATAATTACTAAATTAGAAACATCACTTTATTTAATTTATTTATTTTCTTTAAATTAAACAATTCATTTAATTTAATTAATTTTTTAAATTATTACGCAATTGATTTAATTTAATTATTTTCTTAAATTAAATCCTTCAAATAAAATTATCATTATTCAATCTAATTAACATTAATCAATTTAGTCACTAAATTAATTCACCACAATTCATCAATTATTTATTTTCCTTAATAAATAAATTATTTAAAATATTTATTTAATTAAATAAATATTTAATTAAATTACAAATTTCTCGATCGTTAGAGGACCCGCAGAGCCCGAGGCACCCCGGGCAGCAACAGGTAGACCCGCGGCTCCTTGGTCTATTAATAAGAGCTCTTGGCAGCTCATTTAAAAAAAGAAAAAATGGAGAAAATGAGAGAAAATTCTATCTGTTTTAGTATGTAAACACTTCTATAGTGCTCTAAATTGAGTGATTCTTCTTTCTAACCACTTGTAAGCACGTGTTTTGCTACATACTAAAATTTAACCAGTAAAAACTCAATTTTCAGGCATTTAAAGTTATCTGAAGTCTTCTTGACAGCCCACTATAAGATATTTCAGATTTTTATCATTTCTATATATATATATATATATATATATATATATATATATATATATATATATATATATATATATATATATATATACCAACGTTGAGAGTCGCCTTGTAATAATATTATATTATTATAATATAATATAATATTATTATAAAATATTATAATATTATATTATAATATTATTACAATATTATAATATTATAATATTTTGTAATATTATTAATACTTAATATTATAAGTATTAATATTTTGGAATAATGTTATAATATTTTGTAATATTAGTAATACAATATTTAATAATATTAATATTAATACAATATTTTATAATATTAATATTAATACAATATTTTGTAATATTAATATTAGTAATACAATATTTTATAATAATATTATAATGTCTTGACTATTACAATATATATTATAATATTGTATTAATATTAATATTAATATTATAACCAATGTTGGCGGTGCAGGATTGCATGCATGCAGTAGTACATATATATAATATTAGATTGGTTTTGAAAAGAATTACCCAGCCGGTACAAGCTGTGCCGGCTGGACTATTTTTTATTTTTTTTAATGTGATTTTAACGTGCTGAGTCATCCCATAAAATGGAGAAATACGTAAAAAAAAAAATACTCGGCCGGTACAAGCTGTGCCGGCTGGAGTATTTTAATATTAAAAAATCATTTTAAAATTATTAAAATGACAACAGTTGACCATATAATGTAATATATTAAAATAAAAGTCGGTAAAGCTTGTGTCGGTTGGGCAATTATGGCATTCAATCTAAGCATTCCAATAAGTTGATCAACGGTCCAAAAGTGGGTTGCTATAACAGTGTCCATGGCAACCGGTTGCCATGGATGGATTCCCATATATATATATATATATATATATATATATATATATATATATAGAGAGAGAGAGAGAGAGAGAGCAAGGATCAAGAGCATTCCTCTTAAAGAGCATTCCTCCTTAAATAGCACTCCTTTATTAAAACTACGTCGTTTTGGAGTGATTTAAAAGAGAGTGGCCCCACTTATTTTCCTTATATTTACAAAAATGCCACCCGCGGCCACTCTAAAACGACGTAGTTTTAATAAAAGAGTGATATTTAAGGAGGAATGCTCTTGATCCTTGCTATATATATATATATATATATATATATATATATATATATATATATATATATATATATATATATATATATATATATATATATAAATACCATTTTTATATAAATATATGCTTTATTACTTTCGTAATGTAGGTATTTAATCTTTCAGCCTGTGGGCTAGATTTACCTAAATCTGGTTATTTTTCACTTTGACCGGTTCATGGTGACTAAACTGGAACCGTTGAAGTTGAAATAGTTTAGATTTACTCAAATCTAGTTCTTTTTCTAGCTTTTGTACATATCACTTTGTCATGTGAGCCTAGGAATCATGTGATCACAGATTCAGTCTCTGAATCTAGATTCGGTTCCCGTAATGGACATTTTCAACTGCAGCCAGCTTGTAAATTATCTACATTGTCTGAATATCCTGAGATGGCTCTCATGCCCACATGAAGTTTGGCACTGCTATGTATCTTATTTTATCGAAGATGCTTCAAATCTCGAAAATAAACGCAAACAAGTCGAACACATAATAAAATGGAAGTATCAAATGCCTTAATTACTAGCACAAGGGTTTGAAAACCTATTTTACCAAACATCACTGCTATATCTTGTTAAAATTAAACTTTTATACAAAAGTCAAACCCTTTGTATATAGGTGCAAACGAGGCATAGCACTACTTCTAAATAACTACACATAGACCTAACTCACACACGCATACATAGATAAAAGTTTTAATGAAAAAGTGGTGGTAACTGTGTTATCACGGAAGTCAGGGGGTGCCTAACACCTTCCCTCCACTTAATCAAGACCCCGGACACTAACGAATTTCGTTTGTAGACCAGTTAAAAAGTGTCATATCACTAGGTCGTTGTGAAAACCTTTTCTCGATTGAGTTGGTGCAATCATTAAAAAATAACCAACTGGCAACTCTTACAGTCAAATCGTCGACATATACATGTCAGACCTTTTCGACTTATTTTTTCAAACAAATTTCACCTAAAATGAGAACACCAAAAGACAAGAACAAAAATGGACAAATAAAAATCTCGATGTCGACAAGTGGTGACTCTGCTGGGGACTCTAGTAAGAGAGCTTAAGCCGCTATTCAAGAGTTTTCAAAACTTTTATCTACTTATGTGTGAATGTTGCATTTACATTTGAATGAATGCATACTAATGCTTTATTTACTGCACTTAGTGCTTCACACCATATCTGCATGTGATATTAGTGTTTCACACATGTCATCATTTCCATATGGTGAGATGCAATGTATGTGAATGTATGTTGTGTGGTCCCTCCATCAATAGGCTATCTCGTCGGTGTTTGATTACTAGACTAGTCGGAAGACTAATTCCACGAGGCTCAGGAAAGGCATGATAAGTAGTTTTTATACCTACTTATCCGATATCTGTTACTTGAATTAGTTGCTTAATCTCATGTTTCTTAGTTACTTTTCATGTATTTTGTGTTCGTTTTGTAGATTATATGCTTGGGAGCTGAAATCGCAAAGAATTGGTATGAAATCGCAAAGAAAATCAATCAGGACATCGTTTGGGCTTTCATCTTTATTTCATGTTCTTGGCTTGGAACTTTGATTATATTGTAGAGCTTATTCTTAGCTTTTTAGAACATCTTGAATGATTCCAATCAGAGTTCGGATGCATGAGTTATGACCTTTGTACCAACGGACGTTGAACTTCACTGTTTTGGGTGACCATTTACATAACAGCCACTTCAGAGCCAATTTAAACATTATTCCATTACTTATTTTGAAACACTCAAAGCATAAAAGTTGTAGATCTACGTCTCCCCTTTCTGGAACATCTTGAATCATCAAAATCGGAGTTCAGACGAAGAAGTTATGGCCATTTTCCCAAATAACGTCAGAGCAGAAAAAGAACCCCGTCGGGGCGGGCTTTCTCTTCACAAAACCCCCATTGGGGTGGGGGTACCAGCTGGAAAATAGAACTCTAGCCCGCCGGGGTGGGCCCTTTATAAGGTTAAACCCCCACCGGGGCAGGGGTATGCGTAGAAGAAGCGAATTTTGTCCAATTTTAGTCCAAGAAGAATTAGTTCGATCCGATTGACTCAAGAACTTTCAAGAGGACTTAACGACATATAAAGAGACTTATAAAAAGAGGAGAATAACAAGGATTAGAGGCTAGTTTTTGAGGATTCCATTAGATTAGATTGGATCAAAACCCTAGTTCTTGTTAGATTTGGAGATTGAAGCAACTTGAAGACCATTGAAGATTCAAAGAGCAAGGAGAGAGCATCAAATCTACAGACAATAGATTTTATCTTCTCATCTTCTTCTATCTTTATCTTTTATTGTGTATTCAAGTGTGGATTCTTAGTTTTAATTCAATAATAATGAACTAATTCTTTGTTTAAGATTATAATAGATCTTATTGTGTAGTTTATTTTAATATGCTTCGCTATCAATTATTATGTTCTATTGTGAGGATTGTCTATTATGATTTGGACTTAATTGCTTAATTGCTTAGCTAACAATTACCGTGATAATCTATATGAGCTCGAGAGATGAAGTTTAAATTTGGATATAACTATAATAGCATGTGATTGTGTTTTCTGCATGGCGTTGGAATACATAATTTATGTCTAGGATAGAGATATACCTAACATCGTATGTAATCTTATAGAGAACTTGTGCTTTAAATCTTTTTTAATTATAATTCACATAGAGATATAGTGCATTAGTTAATTAGGGTGTCTTGCTTAATTCTATCATCTATGGATTTAAGTGAGTATGGGTATTATGCATCGAGAGGTGGTTTTATCTACTTTAGTGTTCTTGATTAACAATTCAGGATAGAAAATAATTGATGATAAGTGTGTTAACTTAAATGAAGCAATAAGTGAAGTTGTAATCTTAAATCTCCGTAATCTGATTTTTAATTAGTGGTAATTAGAATTAGTATAATTAAATAATTTAATTTATATAATTTTAAATTCATTCGTTTAAATAAGATTGAGTTGGTTATGGGTTAGTACTTGGTGATTTTTGTTAAACAATTCCTCGTGGGAATGATACTCTACTTTCACTTTATTACGTGTTGACCACGTATACTTGCGTGTTGTGCGTAATTAGATTTTACCAAATAAATTTTTGGCGCCGTTGCCGGGGAATTAGTTTAATATTTTTTTTGCCAATAATAGCTTCAATCAAATTAGTCTTAATTTAAACATTTTATTTTCTTTTTATTTAATTCTCTCCCTATTTTTCTTTCTTTTCAGGTACCATGGATGGATGCAATTATCAATGGCCATACACAAATATGATTCCACCAAGGGACACAGGAATTGATGGACTCAATGTAGTTTTTGCATTGTCAGCACAGATTGAGACACTTTCGAAGAAGTTTGACGCTTTAGCAGCACAACGTCGTCAAAGTGTGGCGGTTACTTGTGATTATTGTGCTGGAAATCATCTGAGTCATCAATGCACCATCAGTTTTGAGCCAGTACCATATAGTGGTGATTACCTCAACAACTATGCTGAGCCTAACTATCACCGAGATTGGGGGTATCACCCAGATTTTTTAGGGAGCTACATTTATGATGACCAATATTACGCTCCAAATCCATCATACACACCAAAATTTTTATGTCCACCTCCATTGCCACAAGAAAAAAAGCCAAATCCGAGGGATGTAATATTGAAGGGCATAGCAAACCTAGAGGAGATGAGGATTAACCAAGAGCTGTCAACCCAAAATTTTAATAATCAGATGGAACAACTCGTCACTACCTCAACCAATGGTCCTCAATACATGGCTTCCGAGACTAAAACAGAAAATTCAAGGCTGGGAGAATTATTGTCCAAGTTCATAGCAAATGAGGAGAAGATGAGTAATCAAGCGAAGTCAATTCAAAATCTTCCAGATCAGATAGAGCAAATGACCAAAGCCGTAAGCAACCTTCCTCCAAACACTTGGCTTTATGACATGGATGACGAAACTGACGGAGAACCCGAACCAAATTTGTGACTAGATGATGTAGCGTCCCCAAATCCGGGTCCCAAATCACCATAGATTTTGGTATGCTAATTCTACAACTATTGCGGAAGATATAAACATAAATTGCTTATACAGTACATTTACACACTAATCCCAAGGTCGAGTAACCTTCACATAAACACAATTCATTATCCTATCTGACATACAACATTATTATCATACTATTCTATTACAATTTAGCTGCACATAAAATCCCAAGCTGAACTTGGCTTTATCATTTCCTGTATCCGACATTTTCGTCTTAATCTGCAATGTTAATCATGATATAGCAAAGGTGAACAATAAGTTTGCCCAGCAAGTTTAAGTTCAAAAATTAAATATATATCATGATAGAAAGAATTAAATAAAAGTTGGCTACAGTTCTACAGTATAATTGCGAACTAGCATGACCAAATTTTACATATAATACCATTTACACAGAACATATTCACGTATACCCTTAATCTTGAATAATTCATCAAAGAAATTTTAAATTCATAAAATACTTTCTCGAAAATATCAAATCCATTCACTTACTTTTTGTCTAGGTTTATTATTTTACCTTAATTCAATATTTTAGGATTTTATAAATATTCAAATTATCGGTTTGTCACATTCACCCCTTCTTCTAAAAATTTCATCCCCGAAATTTACCTTACACCTTATACCATGCACCATACACCATTCATACACAGCATCACATGCTACCCAATACATTCCTCACAAGTGTAAAAAATTTCAAATATTGCTGAGGAGTTATTTAGACTATTGTCTGTCATTTTCGCAAAGGTTTTATGGAAATTCATCCGCAAACCGTCATAACTTACGGACATAGTGGGTAATTAGCCAGGTATGCCCTATACTTATTAAGTACTACTGGTCGAATCTGTTTCTCGTTACTGCCATAGGCACAAAAATTGTACCTCAATCTTATCGGATTCCGCACCAAAACAATTTGGTTCGGGAAAATTTTCAAAGAACGCTTAGAATTTTCATAAATGTTGGTCTAGCCGAATCAACTAGCATATACTCATATCAATAATTCAATTCAATCGTAATATTTAGGTATAGCCAAACCCTGTTGGCACATTAAAATTTAAAAATTAGTTTGAAGATGACGTCATGATGTTGTACTGTATTAACAGCCCGTTTGAAGATGCCGTCATCGAGTGACTTTGTCATAACACATCATACAATAGTGGAACAACAATTTTAGATCAAATTCAACACTAAGTATTCCTGTATTTATAACTCTATCAACTTTTTATCATCTCTGCACCAGCTTACATAATACATAAGTGATAAATAAAAATATATTTTGATATTTTAAATCATTATCGTCTAGCTGAAACAAGTAGCATAGACTATTCTTTAAACCGTTCCAAAAATATTACAAATCTGTTTTATCATCTCAACAGGTAACGATGTGTCGATGGCCCGAAGTCCACTCACACACAATGATCACAAGGAGTTGAGAATAAAAATTCATTTCAAAAAGCACATAGTGTGCATTTAGCTTGATGTCAAAAATTTTGAATCTAGCATAGCTAGAAGACTTGAAAAACCTATGCCTTCACTAATAATCAATTTCTTAATTAATCTATCTATTCCTATTATCCTCAATATTCCATTCACACATAACTATACCCAGTTCGTCAAACTTACCACACTTATGAGTTCAGGAACTTGCCACAATCATATGAGTTTAAGAACTTGTCCTCGACAGACCTTTGGCGTCCATTCGTTGAGGGGTTCATAAACATTTCATATAATTATGAGTCACGAACGTACCATAAGTATGAGTTTTAAGAACTCGTACTTAACCTAATATTCTCTACCTATAACCTATCTATTTGTTATACACATGAGAAAAGAATCACCTTCTCAATATGCATATAGCAAATAGCGCAACACAAACATTTCAATGATTATTAGTGCCAGAAACTAAGTGGTTGTTACACCAAGTATAATTCAACTCCCATACGAAGAATCATACAACCTAGCTACTGACATGAGTCCTCAATTGAAATCCCCAGTTAATCCTAACTACATTCTCAATACAAATTTCATCCAACTCGTATTCATAATCCTTTTCTGAATCTGTACCAATTCGTAGTACTACTGACACACCATATTCTTGCCGCAAACTTGTCAATCAGTCGCTTAATCTATATCAAATCACGGGGTGATCTCATCGTATATAATACGATTCATTTCTATTCCATGATCATTTTATTTTACGATCTCCTATCGTTGTACTTTTAGTCTTTTAGACTCTATCTATTTACCATTAATGTTCACCTTTACTATCAGAGTTAGGGAACTCTGCATCTTTTATAACCCGCCGAGATTCGTCTTTGAATCATACCGACACACTAACCCTATTTGAGCTAGTACTTATTCTAATTCTATAACTATTGCGGAAGATATAAACATAAATTGCTTATACAATACATTTACACACTAATCTCAAGGTCGAGTAACCTTCACATAAACATAATTCATTATCATATCTGACATACAACATTATTATCACACTATTCTATTACAATTAAGCTGCACATAAAATCCTAAACTGAAGTTGGCTTTATCCTTTCCTGTATCTGACGTTTTCGTCTTAATCTGCAATGTTAATCATGATATAGCAAGGGTGAGCAATAAGTTTGCCCAGCAAGTTTAAGTTCAAAAATTAAAGATATATCATGATATAAAGAATTAAATAAAAGCTGGCTATAGTTCTACAATATAATTGCGAACTAGCATGAACAAATTTTACATAGTTGAACGAACATTGAACATGAACATATATATATATATATATATATATATATATGGACCGAATGGTAATGAAGGTGATCAGCCTTTCATGTGACGCCCCCAAAACAGATATACATCACCCATCTTGAGTCGCCAGATACATGGTACATAAATTCAAATACAACTTAATTATACAGCAGTCGTGTAAAATACGACAAAACATAGCTGAGAGTTTAAACAATAATATTGTCATCTAGACAATATCCACACTCAATGGAGTCCTTATTACATTTATTGTCACACTATTTCACAAAATAGTGAGGACTACTAAAGCCACTTATCCTGGACCATCAATCCGTTCCTCGACTCGTCCCAACTATATTCTCATTTCTTGAAGAGAATAGTGAAAGAAAGGGTTAGCTCAACTAGCCCAATAAGAAATATTATGACTAAGATAATGCAGAATAAATTATCCTTAGCCTTCAACAGTATAACAACTGATAGAATACAATAAACAATAAGTTTTAGATCAACAACTGCAGCGGAAATAAGTAATCCATTAGAAGAGTCAAGTAGAGCATAAAATCTACTATCTTCTACGATTTAAAAAGTTTTTCATCAACTTTATCGCTAAGACTCAGCTTAATAAATAAAATCAAATCATCCCTGCACCACGGCCAAGGATATTCATGTAATCATCAATAGTCATGATTATACCGAATAATCCCTGGTCATAATCATACTAACAACTGTCCATCAATGAACTACAGGCCAATGAGGACTTTCACCACATCATTTGTCACATTACGGTCATGATTATACCGAATAATCCCTGGTCATAATCATACCAAGTCCATCTCTGCACGTAAGCCAAAGATAACTTTCATCACAATATAAGCACGAAGATGATGACAATAACATAATAATTCAATATAACAAGTTTAATGATAAATTTTAAAGATTTATGATTTAATTTATCCAGAAATCAATAACGTCCAAATTGTCAACATGATACTGCTTTGTGGAGTAAAATTCAAGAATAATATTCATGTACCAAAAATAATTTGGATAGAAAAGAAATATATTTTTCGGATAAATAGTACCCCGAGAATAGTACCCCGTGAATAGTACTTCAAGAATAGTACCTTATAAATAGTACCCCGACATGAAAAGTACCGCAAATACTCGAGTGAATGATACTAGAGTGAATAGTAATCGGGTGAATAGTAACTCGTGAATAGTACTACGGCACGAAAAGTGCCCCAAAAACCCGAGTGAATGATACTAGACTGAATAGTAATCGGGTGAATAGTAACCCGTGAATAGTAACTCGTAAAAGAAAAATACTAAAGAAAATGATATTCTATGACGAGTACAAAAGAAATGATATCTCATACGAGTATAATAGAATATACAAAACTGCAAATAGATTTTCATCCGCCATGCGGTAATCCACGTAGACAGATCATTTTCAATAGAATAATAAAGAATGAAATAATAAAAGAATTCACCAGGCATGCGATAGACCGCACAGACAGGTTATTCCCAACATAATAATAAAGAATAGAATAACAGAAGAATTCACCAGGCATGCGATAGACCGCACAGACAGGTTATTCCCAACAGAATAATAAAGAATGGAACAACAGAAGAATTTCACCATGTATGCGGTACTTCGCATAGACAGGTTATTCCAATATAATAATAAAGAATAGAATAATAGAAGCTCTCTTCATGAATACGAAAGAAATAATACCCCTTACCTCAAAAGAAGACTGGATACTAGAATAGTGAGGTAGTAGACTTCTCTTCTTCTTTCTCTCTATAATCTCTCTCTATAATAATTACTCTATAGCTTTAGTGAATTAGTGAGAAATGAAGAAAGAATGAGCTTCTATTTATAGGAAAATATAGTTTCAATAATTACACATTTTGGGGCTCGAAATATTACAGTATAATACCTTCCTCTTTTTCTTTATTTTTAATTTAGTCTTGCAAGTATTATCAAACTTGCACCACCTCCCCTAATACTAAACCATGTGAATTAATAGTTCATTCATGTGACTCAATAGTATAATCATGTAAAAAAACTAATTACAGTATAGTACCTCCATCTATACCTCCATTTTTAACTTAGGCATGCAAGTATTATCAATCATGCACCAACTCCCCTAATAGTAAATCATATGAATCAATAGTACACACATGTGAACATATAGTTATAAGCATGTGAAATAATAGCAATTCATTGCTCATTTATCCGGTTAATTACCCGATTGGTCAATATAACCTCCAGACATTAATTATTATCGAAATAAATGTCGATTTCCACTAACACTAATAATTTCTACGCAATGGAACTATCAATTTCATCTTTAATCAATAAGAACTTATTCATCATTAATATTATAACTCACAATATTTAACAATCAGGTCGTTCCCAAGAAAGAGGGGGCTTTCCGAAAAGGATTTCTCCCTGTTGGCGCGCAATTAGATTATCTAACCTCTGCTTGACAGAACTTCTAGACATTGTCCATATTGTAAATAATAATATGAATAACTTTGTTGTCTCAATTATTGATTTAATAATATATCATATTATGCAGATGCTACTGTAACAATAATTGAATTAATAATATGAGAGATATGATGCAGCAATTACTGTAACAATAGTTGAGTATAACTGAGTGACTTCTTATGTAAGCATCAATAATCAATACCGTGTGCTACTATGCAACCACGCGTATTACTGTACTTTTACTACCGGGTAGTTCAACAGTTTTAACGGTAACACTTCCGCCGTTATTTTTATAAAAAGATAATTCTGTCGTTTTCTAACTACGATAATACTTCTGTTGTGGGGTCCACCAATGATTGTGCTGTCGTACAGATATTCCCGATAAAAAGTATATTTCCCGACCAAACGAATATTTTATAATAACTTGCATACTTTACAAAATTTTCACATATCACCCTTAACTTTAACATTTTATCAATTTAACCATTTATGAAATAATAATTATAAAAAAATTGAATACTTTCATTTCATAAAATTTAGGGTCTTACAATCTCCCCTCCTTATGAAATTTTACCCTCAAAATTTACGTACGTACCTGATGTGCCGAAGAGATGATGATACTTCGCCAGATTCTAACTCTTGAGGTATAACCTTTGAGCGTAGAATATAATCCTTCTTATCCAAGATTTTAACATGTATCTCCTCATACGTTAAATCTTCTGCTATCTCGTCTAGTTCTAATTTAATAATGTGGTTCGGATCGTCCACATAATTACGTAACATCGATACGTGAAAAACGTTATGAACACGCGACATACTTGGCGGTAAAACGAGTCTATAGGCCACAGTTCCTACTCGATCGAGGATTTCAAATGGGCTAATTAAATCAAGGGTTGAGATTTCTTCTATTCATCGATTCTTGCTTCAAGAATAACGCCTTCTTGAACCTTCTTCTTTATATTCATCAGCTCCAGGCGTGTAGTTTGAGCGGCTTTAACTTTATCGATTAAAGTCGATTCTAATCATATATTCATTATCTTCACGTGGGTCCCTAGAGTCTTTAACTCTATCTTCATCATTTGTAAGTTATACGAAATGGGTTTTTGTGTTAACAACATCGCAATCGTAAACGCATACGATCTTCTACTCAACGCGTCAGCTACCACGTTCGCTTTTTCTATGATAATATTGAATGGTATGGTCGTAATCTTCAACAGCTCGAGCCAACGTCTTTAGCGCATTATATGTTCGTTCTAGGTGCAAAAATATTTAAGGGTTTTAGAAATGGGTTTTGTACTGGGGTCAATATAAAATTCGATTTCACGCTCTAGGGGTAGGCTAAGAAGTCTTCAAGAATACGTCAGGAAATTTATTAACGATAGAAATATCATTCAAAACTATGACTCTCATCCCAAGACTTGGATAGCACATCACTTTGATACCTATCAACTTGTCATCGTCATTCACAGCGTTCCCTACGGATAGTCTGGCTTCAGTGTATTCCAAGACTTGGAAGTCACCAGCGAAAGGCTTGGGGCTCTTTACTTATGGCTTGATATGCAAGACCCCAACTTATTAATTAATAAAATCAAATTTTCTCTAATTATTATTGTGAATAATAAGTGTTAATTTGATATAATATTTTGGTTATGGGTGAAATGTGCAAATTTTGTAAAATAAACAAGTGGTTATAAAATATTCATTGTTGTCGGGGAATATTCATTTGGTCGTGGAATATTCTTTCTGTCGGAGAATATTCGTACGACGGCGCAGCCATTTGTGGGCCCCATAACAGAATAACTGTCGGATGAAGAAAATAACAAAATTGATTTTTTATAAATAACGGCGTAGTTATTACCGTTAACACTGTTGGAATACCCGTTGGTAAAAAAACAGTAATACACGTGGTTGCACAGTAGCACACGGTTTTGTACAGTATTTTTGAATTATTGATCCTTACGTAAGAAGACACTACTCAATAATTGTTATAGTAGTTACTGTTTAATATTTTATTTTATTGATTCAATAATTGTTGCGTTGATATTTTATATTATTGTTGTTTCAATAATTGTTACTGCACAGTATTTCCCATTATCAGATCAATAATTCATATTATTTGAATAATATTATTAGATAGCATTATTGGCAATGTCTAGAAAGTTCTGTCTAAGGAGAGGTTTGGTCACCTAATTGCGCGCCAGTAAGGAGAAATCCTTATTGGAAAGCCCCATCTTTCCTGGGGACGGCCTGGTTGTCATAATTGTGATTCTGTAATATTATTTGTGAATAATTAATTATTGATTTATATGATAAGGAAATATTTATTTGATGTGGATATAAATGATGGATTTATTTATGTGGTTATTATTAAAGGAATTAATGTTGAGGTGTTTTATTAGTATTTCTGTCGGAATGGAGGTATTAAAAATCAAATCAGTATTTTTCAGATATATTGCGCGAGTTATAATTTTTAATCCGACCGTTGGATCGTTGTGATTTTTGGATATGTTATACATATATAAGTTGAGTATATGTTCACAAATTTTGAACTGTTAAAAATGAACGTATGATTTGTTATGAATTTTAAGAGGTGACTAATTCGAAAATTAGGTTTATAAATGATTTTGGTAGAAAATTCTAGAATTGAGTGGGCCCCACTTTTGGTTGGTGAAGAAATATGCTGAATTTTATTTCAAATGTGGTGGGTGACAATAGTAGCAGGTAAAACCATCAGGTTGCAGATCAAGTCTGCTTCGGCGTGCTAACATTTTCCTATAAATAGAGGGCTAAGTTAGAATTGAAAATTACACCAGAATTCATAAGTTTTATCTCTTTCTCTCTCTATATTCTTGAGCGTATTTTGTGAGTATTTTGATACTTTGAGAGTTGCTATTCAGTGCAAGTTTCTGTCAGCACTATATCCGAAATTCAGTCAGAAGTACGGTTATTCTGAGGTAAGGGATGTTATTTTTTTCGTAAATGATATTATTTCTTTCAATATCATTATGCCAAAATATTGGTTTGAACTTTTTATCAAATTTGGAACTTTTTGTGTCGGGGTTACTATACACGTATACGACACTATTCACGTATACGACACTATTCACGAATACGGCACTATTCACCGAAAAATGAAATTTTCTTCTTTTTATCCAAGATGGCTATTATGGTTACTATCTTTGATTGTATCCATGTTTTGATCATTATTTTTGAATTCTGCTTCAAAATTAATTATTTCGGAGTATTATTGAACTTTGATAAACTGTAATACGAATCCCTAATATTTGTTCTTTTATCTCACTAGATTCGTTTTCTTTAAGATATTTTTCATCATCCTCAGTCTTAAATGATGATATTACTGAATATCTTTGGCCTGTAGTGCAAAGATGAATGATTACCTGATAAATATCTTCGGCCCGTAGTGCAAAGATGAACAGGTGTTGAGATGAACATGACCAACTGAGTATTATTCTTGAATTTTACTCCACAAAGTAGTATCATGTTGACAATTTGGACGTTATTGATTTCTGAATAAATTAAATTATAAATCTTTAAAATTTATCCTTGAACTTGTTTAATTGAATTATTATATCATTGTCATCATCCTCATGTTTATATTCTGTTGAAAGTCATCTGTGGCCTGTAGTGCATAGATGGACTTGGTATGATTATGACCAAGAATTATTCGGTATAATCATGATCGTAATGTTACAAATGATATGGTAAAAGTCCTCATTGGCCCGTAGTGCATTGATAGACAGTTTTTGGTATGATTATGGCCATGGATTCTCTTCGGCCAAGGGTGCAAAGATGAATTATTTTATTGCATGATCATGACCGTTGATGAAAGCACGATTATCTTTGGCCCGTAGTGCAGGGATGATTCGATGATGTGAATTATTTATTAAGATGAATCTCAGCAATAAAATTGATGATAAATCTTTTAAATCATAGAAGATAGTAGGTTTTATGCTCTACTTGACTCTTCTAATGGATTGCTTTTTTCCGCTGCAGTTATTGATCTAAAACTTGTTATCTATTATATTTTATCAGATTTTTCCCTGTTGAAGACTAATGATAATTTGTTGTACATTATCTTAGTCATAATATTTCTTACTGGGCTAGTTGAGCTCACCCTTTCTTTCACTGTTCTCTTCAGGAAATTAGAATATAGCTGGGACTAGTCGGGGAATGGATTGACGGTCCAGATGGTTGCATTAGTAGTCCTCACTATTCTGTAAAATAGTGTGATAATTGTAATGAGGACTCCTTTTGAGTTTGTATACTCTCTAGTAGATAATATTTGTATTCAAACTCACAGTATATGTGTTGTCATATTCTGCACGACAATTGTATTACTGAAGTTGTATTTATTTCTGTACCATGTATTTAGCGACTCAGAATAGGTTGGGTGAAATGGACCTATTTTGGGGTCGTCACATGATATAACAGTGATTGACTTTAGTGGTTTGGTTGCTTGAATTCGAATAACAGATTGGTTAGGAATATAAAAACTAACAACCTTACAAAAATAATCAATTTTGGCATGATGAGTAGTTAACCAATCGATTCCTAAAATCACATCAAGGGCAAGTATTTTCAAAGAGATAAGATCGACAGGTAACGTGAAAGTGTCGATTTGAATCAACAAGATTCATAAATAGTGGAGGTAACAAAGGTTTCTACTAACGAAGTTTCAACCAATAAGTCAAAGTCTAACTTCTCTAGATTCAAATTTAAACGTTGAGCACAAGCAAGAGAGATAAAAGAATGGGAAGAACCGGTATCTAATAAGGTATAGACTTCGCAATAATTTATAATTAACTAACCCGTGCTAACTTCGTTCGGGTTACTCGCTTTTTGAGAAGTCACGAAAAATGCTCTCCCTAAAACCACCGACTTTGTTTTATCCGTATTAGCCTTTGGTACCACCGTCCCAGCACTTGACTTTAGTGCACGACAAAATCGGGCTAGGTGACCTTCTTTTCCACAATTGTAACATGCTTTGGACTGCATCACACAGTTTGACTGATATATCCCTCCCTGATATGTAGGTTTTATACCTACTTATCCGGTATCTATTACTTGAATTATTTGCTTAATCTCATGTTTCTTAGTTACTTTTCATACGTTTTATGTTATTTTGTAGGCGATGACACGGCATTGGCATGAAGAAGCAAGGGAAAGAATTCGTACATCTTTTGGACTAAACTACGCAGGAAAATGTTATTAGGGAATATTGAAGGACTTTGAACATCAAGTTGGATGCATGTTCTTAGCTTGGAACTTGGAAATTATGGTAGCTCTACTTCTTATCTTTTCGGAACATCTTGAATCATCCCAATCGGAGTTCGGATGCGAGAGTTATGGCCAAAATATCAACAAAGATCAAAGCTAAGAGTTGTCATGCTTGCCATTTACACAGCATCTACTTCAAGCTCGATTTCCGCCTTGATCCGATCCGAATCTGTCAATCCTCAAAGCATGGAAGTTGTAGATCCCGTCGTTATCTTCGATTTGATAGGTGACAGGCCCCGTAACTCCAAGGGGATCAGAAGTTATGCGTGTTTTACCAAAGGACGTCACAGCAGAAAACAGGGTAGCGCGGACCGCGCTAGGGCGCGCTAGGCGGCCAGATTTTCTGACCCTGTAGCGCGGACCACGCCCAGAAAGGCTTAGCAGCGGCGCTGAGCGCGCTAGGAAGCGGGAATTGAGTCAAATTAGGTTATTTGATGTCCAAATTGAGCTAGAATAGGATTCTTAGTTGCCTAACTTGCTAGGATGTCCATTAGAACTCAAAATACTTGAGTTTAACTTGGATTGGGAGGCTAATTCTAAGACTTTATAAAATCCCTCTTGGGATAGATCTCTATTAAAAAAAATTCTTTACTTTCTTTCTTAGATTAGGAACCCTAGATTAGATTAGAATTGAAGATTGAAGCTATTGATTATCATTGGAGAATCAAAGTGGAAGCAAGAGAATGCAGATTTGTTTATCTCAATTCTAATTTCTTTTCTTATTTATTTGTATCTTTTTAATGCTTAATCAATTGTGGATGATGGATTCTAGTTTATTTATGAATTAAACTCTATTTTGAGATTACTATGGATCTTATTGTGTAGTTTACTTTGATATGCTTCTTTGTTAGTCTTATTAGCTATATTTGGATTGTCTACTATGATTTGTAATGAATTGCTTAATTGTCTAGCTAACAATTACCGTGATAATCTATATGAACTCGAGAGATGAAGTATAGATTTAGATCTGATCATGATAGCATATGTTTGTGATTTCTGCATAGATGGAATTTATGATTCGTGTTTAGGATAGAGATATACCTTTATGCCATATATAGTCTAATAAGAACTTGAACTTAAACCCTTTTTAATTGTAATTCACATAGAGATATAGTGGGTTAGTTAATTAGGGTGTTCAAATTGATTCTATCATCTGTGGACTTGATTTGATATGAGTATGGTGCATTGAGAGATTGTCATATTTTACTTTTGTGTTCTTGATTAACAATCCAGTATAAATAATTTGGCTTAACAGGAAGTGTGTTGATTTAAATGAAACAAGATAGTTAGTAATAGTTTATTTAATTATTTTAAATTAAATTATTAAATCATTTGTTTAAATAAGATTGAGTTGGTACGGGTTAGTACTTGGTGATTTTTGTTAAATAATTCTCTGTGGGAACGATACTCTACTCATTACTTTATTACTTGTTGACCACGTACACTTGCGTGTTTTGCGTATATAGATTTTACCCAATAAGTTTTTGTCCGCATTTGAAGCATACAATTGGTGGTCGTTCTCCTTCCTTGAAAATGAGTGTTGGTGTTGCTGTCTTTCCATCGTTGTTGAACCTTCTCTTCTATAAATTTCCACTCCTATTATCTTGGCCATGGTTACCGCCGAAGTGATTACCATTCTTGGCATGATAATTTCCCCCACGATGGTTATCATTGTTCCGATGGCCATTGCCACCGGTACGATTATTATCGTGTTGTTGGTCGTTGCCTTTTGGTTGTGCTGACTCATTATCGCGGTCCAATAACTGAGCCCTATTCACAACATCTGAATATAAACAAAGTTTATGAGAAATGAGGTATTGATGTATATCGGGTTTCAAACCTCTTAGAAACATTAGCGTCATTCGCTCCTCATTATCGACCAAATGGGATGCAAACCAGGATAACTCTGCAAATTTAGCCTCGTATTGCGACTCGGTCATATTGTTTTGCTCCATTATACATCTCAAAAATTTTAGATGTCATTCTCAAATACTGTCACAAAACGAGGGTTAATTGATATATCACATATTATCCCTATACGCTGACCAACCAATTAAATACCAAATAAACTTAGGTAGGTCATACTAGTGAAGGAATTCCCCGTCTCTCCCCTCCTAGTTCTTGTCTCACATCTCAGCCAGGGATCATATCCCTAAGCTTTGATACCAACTGTGACGCCCCCAAAACAGGTATACATCACCCATCTTGAGTCGCCAGATACATGGTATAAAAATTCAAATACAACTTAATTATACAATAGTCGTGTAAAATACGACAAAACATAGCTGAGAGTTTAAATAAGAATATTGTAATCTAGATAATATCCACACTTAATGGAGTCCTCATTACATTTATTATCACACTATTTCACAGAATAGTGAGGACTACTAAAGCCACTTATCATGGACCATCAATCCGTTCCTCGACTCGTCCCAGCTATATTCTCATTTCCTGAAGAGAACAGTGAAAGAAAGGGTGAGCTCAACTAGCCCAGTAAGAAATATTATGACTAAGATAATGCAGAATAAATTTTCCTTAGCCTTCAACAGTATAACAACTGATAGAATACAATAGACAACAAGTTTTAGATCAACAACTGTAGCAGAAATAAGCAATCCATTAGAAGAGTCAAGTAGAGCATAAAATCTACTATCTTTTATGATTTAAAAAGTTTTTCATCAACTTTATCGCTGAGACTCAGCTTAATAAATAAAATCAAATCATCCCTGCACCACGGCCAAGGATATTCATGTAATCATCAATGGTCATGATTATACTGAATAATCTCTGGTCATAATTATACCAACAACTGTCCATCAATGAACTACAGGCCAATGAAGACTTTCACCACATCATTCGTCACATTATATTCATGATTATACTGAATATTTCCTGGTCATAATCATACCAAGTCCATCTCTGCACGTAAGCCAAAGATGACTTTCATCATAATATAAATATGAGGATGATGACAATGACATAATAATTCAATAAAACAAGTTCAAGGATAAATTTGAAAGAATTATAATTTAATTTATCCAGAAATCAATAACGTCCAAATTGTCAACATGATACTGCTTTGTGGAGTAAAATTCAAGAATAATATTCATGTACCAAAAATAATTTGGGCAGAAAAGAAATATATTTTTCGGGTAAATAGTACCCCGAGAATAGTATTTCGTGAATAGTACTTCAGGAATAGTACCTTGTGAATAGTATCCCGACATAAAAAGTACCCTAAATACCCGAGTGAATGATACTAGAGTGAATAGTAATCGGATGAATAGTAACTCATGAATAGTACTACAGCACGAAAAGTACCCCGAATACTCGAGTGAATGATACTTGAGTGAATAGTAATAAGGTGAATAGTAACCTGTGAATAGTAACTCGTAAAAGAAAAATACCAAAGAAAATGATATTTCATGACGAGTACAAAAGAAATGATATCTCATACGAGTATAATAGAATATACGAAACTGCAAATAGATTTTCATTCGCCATGCGGTAATCCACGTAGACAGATCATTTCCAACAGGATAATAAAGAATGGAATAAGAAAAGAATTCACCAGGCATGCGATAGACCACACAGATAGGTTATTCCCGACAGAATAATAAAGAATGAAATAATAGAAGAATTTACCAGGCATGCGATAGACTGCACAGACGGGTTATTCCGACAGAATAATAAAGAAAGGAATAACAGAAGAATTTCATCATGTATGCGGTACTTCACATAGACAGGTTATTCCAACATAATAATAAAGAATGGAATAACAGAAGCTCTCTTCATGAATACGAAAGAAATAATACCCCTTACCTCAAAAGAAGACTGGATACTAGAATAGTGAGGTAGCAGACTTCTCTTCTTCTTTCTCTCTATAATTTCTCTCTATAATAATTGCTCTATAGCTTTAGTGAATTGGTGAGAAATGAAGAAAGAATGAGCTTCTATTTATAGAAAAATATTATTTCAATAATTACACATTTTGGGGCTCGAAATATTACAGTATAATACCTTTCACTTTTTATTTTAAATTTAGTCCTGCAAGTATTATCAAACTTGCACCACCTCCCCTAATAGTAATTCATGTGAATTAATAGTTCATTCTAGGACTCAATAGTATAATCATGTGAAAAAACTAATTACAGTATAGTACCTCCATCTATACCTCCAATTTTAACTTAGTCATGCAAGTATTATCAATCTTGCACCAACTCCCCTAATAGTAAATCATGTGAATCAATAGTACACACATGTGAACACATAGTTATAAGCATGTGAAATAATAGCAATTAAATGCTTATTTATCCGGTTAATTACCCGATTGGTCAATATAACCTCCAGACATTAATTATTATCAAAAAAAATATTAATTTCCACTAACACTAATAATTTTCACACAATGGAACTATCAATTTTATCTTTAATCAACACGAACTTATTCATCATTAATATTATAACTCACAATATTTAACAACCAGGTCGTTCCCCAGAAAGAGGGGGCTTTTCGATAAGGATTTCTCTCTATTGGCGCGCAATTCGATTATCTAACATCTCCTTGACAGAACTTCTAGACATTGTCAATATTGCAAATAATAATATGAATAACTTTGTTGTCTCAATTATTGATTTAATAATATATCATATTATGCAGATGCTACTGTAACAATAATTGAATCAATAATATGAGAGATATGCTACAGTAATTATTATAATAATAATTGAGTATAACTGAGTGACTTCTTACGTAAGCATCAATAATCAATACCGTGTGCTACTATGCAACCACGCGTATTACTATACTTTTACTACCGGGTAGTTCAACAGTTTTAACGGTAACACTTCCGCCGTTATTTTTATAAAAAGATAATTCTGTCGTTTTCTAACTACGACAATACTTCTGTTGTGGGATCCACCAATGATTGTGCTGTCGTACGGATATTCCTGACAAAAAGAATATTTTCCGACCAAACGAATATTTTATAACAATTTGCATACTTTACAAAATTTTCACATATCACCCTTAACTTTAACCTTTTATCAATTTAACCATTTACGAAATAATAATTATAAGAAAATTGAATACTTTCATTTCATAAAATTCGGGGTCTTACATTTCAAACCTGCAGAATATATGTAGTATGCACAGAGTGCGATTTAATAATTCTTAGACATGGCAATCAGAATGATTAACCACAAGTATATTTGAATAATACTACTCGAGGTCGAGTTAAGAAAAACTTGCATGTTCCGTGGATTATCGTTACGCATTTTAATAAGCTTTGTCTGAAAACCTATAATTCAAATAATATCGATATACAAATTAGAATAATATCATCACATTATTTAAAATCACCTAAACACAATAACACATAACTCTATCAACCTATACAGCACATAAGACCTAGCATCAAGTCAAACTATTACAGTCTGAGTTGAATCCGACACAATTTTGACATCCCGACGGTCTAGTCGGACAAAAATTGAGTTTAAGTTTAATTAAACTCTGCCTAAACACTTAACAATTATCTTAGATAATTTTATTATCAGTAAAAATAATTTTTCAAGTCTCATAATAATTTTTACATAATTATTATCATTTATCATGAATTTTCAATCATTAATATCGTATTTATATGAATTAAATACCACATAATTCCTTTATCATTAATATTTATTTAATACCAAATATTAATGAAAATCACGTTATAATATTATAATATATTTATAATATCTCAAAGTATTTTTAATACTTTAAAAATCATATTTATATGATTTTTAAATAGTTAAATCTATTTTTCGATAATTGATTTTAATATTAAAATATTAATATTTTCATGACAAAATATCAATAATTATATTTTATAGCTTAACATATTTTTATAACACTTAAATTATTTTTATATGATTTATAAATCATTTATTCTATTTTTTCCTAATTTATTTAATATATTTATTAAATAAATTAATTCTCATTAATATTAATTAATTAATGAATTTCATCACAAAATATTAAAAGTCATCAAAAATAACTTAAAATATTTTCTTATATCATAATATAATTTTTCATGTATTAAAAATAGTTTTTAAATAATTTATTTAATATTATAATTAAATAAATTAAATATCATTTATATTCCAAAAATATTAAATATTTATGAAATATACTCAAAATAATTAAAAACTAATTTTTGGACTTTAAAATAATTTTTAAGAATTTATTTTGTGTTTTTAAAAATTAAAATTCATTTTTATCTATTTATTAATTAAAATAATTAATTTTCCAAAATTATCTGTCACTAAAGGGCCCTATAGCGACAGAACCGTCGCTATAGGTGTTCTTGCGTGTTCTTGAGCATTTTCCAGAATTCTTGTCAGTGGCTAAGGTTCCTTATTTGACCACAAATTAATCTATGATCCTTTTGTTTTCTGGGCTGCTAATGATACCTAGCATGTAGTATAAGTGTAATACTATGATTATCAATCAATATCATGGCCATCCAACAAAAATCAGTGAGATATAGGCCTTCAAAATTCATGTCAGACCTGTTCTTCATTTCTGGGTTTTCCATAAATGAAGAACAGTTCGAGGTTCTTACTTTGCTCCTTTTAATTTATATGTTCCCAGCTTGCTTAGCATGATATTAAGGTTCAAATGTGTAGTGGAGATGTCAGTGAACAACTCTATATCCTCAGATCAGTCTAACAACAACATCAAACGAAGATTTAGGCCGGTCAAACTACCTGTCAGGAACTTGTTCTTGAAGATTCTGCGTTTTCTAGAATCTTCATCCGGGCAGATCGGTCAACCTAGTTTAACCAAGATTATCTACGCTTCTGTTAATGATCTGGGGGTTCTAGATGCATCAATATGAAGCCTACATGTCAGACAACAACTTTAATACAACAACATGGCTAAAACATTTAACAGAAGCAAGATCAAAGCCTTTAAAAATGGCTGTCGGATCAAATTGGAAATTATGGGTTTTCCAGAATCTAAATTTCGTGCTCGATCAACGGACTTTGACCGATCATATCTTGTAATCTAAACATGATCTGAGGTTGATTCAAGTCTCAGATCAAAGTCCTAACATTAAAGAACAGATCTATAACATAACATACACCTAAAATCAAATACACACAGATCTAAGGCCTCTGACATATGATTGTCAGGCTATGTTTCAAACTTTTTCCAGATTTCTAAAAACTCCAATTTTGAGCATCTAAATGATATGGATCCAAGTTTTAGCAACCCAGATCATCAAATGACACCTTCTAACATAACTTATAACAACAAATTACAACATCTAACATAGAACACATGGATTTCAAGTTTTAGGTTTTATACCTTTCTAAGCTTGATCTTTGATTTCTGACTTTTGATTGCTGTTCTTGGCTTGATAAGAGGCTAACATAGCTTAACTTTTCTCTCTCTCTCTCTCTCACTAGATTTTCGAAATGGATGAGAGAGTGCAGCTTGGCAATAATGAGAAGTAAAGTAAGATTTTCTTCACTTTAAATCTTTGATCTATTTGATTCAATGTATCTAGTTGGCAATTGGTGGCTGATTTTGGACAAATAAGTCTCATGCTAGGCTAGGGCTAGGGTTAGTCACCAACCTAAAGATATGGCAAGATTTTGTAAGCTAACTTATAAAAATACAAAAAAGGGCAAAATGGTCATTAGACTTTTAAATTTAATGGCATTCATGTAATTGGTCCAAACCCTTAGGGTTTTAGGGTTTAACCCTTAGATTTTAGGGTTTAACCCTTTAGGTTTTAAAATACAATTCTAGAATTTCCAAATTAGGTTTCCAAGAATAGAAAATTAATACTTCTAAATTATAATTAGGATTTACTAATTATATTAAAATGTACTAATCGTTATTTAAGCTTGCTAATTAGGATTAACATTTCCTAATTAAAATTGCTAATTTAGCAATTAAGTTTCATAATTACGAATTAAGGTTTATAACTCAAAAATTAGGGTTTCCAATTAAAATTAGGGATTCAAGTATATCATTAGGGTTTTCCCTAATTTAGTTATAATTAATAACGTTAAACCTTATACTAGCATTTAAATTCCCAAATTAGGGTTTTCAACTATCGAATTAGCATGTCCTACGCACAAAGATTATACCACAAGTCAAAGTTTTATGGAAGAACCATGCTATTGAGGAAATGACCTGGGAATTAGAAACGAAAATGAAGGCGAGGTATCCTCACCTTTTCGAAATATCATGTACGTACTTCAATTTCGAGGATGAAATTTCATAAGGAGGGGAGGTTGTAAGACCCCAACTTTTATGAATAAAATAGAATTTCCTCTATTTATTATTTTGAAATAGTAAGGGATTGATTTGATTATTGTGGTTAGTTATGGATAAAATGCGTAACTATTTTTTAAATAAGCAAGTGGTTATAAAATATTCATTGTTATCGAGGAATATTTGTTTGGTCGTGGAATATTCTTGCTATCGGGAAATATTCGTACGACAGCGCAGCCTTTTGTGGGCCCCATAACGAAAAGCAATTGGATGAAGAAAACGACAAGTATGAGTTTTTATAAATAACAGCGTAGTTGTTACCGTTAACACTGTTAGAATACCCGGTGGTTAAAACACAGTAATACGCGGTGTTGCAAAGTAGCACACGGTATTGCCCCAATTATTGATTCTTACATAAGAAGGCACTACTCAATAATTGTTACAGTAATTACTGTTCAATATTTTATTTTATTGATTCTATAATTGCTACGTTGATATTTTATATTGTCGATTCAATAATTATCTTTTCACAGTATTTCTCATTATGAGATCAATAATTCATATTATTTGAATAATATTATTAGATAACATTATTGGCAATGTCTAAGCAAGTTCTGTCCAAGGAGAGGTTTGATTACCTAATTGCGCGCTAGTAAGGAGAAATCCTTATCGGAAAGCCCCCTATTTCCTGGGAACAACCTGGTTGTCATTATTGTGATTCTGTAATATTATTTGTGAATAATTAATTATTGATTTATATGATAGGAAAAATATTTATTTGATGTGGATATAAATGGAGGAATTTTTAGAAAAGTGACAATTATTGAAAATTGATATTTTATCTATATTATTATATTATATTATAAATGTATAATGTGATAATATAATAATATAATAACAGCGATATTTTTACAATGAATGTGCGATATATGAATAAATGAGGAAGAAGAGTATTTTTGTTACAATAAATGCTAAAAATATGTTAAACATTTTAGTGGATCCCGTTTTTAACTAAAATTTGATTATAGCCTGGAAAATCGTCCGTATGTGAATTTTGGTCAATTTCTATTTAGAATTTGGAAAAACTTAAAGTTACAAATTTGTAGAGAATTAAATTTTCTATGGAATGGACATAAGATTCAAATTTTTCTGATAAAAAGGCTATTTATTATGAATTATTGAAGTTCTGGAATAATTAATTTTTGAGTTTTTTTTAAGAAAAACGTTTTTATCATTGTTGGTGGGCCCCACTAGTGGCTGAAATCAGATTTTGAAGAAGTGGGCATGAAATTTTTTTATAAATATAATATTTTATTAAATTTTCTGCTTGGGTGTTCTAAGCATTTTCCTATAAATAGGGTGTTTAGGCTAGAATTGAAAATCACACCAGAATCTGAAGTTTTCTCTCTCTATATTATCAACCGTATTTTGTGAGTATTTTGATACATTGAGTGTTGCTATACGGTGCAAGTTTCCTTCAATGTTATATCTGATACTTCAACTAGAAGTACTACTCTTTTGAGGTAAGGGATGTTATTTTTTTTTTGTAAATAATGTTATTTTTTTTAATATCATTATACCGGAATATTAGTAAGATTTTTCTTGTGAGATTCTTGTCTTTTTGTGTCGGGATTACTATTCACGTATACGGCATTATTCACAAAAAAATTAACATTTTCTTTACTTGTCCAAGTTGTTTATTATGGTTACTAGCTTTGATTGTATCCATGTTTTGATCCTTATTCTTAAATTTTGTTCCACAATAGGTTATTATGGAGTATTTTTTAACATGGATGAACTAAAATACGAATCCTTAATCATTGTTCTTTTATCTCACTAGATTCGTTTTCTTTAAAATATTTTCATCATTCTCAGTCCTAAATGATGATATTACTGAATATCTTTGGCCTGTAGTGCAAAGATGAATGATTAACTGATGAATATCTTTGGCCCGTAGTACAAAGATGAACAAGTGTTGAGATGAACATGACCAACTGGTGATACAAATAAATATCTTTAACCTGTACTGCAAAGATGAATATTTGATTCAAGATGTATATTGATTGATGTTACAGGGATAAAATATTAATGATGGACTTTTAAATCTTAGAAGATAGTAGAATTCATTCCCTACTTGACTCTTCTAATGGATTGTTGTTTTCGCTGCAATTGTTGATCAATAACTTGTTATCTATTATATTCTATCAGATTTTTCCCTGTTGAAGAGTAATGATAATTTGTTATATATTATCTTAGTCATAATATTCTTTACTGGGCTAGTTGAGCTAACTCTTTTCCTTTTTGTTCCATTTTTTTCTCAGGAGGCGAGAATATAGCGAGAACTAGTCGGGGTGTGGAGTGATATTTCCAGTCAGTTGTTTTAGTAGTCCGCACTATTTTATAAAATAGTGTGATAATAATTGTAATGAGGACTCCTTTTGAGTTTGAATACTGTCTATTAGACAATATTTATATTTAAACTCACAGTATATGTGTTGTCGTATTTTGCACGACAATTGTATTAATGAAGTTATATTTGTTTCTGTACCATATTTTTGGTGACTTAGAATGGGTGATGTATACCTATTTTGGGGACGTCACAGTTGGTATCAGAGCTTAGGGATATGGTCTCTGGCAGAGATCGGGGAATAGAACTAGGAGGGGAGAGACGAGTAAATCCTTCGCTAGTATGTCCTACCTAAGCTTATTTGTTGGTCGGTCATAATATAGGGGTATTATGTGGTATGTCAATTTCTTTAATTAACCCTTGTTTTATGGCAGTATTTGAGAATGGCAGCTGAGAATGTTAACAATGAAGTGAATGAGACCGTGGAGACACATTTAATCACCAACCATGGGAACGTGCAACAGGAATGCAATATTTCTCATGTAAACAACACTACCGAACAAACGATGAATGATGGGATGTTTAGAAACTTTTTACAGTTCCTGCAAAATCAAACGAGGGAGACTCGTGTACAAAATACGGGTGGAAATGATAGCAACGCGCTGCTTGTCACAGCCAAGCAGTTCAAAGAGTTGGGACCACGAGAATTTGTGGGAAAGCCAGATCCGATCAAGGTGAAAACGTGGGTTAAATAAATTACCAAGATATTTGATGTCTTGGGATGCACAGAGGAACAGAAGGTTCCATTTGCCACCTTTATGTTCCGTGGTGAGGCAGACTACTGGTGGGAGTCTGTGAAGCGTACCCAACCAGCCGCGCTTAATATGTCTTAGGAAATGTTTCAAAAACTATTTAATGACAAGTACTTTCCTGAAAGTATTCGTCATATGAAGGAGGTAGAGTTTATTTGACTGGAACAAAACAACATGATGGTGTCCCAGTATGAGGCGAAGTTCGCAGAGTTATCCAAGTTTGCACCATATTTGGTAGAGAATGAGGAACGTATGACGCGAAAGTTTTTGAGAGGTCTGAAACCCGAGATTCGACAATATCTTATTTCTCATAAATTTTCTCTATATTCATATGTTGTCAACAGGACTCAATTATTAGAGCGAGATAATGAGTATGTTCAATAGAGGGACCACAACCAGGGTCATACGGGTGGCAGTAGTCATCGGAGCAATGACAAACAGCGGGGAGGAAAATATTCGGATAAAAGCGATAACCACTCAGGTGGTAATCATGGCCATGATAATAGAAGAAGCGAGTCGGGAGGAGATTTCAAAAAGAGAAGGTACAACAATTATTACTTGAAGACGTTAGCACCAATATCAACTGTTTCTAGGGGAGGAGAGCGATCACCGGACATTTGTTATAATTACGGGAAAGAGGGACACATCAGCCCAAACTGCCCACAACAATCCAAGGTGTGTTATAACTATGGAAAGGAAGGTCATATAACTAGAGATTGTCTTGTAGCGAAACCAATTCCAACTGGGATGGTGACTCCAAAGGCTGTCCCGGACAAGTCAAAGTCGGTGGTTCCTGAAAGGGCGTTTGTCGTGACTGCTCAAAACGCGAGGAACCCGAACGAGGTGATCACGGGTAAGCTAATCATAAACTCTTGCGAAGTTTATACCTTATTAGATACCTGTTCTACCCATTCTTTTATCTCTCCTGCTTGTGCTCAACGTTTGAACTTGACTCCGGAGCAATTAGACTTTGACTTATTTGTTGAGACTCTGTTAAGAGAAACTTTCATTACATCTACTGTTTATAAATCTTGCTTGATCCAAGTTGGTACCATCATATTACCTGTCGATCTTATTTCTTTGAAAATACTTACATTTGATGTGATTTTAGGGATTGATTGGTTAACTATTCATCATGCCAAAATTGATTATTTTCGTAAGGTTGTTAGTTTTCATATTTCTAACCAACCTGTTATGCGAATTCAAGCAACCAAACCACTAAAGTCAATCACTATCATATCAAGCCATAAAGCTATTCGTTTATTGAAAAACGAATGTCAAGTTTTCTTAGCCCATGTCACGGACTTGAATAAAACCACGTCAGATTTGAATAATATTTCTATTGTTAGTAAATTTCTTGATGTATTTGTTGAAGAACTTCCTGGTCTACCCCTATAACGTGAAATTGAATTCTTTATTGACCTTGAACCTGGTACAAAGCCCATTTCTAAGACCCCATATCAAATGACTCATATTGAACTTCAGGAGTTAAAGGTCAAACTATAGGAGCTGTTGGACATCGGTTTCATTCGTCCTAGTACATCTCCTTGGGGTGCTCTTATTTTATTCGTAAAGAAAAAAGACGGAAGTATGCGACTTTGTATTGACTACCAGGAATTGAACCATGTCACTATCAAGAATAGATATCCGCTACCTCGCATTGATGACCTATTCGACCAGTTACAAGGTGCACAATTCTTTTCAAAGATTGATCTTCGTTCTGGATATCATCAGCTGAAGATTAAAACTGAGGATATTCTGAAGACTGTCTTCAGAACTCGGTACGGACATTATGAATTCTTAGTCATGTCTTTTGGATTGACTAATGCTCCTACTGCTTTCATGGATATGATGAACCGTGTGTTCAAAGAATATTTGAATCAGTTCGTTGTTGTCTTTATTGATGACATCCTCATCTATTCTAGAAGCCGTGAAGATCATGAGCACCATTTGAAGCTAGTACTTCAAAGGCTTCGCGATAACAAGCTATATGCCAAGCTGAAGAAATGTAAGTTCTGGCTTGAGGAAGTAACATTTCTTGGGCACGTGGTGTCAAAACATGGAGTATCTGTTGACCTGACGAAGATTGAAGCAATACAAAATTGGGAGCAATCGAAGTTGGTGACCGAAGTACGTAGTTTTCTGGGCTTAGCTGGTTATTATCGGAGATTCGTGGAAGGATTTTCTCGAATCGCTACTCCGTTAACTCAGCTGACTCGGAAAGATACAAAATTTAGTTGGAGCGAGGAATGCGAGAAGAGTTTCTAAGAGCTTAAGAGGAGACTCATTTCGGCACCTGTTCTAACAATACCATTTGGTTCGGATGGATTTGTTATCTACAGTGATGCTTTAGGCAAAGGGTTAGGGTGTATTCTCATGCAACATGGGAAAGTCATAGCCTATGCCTCGCGATAACTCAAAGAATATAAGAGGAATTATCCTACTCATGATCTGGAGTTGGTAGCAGTCATTTTTGCGTTGAAGATCTGGAGACACTACCTGTATGGGGAGAAAGTGGAGATTTATATGGATCATAAGAGCCTTAAATATTTCTTCACCCAAAAGGAACTCAACATGCGGCAACGACGTTGGCTCGAGCTGTTGAAAGATTACGATCATGCCATCCAATACCGTCCTGAAAAAGCGAACGTAATAGCTGACGCATTGAGTAGAAGATCATATGTGGGTACGAGTGCGATATTGTCAACACAAATGCCCATTTTGTATGACTTACAAAGGATAGAGATAGAGGTAAAGGCTCCAAGTACCCGCGTGATGATATCAAATATACGAGTAGAACCGACTTTTATCGATAAAGTTAAAGTTGCTCAAGCCACAGACCCGGAGCTGATGCGTATAAAGAAGAAAGTATAAGAAGGTGTTATCCCAAAAGCAAGAATCGATGAAGAAGGAATACTTCAAGTTAACTCCAGACTTTATGTTCCTAACGATTCTGATTTGAAGTACAAGATCATGATAGAGGAACACAATACACCGTTTGCAATCCATCCTGGAAGTACCAAAATGAATCGTGATCTTCGACATACATTTTGGTGGAACAATATGAAGAGAGAGATCGCAAAGTGTATCTCGAGGTGTTTAACTTGTTAACGTGTAAAGGCGGAGCATCAAGTGCCAAGGGGTCCATTGTAACCACTTAAAATTCCAAAATGGAAGTGGGAACACATTACTATAGATTTCGTTACAGGTCTTCTCAAGGTTTCTCATGGCATAGATGCTATTTGAGTTATTGTTGATAGATTAACCAAGTCTGCTCATTTCTTACCTATACGGGAGACTTATTCCTTTGAACGTCTTGCCCGTACGTATGTGAATGAGATTGTGAGGTTTCATGGCATGCCAGTATCCATAGTTTCTGATCGAGACCCAAGATTCACTTCACGATTTTGGGTTAGCTTGTAGAAAGCTATGTGCATGGATTTACGATTCAGTTAGGCATACCATCCTCAAACGGACGGACAATCAGAGAGGACTATTCAAACTCTTGAAGATCTAATAAGACTCTGTGTCCTAGACTTCAAAGGGAGTTGGAATAAGTACTTACCATTGGTGGAATTCTCCTACAACAACAGTTATCAGGCAAGTATATGTGTGGCTCCATTCGAAGTATTGTATGGACGAAAGTGTCGCTCTTCAGTATGTTGGGATGAGATGGGTGAAACAACATTGTTGGGACCAGAGTTGGTACGTATGACTACAGAAAAGATCTAAATGATCTGACAACGTATACAAACGGCACAGGATCGACAAAAGAGTTATGCGGATCTTCATCGAAAGAATGTGGAATTTAATATTGGGGATCATGTATTATTACGTGTTGCTCCATGGAAGGAAGTTACAAGATTCGGGAAGAGAGAAAAGCTCAATCCACGACTTATTGGTCTATTTGAGATTCTTGACCGAGTAGGAAATGTGGCCTATAGACTCGCATTACCTCCAAGCATGTCTCGTGTTCATAATATTTTTCACATATATGTGCTTCGTAAATATGTGAAAGACCCAAACCACATTATTGAGTTAGAATCAGACGAGATAGCTGAAGACTTAACGTATGAAAAGGTACATGTCAAGATCTTAGATAGGAAGGAGCATGTCCTACGCATAAAGGTTATACCACAAGTCAAAGTTTTGTGGAGGAACCATGCTATTGAGAAAATGACCTTGGAATTAGAAACAGAAATGAAGGCGTGGTATCCTCACATTTTCGAAACACCAGGTACGTACATCAATTTCGAGGACGAAATTTCATAACGGGGGAGGTTGTAAGACCCCAACTTTTATGAATAAAATGGAATTTTCTCTATTTATTATTTTGAAACAGTAAGGGATTGATTTGATTAATGTGGTTAGTTATGGATAAAATGCGTAAATATTTTTTAAATAAGCAAGTGGTTATAAAATATTCATTGTTATCGAGGAATATTTGTCTGGTCGTGGAATATTCTTGCTGTCAGGGAATATTCGTACGACAGCACAGCCTTTTGTAGGCCCCATAACGGAAAGCAATTGGATGAAGAAAACGACAAGTATGAGTTTTTATAAATAACAGCGTAGTTGTTACCGTTAACACTGTTGGAATACTCGGTGGTTAAAACACAGTAATACACGATGTTACAAAGTAGCACACGGTATTGCACCAATTATTGATTCTTACGTAAGAAGGCACTACTCAATAATTGTTACAGTAATTACTGTTCAATATTTTATTTTATTGATTCTATAATTGCTACGTTGTTATTTTATATTATCGATTCAATAATTGTCTTTTCACAGTATTTCTCATTATGAGATCAATAATTCATATTATTTGAATAATATTATTAGATAGCATTATTGGCAATGTCTAAGGAAGTTTTGTCTAAGAAGAGGTTTGGTTACCTAATTGCGCGCTAGTAAGGAGAAATCCTTATTGAAAAGCCCCCTCTTTCCTGGGAACGACCTGGTTGTCATTATTGTGATTCTGTAATATTATTTGTAAATAATTAATTATTGATTTATATGATAAAAAAAATATTTATTTGATGTGGATATAAATGGAGGAATTTTTAGAAAAGTGACAATTATTAAAAATTGATATTTTATCTATATTATTATATTACATTATTAATGTATAATGTGATAATATAATAATATAATAACGGCGATATTTTTACAATGAATGTGCGATATGTGAATAAATGAGGAGGAAGAGTATTTTTGTTATAATAAATGCTAAAAACATGTTAAACATGTTAGTGGGCCCCGTTTTGACTAAAATTTGATTATAGCTTGCAAAATCGTCCGTATGTAGATTTCGGTCAATTTCTGTTTAGAATTTGAAAAAACTTAAAGCTACAAAGTTGTAGAGAATTAAATTTTCTATTGAACGGACATAAGATTCAAATTTTTTTGATAAAATGGCTATTTATTATGAAATATTGAAGTTCTGGAATAATTAATTTTTGAGTTTTTTTTTAAGAAAAACGTTTTTATCATTGTTAGTAGGCCCCATTGGTGGCTGAAATCAGATTTTCAAGAAGTGGGCATGAAATTTTTTTGTAAATGTAATATTTTATTAAATTTTCTGCTTTGGTGTTCTAAGCATTTTCTTATAAATAGTGTGCTTAGGTTAGAATTGAAAATCACACAAAAATTTAAAGTTTTCTCTCTCTATATTATCGAGCGCATTTTTGTGCGTATTTTGAAACATTGAGTGTTGTTATATGGTGCAAGTTTTCTTCAGTATTATATCTTATATTCTAGTCAGAAGTACTACTCTTTTGAGATAAGGGATGCTATTATTTTTCGTAAATGATGTTATTTCTTTTAATATCATTATATCAGAATATTGGTAAGATTTTTCTTGTGAAATTCTTGTCTTTTTGTGTCGGAGTTACTATTTACGTATACGGCACTATTCACGTATACGACACGATTCACAGAAAAAATAAAATTTTCTTTTCTTGTCCAAGTTGTTTATTATGGTTACTAGCATTGATTGTATTCATATTTTGATCCTCATTCTTAAATTTTGCTCTACAATGGTTTATTATGGAGTATTTTTGAACATGGATGAACTAAAATACGAATCTTTGTCCTTTTATCTCACTAAATTCGTTTTTTTTAAAATATTTTCATCATTCTCAGTCCTAAATGATGATATTACTGAATATCTTTGGCCTGTAATGCAAAAATGAATGACTAACTGATGAATATCTTTGGCCCGTAGTGCAAAGATGAATAGGTGTTGAGATGAACATGACCAACTGGTGAAACAAATGAATATCTTTGGCCTGTAGTGCAAAGATGAATATTTGATTCAAGATGTATATTGATTGATGTTACAAGGATAAAATATTAATGATGGACTTTTAAATCTTAGAAAACAGTAGAATTCATTCCCTAATTGACTCTTCTAATGGATTGTTGTTTTCGCTGCAGTTGTTGATCTAAAACTTGTTGTCTATTATATTCTATAAGATTTTTCCCTGCTGAAGAGTAATGATAATTTGTTGTATATTATCTTAGTCATAATATTCTTTATTGGGCTAGTTGAGCTCACTCTTTTCCTTTTTGTTCTATTTTTCTTCTCAGGATGCGAGAATATAGCGGGAACTAGTCGAGGTGTGGAGTAATGTTTCCAGTCAGTTGTTTTAGCAGTCCTCACTATTTTATAAAATAATGTGATAATAATTGTAATGAGGACTCCTTTTGAGTTTGAATACTGTCTATTAGACAATATTTATATTTAAACTCACAGTATATGTGTTGTCGTATTTTGCACGACAATTATATTAATAAAGTTGTATTTGTTTCTGTACCATGTATTTTAACGACTCAGAATGGGTGATGTATACCTATTTTTGGGGCGTCACATAATATGCTAATTGATTTATTTGTTTTGGTACGATTGATTGCTCTAGTAGTAATTAATTAATATGATGTTGAATTTCAGGTGCTGGGTTTTCATAAAAAAGTAAATACATGTTTGGGAAAGTCACCATCCAGATCAAGCTTATTGAGGGCGACTCTATACAACGTGGTTTGTAACAAGAAGCTTCCTTTTTATACACAGAGAGAGATGGAAGGAAATGATAGTGAAGAGAGAAAGAAAGAGCAAATGATAATGAAAAGAGAAAGAAAGAAAGAGAGAGAGAGATGGTTTTAAGATAGAAGTTTTAATGAAAGAAAAATTCCCGGCAGCAAAATTTATCCAGGTGTCGGTCATATTTGTCTAAGTGGTATGTCAGTTAGGGGCAGGGGCACAGTTGAGCTGAAATTTGTAACGTTAAGGACACTTTTGGGAAAAAAAAAGTTCAGGGTGGAAGTGGGACTTGGGAAAAAATATCAGGGATATTTTTGAACCTTTGCCCAATAATAAACACCAAAAATATTTGAAATACAGTCAAATTTCATTACAAAATACAAATCTGAACAGTTTTTCAACATAAGTAATGAAATACCAATCACACCAAAATATAAAATCTGATATCCATATCAACACAATGACAAAATATTATTCTAACAAAAAAATCTCCACAATAAAAAAAATAATTCTCACAAGAGATAATAATAAAATACTTTTACAAAAAGAGGGAATAAAATCCTATAAAAAAATCTCATATAAAAAAGAATGAAATACTAGTAGAAAACAATAAATCTAAGGTAGAATCTCTCCAAACAATTGAAGAGGCCTAAAGTAGAAGCCTAATATTTTATTTTATTGCTAATTTAAGAATAAATTTAAACTCATACACTATTTTGCCAGTATAAAAATTGGTAATTATTAAATCTATAATATTTTTTATTATTTTCACAATAAAAATATCACTGTAAAGATATAGTGACGGTAAAAATCGTCGCTATAAGATCTATAGCGAAATTTTTGTTGAAGAAATAACAATTTTTGTTACTCACTTGGCACACACGGAATAACCATTGGATAGTCCCTTCGATGAAGCCTAATATAACCTGCTTTTGCACTAACTTGACTAAAGCTTTGGTGTTTGAAGCCTAATATTTGCCATTGGTAAAAACATAAATTTTCTATTGGGTTAAACCCGGTAACCCATTGATTTGGACCTGCAAAAAGAAAACGTGGCTACATTTGATTGGTGTGCTATTCTCTGCTACCCTCACCTTAGCACTAACAAATTTTGTATAGTCTACTCTGCTGTATACAATCAATCAGGATATCTAAAACCTAGGTTTTGTCTCTCTCTTCGTCTTGTCATTGGCGGCTCCTTTCCACTGAGCTCAGTAATAATCATGGCGGAATCCGGGAATACCCCAAGCCTTTCTGAGGTAATTCTGGGGGAAATGATACTGCTTTTAGCGGAATTTGAATTATTGGATTTATTTGATCTGTTTCTTCCCGTTTTTATGTATTATTTCGAGGATTAGGAGTTGCTGATTTGATTATCAGTTTTGATTTGGATACATCTGTTTCAAAAAAAGAGAGAGACCCATTTGAGTTTTTTCGGTCAATTTGTGAAATCCTAAAACGCAAAATTAGTGTGGATTTATTTGACTTTGATTATTGCAATGGTTAATAGTGTAGATTGCTTGAAAATTATTATTGAGTATAAATTTGTTATTTCGAAAACTAACGCAAATTTACATTGCAGATTTCACAAATTAACCAGGATAAAAGTGAAATGAGACTTTTTTTTGAGGGAGTATCAGTTTTTTCTGTTAGAGAGAATTTCATTAGGAGAGAATGAGATTTATCAAGGTTATATTCTAGTGCTGTGAGTATTTAAAGATTTTGGTACTGCTATTGTTGCACAGATAGTTCATCTATTTTTCCCTTTGAAATGAACCGACTCTTGGTTTCAACCAATTTATCATCCCTCCTTTTATACTGGTTGTGTGTTTGAGGCATCTATTTGTACTTGTGTTTATAATGACTTATTGACCTAAAAAACTGTCGAACTCTATAAAAATTTTCAATTTAACCCACAAATTCTTTTTTTTACACAAAATCTTTCAACTCTAATAACTGAGCAAAATATGCCCTTGAAATTAATCAGAAGTAAACCATAGTTAGGGGTGGACATTTTTTTCGGTATATATTTGATGAAACCGTATTGGACAAATGGACACCGGTCCGGTATCGGAATGTATAATTCCGTATATCTGGTATCAGGAGGTGTTTTTAATTGTTCGGTACATACCGGACTGAACCGGTTGTACCGGTTGAATTTTGTCTATTATCTCTTCTCCTAGGCTGTTCCATGTTAGTATAGAAAAGCTATTCGATAGGTTTGGTGCAGGTTTATGGTTCAGTTGGTCATTTAATAAAGTACCTATCCATGGATATCAGTTGCCAAACCAGGGGCCAAGGGTTCTGCCTTTACCAAAACATCTGCAACGTACTCCATTTGTAGAAGAAGGGTGGCTCTGTCTGTAGCTGAATAGATATCCTCATTGAGTAAGTAGAACAAATGAACAGCCATGAATGAAGAACCAAGTGAAAGAACGTGTATCAGTGACGGAGTTAAGTTACAAAATAGAGTAGAATTAATAAAAGAGTTACGGAAATAAGCTAATAGTTGACATGGGGTCTTACAAATTGTGTTGTTAATGTGTAACAGTAATGCTGAAAGTCTAAGACATCATTTGAAGAGCCATTAACTGCCACCTCCATAAGAGAGATATCATCTATCATCTGTTTTTAGTTCAGTTGGCTTGGTATATGAAAATTGAAAACCATCTTTTTTCTTGGAAAAAATAACAACCGGTGCCGTTCTGGTATTGAACCGACTATCTGGTCTGGGATACCGGTCCAACTGGTACCGGTATCGGTATGTAGTTTTGGGTACTTTTGGTAACCGGTCGGGCCGGTTATTTACTGATGAACAGTCCTAACCATGACTCATCAATGATGAGGTGGCATGATACATGGCATACGATGTGTATAAAAAAAAAATACTTTTATACTATTTTTTTTACTGACTTTATTTTAATCAGTTAAAAAAATATTTATAAAAAGAAAATACCTTTATATTATTAAAAAAATTATATCAATATATGTATATACATATAAATGTATAAAAAATATACTCATTAATCAAAATAAAATATATAAAACTAAATTATGTAAAAATATAAAAAATTGATATTTTCACATGTTAAAATGATATTTCCACATGAGTCTATCTCACATGGATGTGAGACTCACTCACTATTCATATGAGAGTAGGGGTGTTCAAACAGGTCGGTATATTCGATTTTTAGGGACACCGAACCGGTTCGAATCGGTCGGTTAGGTGCAAGGATGAACCGGTTCGGTACCGGTACATGGAACCGGTACATATCGAATTTTCGGTACCGGTTTCGCTTGGTCGGTATATACCGAACCGAACCGGTTGTACTGGTTTATTATATAACATTAAAAAATAACTTGAAAGTACCTTTCTTTAGACATTTTTGCCTAACTTTGTAAAATTAACTTGAAATTTTCTTCTATTTATAGAATAGAGGTAAGACAAGATATGACATACTAGACAATGTGGGATGTATTTGAAATTTGGTGTGGCTTCCTTACATGCAGTAGTGGTCATTCAATGTGGGACTTATTAGACAAGAGATGGCATACTATATTACTACCAAGTGAAGTCTTTGGTTGTCTTCAAGTCCCATATTGGCTAAATTGGTAAAACTTTAAAGAAATTTTTCTTATAAATTGATTACCATGTAATAATGAATTTAAGATAACAAGTAATATAAACATTATTATTTAATATAGGGATGTAAATACCAACTTAGACTCTCATCAAAATCCACTGTAATGACACTAATAAATGCCAAGGAAATCACATAAGGGAACTTATGACACCATCTTACATAACTTGTTTGTAAGTCTCACATTGATTAGATTATAAAAATTTAAGAAAATTTTCTTCATAAAAACACTACCAAGTACCAAGTACCAAGTAAAACCCTTAGTATTTAGTTATCTCCAAGTCCCATATTGGTTAAATTGGTAAAACTATAAGGGAATTTTCCTTATAAAATGATTACTATATAATAATGAAAACCAATTGGGCTGAATTTTGACTTACAGTTTTGGGTTTGGGCTGTTCTAGGTGCTTCAATGTTAAGCCCTTGGGCTGGCCGAATTTTCGGCTTAAAAATCCAAGTCAGTGCTTAAAATTTTGGGCTGAATTTGTTTGGGCTAAAATGCCAGTGCAAGACTGGATAAAAATCAGAACCGATCTGGTACCGGACCGACTAATCGGTCCGGTATACCGGTTCAACCGGTACCGGTATTGGTACCCAATTTTGGGTACTTTCGGTATTCGGTCCAGTTTGGTCCGGTATTTTACCGATGAACACCCCTATATGAGAGGGATCATGTAGAAATATCAGTTCCCAAAATATAATCTAAAAAAATAGGAAAAAAATAATTCCTCTCCCTATTCGTCATCTCTGTCTGCAAAAATAAAAAGTTAAGGGAGAACCCTTATTCTCCTCTCCCATAATACATAAACCTAAATAATCATCTGTCCCATCATATTTCTCTCAATCCCCTTCTCCAATTTCTTCTCAATTCTGCCCCAATTCCTCTCTCCCTCAATTCCTTGTTGTTTTGTTGTGGAGTTTTGTCTGACGACTTGTTTTGTTGTGGGGTTTTGATCAATGACAGATGGGGGAAAAGGAGGTGGTTGTGGTGGATCTAATGTATGTATCTATTCAGATATAAGGAAAGATGGGTGCAAATACGTTGGGATCGAATTTTGATTTGAATTCGAGCTTTGTCCCATTAGCATTTCTGATTTTATCAGAGATATTTAAATGATCAATGATGTTTATGCTAAACAATTATGTTCAGGAATTTGAGAACCAGGGAAGATCCATGCTTTTAAACAGGAGCTTCCCTTTGGCATGCTCCTGTTAAACGAAATATAATTAAATGATTGTTCTTTTTAAAAATTTATATATTTTAATGTTTTGTCGTTTATTTTAATTGTTGTTTGGTTTTGTTTATTTAGGTGTTTTTTTATTTATGTAGTTACTGTTTAGTTTTTTTTATTTATGTTTTAATTTTAATATGTAATGTAGTATTATATTTTTGTACTTTGATTCAATAAAATGATTTAAATTAATTACAAAATGAGTCTTCTTTTAACACATCACGCCACGCAATATGCCATATCAACAGTGGTTACACATCATTGCCATGTAGGATGCCACCTCATTATTATTTAACCATGGTTCACTTTTGATTCGTGTCAAGGGTACTTTTTGCTCAATAACAAGAGTTGAAAGGTTTTTTATGAAAAAGAAGAGAGCTTGTAGGTTAAATTGAAAAAAATTTGTAAAGTTGGATGGTTTTTTTTGGGTTCATTAAGTGACAAGAAGAGTTGTACAGTCTAGTTCATGAAGTTCTTCCCTATATGTGCTGAGTTGCTCCTTTTGTTAGGGTGAAAATTAAAGGAAAAATAGGGAAATAGTGGATGTAGAATAACTGCTCAACCTTTTTCCTGTCATTCTTTAGTGGGCATTTCACTGCGATTTAGTGCCAGTAGTATTTGATGGAAGACTGTTTAGGCTACAGTGGGGTTGATTAAGGCCTCAAATTCCTTTTTCGTTGTTTCCCCAAATTAGTTTTCATAAGACACTCTTTCAAGTATTCTTTTAAAAACATTTTTCAGCAGTAAATGTTAGTTTTTAAAGTTTATTATCGAAAAAACATCATCAGAAACATTTATATGTAATTTTCATACGCAACTTTGTTTTTAGGATGGAGGGAGTATTTAAATTTTGATATGCCAATTACTGTTTCAAAATTTGCTTGGGAAAAACTAAGCTGAGTCATCTGCTGGAGTTTAAATGGGAGCCTATGGTTTCAATTGCCTTGAATATGGGTTTGGCATGCGAACTATTAATAGATGCTAGGAGTTTAAATAGGGAATAATAATTCACGACTTTCCCATATTTTTTTATTCCTTAAAGTTGCTTGGGTTATTGTTATTATGCTTGAGCTTGACTGTTGTTGGACCTTTCGGTAAGAGAAATGTAGTTCCCACTTGCCTTTGTGGCATTATGTTTGGGTGAGTTCTAATTAGTTGTTGCTTATTAACGAGAAATGTAGTTACCAATCCTTGAGGCATATAGTGGTTTGGAAGATTAAGCCCTGCTTATTTGGGCAAGTTCAGAACCTCTATTGCGTGGCTGTTTTATTTTTATTTTTTGTGTGATGATTTTCACTAAAATAAAATTATAAAGAAAAAAATAGTTGCATTTGATTTTTTCTTCCTATATGAAGTGCTTTATATTCCTTTTTTAAATACTCAAAGAGGTCAAGAGAAGATACTTCATCTTTAATGCACATCACCTTGTTTCTCTTATTTGTTTTCCTTTTCTTTTTTGCATCTGCTAAATCTTTTGTAGGTCGACTCATGAGCATTTAGGAATGTTCAGTACGGATTACCAATTATGATTTATGACTTTAAAGTTGTACTTGACTTTCATGTAAATGAACATTCAAGCCTTGGTATCGAAGTTTCAGTTTTTTTGGTCATCCTTTGGTTATATGAAGATCAATTTTCAATCGTGATTAGGTCCATTATTTTAGTATTTGAATTATGTTTAGGCATAGGGTCACGAAGTGTGTACCTTTAGGAAAAGTAGAGTCACGGTCAACTATGAAGGTATGATTATGATTTATGACTTTAAAGTTGTACTTCACTTTCATGTGAACAAAGAAATCAAGTCTTGGTAGCAAAGTTTCTATCTATCTTTGGCCATCTTTTGATTACATGGAGATCAATATTCAAGCAAAGCTTGTAGTTTACCTTTAGGAAAAGTAGACTGCATATTTTGATTAAGTGTTGCTTTACTTAGCTAGATGATTGATCACTTGCATGTTGTCCAGAGCTAGCAGCTGATGCCTAAACAATTGTGATAGGCAATTTTTTGTTTGGACATTACATATAATGGTATTTGTACTGATTGTGTGTTTACTTCATTAGTGTATTGACCTAAGACTTGTGTATATGCATGTCCTGCGAAGTCACGAGAAGAGGAGTAGAATGTAGTTCATGAAGTCGTCCTATGTATGTGTTGAATTGCTCAATTGGTTCATGTTTATGCTCCAAAAAGGTTCACCTATGTCTGAAAGTACATATAACTGTCATTATCCCTGGTATATGTCACAAGAAGTGGACAAAGGATTCGATAAAGAGAATGTGAGTGGGCAGGAGATTCATAGAAACAGAAAGAGTAGACCAAAAGGAGTAGAAGGCACTCAGTTGTTTGTGGAACACTTTGACTAAGTAGGTGTTTCTTGTCCTCAGAACTATCTAGATGAATCCAAATGTTGAGAGTTAATACCTTTTTACACACAACCAGATTGAACATGTGCACCTGAGTTTTTTTGTGGGCATAGCAGGTTTTATAAGGCTGGCACTGGTCACAGCAACGAGAGTTAGGCTAACATATACATGTCTTAATCATAGTTTTTTCCAGGTTAACATATTGTCCATACAGTTATAAACTCTTCAGGTTTTCTCATCTCCCTCTCCTTGCAAAATTAAACATGAAAAGAAAAAACAAGAAAAGAGAAAGGCAGAGTTCCCACAAATTCCTCTGCCTGGCATTCTTTTTTGAAAAATTTGAAACAAACTAGAAATCACTCGAGCACTAACCTTTGGTTTTGGTTACCCTTGACTTCATTAATTAGTGCTTCCAGTTTACGATTAGTTTGTGTGTTGACACCCTCAACGGTTCAACTTGTAGCATTAAAGTAATATTTTGCTTAGTATTCAATAATCAGTATGCATTTTAGTTACAAGTACTGCCTTTTAGCTTGCAACTGTTATTTGTTTTGATTAATAATAGCTTTGTCTGTTAATGATTAAATGTTCTTATCTGATTATTTTACATTCAGCAATATCATCTGGAGAAAGAAGGGAACCCGGATATTGAGGTTAAAAATCCTGTTACTGCTGCCTCAGAGGAAGTTGTCATCCCAAAAGCTGAGGAAACCCCAGCTAGCCCTGAAAGTAGTGAACTTGCCCCTGCTGCTTCTGAGGAAAGCAGTGAAGTTACCGCTGCTGGAGAAAGCAATGAAGCTGGTGAAACTGCCCCAGCTGCTGATGAAGAAAGCAGTGAAAGTATTGAACAAGAGAATGCAGGTGATGAAGAAGTTGAACAGACCCCAGAGATCAAGGTTAGCTTAATTTGATGTCAATCCTTCAAACCTTTATTGGTCACCTTGATGCATCACGAATATTTTACATCAATCTTGTATCCCTTTAATGGTTGCTCTCCCTTTTTGATTGCTGTGATGACTGATACCAGCTTGAGACAGCACCAGCAGATTACCGTTTTCCTACTACAAACCAAAGCAGGCATTGCTTTACCCGATACATTGAATATCATCGGTGAGTCTATATAGTTTTTATACCTTCTTGTTATGTAATTTCGCTTCTAATCATGAAACACTTTTGGACCTGCTTGCCGTTCTTACAATTTATCTTAATTGGTTTGGTCTTTTATCAGGTGCATTGCTGCAAAGGGGGATGGTGCTCCCGAGTGTGATAAGTTTGCAAAGTACTATCGTTCACTTTGCCCAGGCGAATGGGTATGTGCCTTATCTGCTCTTTCATGTTTGAATTATCATACTGAGGTTTAACGCTATGAGATTTGACCTTGTGAAAAGCTGTATGCTCTGCTGCACCGCACTTACATGCGAGATATTGTTCTTGTAGCTTTCTTTCATGTCTTATTTACCTGCTCTAGATGACACCCTTGTGTTATTATGTTTGGATGCAGATAGACAGATGGAATGAGCAAAGGGAGAACGGCACCTTTCCAGGTCCATTATAGGCCGTTACTTTCTGGATCAACCCGATGAGTTTATTGACCCGAAAGAGTTCTTTTTTAGATGAAGGATATAATAATATCGGCATGTATGTTTGAACTGGTGCTACAACAAAGTTAATTGCTACTCACATACATGGGACTTTCTTCCCATTGTCTTTTTATGCTCGCCTGTTTGTAACAGTAGGGGCTGCGTGAATGAACCAAAAGTATTTCGTGATAATCTGAATTTTTCTAAACGACATATAATAAATATTATTGCTCCTAGTTCCTGATGTTCCCTTTTAAATCCAAAATTAACTGCTACAAAGATGCTTCTCAATAATTTGAGCATGGTATCATTTCTGTTTCTATTCTAGTAGTATTGATGGTTACATTCATCCATCAAGCTGTCTTGTGAACTTTGTCAATCTTTTCTCTTCATTCTTGTTCCACTTTAACTTCCTAATTCTGATATTCACATACTTCTGCGGTAAATGATTTTGCCTCGAGGAAGGCGCATGACCTTATGCAAGTCACCATTAGTCTAATATTTTCGCATTCCTGGTAATCATGGTATGATGAATTAGTAATTACCGTGGCTGAAGGCACAACGTAATGAAAAATTAAATTAAAATTTGAAAAATGTTACATTACTTAAAGATTTTTTGTAACTTAAAATAACTTACAATCAGACAACAATTATCATAATTTATCATACTTTGAAAATAGTGAGGTAATCGGCTACTAACAAACCAACACTTTCAGTGATTGGCAATTATGCCCAAAGTACAATATGTGCATTCTTATGTTTTTAAACAGAAAAAACTAATGTCACGACTTTAGCCCTGAATAAAAATGTTATGTTTTCCCCTCAGAAAAGATAAAGAGCATCAAAAACTTGAAGATTCAGTCTGCATACTGCAATATCTAGCAGGATCCATTTATTAAAGAGACTTAATGTCAATAAACTATCTACATTATATTAAAAGAGAAAAGAATTTCAATGCAGAGTATAAGTATCAAACTTGAAACAGGAGTGCAATAGATCTAGTTCCTATTCAAAGAGAACGTATAATGCACTCCATGGCACATGGAGGAGAGTATTTTTTTTCCTGCGAAATAGTATCTAAGCTTCTAATTTTTTTATCTTGTAGAATTGATAAGAACTCACAATGCCTCTCGATGGTATTTCTCCATTACTTCTCTCCATCCTGGCAATGTATCTGTCAAACACACCAAAGTAGTTCTAAGTTATTAGCAAAAATTCGTGAATTTAATCAAAAGTTGATGGTAAATTAGTAAAGATAAAATCATACATACAAAGAGAAAGTCTTAGTTAAGATATGCCATGAGCTAGGGATATTCTGGATGTCAAATGCGACTTTGTTCTTATGACCAGAGTAATTTCTGAAAGTTACATGTTGCAGGCCACACATTTGGGCCGTTAAATGGCTTCTGTGCTTTAGGATCATCATCGGGTACTTCAATACCAATATAATATCCCTCCCTGTAATCTCCTGTATCGGCAAAAACAAGATAATCAATAGTTTACTCTCAAAAGCATTACTCCTTATACCGATAACACTTGTACATTTTCAAGATGAACATAAGGGACCAATTCTAAGGAGTAGAATGCAATAATTTTTCAGTAACCCCATTATCAAAATTTGTTTCATATGCAAATACGCTGGAAGAAACACATGCATAACCTCTTATTTTATTGTTACACTTGCTGCCATATTAGTGCTTTGAACAATAAATATATGGAATATGGAAAAGTATAAAGGAGTAGCAGACGAAACCATTAATTTGGTCGACAGGATCAAGATATTCATCTAGGACAGGAGTATAGCCGCGATGTTTCTCGTTCTTTAGCACCTTCATTTTTTGCTCAATTGGTAGATCAAAAAACTTTTTGCTTTGGGCAAAAACCTCATCCATAAATTCCTGGCTGATTTCATGACTGACAACATAGAAGAACCCATAATCCAAGCAGGCCTGGTAACCAAGAATCAATTACTAATATTTTTCGTAATCAATTTATTTGTTTCTAGTTTGTTTATTTTTCTAATCAATCATATATAGGGTATTTTACAAGTTAGTGTAGATGTTGAGAAAATTTTTACTATTTTCTGTTCTTGCCTTTTATGTTCTCTATTTTGTTGAGTTTTGTTTGAAAAGGTCCAATATAAAATGTCGACGATTTGAAAATCAGAATCGCCAGTTGGTAGATTTGAAATGGTTGTACCAGCTCAACCGAATTTGAAAAGGTTTACACAAAGGCCCAATGGTTGGACTCTGTTTAACAAGCCTTGGAAACCGAGATTCATAGAGTTCGAGGATTTGATTAAGCGGGGGGAAGGTGTTAGGCACCCCCGACTTTCGTGAAAACACAGTTATCGCAACTTTTCAATTCCCTAATTATCTGCATGTGTGTATTTATTGGGCCTATGTGCAATTATCTGAAAGTAGTGCTATGCATCGTTTGCACCTATATACAAAGTGTTTGATTTGTATAAAAATTCAGTTTTAAGCAAAATATAGCAATGATGTTTTGAAAACAACTTTTCAAACCCTTATGCTCAATAGTAATTGAGGCATTTGATACTTCCATTTTATTCCGTATTCGACTTGATTTGATTTGATTTTCGTGATGCGAAACATCTTCGAGAAAATAAAATACATAGCAGTGTCGGGCTCCTTATGGGCATGAAAGCCATCCAAGGATGTCTAGACATCATAAATAATTTACAAGCTGGCTGCACAGCTGAAAAGTGTCAATCGTGAGAACCAAATCTAGATTCGCAAGCTGAATCTTAGACCTCATAGCTCCTAGGCTCATATGATTGATTAATATTTACAAAAACTAGAAAGAAAACTAGATTTAAATAAATCTAAGCCATTCTAGCTTCAACGGTTCTAGTTTAGTCACTTTTGAACCGGTTAAAAGTTAGAGATGACTAGATTTAGATAAATCTAGTCCACAGGCTGAAATATTAAGGATTTACATTACAAAAGCAGTTAAAGTAGATATTTAAAAGCAGCTTGGATCGAATAATCGTGGCTTTTATCGCTTTTGTGTGTGTGTATATATATATATATATATATATATATATATATATATATATATATATATATATATATATATATATATATATCAAAGTAGTAGAAAACTTAAAAATCTGGAAAATCTTACAGTGAGCTGCCAAGAAGACTTCAGACCACTTTTGGAGCTTGAAAACTCAGTTTCTACTAGTTAAATTTTGATATGTTGTAAAATATGAGCTTACAAGTGTTTAGAAAAAACAATATCCAAGTTTGGAGCACTTTAGAAAAGGTTAACGGCTGAAATGGACAGAGTTCTCTCTCTTTCTTTTTTTTCAAATGAGTTGGGGGGTGGGTCTATTTATAGTCCAAGATGGCCGCGGGTCAACACGCGGCAGCCGCGGGTCTACCTATGGCTGCCCGGGTTGCCCCAGGCCTCACGGGTCCCGTTGTCTCAAAGTATGTGCACTCGGACAACGCACTGTCCGCTCGAACCTTCATAACTTTCAATCCGGGCATCCGATGGAGGTGTGCTGCACCTTTCCGGAAAGCCGTTAACGAGAGCTACACAATGACATGGGATTAGACATTTTTCGAATCCTGGATGATGGGTCCATGACCAAATCTTCGGGTCTTCCCAATCTATCTGTTGAGCTGTCTTGTGCTGTTTTCACTCGGGATTTAAGCTATGGTTCTTGCAGGACTTCTTTTGAAGCGATTTGAGTTGATTTGATTTGAAATGATGTTGGGTTGATGTTAAATTGAAAAAATGACTATTTTTCCCTTCCCGGGGTTGTCTCCGGCTTTGATGCAGTTGTAGTAGTCTTTTGTCAAGGTTGTCTTCGAGATTGAACTGCTGTTGATTCTGACAGTCCTCAGGGTTATCCCTGAGGTTGTTTGATCTCCCGGAGTTGATTTTGGGCTTTGAACTTGATCTCTCGGGGTTGTCTCTTGGGTTGGAACTCGATCTTCCAGGGTTGCCTCCGGGCTTTGAACTTGATCCCCTGGGGTTGACTCTGGGGTTGGACTTTTACCTCCCCTGGGTTATCGCCGGGGTTTGGCTGGAAGTCCCGGGATTATCTCCGGGGTTGGATTGGATGTCACGGGGTTATCTCCGAGGCTGAAGTTGATCTCCCGGGGTTGTTGCCGGGGTTTGGAATTGAAGTCTCTCGGGGTTATTTCTGGGGCTAGATTTGATCTCCCGGGTTATCTCCGAGGCTAGATTTGATCTGACTTCCAGGGTCGTCTCTGGAAGAGGAAAGATGATTCTGCCTTCCTGCATGGTTAGTAACAGTAATGCAAAATTTCAAGTGTCTACATATGTCCCTCTTTATCATTTTTATGCAATGTAATGGCATGGACAGGATAAAGATTACAAGACACTTGAAATATGACTAGATTAAGATGATATCATGCAATGCAACATGATGTGATGTTTATAAATGTTGGATATTTTTGTTGGAGTATTTTCCAACGGTGTTTGATAACTGCCTGCTCCCACTGCTTCTATTGGGGATGGAGTTGTCAATGATGGTCTCCACTTGAACCGCTTTGATGTCTACTTGAACGGTAGTTTTACAAATCTTTCATCATCAGATCTTTCCGATGCTACGCTGGGGTTGTCGCCAGTAGTTTAAAATGTCCATCAGTGCTATTTGAAACTGATTCGACGACAAGTCGTAGAGACGTTATCAAGATCCCTACTGTGGAGGTTTTCCAATGGCAGAGACCATCAAATTTTGACATTGGGGTTGTCACCAATGTGCTTTTGGATGTGCTTTCCACCGAAGATGTTCTTCTCTTTTGCGAGTGACTCTTTGGGGAATTGTTTGATGTTTATCCTGATGATAGCTTGGCTTGGTTGCCATCATTGGATATTTCTTGCCATTACGCTGGCATTATCACCATCGCCCTGACTTTCTACCAGGTTGATGTTGATAGTTCCACAGGAGATAGGATTTGATTGCTTGCTTTCACAACATCCACATAATACTTACTCGAATGGTAGTTTTGTGAAGGTTGACCATCACCGATTTTTCTCGGTGCCTACTTGAATAGTAGTTTACAATGGTCTGGAAATCACCGAACCTTCGTGGTGTCTTTGCTGAGGATCTGTATAACAGATTCCATCATCAATCCTCCCCGATGAAGATGGGTTTCCATGGTTTTTATCATCAGATTTTCTGACGCTTCGCTGGAGTTGCCGCCAACGGCTTGTAATGTCAGACCTTTTGACCTTCGTTGAAGTAGTTTTCAACGGCTTGCATCACCAGACCATTTTGATGCTATGCTAGAGTTGTCACCAACGGTTTGCATTATATCATTCTGACCTTCATTGAAGTAGTTTTCAACGGCTTGCATCACCGGACCATTCTTGATGCTATGCTGGAGTCGTCGCCAATGATTTACAATGTCAGGGATTCTTGATATCTCTACTGGTGATATCTCTCTGATGAATTATATCCTTGACAAATTTGGATGCTTTGATTGCAATCAAGACCACAGTTCATGGCATCGGACCTTCCCGATGTTTTGACAAGGGTCTCTTTCAATAGCTTCTATCATCGGCTTTCTGAACCCCACATCCGAGTGAATACCAATGACTTATATGTAGACCCAAAGTTTGGTCTCTGAATTCAGGATTTTCAGGCCCTTTCCGCTTAATCGCGTAGCGCCTTTTTCCCTGATTTAACTTTTTAGCTTTCGGGAACTCCATTGTAACTCAAATTTGATCGAGCCGAAGGGGGTGGGGACCACCCTAGGTAGCCGTAGGTAGACCCACGGCTGTCGTGGGTTGACATGCGGCCACCCGTGGGTATATGTACTCCCTCCTTTCTCTTTCAGAAGTCATTTTCAAGTTGAAGCCACACAGAAAATCCGAGATCTCTTCTTCAGATCTACTGAGTTCGGGTTGCTTTATGCAAAATTCGTCACCGTACAAACGTTCTGCACTATTTCGGTAACGTTTACATGTTTTCTTTTCAAGTTTTGACCGTTAGAACGTTAGATATCACATAGAATGCTTCCAAACACATAGTAGTGAATATGAATGCTCATATGACTTGATAAAAATTATTCAACTTAGTAAATGTAAATCTTTTACCATGCTGAACGTATTGATGTGGAAAAATTTGACTTTTGAGACAGTCATTTGGCACCCTTTTTTGCTATTTTATTCATCCTATTTGAGGACAGATGAGCAAAGGTTTTCAAGTAAAGCACACCTGACAATTTGGCTACTATGATGGATTTGATTTTGATGTTTTATCACGCATATAAGATGTTTATGACTTTGGGTAGGTGTGCTACTGAATGGCCACCTAGTCATGCCTATGTACATGTGTACAATCCATTTTACAAAGGAGACTGGCGAAATTTTTTCACGAGTTTGAGCATTTAATGAACATGCAATATTAACTCTACTGTAGATGTATGTAAAATCAATGCATGTATGCATGAAGAAATGATTTGAATTTAATGAGCTTCAAGTTTAGAACTTACCTCACCCTTTCTGAGGTGATTTGGAGACTTTTGTCCAGATTATGGATCCAGACCAGCCGAGTAGCTCTCGTAGGGCCTCTTTAGGTGTGAGGAAGAGAGCTTCAGATGTTCCTCAGCCTCGCCCAGCTTGACAACCTCATCGGTTGACTAAGTCGGTTATTCGCACTATCCAGGTTGAGAGACTGGATGTCAAGGACGAGAAGGAGGACGTACCCATTGCGGAAACTGCTCCTTATTCTTTCACTCCCCGCAGGGAGCTTCCAGTTATTAGTGTGACGATTCCAAATCTTCTGAATGATTTGAGTCGTCACCCGTCGCTCTATCTTCATGCAAACGAGGTAATAACCATATCCATATTTCTTTTCTCACTTTTGGGGCAAGGGTTTTGATCTTGATTTGCAATTTGATGCAGGTTCTCAGCTTTACTCAGCCCAAGGGGGAACTAGTTTAACATCCATTCTCTGTACCAGACTCTCCATTCAAAGTACTAGGAGATTGTTCATGTCAGGGGCTTTAACACTTTCTTTTCTACCCCCCGGTCATTGTCCCTGGGTTATCTCAGGGCTTTGTCTGAGTGTTGGTTCCACCAGACCCATTCTCTTAATTTGTTGGATTATAAGGTGATGATGACATCGATGGATTATCGATTTATTACTGGGTTAGAGTTTACAGGGGCGCCAGTGCCTTTGGTGGCTAACATTTCCCCGACTGCCGTTAGATCCTTTTTGGGAGACCCGACCACAGCTCTCAAGGGTCGGACTGTCCGTTCTGGTCCCTTTAGTGTAGATGCCATGAGTGGGGCTCTGACTGAGCCTTTTCCCAATGATCCGAGGGTTAGAAATCGCATCCTTCGGCGATTGTTCCTGATCATCATCAGGGGTTATTTCCTAGCGGACAACTCCTCGACAGTTTCGTTCGCTTTAGTTAGTGCCACTCGGGAGGTGGACCATATCAGAGATTTTGACTAGGGCTCATACACCTTTACCTACTTCCTTAGAGGGATGCACCTAAGCTCAGAGGGCATGACGGAGGCTTGGCTAGGCTTTTACCCATTTTTGTTGGTGAGTATTTTCTCTTGATTTTTGATTTCCCCTCGTTTAGGTTGTCAGTTTTCTTGACTGAAGATATTTGATCTTTGCATTTGTAGTTCTGAGCTTATGAGAGGCTCCCATGTCTTCGTCCCGTTAGCACGTTAGGTCTAGATACCTATCCTCGGGGACGGCGATGGCATTACTCCACTCTGGCGGAGGTTCTTGTAGCTGAGGGTTTCACCCATTCTCACTTACAGTTTGAGTTGTTGATAGCAGATGTCATTACATGGGTTCCCTACTCTGAGGACCATTTGACAGTAAGCTTTGAGGGTGGTTTCTCGACTGGTGTAGAGTATGTATTGTCTACCCGTCGGATGACTCTCCTGACTGACGGAGGTTGGGAGCTTTATTTAAGAGAGCGTGCTATCAGGAGCACCACAAGGGAGATACGTATTTCGTTCTTTCCTCCTGCTAGGCGTCATTGGCCTTTATCTCAGCTGATCACCGAGATTCCCTTGATGGGTGTAGATGACTTTACTTTGTCAGAGGGTCCCTTCACTCAGGAGGTTTTTACCGCTGGTAGTTCCCTCGCACCATTGGACCTCAGACCCGCGCCGCATAGTTTATGGGGGATATGGTCCCTGACACTATTATGATGATAGATTAGATTGTCTACGTCCGAGAGCCCACTCATTTAACGCAGACTGAGAGTTTGACCCAGAAGTTGGACATGGCACATTTTTTCATCCAGCATTTAGGCAAAGATCCATTATAGGTGTATTATTTTGATCCTTCTAGCTCTGGCATTGACCCTTCAGGTGGTCCATATTGTAATACCCGTAAAAAAATAAAAATAAAATAAATAATAATAATAATAATAATAATAAAATATATTATTAAAGCTTTTAATTGGACTTTTTATAAGACAGACTAAATTTATGCTAGTTTTCTTATGTTTGGGTTAAATTTATGTGGGCTAATTAAAAGTGATGGATAATATTATTTGGTTAAAAAAAATTGGGCCTTAATATTCATTGAACCCAATTAAAATTTCATTAGGGCAAGACCCTCTTACTTAATAAATAGCTAGACCTAATCTTATTTTGTTATACAATATTTTGAGAGAAAGATAGGAAGTAGTGGCAGGAAGAACATAAAGGAGAAGGGAATTGACAAGTTAATACTAGTAGTCCAGCTATAGAAAAGAGGCGGAAGAAGAACGAGGAGAACGAGAAAATTTGGCTGGAATTAAAAAGGGTTTGAGAACAAGATTAAGATTTTATTCACCATATTCTTTTTCTCAAAAAGGTAATTATTGTATTTATTTTTGAATACAATATGTATATATTTACTATTCTGATTTCAAGTATACTATTAGTTTATTGTGCCGCCGAATTAATCACCCAACTTCTTGTTATGATCTTGAATTGAAACTGAGAATATGAGTTTTATATTAGATAATGAAGTATTTGTTTGTATGAAATTGGCATCTAAAACAAATGAGTATACTATACATATTTATGGTTCGATGCAGTAGAGTTAAGCATGTTCAGAGTATATGATATATATGAATTATTCGTTATTGCAATATTGTTGTTAGAAGTAAACCTCCTTGACATGGGTAAGCCTTATGTTAATAGTTATATTATATATCATACTATTTTAATATAACTTATTGTTATATAACATAAGTTTCAAGTGAACATAAGATATACAAAACTCTTACTTGGATAAATGATAAATAATATTATATAATATTATTAAAATTAAAATATATCTTTTGAGTACAAATTGAATATAGTATATTAAAATTATTGAATTTATGAAAATATAAATTGTATAAGTTCATAATTTAATTATATGTATTATATTTTATTTTGATAATTAGATCGGATTGAGAGAGTTTAGCAGGTGATATTTGGATTCGGCAAATTATTTTGGTACTATATTAAGGTACGGATTTCGTACTCTTTCAGCGATACTTTTGTTAAATTTGATGTGTTCGTTTTGTTTTTCGTTTCGAATTCTGTTATTATTTCACATAATTGTTCTTGTGAAATTCATATATTTGTTTCATTTTGGAGTTGACACATTGGACTCGTACTTGTACTCTTTGATATCATGTCTAGTATTTATTTTGATATTTGTAGAGCGATATATGTTGTTACCTTCTTTTGGAGACATTATAATTTGATCCGGTTCAACATATATATTAGAACCCCATTTTGTGGATATTGTGTCGCATGTGTTGTAACACGGTATCTATTTTTATTGGTATTATGTTGCATGTGTTGTGACACGATACCTATTTTGATGGTATTATGTCGCATGTGTTGTGATATGATATTTTTGTTAGAATATACCGTAGGGTATACCTGAGCTATAACCACCTGTGGGGGTACCACATGCATGTCGCCTTGGCACGAGAGGCATGACACTTTCCGTGGCAGTGTGATTAGTCCACGACGTCTCCATTTTGGGCTCCGGAGTAAATGGGTCATTTGGTGTTTTGTTGTGGGAGGCATATGGGTTAACCCTAGTTTTCTGTTCTGCGGATTTATGATGTTGTTCCAAACACACATCCAATTTGCATACATTTGGATTCGCGGTCCAATGTGTGATATGCCTGTGTGGCATTATTTTGGTTGCCTATGTGGTATCTTTTGACTTGCCTGTGTGGCAATATATATTTCTGAGCTCACCCGGTATGAAATAACACCCAACCATTTGATTCAGCCTATTATTTCATTGTATTAGTTTTGTTGGTTTCTGTTCAGTTCAATTCATTGAGTTAGTTACTTCAGTTCGTTATTTCTTTATTCTTCAGTTGGTTTCGTCAATTTTGTTTATTCAGATATATTCCATTCAGATCTTTGGAGATTATATTTTCATTCGTATTTACACTTGAAGCTTTGTTCAGTATTTTGTCTCAATTATTTTCGTATATCAGTTGTATATCTTTTGTATATCTGTATCCGTACTGGGCAATTGGCTCATGCTGTGTTTTTCTTCTGGCAGGTTTGTAGGGGTGATTCAGGACTAGTGTGATGAGAGAGTTGTCTTTGACCGTCTAGGTTGTTTCGATGTTTGATTTTGGTTATTTCGACTCTATTTAGAGAATTGTATTTAGTACTTCATTGATGGATATCACTGTTAATATTTTGAAATTATTAGTGCTCTGTTTACTTATTTTGAGGTTTGTTGTGCTTTGCACGTGACCTCCCTTTCCTTTTCGGGAAGGGGGTGTTACACATATTCTGATGATTTTACCGGTGCAGATCCTCCATTGTATCTACCTGACATCCCTTCTGGTAGAGATTCGGTGACTCAGGAGGACTTACATCATATGGATAGATTGGATGATGTGGATATCATTAATTTCTTCAGATGCATTTGTCGCTATTTCTTTTGATAGGCTTCTGTTAGATATTGGGTGGCTGTACTCCATTTCTCGTTATATCTTTTGATATGCCTTTACTAGATATTGGGCGGCTGTGCCCCATTTCCCTGTACTTTTTATTTTCAGTTGTATACAGAAATGATGTATTAGATGATGATGTATTTAGGAATGTATGTATCATGCTTTCTGTCATTTATTTATCATTTATCATGGTGCATGCATTATGTCATGGATATGCATTCCCAGAGGTGAGTTTAGCATTGACCCCTGAATGGTCTTATGATACGGCTCTACAGATGTCTTCATCCACTATTAGCCAGATTTAGCATACCTCACCCATGTTGGTGGCCTCTTAATTGAGATCTTGGTATGACAGTTTGTCTTCCGCAGATCGGGTGACTGTTGATCAGTTGTTACGGCACTTTATGACCCTCTTGACATTCCCGGTACTATTGGGCTTTGTAGAGGGCATGATATCTCATTGGATACTAGAGAGACATGTGTTTAGATTTGACATTCATGAGTTGACTCCTACATTGGATGACTATGAGCGTCTTACAGATTTGCCTTTGGATTGGCCTTGCGCTAGGATGACTGTCGGTGATATGAGCCAACAGTTTATGACCTTGACAGGCTTACGACGAAGAGTTGCCCTTGTAACAATCCAAGATTTTATTTGTAATTTAAAATATTTATTAAATTAAATAAATATTATATTGATGTAGTTGATTGTTTGCGAATATTGGTGAATTAAATTTACTAGATAATACTCTAATTTAATATAATAGTTAGAGAGTTGTAAAAAATTACATGAATGGTTATATTATTGTTTTAATTTAATAATGAAAGTGATATGTTAATTTAAATAAAATTATAATAAGATTATAATTTTGTGATAATTGAATTAAGTGGAAAATTTATTAAGTGTGTTTATTGGATATGGAAATCTAAATAAATAATATGAGACTATAAACTATAGTATAAATGAGTTATTAAAATAAATTGAAATAGTTTTAAATTGATTTAACCAAACAAGGCTTAAAATATAAAGTCTTTAAATTTTAAAGTGTTTTTGCCAAAGAAAACCTTATGGCTTTTGAATTTTAATTGTAATAAATAAAATAAATAAAATAATAAATAATATATATTATAACTGATATACATTTAAGGTTGTAACTGTTATTTTTTTAATATACGTATTATGACCCTATCAGTTTATTATTTTTACGCTTAAGGGTGAGTTGGCCTATACTGATACTAAGAAGAGAAAAGAACAGAGGATTTGATAGAGAGATTAGAGAGGGTTTGAGAGATAAGTCTGAGAATTTCAAAGAAATTCTTTGTGGTTAGCAAGGATTATTTCAAGAAAGAGAAGGTATTTTCCATAACTTTGATATTATATATATATATATATATATATATATATATATATATATATATATATATATATATATATATATATATGTAATGACCCCAAAATAGATCCATTCCATCCAACCTATTCTGAGTCGCCAAATACATGGTACAGAAAACAACTGTAACTTTATTACAACAATTGTCGTGCAAAATATAACAACACATATGCTGTGAGTTTGGATACAAATATATACCAAATGTGACTCATGTTCCAACCGTGGACATCACCTCACAATGACACCTTACATAAAGGTATAGTCAAAAACTGTTTTAGAAATTAGAATCTTTGGGAAGTGCTCAAGGAAACCTTCGTACATGGGAGGCCATGCGTCTAGGTTATGATAGATATCATATGGCCACAGAATTATTCTTGGTTGACCCAATAGACCCCAAAGAAAAACGAGAAGATTACTATCATATTCTTCTCAATGATGAGTCTTCTCTTGACATATCATTATCTCTACTATCTCTAATTGAGAATTATACTTCAAACAAACACCAAGATTATATAGGTAGTGCTCGTATATATACTCAGCAAGTGGATGAGCACATCCCTGTCTTATGATGACACGAGATTGTATGTCGTTAGACATCTTGTACGATAGTGGCAAACCACCCTTCCAACGTTGGGTACACCTTACCCTATTGGATTCACCAAATAAAACTACTAAATGAACTATTTTATACTGCTTCGGGAGAACATCCACAGCTAGAGACCACCGTTCTATTTCCCCGTTACCCTCACTCGACCCAGCTACACTCTTATTACCTGAAAGGAATTGTGAAGCAAAAGGGTGAGCACAACTAGCTCAGTAAAGAATATCATGACTAAAGCTAATTAAATTATCAATAGCCTTCATTAATAATAAATCAGAGATTTAGAACATATAGTAAATGATAAAAAATTTCAACCATAGTTGCAGCGGAACGTGCAATCCATTAGAAGAGTCAAATAGACCATAAAATCTATTATCTTCTCCATGTTAAAAATTCATCAACAATGTTTTATCCCTGTAACATCAATCAACAGTTCTGGTCCATAATCATATAAATAACTCATAATCATAATTGTGATTCTAAATTCCTCTTCGCATCCCGGACGAAGATAATTTTCATCACATGTCTATACCCGAAACATCAAAGATCATGGTTATACCAAATCACAGTTCCTGTTCATAATCATACTAATAAATTCAGCTTTGCACTACGGGCCAAGGATATTCATCCACAGACCATCTTTGCACTACAGGCCAAAGATATTCATCAACAGGTCATCTTTGCACTACGGGCCAAAGATATTCATCAACAGACCATCTTTGCACTACAGGCCAAAGATATTCATCAATAGGTCATCTTTGCACTACGGGCCAAAGATATTAATATCTCAAAGAAATATATAATCATTTCAGAATTTATATAAACAATAATTATAACCATGTTGATCAATTCACCTTTGCACTTAAGCTAAAGATATTATGTTATAAATTTAATGGTCATGATCATACCAGTCAACAATTCAACTTTGCACTACTGGCCAAAGAGAACCCATAGTCATGATCATACCAATAATTTACCCATCTTTACACTCAAGCGAAAGATAATTTCAACATCAAGGTTATAAAAATGTTATATATGATAATAAAAACAATATGATCAAAACATGGATTTAATTTCAAGAGCAATATTCATAAATCAACTATAATTTGGTTAGAAAAAAATATCAATTTTGTCGTGAATAGTTGTAAGACCCCAACTTATTAATGAATAAAATCAAATTTTCTCTAAATATTATTGTGAATAATAAGGGGCTAATTTGATATAATACTTTGGTTATGGGTGAAATGTGCAAATTTTGTAAAATAAGCAAGTGGTTATAAAATATTCATTTTGTCGGGAAATATTCGTTTGGTCGTGGAATATTCTTGCTGTCGGGGAATATTCGTACGACGGCGCAGCCTTGTGTGGGCCCCATAACGGAAAGCGATTGGATGAAGAAAATGACAAGTATAAGTTATTTATAAATAACGGCGTAGTTGTTACCGTTAATACTGTTGGAATACCCGGTGATTAAAATACAGTAGCACACGGTATTGCACCAATTATTGATTCTTACGTAAGAAGGCACTACTCAATAATTGTTATAGTAGTTATTGTTCAATATTTTATTTTATTGATTCAATAATTGTTGCATTGATATTTTATATTATTGCTGTTTCAATAATTGTTGCTGCACAGTATTTTCCATTATCAGATCAATAATTCATATTATTTGAATAATATTATTAGATAACATTATTGACAATGTCTAGAAAGTTCTGTCTAAGGAGAGGTTTGGTCATCTAATTGCGCGCCAGTAAGGAGAAATCCTTATTGGAAAGCCCCCTCTTTCCTGGGAACGGCCTGGTTGTCATAAATGTGATTCTGTAATATTATTTGTGAATAATTAATTATTGATTCATATGATAAGGAAATATTTATTTTATGTGGATATAAATGAGGGATATATTTTTGTGGTTAAAAATGAAGGAGTTAATGTTGAGGTGTTTTATCAGTATTTTTGTCGGAATGGAGGTATTAAAAATCAAATCAGGGTTTTTGAGAAATATTGCGGGTGTTATAAATTTTAATCCGACCGTTGGATCGTGGTAATTTTTGGATATGTTATACATATATAAGTTGAGTATATGTCCACAAATTTTGAACCGTTAAAAATGAACGTATGATTTATTATGAATTTTACGAGATAACTGGTTCAGAAATTGTTGAATTTTCGGAGTTTATCATTTTGATGGAAAATTCTAGAATTGGTGGGCCCCACTTGTGGTTGGTGAAGAAATGTGCTGAATTATATTTCAAATGTGGTAGGCGGGAATAGTAGCAGGTAAAGCCATCAGGTTGCAGGTCAAACCTACTAAAATTTTCCTATAAATAGAGGGCTAAGTTAGAATTGAAAATCACACCAGAAACAAGTTTTCTCTCTTTCTCTCTCTAGATTATTGAGTGTATTTTGTGAGTATTTAGATACTTTGAGAGTTTCTATTCATCAGAGCAAGTTTCTTTCAGCCTTATACTGGTATTCCGACCAGAAGTACTGATATCTTGAGGTAAGGGATATTATTTTCTTTTTAATGATATTATTTTCTTCAATATCATTATGCTGAAATATTGATATGAGTTTTTATCAAATTTGGAACTTTTTGTGTCGGGGTTAATATTCACGTATACGGCACTATTCACGTATACGGTACTATTCACGAATACGGCACTATTCACCGAAAAATAAAATTTTCCCTTTTTGTCCAAGATGTCTATTATGGTTACTATCTTTGATTGTATCCATGCTTTAATCTTTATTTTTGAATTCTGCTTCAGAATTGATTATTATGAAGTATTATTGATCTTGGATAAACTGTTATACGAATCCCTACTATTTGTCCTTCTGTCTCATTGGATTCGTTCTCTTTAAGATATTTTTCATCATCCTCAGTCCTAAATGATGATATTAATGAATATCTTTGGCCTGTAGTGCAAAGATGTATGATTACTTGATGAATATCTTTGGCCTGTAGTGCAAAGATGTATGATTACTTGATGAATATCTTTGGCCTGTAGTGCAAAGATGAACAGGTGTTGAGATGAACATGACTGACAGGTGATACAAATGAATATCTTTGGCATGTAGTGCAAAGATGAATATTTGGATAAAGATGATTATTAATTGATGTTACAGGGATAAAATATTGATGATGGACTTTTAAATCTTAGAAGATAGTAGAATTCTTTCTCTACTTGACTCTTCTAATGGTTTGCTGTTTCCGCTGCAGTTGTTGATCTAAAACTTGTTGTCGATTATATTCTATCAGATTTTTTCCTGTTGAAGACTAACGATAATTTGTTTGTATATTATCTTAGTCATAATATTCTTTACTGGGCTAGTTGAGTTCACCGTTTTCCTTTTTGTTCCATTTTTCTTCTCAGGAGGTGAGAACATAGCAGGATCTAGTCGGGGTATGGAGTGATGGTTCTAGAAAGATGTTTTAGCAGTCCTCACTATTTCTGTAAAATAGTGTTTGAATAATTGTAATGAGGATTTATTTGAGTGTGGATATTGTCTAGAAGACAATATTTGTATTTAAACTCACAGTATGTGTTGTCGTATTTTGCACGACATTTGTATTATTGAAGTTGTAGTTTGCTTTCTGTACCATGTATTTGGCGACTCAGAATGGGTGTTGTATACCTATTTTGGGGGCGTCACAGTTGGTATCAGAGCTTAGGGATATGATCCCTGGCTGAGATGTGAGACAAGAACTAGGAGGGGAGAGACGGGGAATTCCTTCACTAGTATGACTTGACTAAGTTTATTTGGTATTTATTTGGTCGGTCAGAGTATAGGGATAATATATGACATGACTATTAACCCTTGTTTTATGGCAGTATTTAAGAATGGCAGCTGAGAACGTTAATAATGGAGTAAATCAGACCGTGGAGACACCTTTGATCATCACCCAGGGGAACGTGCAACAGGAAGGCAATATTCCTCCTGTAAACAACGTTACCGAGCAAACGATGAATGATGGAATGTTTAGGAGCTTTTTGCAGTTCATGCAAAATCAGACGAGGGAGACTCGTGTGCAGAATACGGGTGGAAATGATAACAACGCGCGGTTTGTCACAGCTAAGCAGTTCAAAGAATTGGGACCACCAGAATTTAAGGGAAAGCCGGATCCGATCATGGAGGAAACGTGGGTCAAGCAAATTACCAAGATATTCGATGTCTTGGGATGCACGGAGGAACAGAAGGTTCCATTCGCCACTTTTATGTTCCGCGGTGAGGCAGACTACTGGTGGGAGTCTGTGAAGCGTACCCAGCCTGACGCACTCAACATGTCCTGGGAAACATTTCAAAAACTGTTCAATGACAAGTACTTTCCAGAAAGTATTCGTCATATGAAGGAGGTGGAGTTTATCAGACTGGAACAAAACAACATGACGGTGTCCCAGTACGAGGCGAAGTTTACAGAGTTATCCAGGTTTGCATCTCATTTGGTCGAAAATGAGGAACGAATGACAAGGATGTTTCTGAGAGGTCTAAAACCCGAGATTCGACAATATCTTATCTCTCATAAATTTTCTTTATATTCAGATGTTGTAAACAGGGCTCAATTATTAGAGCGAGATAATGAGTATGTTCAACCGAGGGACCACAACCAGGGTCATACCGGTGGCGGCAGTCATCGAAGCAATGACAACCAGAGGGAAGGAAAGCATTCGGACAAAAGCGGTAACCACTCGGGTGGTCACCGTGGCCATGATAATAGGAGAGGTGAGTCAAGTGAAAATTTCAAGAAGAGAAGATTTAACGATGACAGGAAGACGTCGATAGCGGCACCAGCACCAGGAACAAATTCTAGGGGAGGAGAACGACCGCCAGTTAGATGTTACAGATGCGGAGAGGAGGGACATATAAGTCCAAACTGCCCACAGCAGTTCAAGGTATGTTATAACTGTGGAAAGGAGGGTCATATAGCTCGAGAGTGTTCTGTAGTAAAACCAAATTCAGCGGGGATGGTGACTCCAAAAGTTGTCCCGGATAAGTCAAAGTCAACGGTTCCTGGAAGAGCGTTTTTCGTGACTGGTCAGAATGCGAGGAACCTGAACGAAATTAGCACGGGTTAGTTAATTATAAATTTTTGCGAAGTTTATACCTTATTAGATACCGGTTCTACCCATTCTTTTATCTCTCCTGCTTGTGCTCAACGTTTAAACTTGATTCCGGAGAAGTTAAACTTTGACCTATCTGTGGAAACTCCGTTAGGAGAAACTTTCATCACATCCACTATTTATAAATCTTGTTTGATCCAAGTTGGCACCATCACATTACCTGTTGACCTTATCTCTTTAAAGATACTTGCTTTTGATGTGATTTTAGGAATCGATTGGTTAACTACTCATCATGCCAAATTGATTGCTTTTGTAAGGTTGTTAGTTTTTATATTCCTAAGCAACCTGTTATTCAAATTCAAGCAACCAAACCATTGAAGTCAAACTCTTTCATATCAAGCCGTAAAGTCATTCGTTTATTGAAAAACGGATGTCAAGCTTTCTTAGCTATGTTATGAACTTGAACAAAAATACGTCAGATGTGAATGATATTTCTATTGTTAGTAAAATTTTTGACGTATTTCCTGAAGAATTTCCTGGCTTAACCCAGAGCGTGATATTGAATTTTTGTATTGATCTTCAACCCGATACAAAACTCATTTCTAAAATCTTATATCGAATGACTCCTATTGAACTTCGGGAGTTAAAAACCTAACTATAGAAGTTGATAACCGAGCCTTTATTTGGTGACTTCCTTTATGGAATGCACTGAATCCAGACTCTCCGTAGGGGACGCCATATTCGTGCGGTAGTAAACTGATAGGTGTCATTGTGACGTGCTATCGAAGGTTGGGATATGAGTCACAGTTGAGAGCAATCTACGTAGGTAATCGAAGTATGTAGCTTTCTAGGCTTAGCTGGTTATTATCGGAGATTTGTGGAAGGATTTTCTCGAATCGCTACTCCGTTAACTCAGCTGACTCGGAAAGATACAAAATTCGTATGGAGTGAGGAATGCGAGAAGAATTTCCAAGAACTCAAGAGGAGACTCATTTTTGCACCTGTTCTGACAATACCATCTGGTTCGGATGGATTTGTTATCTACAGCGATACTTCAGGCAAAGGGTAAGGATGTGTTCTCATGCAACATGGGAAAGTCATAGCCTATGCCTCACGACAACTCAAAGAATATGAGAGGAATTATCCTACTCATGATTTGGAGTTGGCAGCAGTCGTTTTTGCGTTGAAAATCTGGAGACACTACCTGTATGGGGAGAAAGTGGAGATCTATACAGATCATAAAAGCCTCAAATATTTCTTCACCCAAAAGGAACTCAACATGCGGCAACGACGTTGGCTTGAGCTGTTGAAAGATTACGATCATACCATCCAATATCATCCTGGAAAAGCGAACGTAGTAGCTGACGCATTGAGTAGAAGATTATACGCGGGTACGAGTGCAATGTTGTTAACACAAAGGCCCATTTTGTATGACTTGCAAAGGATGGAGATAGAGATGAAGGCTCCAAGTACCCACATGATGATATCGAATATACGAGTAGAACCGACTTTAATCGATAAAGTTAAAGCTGCTCAAGCTACGGACATGGAGCTGATGTGTATGAAGAAGAAAGTGCAAGAAGGTGCTATTCCAGAAGCAAGAATCGATGAAGAAGGAATACTTCGAGTCAACTCCAGACTTTGTATTCCTAACGATTTTGACTTGAAGCATATAATAATGATGGAGGCACACAACACACCGTTTGCAATCCATCCTGGGAGTACCAAAATGTATCACGATCTTTGACATACATTTTGGTGGAGCAATATGAAAAGAGAGATCGCGGAGTTTATCTCGAGGTGTTTAACTTGTCAACGTGTAAAGGCGGAGCATCAAGTGCCAAAGGGTCCATTGCAACCACTTGAGATTCTGAAATGGAAGTGGGAACACATTACTATGGATTTTGTTACGGGTCTTCCCAAGGTTTCTCAAGGTATAGATGCGATTTGGGTTATTGTTGATAGATTAACCAAGTCCGCTCATTTCTTGCCGATACGTGAGACTTATTCCCTTGAACGTCTTGCTAGTATGTACGTGAATGAGATTGTGAGATTGCATGGCATGCCAGTATCCATAGTTTCGGATCGTGACCCAAGATTCACTTCACGATTTTGGGTTAGCTTGCAGAAAGCTATGGGCACGGATTTACGATTCAATTCGGCATACCATCCTCAAACGGACGGACAATCAGAGAGGACTATTCAAACTCTTGAAGATCTATTAAGACTTTTTGTCCTAGATCTCAAAGGGAGTTGGGATAAGTACCTACCATTGGTGGAATTCTCCTACAACAACAGTTATCAGGCGAGCATAGGTGTGGCTCCATTCGAGGCGTTGTATGGAAGAAAATGTCGTTCTCCAGTATGCTGTGACGAGGTGGGTGAAGCAACATTGTTGGGACCAGAGTTGGTACGCATTACTACAGAGAAGATCCAAACGATTCGACAACGTATACAAACGGCACAGGATCGACAAAAGAGTTATGCGGATCTTCATCGGAAGGACGTGGAATTTAATATTGGGGATCATGTATTATTACGTGTTGCACCATGGAAGGGAGTTACAAGATTTGGGAAGAGAGGAAAGCTCAATCCAAGATTTGTTGATCCATTTGAGATTCTTGAGCGAATAGGAAATGTGGCATATAAACTCGCATTACCTCCAAGCATGTCTCGTGTTCATAATGTTTTTCACATATCTATGCTTCGTAAATATGTTAAAGACCCGAACCACATTGTTGAGTTAGAACCAGACGAGATAGCTGAAGATTTAACGTACGAGGAGGTACGTGTTAAGATCTTGGATAGGAAAGAGCATGTCCTACGCACGAAGGTTATACCACAAGTTAAGGTTTTGTGGAGAAACCATGCTATTGAAGAAATGACCTGGGAGTTGGAATCAGAAATGAAAGCGAGGTATCCTCACCTTTTTGAAATATCAGGTACGTACGTCAATTTCGAGGACGAAATTTCATAAGGAGGGGAGGTTGTAAGACCCCAACTTATTAATGAATAAAATCAAATTTTCTCTAAATATTATTGTGAATAATAAGGGGCTAATTTGATATAATACTTTGGTTATGGGTGAAATGTGCAAATTTTGCAAAATAAGCAAGTGGTTATAAAATATTCATTTTGTCGGGAAATATTCGTTTGGTCGTGGAATATTCTTGCTGTCGGGGAATATTCGTACGACGGCGCAACCTTGTGTGGGCCCCATAACGGAAAGCGATTGGATGAAGAAAATGACAAGTATAAGTTATTTATAAATAACGGCGTAGTTGTTACCGTTAATACTGTTGGAATACCCGGTGATTAAAATACAGTAGCACACGGTATTGCACCAATTATTGATTCTTACGTAAGAAGGCACTACTCAATAATTGTTATAGTAGTTATTGTTCAATATTTTATTTTATTGATTCAATAATTGTTGCATTGATATTTTATATTATTGCTGTTTCAATAATTGTTGCTGCACAGTATTTTCCATTATCAGATCAATAATTCATATTATTTGAATAATATTATTAGATAACATTATTGACAATGTCTAGAAAGTTCTGTCTAAGGAGAGGTTTGGTCATCTAATTACGCGCCAGTAAGGAGAAATCCTTATTGGAAAGCCCCCTCTTTCCTGGGAACGGCCTGGTTGTCATAAATGTGATTCTGCAATATTATTTGTGAATAATTAATTATTGATTCATATGATAAGGAAATATTTATTTTATGTGGATATAAATGAGGGATATATTTTTGTGGTTAAAAATGAAGGAGTTAATGTTGAGGTGTTTTATCAGTATTTTTGTCGGAATGGAGGTATTAAAAATCAAATCAGGGTTTTTGAGAAATATTGCGGGTGTTATAAATTTTAATCCGACCGTTGGATCGTGGTAATTTTTGGATATGTTATACATATATAAGTTGAGTATATGTCCACAAATTTTGAACCGTTAAAAATGAACGTATGATTTATTATGAATTTTACGAGATAACTGGTTCAGAAATTGTTGAATTTTCGGAGTTTATCATTTTGATGGAAAATTCTAGAATTGGTGGGCCCCACTCGTGGTTGGTGAAGAAATGTGCTGAATTATATTTCAAATGTGGTAGGTGGGAATAGTAGCAGGTAAAGCCATCAGGTTGCAGGTCAAACCTACTAAAATTTTCCTATAAATAGAGGGCTAAGTTAGAATTGAAAATCACACCAGAAACAATTTTTCTCTATTTCTCTCTCTAGATTATTGAGTGTATTTTGTGAGTATTTAGATACTTTGAGAGTTTCTATTCATCAGAGCAAGTTTCTTTCAGCCTTATACTGGTATTCCGACCAGAAGTACTGATATCTTGAGGTAAGGGATATTATTTTCTTTTTAATGATATTATTTTCTTCAATATCATTATGCTGAAATATTGATATGAGTTTTTATCAAATTTGGAACTTTTTGTGTCGGGGTTACTATTCACGTATACGGCACTATTCACGTATACGATACTATTCACGAATACGGCACTATTCACCGAAAAATAAAATTTTTCCTTTTTGTCCAAGATGTCTATTATGGTTACTATCTTTGATTGTATCCATGTTTTAATCTTTATTTTTGAATTCTGCTTCAGAATTGATTATTATGAAGTATTATTGATCTTGGATAAACTGTTATACGAATCCCTACTATTTGTCCTTCTGTCTCATTGGATTCGTTCTCTTTAAGATATTTTTCATCATCCTCAGTCCTAAATGATGATATTAATGAATATCTTTGGCCTGTAGTGCAAAGATGTATGATTACTTGATGAATATCTTTGGCCTGTAGTGCAAAGATGAACAGGTGTTGAGATGAACATGACTGACAGGTGATACAAATGAATATCTTTGGCATGTAGTGCAAAGATGAATATTTGGATAAAGATGATTATTAATTGATGTTACAGGGATAAAATATTGATGATGGACTTTTAAATCTTAGAAGATAGTAGAATTCTTTCTCTACTTGACTCTTCTAATGGTTTGCTGTTTCCGCTGCAGTTGTTGATCTAAAACTTGTTGTCGATTATATTCTATCAGATTTTTTCCTGTTGAAGACTAACGATAATTTGTTTGTATATTATCTTAGTCATAATATTCTTTACTGGGCTAGTTGAGCTCACCCTTTTCCTTTTTGTTCCATTTTTCTTCTCAGGAGGTGAGAACATAGCAGGATCTAGTCGGGGTATGGAGTGATGGTTCTAGAAAGATGTTTTAGCAGTCCTCACTATTTCTGTAAAATAGTGTTTGAATAATTGTAATGAGGATTTATTTGAGTGTGGATATTGTCTAGAAGACAATATTTGTATTTAAACTCAAAGTATGTGTTGTCGTATTTTGCACGACATTTGTATTATTGAAGTTGTAGTTTGCTTTCTGTACCATGTATTTGGCGACTCAGAATGGGTGTTGTATACCTATTTTGGGGGCGTCACAATAGTAACTCGTGAATAGTAACTCATGAATAGTAACCCCGACATGAAAAAGGAAGAATTTTCACAATAAAATACATACCAATATTTCGGTATAATGATATTGAAAGGATAATATTTCTTAAGCTTATAAACAATTTATTTTAATTGTTTACACTTTACTAAATAATGCATTTAATCATCCTAAAATGTCAAACTCATAAGATTTCATCACTAATAACCAAAAACCCTCATCAAAAATATGCATATATCTCATATAGGATTCTCAAGCCATAAAATCTTATTTTCTAGTTTTCTTTCTTCCCAAAACATATTTAATTTATTACTCATAACTAGACCATTTTCATGAAAAATACCAAATCAGTTCCAAAAATATTTTTTTTCTGGAATTTAGCATAATATAGTCCCATAGTGAACATATATTTTTCACAGAATTTTTAAAAGTCATTTACTATTTTTCATATGGCCAAAACCGCCGAATATTTAGACATTTATCAAAAATTGTACTTTTATCTAAAAATTCTGAAATTCACAGAGTATACTCCTATCATATACATGTACTCCCAATAAAAATTTCATCAATTTTGGAGTTAACCACAAGGAGTAATAAGCAGTTATTTTTAAAATAGTCTTTTCTCATAAAATTCATAACTCTTAATTTATACATCCAAAAATCCCCATTTTTGGACACAATCAAGAAAACTCATCAAAATATCATTTCAAATTTTTCCAGAATTTTTGAAGGTCAGAAAAATTACGAAACTGAAAAACATAACAACCCTTAAAATTCCTTACTATCCTTTACCTCAAAAGAGCAGTACTTCTGATCGGTATGCAAAGCCGAAGGAAACTTGCACCGAATAGCAACTCTCAAAGTATCTAAATACTCACAAAATATGGTTCATAATATAGAGAGAGAAAGAAAGAAAATTTATTTCTGGTGTGATTTTCAATTCTAACTTAACCCTCTATTTATAGGAAAATTTTAGTAGGCTTGACCTGCAACCTGATGGCTTTACTTGCTACTATTCCCACCCACCACATTTGAAATATAATTTAGCACATTACTTCACCAACCACAAGTGGGGCCCACCAATTCTAGAATTTTCTATCAAAATGATAAATTCCGAAAATTTAACAATTTCTGAACCAGTCATCTTGTAAAATTCATAATAAATCATACGTTCATTTTTAACGGTTCAAAATTTGTGGGCATATACTCAACTTATATATGTATAACATATCCAAAAATTACCACGGTCCAACGGTCGGATTAAAAATTATAACCCCCGCAAAATATCTCAAAAACCCTGATTTTTAATACTTCCATTCCGACAAAAATACGGATAAAAACCTCAACATTAACTCCTTCATTTTTAACCACAAAAATATATCCCTCGTTTATATCCACATAAAATAAATATTTCCTTATCATATGAATCAATAATTAATTATTCACAAATAATATTACAGAATCACATTTATGACAACCAGGCCGTTCCCAGGAAAGAGGGGGCTTTCCAATAAGAATTTTTTCTTACTGGCGCGCAATTAGGTGACCAAACCTCTCCTTAGACAGAACTTTCTAGACATTGCCAATAATGTTATCTAATAATATTATTCAAATAATATAAATTATTGATCTGATAATGGGAAATACTGTGCAGTGACAATTATTGAACAACAATAATATAAAATTTCAACGTAGCAATTATTGAATCAATAAAATAAAATATTGAACAGTAATTACTGTAACAATTATTGAGTAATGCCTTCTTACGTAAGAATCAATAATTTCAAAAATACTATGCAATACCGTGTGCTACTGTGCAATAACGCGTATTACTGTATTTTAACCACCGGGTATTCCAACAGTGTTAACGGTAACAACTACGCCGTTATTTGTAAAAACTCAAATTTGTCGTTTTCTTCACCCGACAGTTATTCGTTATGGGGCCCACAAATGGCTGCGCTGTCGTACGAATATTTCCCGACAGAAAGAATATTCCACGACCAAACGAATATTTTTCGACAACAATGAATATTTTATAACCACTTGTGTATTTTGAAAAAAATTCATATATCACCCTTAACTTTAACATTTATCAATTTAACCATTTATTGAATAGTAATTATAAGAAAAATTGAATACTTTTATTTCATAAAATTCGGGGTCTTACAATCTCCCCTCCGTATGAAATTTCGTCCCCGAAATTTACGTACCTGGTATTTCGAAGAGTTGAGAATACCTTGCTTTTATTTCAGATTCTATCTCTCAGATCATCATGATTTCTCCATTGCTCATCTCCCATGATAACTTCATTTGGGTTCCTCATTTGTTGGGAAGTCATGACAACCGCCATCCCTCGAACTACTCGGCTTTGACTTGTCTGGAGCAGCATTTGGCGTCATCATTACCGTTGGAATATACCTTTCTATAGGATATATTCCTCCCTCAACTGCCTCTTCGTACTTCTCATTCATGATATGAATCATCAATCTTCGATCCATATCGGATTCAGGTTGACCGCTATGTACAGAGTAATTCAAAACTCGAAGTTGGGTTCTCCCAATTGCTTTCCAAAAAGAGAAATTTATATCATCTATTTTAGCCTTCTTAGATCAAACATCTCTTTTCACAATATCCACGTGTCGTGCGGCTTTTGCCCATGTATCACTTATTCTCACTCGTTCAATTTTTTCTTCTTTCAGCTCAGATTCCATATTTATCATCTTATACTCTGCCAAAGAATGCTTCTGTTCAAGCATCACATATCGGGTAACACAAGCTTAAATTGTTGCATCCTTTTGTTCCACGACCGCCTGTCGTTCTTCTGCCTGCTCTTCTAACTCATGAATACGATTTTGAAATTCTATATTTTCATCATATAATATCTCTAATAAACTCTCCTCATGTACTTCTTCTTCCTCAGTCTCAGCTATTACCTCTGCGACTATCTTGGGTGCAACTATCAATTCTTTACTCACCATATGGATATCTCTTTCCTTCTTCGCCTGACATCACATTATCACGGTTAGTGATTAGAGGTATCCCCACAGTCTCATTCACTCCATTGTTAGCATTCTCAACTGCCATTCTCAAATACTGCCATAAAACAAGGGTTAATTAAACAAATTAACATATCACATAATATCCCAATATTATGACTGACCAACAAATAAGCTTAGGTAGGACACACTAGCGTATGATTTACTCATCTCTCCCCTCCTAGTTGTATTCCCCGATCTCCGCCAGAGATCATATCCCTAAGCTCTGATACCAACTGTGACATTGGACACCATCATGTGTCAGCACCTCACAAAGGTACCTATCAGCTTGCCACCGCAGAATGGCATCCCCTACGGAGAGTCTGGCTTCGGTGCATTCCCCATCAACAGGATGTCACCAGATAGAGGCTCGGGGTTCTTTACTTATGGCTCGATACCAAATGTAACGACCCCAAAATAGGTCCATTCCATCCAACCTATTCTGAGTCGCCAAATACATGGTACAGAAAACAACTGTAACTTTATTACAACAATTGTCGTGCAAAATACAACAATACATATGCTGTGAGTTTGGATACAAATATATACCAAATGTGACTCATGTTCCAATCGTGGACATCACCTCACAATGACACCTTACATAAAGGTATAGCCAAAAACTGTTTTAGAAATTAGAATATTTGGGAAGTGCTCAAGAAAACCTTCGTACATGGGAGGCCATGCGTCTAGGTTATGATAGATATCATATGGCCACAGAATTATTCTTGGTTGACCCAATAGATCCCAAAGAAAAACGAGAAGATTACTATCATATTCTTCCCAATGGTGAGTCTTCTCTTGACATATCATTATCTCTACTGTCTCTAATTGAGAATTATACTTCAAACAAACACCAAGATTATATAGGTAGTGCTCGTATATATACTCAGCAAGTGGATGAGCACATCCCTGTCTTATGATGACACGAGGTTGTATGTCGTTAGACATCTTGTACGATAGTGGCAAACCATCCTTCCAACATTAGGTACACCTTACCCTATTGGATTCACCAAATAAAACTACTAAATGAACTATTTTATACTGCTTCGGGAGAACATCCACAGCTAGAGACCACCGTTCTATTTCCCCGTTACCCTCACTCGACCCAGCTACACTCTTATTACCTGAAAGGAATTGTGAAGCAAAAGGGTGAGCACAACTAGCTCAGTAAAGAATATCATGACTAAAGATAATTAAATTATCAATAGCCTTCATCAATAATAAATCAGAGATTTAGAACATATGGTAAATGATAAAAAATTTCAACCATAGTTGCAGCGGAACGTGCAATCCATTAGAAGAGTCAAATAGACCATAAAATCTATTATCTTCTCCATGTTAAAAATCCATCAATAATATTTTATCCCTGTAACATCAATCAACAGTTCTGGTCCACAATCATATAAATAACTCATAATCATAATTGTGATTCTAAATTCCTCTTCGCATCCAGGACGAAGATAATTTTCATCACATGTCTATACCTGAAACATCAAAGATCATGGTTATACCAAATTACAGTTCTTGTTCATAATCATACTAATAAATTCATCTTTGCACTACGGGCCAAAGATATTCATCCACAGACCATCTTTGCACTACAGGCCAAAGATATTCATCAACAGGTCATCTTTGCACTACGGGCCAAAGATATTCATCAACAGACCATCTTTGCACTACAGGCCAAAGATATTCATCAACATGTCATCTTTGCACTACGGGCCAAAGATATTAATATCTCAAAGAAATATAGAATCATTTCAGAATTTATATAAACAATAATTATAACCATGTTGATCAATTCACCTTTGCACTTAAGCTAAAGATATTCAGTTATAAATTCAATGGTCATGATTATACCAGTCAACAATTCAACTTTGCACTACTGGCCAAAGAGAACCCATAGTCATGATCATACCAATAATTTACCCATCTTTACATTCAAGCGAAAGATAATTTCAACATCAAGGTTATAAAAATGTTATATATGATAATAAAAATAATATGATCAAAACATGGATTTAATTTCAAGAGCAATATTCATAAATTAACTATAATTTGGTTAGAAAAAAAAATTAATTTTGTCGTAAATAGTAACTCGTGAATAGTAACTCATGAATAGTAACTCATGAATTGTAACTCATGAATAGTAACCTCGACATGAAAAAGGTAGAATTTTCATAATAAAATACATACCAATATTTCGGTATAATGATATTGAAAGGATAATATTTCTTAAGCTTATAAACAATTTATTTTAATTATTTACACTTTACTAAATAATGTATTTAATCATCCTAAAATGTCAAACTCATAAGATTTCATCACCAATAACCAAAAACCCTCATCAAAAATCTGCATATACCTCATATAGGATTCTCAAGCCATAAAATCCTATTTTTTAATTTTCTTTCTTCACAAAACATATTTAATTTATTTACTCATAACTAGACTATTTTCATAAAAAATACTAAATCAGTTCCAAAAATATTTCTTTTTCTGGGATTTAGCATAATATAGTCCCATAGTGAACATATATTTTTTTCAAAATTTTTAAAAGTCATTTACTATTTTTCATATGGCCAAAACCGCCGAATATTTAGACATTTATCAAAAATTGTACTTTTATCTAAAAATTCTGAAATTCACAGAGAATACTCCTATCATATACATGTACTCCCAATAAAAATTTCATCAATTTTGGAGTTAACCACAAGGAGTAATAAGCAGTTACTTTTAAAATAGTTTTTTCTCATAAAATTCATAACTCTTAATCTATACATCCAAAAATCACCATTTTTGGACACAATCAAGAAAACTCATAAAAATATCATTTCAAATTTTTCCAAAATTTTTGAAGGTCAGAAAAATTACGAAACTGAAAAATATAACAACCCTTAAAATCTCTTACTATCCCTTATCTCAAAAGAGCAGTACTTCTGATCGGTATGCAAAGCCGAATGAAACTTGCACCAAATAGCAACTCTCAAAGTATCTAAATACTCACAAAATATGGTTCATAATATAGAGAGAGAAAGAGAGAAAACTTGTTTCTGGTGTGATTTTCAATTCTAACTTAGCCCTCTATTTATAGGAAAATTTTAGTAGGCTTGACCTGCAACCTGATGGCTTTACTTGCTACTATTCCCACCCACCACATTTGAAATATAATTCAGCACATTTCTTCACCAACCACAAGTGGGGTCCACCAATTCTAGAATTTTTCATCAAAATGATAAACTCCGAAAATTTAACAATTTCTGAACCAGTCATCTTGTAAAATTTATAATAAATCATACGTTCATTTTTAACGGTTCAAAATTTGTGGGCATATACTCAACTTATATATGTATAACATATCCAAAAATTACCACGATCCAACGGTCGGATTAAAAATTATAACCCCCGGAAAATATCTCAAAAATCCTGATTTTTAATACTTCCATTCCGACAAAAATACGGATAAAAATCTCAACATTAACTCCTTCATTTTTAACCACAAAAATATATCCCTCGTTTATATCCACATAAAATAAATATTTCCTTATCATATGAATCAATAATTAATTATTCACAAATAATATTACAGAATCACATTTATGACAACCAGGCCGTTCCCAGGAAAGAGGGGGCTTTCCAAAATTTTTTTTCCTTACTGGCGCGCAATTAGGTGACCAAACCTCTCCTTAGACAGAACTTTCTAGACATTGCCAATAATGTTATCTAATAATATTATTCAAATAATATGAATTATTGATCTGATAATGGGAAATACTGTGCAGTGATAATTATTGAACAATAATAATATAAAATTTCAACGTAGCAATTATTGAATCAATAAAATAAAATATTGAACAGTAATTACTGTAACAATTATTGAGTAATGCCTTCTTACGTAAGAATCAATAATTTCAAAAATACTATGCAATACCGTGTGCTACTGTGCAATAATGCGTATTACTGTATTTTAACCACCGGGTATTCCAACAGTGTTAACGGTAACAACTACGCCGTTATTTGTAAAAACTCAAATTTATCATTTTCTTCACCCGACAGTTATTCGTTATGGGGCCCACAAAAGGCTGCGCCGTCGTACGAATATTCCCCGACAGAAAGAATATTCCACGACCAAACGAATATTTCCCGACAACAATGAATATTTTATAACCACTTGTGTATTTTGAAAAAAATTTATATATCACCCTTAACTTTAACATTTATCAATTTAACCATTTATTGAATAGTAATTATAAGAAAAATTAAATACTTTTATTTTATAAAATTCGGGGTCTTACAATATATATATATATATATATATATATATATATATATATATATATATATATACGGCATAATTCCTAAGTTCTGTGAATTTAATTTTTGAAATTTGTTATGCAATTGATTACTTGTGATTGTATGTGTTTGCGGTGATTAGAACTAGTATTTAGACAATAATTAGTATGCTAATTACGTTTAAAAAGGAAGAAAAATATTTACAGTGCATGTTTTTATATATGGCCTGTGAAAGTACCAAATTTAGTGGTTAATTTGTAAACCAATCTGTAAATTGAGCCTTGAATATGTTAGTTCATTAAGAAACGAAGAAAACCTAGTTTGAATGAGTTAATTTGGACAAGAATTGTGATCACAGTGATGATTTTTGTAAAGAATGTCAAAAATGGTGTTTTTGTATAAAACATGGAATTTAAAGGATTTAAATTAGTTGTAGTTGTTGTTTAATTGTTCTAAGTTATTATATATGTGAGAAATCATGTTTGTATGAGTCCTATGTCAATTGGGTATGCTTAATTTACTGTTTTGTGGATGAAATTCGTGATAGTTGGGTTAGAACAGAGTCAAAACTCGTGTTCTGCAAAACTGGTACTGGTGCCGAGCGTGGGTGCGCTGCCTCTGGGCGCGGGCGCGCCGGACTTTAAGGTAATTATAGCGGGCCGCGCCAGTAGTCAGTCAGACCCAGTGAAGAACTGTTAACAGCATAGTCTAGAGAATGTTAACTTAACATATTTTAGTGATTATAAAAGGGCTTAATGCATGCTATAAGACGTAATAACATATAATAATCATAATGTTAAAACTAAAAGATTATGAATTAGTATGTTGTGAAAGTTCGTATGTGATGTCATGGGAATTAATGTTATTATGCAATCACTATGTCGAGTACTGTTATATAATTAGGAGTTCAGATCCATGGTAAAATAAGACTTGTACTAAAATAACAAGTTCAACTAGAAATGAGTGTTATTTTGATAAGTGGATGTTAGTATATTTAATAGATATTGTGATGTTAATGGTATATGTAGGGTATTTGGTGAACGTTTGTAATAATTGTGTAGCTTACGCACGAGGCAAGTTTCTTACTCTTAAACTTTGATTGAGCAAGTTCTTTATTCATAAACTTTATTTGAGCAAGCTATAATTGTAATTTTAATCGAGCAAATTTTGAATTCTAATCATTGTTGATCTACTCTAACTTGTTTATAGTTAAGCAAGTTTCTTAAGTTTCATTCCTTTATATTGAATGCAATTCCTTTAACTCTAATCTCCAATATTGAGCTTTCATATTTCATTTAATTTACACAAGTTAATATTATGATGAGCAAGCTTTGTTTCCAACTTGTTATCAGTTAAATGTATGTTCAGTAATTCAATTTCTAATTTGACAAGATCATAGCCCTAGCTTATTATTGTTCAAACAAAAGTTTATCATTTTATTCAATGCTTATGCTTTCTAGTTATTTCCAAGCATGAGTCTAATATATAGTTGGTTCACCTATGATTCTCAATTGTTCCATATTATATTGTTATTGATCAACCGTAGTGTTATCAAACTTTGTTGATTCAACTAATCCTTTAGTTAATGATCGTGAAACTCTAAATTGCCCTTGAAGCTTATCCAAACCAAACTTTCTTTGGTGCGGACTTGCACTCTAAAATTGTGAAGAATAACCCTATTATAGGGGTACGCGATGCATTTAGATGTTTGTGCACAATACATGGTATGAAGGGCTGATCCCCCTAAGTACGTGAAGTCCCCACAGTATAACTGTTTAGGTTAAAGTTGAAAGATTACTTGTAACCGTGGACATAGTTCGTGGTTTTATGACCCTCAGATATATTTCATATTTTGATTCTAGTTTTTGGTTATCATTGATAGAGTATTATTCAGTTCTGATGAGCCTATTCATTGGCAGTTATTATTCTTTTATTGTTCATTGCTATATCTAGTGAGCATTTGTTTTTCTCACTCTTGCATAAATATAATTATTGCAGCTAAGGTTGAGAAGGTCGATGATCCTACTACAAACAAAGGAAAAGAAAAAATGTACAAGTGATGAAGACTTGTAATTTATTAGCATTTATGTTGATGGACTTTATTTAAATGATGTGATTTAACTATTTTTATTTCCGCACTTGATTTATGTTAAAGGTTAGATAACCTGAGAGACTTTTTGATTTAATGATGTAACCCTTTAATGGGAGGATTTATGGTTTAAATGTTATCATATTTGGGTAGATAGTATGAATGTATGGAAAGTGAACACCAAGTCTTAGGGGAATGAAGTACCCAGATTTGGGGGTGTCATAGGTTGGTATCAAAGCTTTAGGTTATGAACCTTAGGTGGGGAAAAGCCTTAGGAAGTAACCTTATAGAAGATGGAAAAGATAGTGGTGATAAACTCTTATTGAGTTTTAAGAAAAAAGTAATAAAACACTTATGTGCTTATGTGGTTGTAACCTATGTGCTCGTGAGTGTCGAGTAATAATGATTAGTAATTAAAACTTAAAATTTTGTTGTCAGGATGGCTAATGTAGGAGAATCCAGTCAGTCTAGAGAGGAAGGATCTCGGATGCCTAGAGAGGAAGAGCCTCGAGATATTCAGGTAGTTTGGGAACAACTACTGCCATGGGAAACATCTCCGTTGGTCATAGTGGTTGAGCAGGAGGGTTTACCTAATGAGGATGATGAGATAGAGTCGGACGAGGAGGACCCCGTTGAGCTGCCACAGTCGAATGAGGATGAGGAGGACGAGGAGGAAGAGATTCCACTAAACTCGATTGCTGCCCGTATGTACGATGAGGTATACGACCGAAATATGGAACTTTAAGATACAGTCAAGGAGTTGGGAGAGACAGTAGCTAAACAGCAGACCTCAATGGCGTAGAAGGACAACGAGATCCAGGATCTAGATGAACATTTGAGTAATGCCGAAGGGAAGCTGATCCACACTAAAGGAGCGAATGAACAGATGACAGAGGAGATTGTAGAGCTGAAGAACAAGTTGAAGGAAGAGTCTACTAAGAGGGCAAGAGCCGAAGATGCAAACGAGGAAACTTCTCAACGATCTAGGGTAGCAGAGAGAGAGGTACAAGAAAAGATCAAGATGGAAAAGATGAATAGTGTTTTCAACACCGTGATCAATCGAGCTCAAGATCGGGTCATGTGTTATCCGATTCAGTTCGAGACGCTGCCATCGTACATATTAGATCGTCGAACAATGTTCCGTATTATGGAAGAGGAGCATCATAAGGCTATGCAACATTTTAGTAGGTCGTCATAAATGTAATTACTATGTGATTAGTGAGTAAATAAGATGTAAATCCCGGGTATGATATAACCCATGGGATATGATGATGATGAAGTTATCTTAAAACTTTTGTAGTTTAGGAAAGTGATGTAGATAGCAAGAATGTTATCATTATTATGTTTTAAAAGATTTTGAATGAATAAAAGTTAGCATTTATTCAAGATATTGTGTGTTATGTGGTAATTTTGTGATGTGCAAATTAAGTACATAATACCTAGAAGATTGAGTAATAATATAATGAGTGTATTTTAACAAAAAATGCCTCCAAGACGTTAACCACGACAAAGAACCCCTGAGGGATCTACCAATAACAACAATGCTGAGGCTAACACAGTTCAGCAGTTAGTGATGTTACTGACGGGAGCATTGCAGAATTAGCCACAGAATCAAGCTATGACATTTAAGGATTTCAAGGCGGTTGGACCACCAGAATTCTGTGGGTCCATGAATCTAGTTGAGGCACATACCTGGATCATGGAGATAGAGAAAGTTTTTGATATTGCTAGAGTAGGTGAGAATCAGAAGACTGCTTTTGCAACGTTTATGTTGAAAGCAGAGGCTAGTTATTGGTGGCAAGCTAATAAAACTTGAGGAGGTCAAGGGGTAATGACTTGGGATAGGTTTAAGGAGATATTTTTTGAGACTTATTTTCTAGAGAGTTCGTAGAATTAGATGGAGGTGCAGTTCCTAGAACTGAAGCAGGGATCAATGACGGTATCAGAGTCTGTCGCAAAATTTAATGAATTGGCGAGGTTTGCGCCATATCAAGTCAACACAGATAAGCATAAGGCTAAGAGGTTTGAGCAGGGATTGAAACCTTGGTTGTACAGTAGGGTCTCCATGTTTCAGCTAAAGACATTTACAGCAGTACTGGAGAAGGCAATTCTCGCTGAAGGTGGAGGCGAGGCTATAACCAAGTACAATCAAGAGTAGAGAAAGAAGAAGAGTGAGGGCGAAGCTAAGAATGGTGGTGGTAGTGGTGGAAATGGTAACAATAACCTGAAGAGAAAGTGGAGTACAAATGTGGGTGCTAAAAACCAGCAGGGTAACCAGTAGAAGAAGAAGTTCGACGCATGTGCTACATGCGGGAGGTTTCACATGGGTATGTGCTTAAGGGGGAAGCGTGTATGCTTTAACTATGGCCAGGAGGGTCACATTGCCCTAAATTGCAATCAACCCAAGAAGAATGTTTGCTACACTTGCGGGTCAAAGGATCATTTTGATCGTGAGTGCCCTAAGAAGAATTCTGGAGAGACAACGGGAAGCAAGGGAGGTAGCAGTGGAAGTACATTGACCATTGCTGGACCAACATCATCAAACAAACCCACAGCCAGAACCTTCAACATGACAGTGCAAGACGCGGTGCAATCAAAAGATGTCGTGTCATGTATTATCCTAATCAATGTTATAAATGCATATGTATTATTTGATTCGGGTGCTACTTGCTCGTTTATATATGATGAATTTGTTAAGAAGTTAGAATTACCTGGTGAAGAGTTGAATTTCCCTTTACACATAGAAATTTCGAATAGGGAGGTAATTCCTGTTAGGTTCGTATACAAGAATTATAGGGTGAGTATTAAGGGAAATATTATGGCAGTAGATCTAATCCCGATAAAACTTGGAGAGTTTGATGTTATATTGGGAATGGATTGGTTATTCAATTATGGAGCAATAATTGATTGCAAAAAGAAATGTGTAAACCTTATGACTTCATCAAAGGTAGTTTTCTATGGTAGCAAATCGCCTAGACAAGCGAGGTGTCTGACGATTATGCAGGCCAAGAAGTTATTGAGTCAGGGATGTGTAGGGTACCTAGCTTACATAGTCGATACTCAAAAGAAGAAGGGTGTGAAACTGGAAGAGATACCAGTGGTTAGGAACTTTGTGGACGTGTTTTCGGAAGATTTGCCAGGACTTTCGCCTGACAGAGAAATCGAATTTGTGATCGACTTAGCGCCAGAAACTGCTCCAATATCGAAGGCCCCGCACAGAATGGCTCCGGTAGAGATGAAGGAACTAATGGTACAACTACAAGAACTGTTAGATAAGAAGTATATTCAACCGAGCGTATCACCGTGGGGAGCGCCGGTGTTATTCGTGAAGAAGAAGGATGAGTCAATGCGTCTTTGCATTGATTATAGGGAATTAAACAAAGTCACTATTAAGAATAAGTATCCGTTGCCAAGAATAGATGACTTGTTTGATCAATTGAAGGGTGCTAGATACTTCTTAAAAATAGATTTGAGAAGTGGGTATCATCAATTGAAAGTAAGGAAGGAGGATGTACCGAAGACGACATTTAGAACTCGATATGGACATTACGAGTTTCTGGTAATGTCTTTTGGTTTGACCAACGCCCCTGCTGCATTCATGGATTTGATGAACAAGGTGTTTAAACCATTTTCAGACAAGTTTGTAGTGGTATTTATCGATAATATTTTGGTGTACTCCAAATCTCAAGAAGAACACGTGGAACATTTACGTTTGACGCTGGAGACACTAAGAAAAAAAAAATTGTACGCAAAATTCTCTAAATGCGAATTTTGGATAGAACGTGTACAATTTATCGGCCATGTAATTGACAAAGTTGGGATTTCAGTGGATCCATCAAAAGTCGAAGCTGTGATAAATTGGGAACAACCAAGAACTCCATCAGAAGTAAGAAGTTTCTTGGGATTGGCAGGTTATTACAGACGGTTTATTCAAGATTTTTCCAAGATTGCCACTCCATTGACAAATTTGACGAGAAAAGCTATAAAATTTGTTTGGATGGAAAAGTGCGAGGAGAGTTTTACGGAATTGAAGAAGTGGCTCAGTGTGGCACCTGTGCTGTCATTACCAGATAATACAGGAAACTTTGTGGTGTATAGTGATGCCTCACATAAAGGATTAGGTTGTGTCCTTATGCAAAACGGTAAAGTCATTGCGTATGCATCAAGGCAATTGAAGGACTATGAGAAAGGGTTTCTGACTCATGATTTAAAGTTGGCTGCGGTGGTATTTGCTCTGAAGATATGGAGACACTATCTCTATGGAGAAAAATGTGAGATATACTGTGACGTCCCCAAATTCAGGTGCTTAAAATCCAAATTCACTGCTTCACGATACCATTTCTTTGAGCGGAATAATAATCATAATGTCATAAATATCAAACTTAATTTACATATCAGAGTTGTCTAAATCCCAGGTACGCAACCTTTAAAATAATTCATTACATGATAGATAATAAATATCACCATCTTATTTAAGCCTAGCTATTACATAAGATAATACAAACTTATTCTGTCAGCTTTCCTTATTTTTAATTTGTAATTGTTTAAGGATGATTTGAAAAAAAATTTATTGGTTTTTATTTCTGTTATGAACTAATTCTTTAATTAAGATTTCAATTGAACCTTTACGGCTATAAATTAGTTATTCAGTTTATTCCAATTATTTATGTTGAAGTGAATTGTTTATCACGCCTTGCATCTATTGATTAATTATTTGGCCAATAATTACCTTGTTGCTCTAGAAGGAATTGAAAGAGGAATTCTAGGGTTAGAACTGGGTTTGATAACGTGTGACTTGGTTATTTACACAGTGAATAATTAGGTTTATGAATTGAATAGAAATATCTGTTCACCACATGTAACAAATAAGGAATTAGAATTGAAGGAGTTTAATTCACTTGTTTTGCATAGGAATATAGCAAGATTAATCTGGATTAAATATAAGTCAATTGATTACTTGGAAAAGGACTTTTGACATTTGAGAATTCCTGTTAACAATTCAGTAGACATAATAAGTGGGATAATTGATTTATAGTTCATAATTGGGGATATTGAAGTCTTAATCCTTATTTATCAGAAATCATTCATTTAAATCTTAGTTTATTTATTTGTTTATTCTTTAATAATATCTTTAATTATTTAATTTAGTTTTAATATTTCAAAAAATCATAATTTATCATTGTTTAAATAAAATTGGGTTGATATAGTGCTAGTAGTTGGAATTTATTAATTAAGAATTCTCTGTGGGATCGACACTCTATTTTATCACTTTATTACTTATTGACCGTGTATACTTGCACGTATTCATTGATTGCAAAATCGATCAATAAGTTTTTGGCGCCGCTGCCGGGGAATTTTTATTATTATTAATTTTATATTAGTTATAATCAATTCGGTCTTAATTTAAACGCTACTTATTTTTCTTCTTGGATTGGTAGGAATTCTTGTGAGTGTATGCACACTAGATCGAAAGCTAAAAAGGAACTTTTTCTGTATACATACGACATCAAAAAGAAGTTCCAGAAATTGCAGTTGAATAGTGAGGTTATACATTTGGAAGAAGAACTGGCAGATCAGGAAATACCTGTGAACATGGCAGGGAACGAGCAGAAATCACTTAGGGATTACGCCATGCCCAATGTCACGGATATACAGTCGAGTATTAATAGGCCAGCAATCAATGCAAACAGTTTCGAGATAAAACTGAGAACAATTCAGATGCTACAGAATACATGTCAATTTGGGTGTAATTTGATAGATGATCCTAATGAGCATATCTTGAGTTTCTTGGAAGTTTGCGACACCTTCAAATTTAACAATGTATCGGAAGATGCTACAAGGTTGAGGATGTTCCCGTTTACTTTGAAAGATAAAGTGCGAAGTTGGTTACACTCTTTGCCTCCTGGCTCAATCACCACTTGGGACGACTTAGCTCAAAATTTTTTAGCTAAGTTCTTCCCACCAGCGAAGTCGGCAAAACTACGGAACGATATTCACACTTTCGCACAATTTGATTCAGAGTCATTATATGAGGCGTGGGAAAGGTTCAAGGATATGGTCCGTAAGTGCCCTCATCATGGAATTCCGCAGTGGATGCAATTAGGGATATTTTGTGATGGTTTGCACGCGTCCACGAGGGCTAGTATTGATGCAGCAGCAAGAGGAGCGATCATGTCTAAGAGTTTTGATGAGGCATATCAGTTGTTAGAGACAATGGCCACCAACAACTATCAGTGGCCCATGACGAGGTCTAATTAGCCGAAAGCATCGGGAAAGTATGAAGTGGATGCAATGACAGCATTAATAGCACAAGTGGCCGCAATGGCTATGAACATGGAATTATGGTGTCCACAATCCACACAGCAGGTAGCAATGGTTTGTGAGTTATGTGCTGGGGGTCATACTACGGATCAATGTTCCATAAATTCTGAATCAGCTTAGTTCGTAGGAAGCTACAATCGATCAACTCAACCGTATCTGACTCAGAATGCATATAATTCGGGTTGGAGAAATCATCTGAGATTTTTATGGAGTAACAATCAAGCTTCAGCTCAAGCACCTAGACAACAAAACACCTCCAGATTTCAAAATCAGACTCAACAACCACCAGAGAGGAAACCAAGTTGGGAAGAAGCACTAGAAAAATTCATTAGAGCGTCTGACAAAAGGAATGAGGAACAAGATAAGAAAATGAATCAAGTAGAGTTGACTTTGCAAAGCCAAGGGGCATCGCTTAAGAATTTGGAAAATCAAGTGGGGCAAATAGCACATGCATTAAATAACCGTCCACTAGGAACACTCCCGAGTGATACAGAAATAAATTTGGGCAGAAACGAGCATTGCAAGGCGGAAACTTTATGCAGTGGGAAGGATTTGCAAGAAACAGTTAAGGATAAGAAAAAGGGGGACAACACAACAGCTGAAACAGATGAAGTTGTGGAAACCGGTAAAGATAAAAATGAAAGCATAGAGCAGAATGCACCGGAACCAACTATCACAATGCCGCCTATACCGTATCCGTAGAGGTTTCAGAAATCCAAGTTAGATAAGCAGTTTTCAAGATTTTTAGATATTTTCAAAAAATTTCATATCAACATCCCATTTGCCGAAGCTTTAGAACAAATGCCGAGCTACGCTAAATTCATGAAGGATGTGTTGTCCAAGAAAAGGAAACTGGGTGATTTTGAAATAGTAGCGCTAACCGAAGAATGCAGCGCAATTATCCAGAACAAGTTGCCTCCAAAGTTGAAAGATCCAGGTAGTTTTACTATACCGTGCGACATTGGTAATCAATTTTTGGAGAGAGCACTGTGTGATTTGGGAGCCAGTATTAATTTGATGCCATTATCAGTCTACATTCAGTTTGGGCTCAAGGTACCAAACCGACAAATATCAGTCTATTGTTGGCAAACCGATCAGTTACATATCCACGAGGTTTCGTTGAAGACGTATTAGTAAGAGTGGATAAATTCATCTTCCCAGTAGATTTCGTTATCTTAGATTGTGAAGCAAATAAGGAAATCCCCATCATTCTCGGGCGACCATTTTTAGCAACGGGGAGAACATTGATCGACGTACAGAAAGGAGAATTGACGATGCGAGTTGAAGATCAGCATGTCACTTTTAATGTGTTTAAATCAATGTCTTATCTGAAGGAAAAAGGTGAGTGTTTACGGGTGGATTTAATGGATGAGTTCGTTAATCACAAGTTCTGCGGCAACTACTCAGAAGACCCGATAGAAGCCATGTTGTTCGGCATAGACGACTACAATATTGAAGAGGACATCGAGCATGTCAAATGGCTAAATACAGCATCGTTCTTCCGGAAAAACAATCAACCATTCGACACCCTTGATAGGCCCGCAACGGAAGGTAAAAAGTGCAAACCCTCGATACAAGAGCCACCGGTGTTGGAATTAAAGCCACTTCCCTCTCATCTTGAGTATGCTTATCTGGGGAAGGATTCGACTTTACCTGTTATTGTTTCTACGGAGTTAACTGACACGCAAAAGGAAAAACTGCTACGGGTTCTGCGAGATTTCAAAATAGCAATTGGGTGGACTATAATGGATATTCGAGGTATTAGCCCTTCATTTTGTATGCACAAGATTTTAATGGAAGAAGGGTCAAAACCAACCATTGAGATGCAAAGAAGGCTAAACCCCATTATGAAAGATGTGGTGAAGAAGGAGATTATAAAATGGTTGGATACCGATATTATTTACCCAATCTCAGATAGTTCATGGGTAAGTCCTGTACAGTGCGTACCAAAGAAAGGGGGTATGACAGTGGTGAAGAATGAAGCTAAGGAGCTCATCCCGACTAGAACTATTACAGGCTGAAGAGTATGTATGGATTACCGCAAGTTGAATAAAGCCACACGTAAGGATCACTTTCCCTTGTCGTTCATTGATCAGATGTTGGACAGGTTAGCGGGACATCAATTTTACTGTCTGCTGGATGGATATTTCGGGTATAATCAAATTGCCATAGCTCTGGAAGATCAAGAAAAGACCACGTTCACATGTCCATACGGTACGTTTGCATTCCGACATATGTCTTTTGGTTTATGTAATGCGCCGGCGACCTTTCAACGATGTATGATGGCAATCTTCTCCGACATGGTCGAACAGAATTTGGAAGTCTTTATGGATGACTTCTCCGTGTTCGGTGATAGTTTCGACTTGTGTTTGAAGAATCTGATCTTGGTGTTAAAAATATGTGTGGAAACTAACTTGGTGCTTAACTGGGAAAAATGTCACTTTATGGTACAAGAAGGGATTATTCTGGGACATAAGATTTCCGCAGCCAGATTAGAGGTAGATAGAGCATAGATAGAAACGATTGAGAAATTACCTCCTCCATCATCTGTGAAGGGAATACGAAGCTTCTTGGGACACGCGGGTTTCTACAGACGCTTCATTAAAGATTTTTCCAAAATCTCGAAACCTTTATGTTCCCTTTTGGAGAAAGATGTACAGTTCAAAATAGATCAGTCATGTATCGAGGCATTTGAGGTACTAAAGAAGAAATTGGTCTCTGCTCCAATTATTGTGGTGCCCGATTGGTCTTTACCATTCGAATTGATGTTCGACGCCAGTGACTATGCAGTGGGAGCAGTGTTGGGACAACGTCATGACAAGATTTTTCAAACTATCTATTACTCTAGTAAGACGTTGACGGATGCACAGTTGAACTACACAACAACCGAAAAGGAGTTACTTGCAGTTGTGTTTGCCTTCGACAAATTCAGATCATACCTTATTGGCACCAAGGTAATTGTCTACACCGATCATTCTGCCATTAAATATCTGATTGAGAAGAAGGATGCCAAACCGTGATTAATACGATGGGTACTGTTGTTACAAGAATTTGATCTGGAGATCCGGGATAGAAAAGGTACTGAAAATCAAGTGGCGGATCATCTTTCTCGGTTGGAAAACGCAGAGGTACAAAATGAAGGCAACATATTGATTAATGAAAAATTTCCGGATGAACAACTATTTTGGGTAACCACAATATTGCCTTGGTATGCTGACTATGTGAACTACGTGGTTGCCAAAGTGTTACCACCGGATTTGACTTCGCAATAACGAAAGAAGTTCCTCCACGATGTGAAGCAATACTATTGGGACGAACCGTTTCTGTTTAAGGCATGTGCAGATCAAATGATTAGACGTTGTGTGCCTCATGAAGAAATGGACAGTATATTAGTCCATTGCCACTCCTCAGATTACGGAGGTCATTATTCCGGTGATCGAACAGCAGCAAAAGTGCTACAATCGGGATTTTTTTGGCTTTCTTTATTCAAGGATGCTTACCTCTTTGTGCTGAAGTGTGATCAATGCCAACGCGTGGGTAATATCTTCAAGCGTAACGAAATGCCACTCAACACCATTTTGGAGGTTGAACTATTCGACGTGTGGGGAATTGACTTTATGGGACCGTTCCCATCATCTTTCAATAATCAGTACATTTTGTTGGTGGTCGATTATGTATCAAAATGGGTAGAAGCCGCAGCGTTACCCACGAATGATGCCAACGTTGTTCTTTGATTTTTAAAGAAAAACATCTTCACCCGATTTGGGACGCCGAGAGCAATAATAAGTGATGAGGGGACTCACTTCTGCAATAAACAATTCACAAAGTTGCTTGTAAAGTATGGGGTTCGTCATAAAATTGTTGCTGCTTATCATCCCCAAACCAATGGTCAAGCGGAGGTCTCGAATAGGGAGGTCAAGCGAATTCTGGAAAAAGTGGTCAATCCGTCACGAAAAGATTGGTCATTGCGTCTTGACGATGCTCTATGGGCATATCGAACAGCGTACAAAAATCCAATTGGTATGTCACCTTACAGAATGGTATTTGGAAAGGCGTGTCACCTTCCAGTCGAGTTAGAACACAGTGCACACTGGGCCATTCGGAAACTGAACTTTGATCTAGAAGCGGCGGGTGAGAAAAGGTTACTGCAGTTAAACGAGATGGACGAATTTAGGTTCAATGCCTACGAGAACGCAAAGCTTTATAAAGAGAAAGTCAAAGCCTGGCATGATAAGAAAATTCTCGATCGAACATTTGAACCGGGACAACAAGTATTACTGTTCAACTCCCGCTTGCGTCTATTTCCTGGAAAATTGAAATCCCGGTGGTCCGGGCCATTTGTAATTATATTTGTCGCTCCACACGGGAACATTGAGGTCGAGGAACCGAACTCAAAGCGTACATTCAAGGTTAACGGCCAACGTCTGAAACATTATTGGAGTGGTCCCATCGAACGTCAAGCTACGGTCATGTACTTCTCCGAACCTGTGCATAATTGAGCAACACCGGCCAAGTCGGGCTGACGACTAAAAACCAAGCGCTATAGGGAGGCAACCCAAATTTCTTTTTTTATTATTTTATTTTATTTTTATTCATTTACAAATTTTGCCCGTATATTATAGTGCATTTTTATTAGAATATATTGTAGTTCATTTTTATTATAATTGCTAGCATATATTCGTGCATAACACTCTTAAGTGAATTTTTGATTTCAGCGAGAGGAAGCATGCTCACCACTTGAACGCATTATGTGCTGTATGATCACCAGCGCCCCGACACTCCCAACAAAGAGGATTCCAGCGCCCCGGCGCTAGGCACCAGAATGTGAAAAAAGAGGCCAGCGCCCCGGCGCTGGTTTCCAGTGCATTATCAGCGCCCCGGCGCTATACCACTCCAGCAGTTCCTGTCTCTTAGCGCCCTGGTGCTATTTCTCTATGCAACCTCAGAACCCCGGCGCTGGGCTCGCTCAACAGATACTGCCGTGCAGCGCCCCGGCTCTGTGGGAAGGTTTAATCTCAGCGCCCCGGCACTGAGAACGCGAATTAGACTCCTAATTGCCTTCAAATACGCGGTTACCCATTCCAACCCTTCCAACTCCTCACGCGATTTCACTCTGCATCTGGTAACTGATTTTCAACCTTCATACAACTTCCCAATAGCAAACACAACTCACACATTCACTTTGGGATTTCCTTTTTGCAAAGCAATTTTCATCTATATCGAAAAGGTATGTTACTCATTTACACTCTTTTGATGGTGTAATCAACTATTGTTAATTGTTAGATGGTAAGCGAATTTGCATCTTCATTCATGGTCTCTACATCTACAATGTTGATTGTCATTCTTTTACTTTTGATTGGCACCAATTTTGATTGAGATACCAGGCATATGGGGCAATTGAATGTTAGAAATTTGAATCAATAAGAAAGTAGTGTGATTCAAAGCAATTTATGAGAAGCCCGCAAGGTGTTTGACAATTTGTCCGAGTCAATAATCATGTTCAAATTCGCTCATATCACCATATCCATGCACATTATTGATGGATACTTTTGTCAACATAATATTCCACATCTACTGTTGTTAATATTCATTACTATTGTGGGACGAAGTATATTGTCTCACACCCTCAACTATGTACTTAACATTTACATATATTTTGGTGTTTGGGGGTAGTGTCAGGGAAACGTGTATCCCAATTGAATTTTTGTCAACTGCAATTAATTTTGAATTCGTATTATTGCAGAAATTTCTCAATGACTTCAAAACGACAACATGGAGACGGTTTTGGTTCTGCATTGGCTCCTCCGAGATTTGATAGCCGTCGATTTGTCTCCGCTGAGGCACAGGAACGCTATAATCGCATGGCTACCCGCTCTCTCGTCCCCAAACGTGGTTTACAGCCCGACCAAACCAAAGATGGGGAAATAGCGATAATGATTGTCGAAAGAAATTAGTTCTCCCTCACCGACCAACCTGACCCAGCAGTGATTGCAATTGTCAAGGAATTCTACGTTAATGTTTCAGAGCATGATCACTACGGAGTGTTTGTGAAGGGAAAGACAGTGGAAATTGGCGCCGAAGATATCAATGGGTGCTATCAACTGAATTTGGAAGATCTTAACGACGAGTATGCTGGGCTTCTGAGCCAAGGTCCAGATTATGAGAAGATAATCCGAGAGCTGTGTCAACCGGGCACTAAATGGACAGTGCATGAACGGGGTAGCATGATCTTTCCCCATTCTAACCTCAGTCTATATGGGAAGGCGTGGTATGCTTTCATCTGTGCCAAACTCATGCCATGCACACATATGAGCCATGTCACCAAAGAACGAGCGGTGCTGCTATATTCAATTATCCAAGGCTTGCAAATAGATGTCGGTCACGTAATCCAGTAGTCCATTCTTCGAGCATCTCGAGGTGGAACCACATGAGGGTTACCACATCTGTCTCTCATCTGCGTTTTGTGTGCTAAGTTCGGAGTTAAATGGAAATCGAATGAGATGATCCAAACACCTATGCCCGTGTTGGACCATAAGTTGATCAGCAGGTATAAAGTGTGGACAGGTGGGGCAAATTACCCTAGGGGATTGGGTTTCATAATTCTCCAAGTTGCACCTACACAAGCCCCACCACCTCAGGCTCCACCTACTGATGGCCCATCTACAGCAGCTCATCGTGGTGTGGTCCCCGAAGCTGTCCAGTAGGAGATAGACGGCTGGTTTTACAATATGGAATCCCAGAATGTGCGCTTGTCGGAACGACAAGACGTGATTTTCAAATTCTTAGTTGACCAATTTGCTGCACAGAATGCATTGACAGTCCAATCACATCCAGGCGTTCAACTTAGCCATTTCCCAACTGCTCCTGTTTTCCCTGTATTTCCCCCTTCCGATCAAGAGATGAGCAAGGACGATGATGCTCCACCCGAGGAATAAGCTTGTCAGGGAAGTCTATTTTATTTTGCCTTATTTTTCGCATGAGGACATTGCTCTGGATTAGTTTGGGGGTAGTTAATTTTTATTTCTAAGTGTAGTTTATTATTAGTTTGTGGATTTGGATTGTGATTGTTAGTTAAACATTGCATTTAGGATTGCATGATGATTCCAGCGTTTGATAGTGCGTTTATTTGGGGGCCCATGATGAAATTAGAATTGCATGAACAAGTCTAGTAAGGATTGTTGAGTCAGTGATATGATTTTCTTGACATGATTTGAATCTTTATCTGTTTGACACTGATATTATAGGATAACACTTTATGATTTTCTTGACATAATTTGAATCTTTATCTGTTTGACACTGATATTATAGGATAGCACTTTGAAAAACGACCATGTTGGCTATGATAGTTTAAATGGTTAGATAATAGAGTTCTAAAGGAAGATTGCTAGTGAAATGAAGGGACAATTTGAATAGCTAGTGAAGACTGAATTTATACATAAACTCGAGTTTGGGGGAAAAATATTTGGAATATATAAGCGAAGAAAAAAAAGAAAAAAAGAAAAAAAAGGGTATACATGGTGACTAGTCTTGTTTCGGGGCCTTTGTTACTTGAGCAAGTACGCCCGAGGGGATTGTCTTTACACGTAGCGCCCTAAGGTCTTTTATGGTCTGGGAGTCGTTGGCCGAAAGCTCGCTAAGGGGTAACACTGTTAGCCTAATGGGATGAGACATTGCACAGTCATTTACGTATATATAGAAAAAAGGTAAAAATAAAAATAAAGCGGGAAAAGTTCAAAAAGCCCCCATTATTTTAAAAAAAGAAAAAAAAAGAAAAAAAAAAGCAAAGAAAAGCATAAGTATTCTATTTTGACTCTTGGATTCGGGTGATTGTTTGATTTAAGTTGAAACAAGTATATTTGATGCGTTCTCAAGTTACACTGTATGAAGCTTACTAAGAAATTTATTATCTTTCATATTTTTGCCTTTCATGGATTAGCATGGTTGTTGAACACACACTCACAATATCAGTAATAACAGATTCAGATTCGTTGATTGTTGGGGTATCATTGATCTGTGTTCACATGATGTATTAGCATGTTTTTGTGATTTTTCTGAGGCCTATAGATATACGTGAGCTATTGGATGCTGGAATTACGTTCATTTAGTTAGTTGCATTTGCATGAGTTGTCATTTTTCATATTGTTAGTATTGTTTTGTGTTTGTTGCTTAAGGACATGCAACGATTTTAGTTTGGGGGTATTTAATGATTGGGTAATATACCCATAAATCGGGTATACCTGGACTTAAATAGTTGTATTCTCGAGTCATTTAGGGATATCTTTACTGTGTTTATGTGATATTTTGCAGAATCGGGAGCGATAGGAGAGCTTGGGGATTTTAAGCTTAAAAAGGGCAATCTGGTAATTTCTAGTATCACAGCGCCGGGGCGCTACACATAGTATTAATCCCAGCGCCGGGGCGCAGGGTCGAGCGGTTAGTTGACCGAGATGCGAGCGTTGACTTTTCGGCTGAATTGATTACTGAAGGTTATGAAGTCTAATTGGATTGGGATTGTGGAAGCTATAAAAAAGAGACCTAGTGCTGAAATTAAGGGGATCATCATTCATTCAATTCATTCATTTATTGGAGGCTACACAGGGATTACTTGAAGATTAAGGATTGGCTACAGAGTTTTCTTCTTCTTCTCCTTATTTTTAATTTGTAATTCTTTAAGGATGATTTGAAATTTTTTTTATTGGTTTTTATTTCCATTATGAACTAATTCTTTAATTAGGATTTCAATTGAACCTTTATGGCTATAAATTAGTTATTCAGTTTATTCGAATTATTTATGTTGAAGTGAATTGTTTATCATGCCTTGCATCTATTGATTAATTATTTGGCCAATAATTACCTTGTTGCTCTAGAAGGAATTGAAAGAGGAATTCTAGAGTTAGAACTGGGTTTGATAACGTGTGACTTGGTTATTTACACAGTGAATAATTAGGTTTATGAATTGAATAGAAATATCTGTTCACCACATGTAACACATAAGGAATTAGAATTGAAGGAGTTTAATTCACTTTTTTTGCATAGGAATATAGCAAGATTAATCTGGATTAAATATAAGTCAATTGATTACTTGGAAAAGGACTTTTGACATTTGAAAATTCCTATTAACAATTCAGTAGACATAATAAGTGGGATAATTGGATAATTAATTTATAATTCATAATTGGGGATATTGAAGTCTTAATCCTTATTTATCGGAAATCATTCATTTAAATCTTAGTTTATTTATTTGTTTATTCATTAATAATATCTTTAATTGTTTAATTTAGTTTTAATATTTCAGAAAATCATAATTTATCATTGTTTAAATAAAATTTGGTTGATATAGTGCTAGTAGTTGGAATTTATTAATTAAGAATTCTCTGTGGGATCGAGACTCTATTTTATCACTTTATTACTTGTTGACCGTGTATACTTGCACGTATTCATTGATTGCGAAATTGATCAATAAGTGCCCAGCAAGTAATAGCAAACAAAAAAAAGAAACGTTAGCTGAAAGGATTAAATGTTTTCTTTGAATGACACTTCTACAACAAAGCAATAGTTGTGAAGTAAACTGAAGCAACACTAAACAACATAACAATTCTATTTTAAATTTTGAAACTACGTACTGACTATAAATCGACAGACTATGAACTTTGTTTTCAATTTTCTAAAAGGTTTAACAGAACTTCATCTGTAAACCGTCATAACTTACAGGCACGGGGTGATGTAACATTCTAGAATTTTAATTGTAATATTAAATATTTATTTAATTATATAAATATTTAATGGATGTGTTTGTCGTTAAATAAATATTTGTTTAATTGATTTAATTTTATTTGGTTAATTATTTGTTAAATAAATAATTAATGAGTTAAGGAAATTATTATTATATTGATATTTCAATTTGATGGTTAATTATTCGTATTGAGTTATCTGATTAAATGATTTATTTTTTAAATTATTATTTGAATTAATTAATTAAATATGAAAACTTAATTAAATATAGTGTGACAAATAACTATATTATAAGGAGTATTAAAATAAATTAAAGTAGTTTTAATTGAGTTTATCCAAACAATGCTTAAGTATATTAAGTCTTTAATTTTAAAGAGTTTTGCCAAACAGAGGCTTATGGCTTTTGGGTTTTTAGTTTTTAGTTTTTAATTTATAATAAAATAAATTAAATAATAAATATAATATAACATATACGTTATAGGTATTAATTGATATACTTAATATGTGAATTAAGGTCATATCAGTTTTATTTTTTTTTATATTTACGCATAAGGTTTTGCAGTTAGATTTTTGGCCATTTGTTAGTTTGAGAAATAGAGTATTCAGTGAAACTTGAGAGAGAATTTGAGAGAAACCTAAGAATTTCACAACAACTTCTGTGTTAAGCAAGGTTGTGCAAGCTAATTAAAGTTAATTTTCCATAATCTCAATATTACACACACACACACACAAACACACACACACACACACACACACACACATATATATATATATATATATATATATATATATATATATATATGAATTTACGTCAAACTTTTATATATTCTGTGAATTGTAAATTTGTTGAATTGTTGCTATACAATGGGTTACTTGTGAATATATGTGGTTATGATGATTAGAGGTTGTGTTTAAATAAGAATGGTATGCCAATTTAGTTGTAAAAAGGAAGAAAAGTAAATGATAGTATATTTTTCATATGGCTCATGTAAGTACCAATATTGATAGTCAATTTGTATGTTAATGTGTGAATTGAGACTTGATTATGCTAGTTCATTAATGTAGACACTCGAAATTTTCTATACACCTGTTACTGACATTGCAGGAAGGCAGATTCGTCTTTCAGAGATAACCCTGGAAGACAGTTCACATCCAGTCTGGATACTACCAGAAGCTCAATTTTAACCCCAGAACACACACTTGGAGTAACAGCCTCAACCCCGGAACACACACCGGGAGTAACAATTCCAACCTCGGTGATAACATCGAGGCCTACAGTTCCAATATCGGAACACACACCGGAGAAGACCGATTCGTCCCGGAGATAACCCCGAGATGTTCCAGTCTCAGTCCCAACCATGGGAGTAGCTACCAACCTTGGCTATAACCCCAAGGAATGTAGTTCCGGCGATAACCCCGAAAATACTTGTTTCAAATGCAATCAGCTTCAATCTCGGTGCTCACAACGAGATACTCAGTACCAACCTAGAGATGACACCGGGAGGACAGGTACACCTTAGAGATGATACTGAGGACCTTCAACAATTGTAGCAGTCCAATCTCAACGATAACCCTGAGCAACGTCTACTTTATCAATCCAAACCGAAGATAACCCCGGTGAGGGGAAAAGTCGTCATCTTGCCACCTTGACACCATATCACGCCGTCTCAACATTTCAGATGTACATTTCTACATACACAATGTCCCACAAGGATCAAGGAAAACCAATCCTGAGTGACTATTGCGCATGATAACGGATAGAATTTGAAGCTGAAGACCGGAGGGCATCGTCCCATCTTCATGACTTCGTACAACCTCTAATCCTATGTCATTGCGTAACTCTCGACAACGGCGGTCTGAAATAGATCCTATATACCTCAGTCGGATGCACGGATTGCAATTCTAAAAGTTTGAGCGGATATCACGTTGTATGCGTGCACGTACTTCGAGACGACAGGACCCGCAAAGCCCGGGGCACCCCGGGCAGCCTCTGGTACACCTGCGGCCCAGTCGCAGATACACCTGCGACTCCACCCTCTATAAATAGAGGGCTTGGGGTGGCCATTTTGGAAGAGAAAACGGCGAGGAAGCCCTGCCCAATTTGCTCTGTACTCACCTTGTACTGAGTGCTTTCTCATTTTAAACACTTGTGAGCTCACATATAGCTATTTTTGTACCTATGGAAGCTAGTGTTTATCTACTTTAAAGATATAGAAGTCTTCTTTGGCAACCCATTGTAAGCCTTCTCACACACTCTAAAGCCTTTCTCTTCATCTGCACACACACAGTTCTTCACGTTGAGAGCCGTGTTGCGTGTGTTTGCCCGGACTTCGGTCCGTGGTTTTATTTTAGTTTGTATATACATATATATTTATATATATGGACTAACATTATCGAGTTATACCTCGATTGAGCATAGGCTTCGGTCTGGAGCGTTTACTTGCTTTGGTATATATATACATTTATATATATGAACTGCGTGTCGAACTCTGTTCGATGAGCCTAGACTTCGGTTTGGAGCGTTTACTTACTTTTGTATATATTGAAAGTAGTATGCACATAAGCCAATCATGTTTGATGATAAAACATATACTTTGTAACAATCTTATTCATTTATTAATAAAAAATATTAATTAATTAAAGGCTTTTAATTATCTACATGATGCTGTTTTATAATATGTGATAAACCCATAGTTTTAAGCAATGCTTTTAGAATAATGATGATGATCACTCTAATGAGATCTAAATTCTTAAAAAGCTTAAAACTAAAATAGTTTCCAATCGTTGGATTACTAAATTGGGGATTAGTGAATCCGGATAGATTGGTACATACGTTGCTTGCTCATTGGATGAGGATGATTGATCTCATGATCATTTGTGTGGAGACACTAAAGCAAGTATGTAGGTACTTATTAGAGAATAAGTTCACTGAACGTGGCTCACTAAGGAATACCTAATGGAGTTTTACTTGTCTGTCAATAGGAATTCCTGTAGTGATAGTAGTACAAGTGATCCTTGGACTTGAGATCATAATAGTATCTTGTGTATGATGAATTATACTTTGACTTATTCCTTAAGACCCTTAGGATATATCAAAGGGTATGCTTGGGTATAATAAGTCGTACATGGAGATAATGTATGATCAATAAAGAATCTACCACTTCTAGTAAAAGAAGAGAAATGTACTATGTGATTCGATAAATGACAACCCAGTAGTCCTTGGCCAAGGCAAAATGAAATTAGAAAGGAGTTTCTAATTTGTATTATTTGGTGTTGTGCATTTAAGAGTCGAAATACATATAATTAAATAAATTAAGACTTGACAGTAATTCCATGTCTTATATTTAATTGGGACATTGTATGGTGGAAGGATTGAATTGTACGGTAACTATTTACTCAAAGGTTCCTTTATGATTATTGTTGAAATCTATATTATCTGAAAAGTCGTTGATCGCTAGGGAGGGTTATCCCTATTGTAGAATAAATATTATTTATTAAAATAAATTAATAATTTAATTAATTTATTTAAATAAGATTAGAATTGTTCTAATTGATTTATTCACAACCGGTTTAATATGGAGAACCTAAAGGGTCACACCATAAAAGGAAGAATAATTATTTAAGAAGTCAATGGCATAATCGTAATAATAAGTTAAGTATATTTAATTTAATCTATGGTGATTGAATAAATTAAATAGCTTAATATTTATTATTTAATATTTTAGAAATATTAAATATAAATTAATAAGATGAGTCTTATTATTATTATTTAATTCCTAAAAGAGTTTGGGAATTAATTAATAAAAGTACTCTCATGTATTCCTAATTATATTAGGAGACTAATTAATTAAAAGAGTTTAATTAATTATTCCTAATAAGATTGGGAGCATAATTAATTAAAATAAAAATCTAATTCCTTAATTGTTAAGGAGGGTTGCCTACATCTATAAATAAGAGGAGCCTTATTATGGGTGTAGAGGTGTGGTTGACTTTTTCACAACATACGTGATTCCAATAGTTGGGAGAGTACACCCTTTTCTATGAGAGATAGAAAAATTAGGGTTTTTCCAAACACCCATCTTCTTGAATCTTTCTTCTTCCTTGGTGGATCACCTCTAGAGGCCAAACACTTGGGTGGCTAACGTTGATCAAAGGAAGGAACCAAACCCGATGGATTCAAGTTGAACGCGAAAAGGATTGGAGGTGAACTTGTATCTGAGGAAGCTCGAATCTTCAAGGGTGTGATTCTTGTTCTTCATATCTTTTCGTTTAATTAATAATTGTGCATAAAGGATGATCCAGGTATATAGTTTGTAAAATTTTAAACTCTGATTTTTACACGTTTTCGTTTATTTTGTGCAATTTGATTGTGTTCATGAATATTACAAACCTAACAGTGGTATCAGAGCCAAACCTTTATGCGAATTATTAATTGTTTTAATTTGGTATGTATATTGATATGTGTTTAGAACAATTTAATTGGACATAATTTTGTTGTATAAAATTTATTTTAAAAAAAAAATATGCGAAAACATTTTTTTTCGCTGCTGATTCGCGTGGGAGTTATAACGCAATCATGAGTCACGATTTTCATCAATAGAAAAACTGAAGGATTTCAGTTTTGTTATATATATATATATACTGTTACTATAGCAGGCCTGATTCACGTATTTGATTGCCAATTTGATTGCCACTTTAGTTTATATATCATATAAACCAAGCCTTGAATCACGGAACAGGTAACCACATGATATATATATATATATATATATATATATATATATATATATATATATATATATATATATATACTCTTAATAGTTTTATTATTAACATGAAAATTTTATTTTAAATATTAAAATAAAAAGTTTATTTTAATCTTAAAATAAAAAGTTTATTTTAAAAGTTTATTTTAATTTTAAAATTGAATTTCATGCTAACTAATTAGAGTTAGAATTAGATTCTATGATAACTAGTTGGAGTTGAAATTAGATTCCATGTTTCCTTAAAGAAAGAAGTTTATTTATATATGAAATAAGATTTCATATTATTCAAAATAAAAGAGTTTATTTGTGAATAGGAAAGAGAATCCGTATTTCCTTAAATAAAGGAGTTTATTTAGATATGAAATTAGATTTCATATTATTCAAAATAAAGGAGTTTATTTGTGAATAGGAAAGAGAATCCGTGTTTCCTTTAATAAAAGTTTTTTTTACTTGGAATTAGATTCCATAATTAATTAAAATAAAGGAGTTTATTTTGATTAAAGATTTTGATTAAAATAAAATAGTTTATTTTATTCAAAATTGGATAAATTAAAATAAAAGAGATTTATTTTGATTTAAATTTGGATTAAAATAAAGGAGTTTATTTTGATTCAAAATTAGATTTTATACTAACTAAATTTACCCATTAAATGATATCAATATATATATATATATATATATATATATATATATATATATATATATATATATATATATATATATATATTGAATGTTTATTATTCATGAGATGAATGTTATTTATTGATGCATATGATGATGTGTATAATAATAAATGAGATTGATTATGGACTATTGACCAATGTGATTGAATTTTATTTTAGTTGGATGCATGAATGTATGGATTTTATTAAATGGGGTCTACGTACCTCGTCTTATCTAATTTTTCTTAATATAAATTCTATCTCCCTCCTATGTACTTTCCCTTAACTGCTGATCAAGGTTTCTATTTATTTTAAATAGTTTTGTAATAGGAATAGTTAGAATTAATTTTGAAGAATTGGAGATCAATGAGCAAGAAGCGCTTGAAGACCCGCTTGTAATGGAGCCCGAGTTTAAATATAATAGTTATATTTAAATATTAATTCTTACACCCTAGGGTTTGACCTTTTGGTTCACTTGGTGGCTTTAGTGAATCAAACTAGAATAAAAGTCCATAATCAATCCGGGTAGAATATAATATTCTATATGTGCATGCTTATACTATATATATATATATATATATATATATATATATATATATATATATATATATATATATGTGTGTGTGTGTGTGTGTGTGTGCATGCGCGCTAAACAAGATGAGACAAATTAATAAGAAACCCCTCAATTTTTTTTATTAAGTCCTAAGCGTTCAAAGATATTTGGAATATCGAACGTCGCCTTCTACCATGATAAAAAATAATGGAGTATCAATTAATTATTATAAATTTGTTGTGTCACCACAAGGCTTATCTTAATTCTTTGAGATGTTAATTTTATCACATTTGATGCTTATAAAGAAAATTGAACAATATTATTTTGTTGTGTCACCACAAGGACACTATTTTTCTTTTTTGAATATATAGAGTGCTAGGTTGGACTTAACTTGGATCATTTTAGTTCGGATGTGTACACACTTGACCATTATGATCTAAGAGGCAAAATACAAGGAGTTGCATAGTTGATGTAATTGATAAGAGTTGTCTACCTATTTATTTATATATAGTTTGTTGTGTCACCACACGGCTATATACATTTGAAATGAGATCCTTATTCTCACTAGCAAATCTTTAATTAGATTTTGCTGAACTATATAAGTGAGGGTAATATAGTTTGAAGAAAATAGTGGGAGATACCAATTTAAAACAAGACCTAATTTATTTTGGTAATTAATAAAAGAATATAGGCTAAAATGTTGTTAATTACAAATTTATTTATAGAATTTTATAATGTCTAAATTACTATCACTGTGAAGCATATTAGATGCTATTTAACTGGACCAAATTAAATGGATTGGTTAAAGAAATTGAGAATAGTTCTCATGGCTGAAAAGTTATCTTATGCCCTTAATACGCCTATCCCTGCAATGGTTGCAGACAATGCCTCTGAGGAAGACATTGCTACTTTTAGAAAGTGGCAAGATGATGCACAGTTGGCTCAATGCATCATGCTCGTATCCATGAGTAACAAGCTTCAGCGTCAGCATGAAACTATGGATACTCTTACTATATTCCTGCACATCAAGTAGTTGATGGTGAGAAAAGTAGGACTGATAGATATCAGATATCTAAGGAGCTCTTCCGATCTAGAATGACCGATGACACTACAGTACAGATAAAAGTTCTTAATATTATCAATTTGATCGATCAATTAGGACAACAGGTTTTGTCATGGATGGAAAGTTGAGCCAAGATTTGATCTTGCACTCACTACCGGACTCCTTTCACAATTGTTGTGAATTTTTCATATGAACAAACTAGATATCAGCCTCACTGATTTGCTTAACATGTTGAAAAATGTTGAGAGTCACTTTCCAACCAAGAAAGACCATGTTTTACTGGTAGGGGCCAAAGGATCTTCTGAAAAGAAGAGCGATTCAAAGAAGGTAAATAGAAAGGCAAAAACAAAGGATAATAAGAACAAAACTGATACAGATAGCAAATGAGTTTGCTTCCACTGCAATAAGCCTGAACACTGGAAAAGAAACTATGAGAAGTATCTTGTAGAGGCTAACCAGAAGAAGCTTAGTGAAGTTTTGGTTACAAATACAATTTTGTTCATGATTTAAAATAAATTTTTCTTTAAGTCAAGGTTCTACTTGGGTATTGGATACCGACTTTGGTTATCATAAATAAAGATTTATGAAGGGACCAAGCAGAAGTAGAAAGCTAAACAACGATAATTAATCCTATGTGTGGGAAACGAAGCAAAGGTTGCTACATTAGCCATAGAAACTTATAGTTTAGCAATGTCTACGGGCAAATCTATTAAGTCAATAAGTTGTTATTGTATTCCAGTTCTTGTTAGAAACATTATTTCATTTTAATGTTGGACAATAAAATCCTTGGTATTATATTTAAGAACAATTTTTGTTCTATTTATAATAATAATATTTTGAATAGAATTGAAATATTACTTAATGGATTTTGTATACTTGACTTACGTAAAAAATAATTTTATAAATTGAACAAACTAGTATAAGAAAAGGAGATGATCATTCAAAGAGTTGAATGTGTGTATTTGCTGAAATACAAGAGTGAATTATTTGAAAGGTTCAAAGAATTCAGAAGTGAAACAAATTGACAAAGTATTAAGATTCTTTGATTAGATCAAGGAATAAATACTTGTGCAATAAATTTCTAGATTATCTCAAATGGTTTTCTCACAATGGACACCTCCTGATACACAATAATTGATTGATGATCTGAAAGGAAAAATCGTACCTTGTTGGACATGGTGCAGTCCATAATGATTTTACTGATATTCTAGTATCCCTCTAGGGTCATGCCCTAGAAATGGCTGCATATCTACAAAAGGTAACCTCAAAATCCGGCCCTAAGACTCCATAAAAGTTATGGATAGGGAGGATTCCTAATCTTAAGTATGTTAAGATAAGGGGTTGCCCAACTTATGTGAAAAGGTTTCAAAGGTTAAGCTTGGGACAAAATTTGATAAGTACAGATTTGTGGGACATCCTAAAGTAAGTTTAGGGTATATGTTCTATAATCCTACTTAGCAAAAGGTGTTTGTTGCGAAATATGTTGCCTTCTAAGATAAAGATGTTTATCATTGAAGGGAATAGTGGGAGGATAATAGATCTTAAAGAGTTCAAGAACCACACATCACTATAAGTCAAATAAGAGGAACTTGTAGATAGACCTATTGTACCACAACCGAATCGTAAATCTGGAATAGTACCAAAGATACCTGGGAGGTATGAATTTATCATGGATGATGATGATGAGATACGTATCATAGAAGATGATGATCCAGTTACATACGATGAGGTAAGAGTTTTAGCGTGTACAAAAGGGTCAGTGAGAGCGCCGTGACGTTCCTAATATTATATGTTGATATACTATAGATAAGGAATGACATACTAATGCTACAATTAGTAAAGATAATGTTGTCTAAATATTACTCTATGAATGATTTGGGAAGAGTATCTTAATTGGAGATACAAATCTATATAGATAGATTTAAGAGGATGCTTAACTTAAAGAAACGTATATTCATTTGATGCTAAAGTCATTTAACGTGGCAAACTCCATGGGATGTCTCATGTTGATGAGCCTTGGAGTATATCTCTCTTAATAGTCTCCATAGACTCAGAAAAGAGAGATCGCATTAGTGACAATCATGTATACAATGAAATATACGAGACCTGATGATGATCAGTCATATCCTGAAGAAGATCACTGTAAGATAGTGAAAATATCTTAAAGTACTTAACTGACACTAAGGATGTGATTAAAATTTATGGTGGGTCTAAATTAAAACTAGAGGGCTTAACAGACTCAAGTTTTTCAGACATACCAAGACGACAGAAAATCCACTTTAAGGTAAAGCGTTACCTTGAACGGTGGTGCAGTGAATTAGAAAGGTTTCAAACAGCAAAGAGTTGTTGGTTTAGTGATAAAGACAAAGTATATAGCTATAAATGAAGCTGCAAGTTGATTATTTGGATAAAAAGTTTATTACAGAACTAGGAATAGTTCCCAAGTCTCATCTTGGATCTAAACATGTGTTGTGGCACTTTCATTTGATTATAGGAATCATTGAAAGATGGGAAACCACTATAGAGATAGTGGACTCTCAAGAACAACATTACATATCCATTAACTAAAGCTCATCCAATAGCAGGATAATCGTCACTTAGAGAAGAAGGGTATGAGATACCATGGCAATTGGCTTTAGTGCAAGTGGGAGATTGAAAATAGTATGCACACAAGCCAATCATGTTTGATGATAAAGCATATACTTTGTAACAATCTTATTCATTTATTAATAAAAAATATTAATTAATTAAAGGCTTTTAATTATCTACATGATGCTGTTTTATAATATGTGATAAACCCATAGTTTTAAGCAATGCTTTTAGAATAATGATGATGATCACTCAAATGAGATCTAAATTCTTAGAAAGCTTAAAACTAAAATAGTTCCCAATCGTTGGATTACTAAATTGGGGATTAGTGAATCCGGATAGATTGGTACATACGTTGCTTGCTCATTGGATGAGGATGATTGATCTCATGATCATTTGTGTGGATACACTAAAGCAAGTATGTAGGTGCTTATTAGAGAATAAGTTCACTGAACGTGGCTCGCTAAGGAATACCTAATGGAGTTTTACTTGCCTATCAATAGGAATTCCTGTAGTGATAGTAGTACAAGTGATCCTTGGACTTGAGATCATCATAGTATCTTGTGTATGATGAATTATACTTTAACTTATTCTTTAAGACCCTTAGGTATATCAAAGGGTATGCTTGGGTATAATAAGTCGTACATGGAGATAATGTATGATCAATAAAGAATCTACCACTTCTAGTAAAAGAAGAGAAATGTCCTATGTGATTCGATAAATGACAACCCAGTAGTCCTTGGCGAAGGCAAAATAAAATTAGAAAGGAGTTTCTAATTTGCATTATTTGGTGTTGTGCATTTAAGAGTCGAAATACATATAATTAAATAAATTAAGACTTGACAGTAATTCCATGTCTTATATTTAATTGGGACATTGTATGGTGGAAGGATTGAATTGTACGGTAACTATTTACTCAAAGGTTCCTTTATGATTATTGTTGAAATCTATATTATCTGAAAAGTCGTTGATCGCTAGGGAGGGTTATCCCTATTGTAGAATAAATATTATTTATTAAAATAAATTAATAATTTAATTAATTTATTTAAATAAGATTAGAATTGTTCTAATTGATTTATTCACAACCGGTTTAATATGGAGAACCTAAAGGGTCACACCATAAAAGGAAGAATAATTATTTAAGAAGTCAATGGCATAATCGTAATAATAAGTTAAGTATATTTAATTTAATCTATGGTGATAGAATAAATTAAATAGCTTAATATTTATTATTTAATATTTTAAAAATATTAAATATAAATTAATAAGAGGAGTCTTATTATTATTATTACTATTATTATTATTTAATTCCTAAAGGAGTTTGGAAATTAATTAATAAAAGTACTCTTATATATTCCTAATAATATTAGGAGACTAATTAATTAAAAGAGTTTAATTAATTATTCCTAATAAGATTGGGAGCATAATTAATTAAAAAAATTTAATTAATTAAAATAAAAACCCAATTCCTTAATTGTTAAGGAGGGTTGCCTATATCTATAAATAAGATGAGTCTTATTATGGTTGTAGAGGTGTGGTTGACTTTTTCACAACATACGTGATTTCAATAGTTAGGAGAGTACACCCTTTTCTATGAGAGATAGAAAAACTAGGGTTTTGCCAAACACCCATCTTCTTGAATCTTTCTTCTTCCTTGGTGGATCACCTCTAGAGGCCAAACACTTGGGTGGCTAACGTTGATCAAAGGAAGGAACCAAACCCGGTGGATTTAAGTTGAACGTGAGAAGGATTGGAGGTGAACTTGTACCTAAGGAAGCTCGCATCTTCAAGGGTATGATTCTTGTTCTTCATATCTTTTCGTTTAATTAATAATTGTGCATAAAGGATGATCCGGGTATATGATTTGTAAAATTTTAAACACTGGTTTTTACACATTTCCGCTTATTTTGTGCAATTTGATTGCGTTCATGAATATTACAAACCTAACATATATATACATTTATATATATGAACTGTTGTCGAACTTTGTTCGATGAGCCTGGCTTTTACATCCGGTGCGTTTACTACTTTAGTATATATATACTTATATAAATTAACTGTTGTTGGACTTTGTCCGATGAGCCTGGATTTTATATCCGGTGCGTTTATCGCTTATATATATATATATATATATATATTTTACATTTCGTCCCACCTGGAGTTACTTCGTGGTGGTTGACCGTTTTTACTGCTTTCTGTACATTTCGTCCCGCCTGGAGTTTTCTCCGTGGCGGTAGATAGCTTTTACAGCTTTCTTTACATTTCTGATCCCCCATAGAAGTGCTTCGTGGTTAGTGATCATGTCTGTATATATGTATTTACAGTTTTTATATATATATATATATATATATATATATATCTGCTTACTGCGTTTATATCAATTGCGGAATCATGTGAGCCTAGGAATCATGTGATCATAGATTCAGTCCACTGAATCTAGATTCGGTTCCCGCGATGGACCTTTTCAGCTGTAAGCAGCTTGTAAATTTATCTGTGATGTCTGAATTTCCTCAGATGGTTCTCATACCCACGAGGAGTTCATCATCTTTTGTACATTATTTTCATACAGATGCCTCGCATCTGTAAAATAAAATTAATCCATCCGAATACAGAATAAAATAGAAGTATCAAAGGCCTCAATTACTATTGAGCACAAGGGTTTGAAAAACCTCTTTTCTAAAATATCACTGCTATATCTTGTTTAAAACTGAATTTTTGTATAAATTTAAACCCTTTGTATATAGGTGCAAACAAGGCATAACACTACTTCCAAATAACAACACATTGACCCACACACACATACACACACACACACATATATTCATATAACAGTTTCTTGAAAAGTGGCGGTCACCGTGGCAACACGGATGTCGGGGGGTGCCTAACACCTTCCCTCCACATAAGCAAGTCCCCGGACCCTAATTGAATCTCGGTTTCACCGACCCGTTTAGCAGTGTCACATCACCGGGTCAATATGCAAACCTTTTCTCGGTTGTGTTGGTACAACCAGTTAAAAAACTAACTGGCGACTCTTATAGTCCAATCGTCGACATTATACATGTCGAACCTTTTTCACTTATTTTTTTAAACAAATCTCACATAAAATGAGAACACAAAAAAACAGGTAACGAAAAGGGACAAATAAAAATCCCGACGTCGACAGGTGGCGACTTTGCTGGGGACTCTAGTAAGAGGACTTAATCCGCTATTGCAAGCTTTTCAAAACTGTTATATGCTTGTATGTGGATGTTGCATTTACATTTATGATGAATGTGTACGAATGCATATTTTTTCTGCGATTAATGCTTTACACTATATCTGCTTGTGATATTAGTGCTTCGCACATGTCATCATTTTCATATACGGTGAGACGCTATGTATGTGAATGTATGTTGTGTGGTCCCTCCATCAGGAGGCTATCCTGTCGGTGTTTGATTACTGGACTCGTAGGAAGACTAATTCCCGCGAGGCTCAGGAAAGGCACCACCCAAATTCGCTCCAGTTGAAAGACCGGATTAATTTTCCGTTGAGTAAATTGCGATGATTTGGGAACCTTCATGCCGAAAAGCCGCGAGAGTAACCTTAGATAGGTCAGCCTCTGATAAACCAGACACAGAGGAAAGTCTCCTCATGCTTTCTCATTTCAAATTACTTGTAAAGTCAATTACTTATAATTTACATTCCATATTCATCTCCATGTAATGAGAAATATGAAGAAATGTGTATACATACATATTTAAATTGACATGCTATCCTGTATTACGAACAGCTAACATCCGTTTTGCAGGACAAAATTCCTGAAACGGACACATCACCTAGCATGTTAATATTTACACCATTCCTAAAACTAAACTATGCTAGTTTTATCACAGGGAAGCATTCGGACCTGTTACCCGGTCAAAGTCCAAAAAGGCCGCAGGCCTATAACCAATCATGTCTTCATCTGACCAATCTAATCTAGTTTCTCGTGAGGAATTTGACGGATTAAGTAAATAAATTACAGATTTGGCTGTTCTGCTTAAATAACTACATCAATCTACGTAGGGTCCAAAAATACCCGTACATGTTGAATCCTCTACACAAGGAGGAACTCAAGGTTCTGATAAAGCCATTACAATACCTGAACTGCAATTGGATACAACCAACAAAAGTCATGATGGCGCCCATCTCACAAAAGATCCAGACACCGGTGACATCAAAAAGAAAGTTCTTCAAATGGAAGAAACCCTTCGCTCTATTAAAGGAATTGGAGCACACGAGAGTGTTTCATATGCTGACCTTTGTATTTTCCCTGATGTTCATTTTCTAGAAAAGTTCAAAACTCCTGACTTCAAAAAATATGATGGGTTAGGAGATCCTTACACTCATTTGAAGGTTTTCATTAGAGAACTTAGATCTTATGCAGAGGACGAGAAGCTCAGAATGCAACTGTTCCAAAAGAGTTTGACTGGAGAAGCCCGTTCGTGGTATCTAGACAATGCAAAGATCCATAGCTGGGAAGAGCTAGCACACGCTTTCCTTACACAATACAGCTTCCAATGTCAAATGGCTCCTGACCGGTACCAGATTACCAAGGTCAAGAAATAGTCTAATGAGTCTTTTAGAGAGTATGCCCAGAGGTGGAGGCGCCTTGTTTCTCAAGTTATTCCTTCCATGACAGAATCAGAAATGGTGATGACCTTCATAGACATACAAGAAGCTTCTTTCTATGAAAGAGTATTAACCGGCATCGGTAAACCATTTTCTGAAATGATTAAACATGGGGAGATGGCTGAAATGGGATTAAAGTCAGGAAAGATTCAAGACCTAGCTGCCCTTAAAGTTGTTGCTGAGCACATCCAATCTGGAAATTATGGGAACAACTCCCGGAGGGTCCATAAAAAGAAAGAAGAGGATGTTTCCCTGATACTACAGGGTCAAAAAGGCAATCAGAACATGCCTATCTAGAGGAGAAACTACACTCCCTTTCCAGCACAATCTTCAAATCCTACAACACCAAAAGGTGGAGAAATCAAACGCCCTCGAGTGTTCACACCCTTAGGGGACTCACTCGAGAATATCCTCACTCTTCTGACAACGCAGAAGAAAATCATGCATCTTCTTCCACCAGCCAACCCTAATGGTAGGAGTTTTAATGCTGCTCAGAAATGTGCTTATCATGCCGGGGCACCTGGACATGATATTCAAGATTGTTGGGCCTTGAAACATAAGATCCAAGATTTGATAGGTAACGGGGAGATCGTGGTCACCAAACCGGATCAACCTCACGTTCAAGACAACCCTCTTCCTCAACACAAAGAAGAAGAGGTTAACATGATCAATTGGAGCAATGGACAGAGTTCCAATTTCAGTGGCGAGTCATCTCAGACCACCAAAGACGGTGTTGATAAGTGGGATTATGCCAAGTTACAGTTCGTAATGGAATGAAAGATAAAGGCTCTTTGAAAACAAATTGAGCAATTTGCAGAACTGGTGACCTACCAGCATCAAGTTACACGCCAGTTAGTAAGCCAGGAGCATGCTAGTCTCCTTCCTCTTATCGTGAATATTTCCTCGTCACATCTAGAAAGTGAAACGATGGAGGACAAAGTGGCAAAGAGAGCGAATGCCAAACCTCGTCGGGATTTTGCCAACAGAAGGGAATTTACATATCTGGGCCAACCCATAGAGGAAATCCTTCAGATGTTAATCAATGAAGAAAGGATTAATTCCCTTCTACCTCTAATCAATCCCCGTTCAGGACGGTACAATTCTGATGGAGTATGTCAATATCACTCCCATTCTTGCGGTCACAGCATGGAAGAATGCTGGGCACTCTGCCACCTTATACAGAATCTCATTGATAGCAGTGTCCTGCAGCTAGCAGACGATGATACTATGCTACGTGGTAGTGAGAACATCTATCCTACTAAATGGAAGGGAATGGTAGCAGTTATCTCCACTTAGACTGATGGCATTGTCAAGCCACTCACTATACAAACAATTTAACTCAGAGGAAGTAATAATCCTTTGAAAGTGGCCGCTCCCGAGCCAATCAACTTACCACGCAGAGCACAATATCCTATTGTTAGCTTGCACACAGTTCCGTGGAATTATGAAGAAGGTGAAGGATCCACCTCATATACAACCGCTACAGTGTCGATGGAGAATCCACTGTATCTTCCCCAACGTGTGATGAAGTCTACCATCAAATCAAAGGGGAAAATACCCATGAAAAAGATTAAAAAATTCCTCCGCACTATGGGTCATAACGAAGCCAAGGTGGTTGTAAGCTTAAGAGAAGATCCACACCAAAGCTCAATTTTGGACTTGGTTTTAACTTTCGAGGATCACCAGAAGATCTTACTAAAAGTTCTGGAAAAAGCCTATTTACCAACATAAGTGGATACGAAAAAATTTCAACACCTGGTTGATCACACTTTAAACAACAATGTGATATCCTTCACTGATGATGACATACCGCCCGAAGGGACTGGTTAATGCAAGTCGTTACACATTACAGTTTTATCCTCCGGATATATGCTAGTTGGAGTCTTGATAGATGGAGGCTCATCTCTAAATATCTATCTTTATGCTACGTTGCTGAAGATGAACATCAATCTCAAGTGGATCCAAAGTAGCCATACAATCATCAAAGCTTTTGATGGATCTCGTCGGAATGCAGTCGGAGTAATTGAGCTGCCAATCGAAATTGGTCCCCATACATTCTGCGTGTCTTTCCACGTACTCAAGAAAGATTCAGGATACAACCTGCTCTTGGGAAGACCGTAGATTCATATGGCTGGGGCAGTCCCCTCTACCCTTCATCAGCAACTGAAATACATTATCAATAATAGCCTAGTCATGAACAACACTGAACCGGAGTGTCCTCAATATGGTGACATGCCACTCATCAACACTAATGCAGATGTTGAGCCGGTCAGTTTTTATGCCTTGGAAGTGAGAAATACTCAATACCATGCTATTGGAACGCCATTGCCCGTACCCAAGAACTCTGCCGAAGTAATGTCGACTACTCAGGAAATGATGTCCTTGGGTCATCAGCCAGGACAAGGGCTGGGTAAAGATCACCAAGGTATCAAATACCTCATACAAGTAGCCAGGCAAACTGGGACAGTTGGACTAGGCTATTCTGCCAGTTCTAGTCAAAGGAATCCTCATAAGCATCAGCAGATTCCTTCAGCTTCAAACACGCGGCGTTTATCTTTACCTTCAAACTCTGAGTCCGCACAACCTCCTGTAAAGGTGCCAACCAACGTGATGGCTATGTTTTTTCCTAAGCTAGTGATGTTCAAAGCAAAAGAAGTCTTTGTTCCAGATCCTAGAGTGGAGGAAGAGAAACAAAGAATCAAATAAATCATCATCCGGATAATATCGGGCATGCACATCATTGTTCATGATGAACATACAAATAGATACACCCCAGACGATGATTGCCCAGATGTCATGGTCATCATTCGGGAAAAGAACGATGACAGCCCCTCCATCAATGCAGTCCACCCGGACTTTATCCGTGCCAATTGGAGCAGCACTCCTTGCATTGGTCGACAAGGGTAAAATGGGCAGGAACTCTTTTTGCCCTGTAGATATCATAACTGCTTACTTTTCTGTATATTATTAGCAGTCGTTTTGCCAGTACATGCTAACACTTTGTATGATTAAACAACTTCATATATATTAAGTGAAAGCATATTTTATTTCAGGACCATGAATTTAGATGTGCCTGTACTTGCTGATACGGTGCCTCTTCTCAACACAGATTGTGACTTTGATGTAAAGATGAATTCAGCCTTGATGGAAACATAAGAGGACATTGAGGTGCCTCCAGAAATTCAAGAACGGGTCAAAGACAAACCTAAACCCAACCTTAATCAAACCACATCCTTCAATCTTGGAACCTTAGAAAACCCTAAGTTAATCCAGATTGGTTCAGACCTTACTCCAAACCAACGAAATGACATGGTTACGCTATTAATCCAATTCTAGGATGTGTTTGCATGGTCTCATGAAGACATGGTGGGTTTGCCCACTGATATTGTTCTTCATCGCCTTCCCATTAAAGAGGGATTCAAGCCAGTCAAGCAGAAGCTCAGGCGATTGAAACCTGAGTGGAGTTCAAAGGTGAAAGAAGAAATTGTGAAATAATTTCAAGCTGGTATTATCATGGTGTCTACATATCCTGAGTAGATATCCAACATCGTGCCCGTGCCTAAACCTGGAGGAAAGGTGCAAGTTTGCGTGGATTATAGGGATTTAAACAAAGCTTACCTTAAAGATAACTTTTCTGTGCCATTCATCCACATTCTCATTGACAATACTACTCAATACGGCATGTACTCCTTTACTGATTGCTTTACGGGGTACCATCAGATCATGGTTGCTGAGGAAGATCGTGAGAAAATTGCTTTCATCACTCCTTGGGGAACCTTTTGCTATAGACGGTTGTCATTCGGCCTTATCAATGCCAGAGCTACCTATCAACGAGCTATGATGGCCCTCTTCCAGGACTTAATGTGACACCCCCAAATTCGGGTTACCTGACCCCTGAGTTTGGTGTTCACGATCCACAATATATATAACATTTAACTACCCATTTAATTATAAATAGTAATACATATCACATTAACATATGTTGTTAATACATTAGTCCCAGGTCTGCTAACCTTAACATTACAAACAGACCCCTTAGATATATAAAAAGGGTTTACAAGCAACATAATAAATATGCTTATTATAACTACTCCAGCATTTTGCCTTTATCCTTCACAGCATCTTCTGTAACTTCGTCTCTAGCTGAAAAATTTTATTTAACAAAGGCGATCAACAAATTTGCCCCGCAAGTTAAGATATACAATGAATGTATAAGTATCAGAATAATAGACTATCTATTTTGATAGAATGACACTAAAGTTCGGGGAACTTTGAAATACCTGAACAAATCGTTAATCAATAACAAGTTTTCTCGTATTCAAGGCAACACAATAATATGATAATGAAAGAGTACAACGCTTTCAAAGTTTTTACGATATTCTATTGAATAAACAAGAATCAATTCTACGCAATAACAAAGTGGAATAATTTCCAGATTTATGCTGAGTGATCCCACTAGATCTTAGAACTTCTACTTTCTCGGGTATCTATCAAAGATTTACTTTGATACATACGCAGGAGTATCAGATAACCATAAAGATTAAGTCATACTCCTCTGCAAGTATAACAAGTGATCAGCTTTATTATACCCGATATTATGCATAATACCTAATCGCGCGCAAAAGCCGAATATACGACCAATAAAATGTTCCCTTTATATAAAAGGTTGTTCTTCTCAGTCTCAGAATCAAGATTTTGATTTAAAAATGAAATGCAAGGATTTCAATATCTAATCACTTCTCTTCTCAAACCTATCAAGTTTTTGATCTAGCCGATACAACTGACATTGATCTATCAATAATAATTAAATTCTCTTTTCTTCTCGAACCTATCAAGTTCTAACAGATGTTCGTCTAGCCAGAATAATTAGCTAAGATATTTCTCAATATAATTTGACAATAAACAGGAATTATCTGTACTGTCAATTCTATCTTCTACGAATATAAATATCCAACAACAGTTATTCTAAATATGTATATTCTCCGAATCAGTAATTTAATTTGAATTATTAATCATGCACTAACTGCGAATAATCAACAATAAATTTCCTGGATATGGTATAATTAGCAATAATTAACCATTATAATAACTGAATTAATATAACTCAAGGTTGAGTTAGGATACTTGCCTTTCGCGTTGATTACAGCTACACAATATAATTAACTGCGTTTGTAAGACCTATATTCAACAATGTCGGTCTCACAATTAGCACAATCATTTATAACACGTAACACTGTATTTTACAGTCAAACTTCTCCTAGACACATTACCACATAACCACATTAGTGTTTATAACCTATATAAACACTTATCAAGTCTAATTATTTCGGTCTGGTTGGACTTCGGTCCATTCTTGGTGTCCTGGTCACCCTATCCGATAATTAACACACTTGCTGACAATTAATCTTGGTCTCTAAGCTTCAATATTATTTTAGATAAGTCAAATATCATTTATAATATTTTCCAGAAGTTTTTAATAATTTATAAACAATTATTATAATTTATAATAATTTCTCAAATACATAAATCATTTTTAAATGATTCAATTCTCAAATAATCTTATCATTATTAATATAAAAATATTAATAACATACTTGTCAAAATATTAAAGTTATTATTAATAACTTAAAATATTTTTAAATCATTAATATTCTACTTAAATAATTTTTAAAGTAATTAAAATCATTTTTAAATCATCACCATTAATTTTTAAATATTAATGAAATTATTATCAAAATATTAAAAGTCATTAAGTATAACTTAAAATATTTTTAAAATATTTTTCTCATTTTTAAATAATTTTTAAATCAATAACATCATTTTTAATTCATTTATTTAATATAATAATTAAATAAAACTAATATCATTAATATTAATTTATTAATGAAAATTCTCCAAAAATATTAAAAGTCACATTTTATAACTCAAAATATTTTTAAATACATTATTCTTATTTAAAATAATTTTTTCATAATATTAAATTATTTATCTCTAATTTATTGAATATACTAATTAAATAAATTCAATACCTTTAATATTTAAATAATTATAAATATTAAAGAAAAATGTCCCAAATAATTAAAAATTATTTTTCAAAATTTAAAATGATTTTTAAAATGATTTTTAGTAATTTTTTTAGAATTTATTTCTATTTTTAAATAATTTTCGGAATATTCTGAAAATAAAATAAATCAAACTGTCGCTAAAGGGCTTTAGCGACACAAAGCGTCGCTGTTGGTGTTTTTGAGCCTCAAGAACACTGACAACCGGTGCTCAAGGGGTCAAGTTTGACCGCCCTTGATTCTCAGCTTATCATGTTTCTGGGCTTGATAGAACCAGGATCTTGTAGCTGAAATGTAACACTACAATAACCAGTCACCATCTAGGTAATAACACGACTTAAAATGACGATCTGGGCTTTCAAAATACATATCAGACCATGCCTGGGTTTTCTGGGTAACCCAGAAACCCAAGGCAGTTAGAGTGCCTCATTTCGAGCTCAATTCTATAAGTGTTCTGGTCATTATCTTGGTGATTTATTGGTTCATTCTCGTAGTATACATGACAAGGTATAAGTATGTAACAACAACTCAGTCTACAAACAATAGAATCACGATCTATCAGTCGGTCAATGGCTGTCAGAAAGCATGTTCTTACTTTTTCTAGGTTTTCCAAAAACGTCAAAAACAGACCGAGTGGTCTACTTTGACCACATATTTCTTCGATCCTATTTGTGATATAAAGGATCTAAAAACATGGATCTATAGTCCAGACAACAGGCTACACATGTATTACAACAACATCAAAAACCAACACAAAACCTATCAGATATCTGTCTTAGAAAATCTTGTCAGAGACTGAAAAATACTTTCTGGGTTACCCAGAATTAGTCTGGTCATACCCGGTCAACGGGTTTTCACTGATTATATCTTCAAATCTAGATGTCTAATGACTATACTACCACTTGCAGCTTACATCACACATACCAGGCTAAAAAACAAAAAATTAAAACAACAAAAATATTAAACGATCAAGGATCTGTGGCGACTAACATTTCTTGTCAGACCACAAAAATTGCTCAAAAATAGATTAGGAAAAACAATATTTTAAAGCCATTTGATGCTATGGATCCATCATGGATCATCATAGATCAACTAAAAACAACTTCTAACACAAGATTAAACACTTAAACACAAAAACTTTCTTAGCAACTTAGATCAAAATAGGTTTTAGGGTTTATACTTCTTTGTTCTAAATCTTAATCTTTGATCTCCAATATGAACTTGATGTTTCTAGAGGTGTTTAAGTGACTGATCTACTATAAGATTTCGAAGGTTCTTGTGGGAGAGAGAGTTGGTAAGAGCTTGCATGCAAAATGTCTAGATTATGTGATTTTTTCTCTCTCCAATCAATATATATGGTGAGATGTTGCTTGGATCTGATTAATTTCGGCCGAGTTGTTGATATTTTGTATCTCAAAGTCAATTTAGTGGTTCAACCACTAAAGCTTTAGCCATTTATACAAGTTAGCTAATTTAAAATGTAAAAAGGGTATTTTAGTAACTTTGCAAAATGAATTTAATGGCAATCTTGACAAATGCACAAACCCATAGGGTTTAGGGTTTGGGTTTGGGTTTGGGTTTAGGGTTTGAACCCTTTCAGATTTAGGGTTTAAACCCTTTAGGTTTGCAATTTAATTTCCATGCTTTTTTGAATTTCGGTTTTCAAAATAAAAAATTAATATTCCTAAATTATAATTAGGATTCGATAATTATATTAATATTTTCTAATCATAAAATTCAATCTTGCTAATTAGGATTAATATTCCTAATTAAAATTGCTTAATTTAGCAATTAGGGTCAAAATGGTCATTAGGGTTTATAACCCACAAATTAGGGTTTTAATTAGAAAAATAAATTTTCTAAATTATAATTAGGGTTTGTAAAATAGAAATTAAGATAACTAAAATATAATTAGGGTTTTCTAATCATATTTAAGTTTAATACACACATTAGGCTTCCCAATTAGGATTAGGGTTTTCTAATTAGGGTTTATTAATTACAACATTTATCCGATCGATCATTAATCATTATCAACATATATCACAAACACATTCTCACCAATATAATTAGTTTAACTATATTTTCTACCGAATCCTGTTCCAGAAATTAAGGTTAGGGTTTCTATTCTCTATTAAGTACAATTCTACTCTAAAATTATTAGTCAATACACAAATTGAATTTTTGGAGACTCGTATCACCGATACTTGCCGCAAAATTAATAAATAAATAAATTTTAAATAAAAAAAAATTTATTCGAAATTTTTTGATTATTCGAAATCTCGGGTTATCACATTCACCCCTCCTAAAAAGGATTCCGTCCTCGGAATCACCGCTTTCTTATTCTCTACAATCTTTTAAAGTTGTATCATCAATTCATTTTTAACAACACAATATAAATTTGTGTTTCAAATTCTAACTTGTGACTTGAATCTATAAAAGAAAACAGTTCACAGAAATATTTAACTCGTATTTCTCGCGTAAATTAATTTCTAACCGAACTCGTTACCTGTCGCCTCTTCACGGGCAGCTACTGCATTTGGAATTGTCATGCTAAAAATGAATGTTGTTGGTCTTCTTGGCTGTGCAGGTCCTCGAATCGCCAAGGTGCCGCTACCGGGTCCCTTGTTGGCACTTCTCCTCTCTACATTTCTCTTCAGACAATTCTGGACCTGATGATCGGTCGATCCACACGCAAAATAACCTCGTGCCTTCTTTGAAATGGGACAATTGGGTGACACGTGTCCCTTTTGACCACAGTTGTAACAGACTCCTTTTTTCTTCAAACAAACTCCTTGATGACACTTCCCGCAAACTACACACGACACGCCTTTCTTCCTAATCTCTGCTGGATTATTTCCTGAATTAATATCACCATCCCTCTTACGTTTATTAAGATTACTACCTCTACTGCCACCTATCATAATATTTTCTTCAGCCTCCTTTCTTTGTTCTTGACTATTCTTCAATACAGCTTCAATTTCTCCTTCAGCGATAACGACTTATTCTAATAATGTTGAAAATGAACTAATTTGTAGCACATTCACCTTCTCGAGTACCAACAATTTCAATCCGTTCCTAAAACATCGTGCTTTAAGCTCCTCAGTGTCCACTCGATGTGGAGCAAATTTTGCTAACTCGTTGAACATGACAAAATATTCTGTCACCGTTATATCTTCCTGCTTCAGATTCAAAAATTGTTCTTCCGTATTTCTCTTTATACTTCCCTTCCTTGGCGGCATTATCTGATAAAAATCTTACATTAATTCTCTTTCTTTACACAGATTCTTATTAATAGCACAATAAAAATTTCTCATATAATCGCATATTTATTCATATAGCACACAGTACATTTAGTTCTTAACACATAGCACTAATCCTTTTTAAATAATATCAGGATTAACAACACAACTTTAAACAAAAGTTGTAATTCTCCAACTTTATACAAAAAGTTTTGATTCTCCAGTCACACATAACTATTCCCAGTTCATCAAACTTACCACACCTAGGGGTTCAGGAACTTGCCACAATTATATGAGTGTATGACTTATCCTAGTCAGACCTTTGGCGTCCATTCGCTGAGGGGTTCAAAACATTTCATATAATTATGAGTTTTGAACTTACCATAAGTATGAGTTCTAAGAACTTAAAGATTATTTTAAACCTTATATTCATATAGAAAATAATGATTACATTCATATATATATATATATATATATATATATATATATATATATATATATATATATATATATATATATATATTTACATATGTTCACACATATTTCTCGATACACTATCAAAAGATACTATCGCTTAAACTTAAGCTATCTACCGTTCACTCCCTTCACCAGTCTTCTTCTTATTGGGATACTTGTTGAATCTGTAACCCGTTCTCCCACATCATGCATTCTCCCACGTGAGTCTTTCCACACTTGCCACAGGCTTGCTTCTTCTTCGGGTTTGAATTTTTAGAGTTGTCGCAGTTCCTCTTTCTCTTTTTTTTTCTTGCCTTTCTTCTGCTTGATTGTTCCTTCAGACGATCCACCATTTTCATTCTTCATCCTTTCCACCTGCGCCTTCATCTCATTCCGTTCTTCAGTCATTTCGTGTAACACTCGCTCCGTCTTCCATAACTCCTCAAAGAGAAATACTTTTCTCCGGAGTTCTTGAACTTCTGCAGATACTTGATCTTGTTCTCCAACTTTGATCTTATTCTCGTTCTCCACCTTAGCTTCTTCAGACTCTGCCTCCTCATCACCATTCAGATACATCTCGGGATAATCATCATGATCGCTCCCCAGATTGACCATAGGTTCATCTTTTCCCACCTCTTCAACTAACTCGCTTTGCGCTGGCACCTCGGCTACTGGCACTATTGCAACAGCCGCTAGCATCTCCGTACTCATTTCATCTTCTCCAGACATCATATAATCAGTCTAAATGACTAGATTAATACTTCTCCTGTACGAACTTCTCAAACTATGTGTCCACACATCTCACTATCGATACGCTGCGGCAATCCCTCACTTAGTACTCTAAATGAGTATTTTCTATCTCGCTTATAGTTATAATTCTAGGGTTTTTCCCACCCCACTTAAGGTTTATAGCCTATAGCTCTACTACCAACTTGTAACACCTTGGTCACTACAACTTTGATACCAACCTGTGACACCCCCAAATTTGGGTAACCTGGCCCCCCGAGTTTGGTGTTCACGATCCACAATATATATAACATTTAACTACCCATTTAATTATAAATAGTAATACATATCACATTAACATATGTTGTTAATACATTAGTCCCAGGTCTGCTAACCTTAACATTACAAACAGACCCCTTAGATATATAAAAAGGGTTTACAAGCAACATAATAAATATGCTTATTATAACTACTCCAGCATTTTGCCTTTATCCTTCACAGCATCTTCTGCAACTTCGTCTCTAGCTGAAAAGTTTTATTTAGCAAGGGTGGACAATAAATTTGCCCCGCAAGTTAAGATATACACTGAATGTATAAGTATCAGAATAATAGACTATATATTTTAATAGAATGACACCAAAATTCGGGAAACTTTGAAATACCTGAACAAATCGTTAATCAATAACAAGTTTTCTCGTATTCTAGGCAACGCAATAATATGATAATGAAAGAGTACAACACTTTCAAAGTTTTTTCGATATTCTATTGAATAAACAAGAATCAATTCTACGCAATAACAAAGTGGAATAATTTCCAGATTTATGCTGAGTGATCCCACTACATCTTAGAACTTCTACTTTCTCGGGTATCTATCAAAGATTTACTTTGATACATACGCAGGAGTATCAGATAACCATAAAGATTAAGTCATACTCCTCTGCAAGTATAACAAGTGATCAGCTTTATTATACCCGATATTATACATAATACTTAATCGCGCGCAAATGCCGAATATACGACAAATAAAATGTTCCCTTTATATAAAAGGTTGTTCTTCTCAGTCTCAGAATCAAGATTTTGATTTAAAAATGAAATGCAAGGATTTCAATATCTAATCACTTCTCTTCTCTTCTCAAACCTATCAAGTTTTCGATCTAGCAGATACAACTGGCATTGATCTATCAATAATAATTAAATTCTCTTCTCTTCTCGAACCTATCAAGTTCTAACAGATGTTCGTCTAGCCAGAATAATTAGCTAAGATATTTCTCAATATAATTTGACAATAAACAGGAATTATCTGTACTGTCAATTCTATCTTCTACGAATATAAATATCCAACAACAGTTATTCTAAATATGTATATTCTCCGAATCAGTAATTTAATTTGAATTATTAATCATGCACTAACTGCGAATAATCAACAATAAATTTCCTGGATATGGTATAATTAGCAATAATTAACCATTATAATAACTGAATTAATATAACTCAAGGTTGAGTTAGGATACTTGCCTTTCGCGTTGATTACAGCTACACAATATAATTAACTGCGTTTGTAAGACCTATATTCAACAATGTCGGTCTCACAATTAGCACAATCATTTATAACACGTAACACTGTATTTTACAGTCAAACTTCTCCTAGACACATTACCACATAACCACATTAGTGTTTATAACCTATATAAACACTTATCAAGTCTAATTATTTCGGTCTGGTTGGACTTCGGTCCATTCTTGGTGTCCTGGTCACCCTATCCGATAATTAACACACTTGCTGACAATTAATCTTGGTCTCTAAGCTTCAATATTATTTTAGATAAGTCAAATATCATTTATAATATTTTCCAGAAGTTTTTAATAATTCATAAACAATTATTATAATTTATAATAATTTCTCAAATACATAAATCATTTTTAAATGATTTAATTCTCAAATAATCTTATCATTATTAATATAAAAATATTAAGAACATACTTGTCAAAATATTAAAGTTATTATTAATAACTTAAAATATATTTAAATCATTAATATTCTACTTAAATAATTTTTAAAGTAATTAAAATCATTTTTAAATCATCACCATTAATATTTAAATATTAATGAAATTATTATCAACATATTAAAAGTCATTAATTATAACTTAAAATATTTTTCTCATTTTTAAATGATTTTTAAATCAATAACATCATTTTTAATTCATTTATTTAATATAATAATTAAATAAAACTAATATCATTAATATTAATTTATTAATAAAAATTCTCCAAAAATATTAAAAGTCACATTTTATAACTCAAAATATTTTTAAATACATTATTCTTATTTAAAATGATTTTTCATAATATTAAATTATTTTTCTATAATTTAGTTAATATACTAATTAAATAAATTCAATACCTTTAATATTTAAATAATTATAAATATTAACGAAAAATGTCCCAAATAATTAAAAGTTATTTTTCAGAATTTAAAATAATTTTTAAAATCATTTTCAGTAATTTTTTAGAATTTATTTCTATTTTTAAATAATTTTCGGAATATTCTGAAAATAAAACAAATCAAACCGTCGCTAAAGGGCTTTAGCGACACAAAGCGTCGCTGTTGGTGTTTTTGAGCCTCAAGAACACTGACAACCGGTGCTCAAGGGGTCAAGTTTGTCCGCCCTTGATTCTCAGCTTATCATGTTTCTGGGCTTGATAGAACCTGGATCTTGTAGCTGAAATGTAACACTACAATAACCAGTCATCATCTAGGTAATAACACGACATAAAATGACGATCTGGGCTTTCAAAATACATGTCAGACCATGCTTGGGTTTTCTGGGTAACCCAGAAACCCAAGGCAGTTCGAGTGCCTCATTTCGAGCTCAATTCTATAAGTGTTCTGGTCATTATCTTGGTGATTTATTGGTTCATTCTCGTAGTTTACATGACAAGGAATAAGTATGTAACAACAACTCAGTCTACAAACAACAGAATCACGATCTATTATAAGTCGGTCAACGGCTGTCAGAAAGCATGTTTAACTTTTTCTGGGTTTTCCAGAAACGTCAAAAACAGACCGAGTGGTCTACTTTGACCACATATTACTTTGATCCTATTTGTGATATAAAGGATCTAAAAACATGGATATATAGTCTAGACAACAGGCTACACATGTATTACAACAACATCAAAAACCAACACAAAACCTATCAGATATCTGTCTTAGAAAATCTTGTCAGAGACTGAAAAATACTTTCTGGGTTACCCAGAATTAGTCTGGTCATGCCCGGTCAACGGGTTTTGACCGATTATATCTTCAAATCTAGATGTATAATGACTATACTACCACTTACAGCTTACATCACACATACCAAGCTATAAAACCAAAACTTAAAACAACAAAAATATTAAACGATCAAGGATCTGTGGCGACTGACATTTCTTGTCAGAACACAAAAATTGCTCAAGAACATATTAGGAAAAACAATATTTTAAAGCCATTTGATGCTATGGATCCATCATGGATCATCATAGATCAACTAAAAACAACTTCTAACACAAGATTAAACACTTAAACACAAAAACTTTCTTAGCAACTTAGATCAAAATAGGTTTTAGGGTTTATACTTCTTTGTTCTAAATCTTAATCTTTGATCTCCAGTATGAACTTGATGTTTCTAGAGGTGTTTAAGTGACTGATCTACTATAAGATTTCAAAGGTTCTTGTGGGAGAGAGAGTTGGTAAGAGCTTGCATGCAAAATGTCTAGATTATGTGATTTTCTCTCTCTCCAATCAATATATATGGTGAGATGTTGCTTGGATCTGATTAATTTCGGCCGAGTGGTTGATATTTTGTATCTCAAAGTCAATGTAGTGGTTCAACCACTAAAGCTTTAGCCATTTATACAAGTTAGCTAATTTAAAATGTAAAAAGGGTATTTTAGTAACTTTGCAAAATGAATTTAATGGCAATCTTGACAAATGCACAAACCCTTAGGGTTTAGGGTTTGGGTTTGGGTTTAGGTTAGGGTTTAGGGTTTGAACCCTTTCAGATTTAGGGTTTAAACCCTTTAGGTTTGCAATTTAATTTCCATGCTTTTTTGAATTTCGGTTTTCAAAATAGAAAATTAATATTCCTAAATTATAATTAGGATTCGATAATTATATTAATATTTTTTAATCATAAAATTCAATCTTGCGAATTAGGATTAATATTCCTAATTAAAATTGCTTAATTTAGTAATTAGGGTCAAAATGGTCATTAGGGTTTATAACCCACAAATTAGGGTTTTAATTAGAAAAATAAATTTTCTAAATTATAATTAGGGTTTGTAAAATAGAAATTAAGATAACTAAAATATAATTAGGGTTTTCTAATCATATTTAAGTTTAATACACACATTAGGATTCCCAATTAGGATTAAGGTTTTCTAATTAGGGTTTATTAATTACAACCTTTATCCGATCGATCATTAATCATTATCAACATATATCACAAACACATTCTCACCAATATAATTAGTTTAATTATTTTTTCTACCGAATCCCGTTCTAGAAATTAGGGTTACGGTTTCTATTCTCTATTAAGCACAACTCTACTATAAAATTATTAGTTAATACACAAATTGAATTTCTGGACACTCGTATCACCGATACTTGCCACAAAAATAATAATCAAATAAATTTTAAATAAAAAAAAAATTATTCAAAATTTTTGATTATTCGAATCTCGGGTTATCACATTCACCCCTCCTAAAAAGGATTCCGTCCTCGAAATCACCGCTTTCTTATTCTCTACAATCTTTTAAAGTTGTATCATCAATTCATTTTTAACAACACAATATAAATTTGTGTTTCAAATTCTAACCTGTGACTTGAATCTATAAAAGAAAACAGTTCACAAAAATATCTAACTCGTATTTCTCGCGTAAATTAATTTCTAACCGAACTCGTTACCTGTCGCCTCTTCACGGGCAGCTACTGCATTTGGAACTGTCATGCTAAAAATGAATGTTGTTGGTCTTCTTGGCTGTGCAGGTCCTCGAATCGCCAAGGTGCCGCTACCGGGTCCCTTGTTGGCACTTCTCCTCTCTACATTTCTCTTCAGACAATTCTGGACCTGATGATCGGTCGATCCACACGCAAAATAACCTCGTGCCTTCTTTGAAATGGGACAATTGGGTGACACGTGTCCCTTTTGACCACAGTTGTAACAGACTCCTTTTTTCTTCAAACAAACTCCTTGATGACACTTCCCGCAAACTACACACGACACGCCTTTCTTCCTAATCTCTGCTGGATTATTTCCTGAATTAATATCACCATCCCTCTTACGTTTATTAAGATTACTACCTCTACTGCCACCTATCATAATATTTTCTTCAGCCTCCTTTCTTTGTTCTTGACTATTCTTCAATACAGCTTCAATTTCTCCTTCAGCGATAACGACTTATTCTAATAATGTTGAAAATGAACTAATTTGTAGCACATTCACCTTCTCGAGTACCAACGATTTCAATCCGTTCCTAAAACATCGTGCTTTAAGCTCCTCAGTGTCCACTCGATGTGGAGCAAATTTTGCTAACTCGTTGAACTTGACAAAATATTCTGTCACCGTCATATCTTCCTGCTTCAGATTCAAAAATTGTTCTTCCGTATTTCTCTTTAGACTTCACTTCCTTGGCGGCATTATCTGATAAAAATCTTACATTAATTCTCTTTCTTTACACAGATTCTTATTAATAGCACAATAAAAATTTCTCATATAATCGCATATTTATTCACATAGCACAGAATACATTTAATTCTTAACACATAGCACTAATCCTTTTTAAATAATATCAGGATTAACAACACAACTTTAAACAAAAGTTGTAATTCTCCAACTTTATACAAAAAGTTTTGATTCTCCAGTCACACATAACTATTCCCAGTTCATCAAACTTACCACACCTAGGGGTTCAGGAACTTGCCACAATTATATGAGTGTATGACTTATCCTAGTCAGACCTTTGGCGTCCATTCGCTGAGGGGTTCAAAACATTTCATATAATTATGAGTTATGAACTTACCATAAGTATGAGTTTTAAGAACTCAAAAATTATTTTAAATCTTATATTCATATAGAAAATAATGATTTCATTCATATATATATATATATATATATATATATATATATATATATATATATATATTTGCATATGTTCACACATCTTTCTCGATACACTATCAAAAGATACTATCGCTTAAACTTAAGCTATCTACCGTTCACTCCCTTCACTAGTCTTCTTCTTACTGGGATACTTGTTGAATCTGTAACCCGTTCTTCCACATCATGCATTCTCCCACGTGAGTCTTTCCACACTTGCCACATGCTTGCTTCTTCTTCGGGTTTGAATTTTTAAAGTTGTCGCAATTCCTCTTTCTCTTTTTTTTTCTTGCCTTTTGTGACAACCCCAAAATAGGTCTATTCCATCCAACCTATTCTGAGTCGCCAAATACATGGTACAGAAAATAACTACAATTTTATTACAACAATTGTCGTGCAAAATACAATAACACATATGCTGTGAGTTTGGATACAAATATATACTAAATGTGACTCATGTCCCAACCGTGGACAGCACCTCACAATGACACCTTACATAAAGGTATAGTCAAAAATTGTTTTAGAAATTTGAATCTTTAGGAAGTGCTCAAGGAAACCTTTGTACATGGGAGGCCATACATCTAGGTTATGATAGATATCATTTGGCCACAGAATTATCCTTGGTTGACCCAATAGACCCCAAAGAAAAACGAGAAGTTTACTATCATATTTTTTCCAATGGCGAGTCTTCTCTTGACATATCATTATCTCCACTGTCTCTAATTGAAAATTATACTTCAAACAAACACCAAGATTATATAGGTAATGCTCATAAAGATACTCAGCAAGTGGATGAGCACAACCCTGTCTTATGATGACACGATGTTGTATGTCATTAGACATCTTGTATGATAGTGACAAACACCCTTCCAACGTTGGGTTCGCTTCACCCTAGTTGATTTACCAAATATAACTACTAAATGATGACCACCGTTCTATTCCCCTGTTACTCCCACTCGACCCAGCTACACTCTTATTACCTGAAAGGAATTGTGAAACATAAGGGTGAGCACAACTAGCCCAGTAAAGAATATCATGACTAAAGATAAATAAGTTATCAATAGCCTTCAACAGAATTAAATCAGAGATTTAGAATATATGGTAGATGATAAAAATTTCAACCATAGTTGCAGTGGAACGAGCAATCCATTAGAAGAGTCAAATAGACTACAAAGTCTATTATCTTCTCTATGTTAAAAATCCACCAACAATGTTTTATCCCTGTAACATCAATCAACAATTCTGGTCCACAATCATATGAATAACTCATAATCATAATTGTAGTTCTAAATTCCTGTTCTCATCCAGGACAAAGATAATTTTTATCACCCATCTTTACCTGAAACATCAAAGATCATGGTTACACCAAATCACATTTTCTGTTCAAAATCATACTAATAACTTCATCTTTGCACTACGGCCAAAGATATTCATTTGTATCACCAGTTGGTCATGTTCATCTCAACACCTGTTCATCTTTGCACTACTGGCCAAGATATTCAACAACATGTTATCTTTGCACTACGGGCCAAAGATATTCATCAACAATTCATCTTTGCACTACTGGCCAAAGATATTCAACCACAGGTCATCTTTGCACTATGGGCCAGAGATATTCATCACCAGTTCATCTTTGCACTACAGGCCAAAGATATTCAACAATAGTTCATATTTACACTACAGGCCAAATATATTCATCAACAGTTCATATTTGCACTATAGGCCAAATATATTAATATCTCAAAGAAATATATAATCATTTCAGAATTTATATAAACAATAATTATAACCATGTTGATCAATTCACCTTTGCACTTAAGCTAAAGATATTCAATTATAAATTTAATGGTCATGATCATACCAGTCAACAATTCAACTTTGCACTACTGGCCAAAGGGAACCTCTAGTCATGATCATACCAAAAATCTACCCATCTTTACACTCAAGTCAAAGAGAAATATCATCATTAGAGTTATAAAAATATTATATATGATAATAAAATCAATATAATCAACATATAGATTTAATCTCAAAAGTAATATTCATAAATCAACTATAATTTGGTCAGAAAAAGAAACCAATTTTGTCGTGAATAGTAACTCGTGAATAGTAACTCATGAATAGTAACTCGTGAATAGTAATTCATGAATAGTAACTCGACATGAAAAAGGTAGAAATTCTACAATAAAATCCATACCAATATTTCGGTAAAATGATATTGAAAGAATAATATTTCTTAAGCTTATAAATAATTTATTTTAATTGTTTACACTTTACTAAATAATGCATTTAATCATCCTAAAATGCCATACTCATAAGATTTTATTACCAATAACCAAAACCCTCATAAAAAATCTGCATATACCTCATATAGGATTCTCAAGCCATAAAATCCTATTTTTCAATTTTCTTACTTCACATAACATATTTAATTCATTTACTCATAACTAGTCTATTTTCATGAAAAATACAAAATCAGTTCCAAAAATATTTCTTTTCTGGGATTTAATAGAATATAGTCCCATATTGAACATATATTTTTCTCATAATTTTTAAAACTCATTTACTATTTTTCATATGGCCAAAACAGCCGAATACTTAGACATTTATCATAAATTATAATTTTATCCAAAAATTTCAAAATTCATAGAGTACACTGATATTATATAGATATACTTTCAATAAAAATTTTATCAATTTTGGAGTTAACCACAAAGAGTTATAAGCAGTTACTTTTAAAATAGTCTTTTCCCGTAAAATTCATAACTCTTAATCGATACATCCAAAAATCACTATTTTTGGACACAATCAATAAAACTCATCAAAATATCATTTCAAATTTTTTCAGAATTTTTTGAAGGTCAGAAGAATTACGAACTGAAAAATATAATAACCCTTAAAATCCCTTACATCAAAATATCAGCACTTCTGATCGGAATATCGGTATAAGGCTGAAGGAAACTTGCACTAATAAATAGAAACTCTCAAAGTATCTAAATACTCATAAAATACACTCAATTATCTAGAGAGAGAAAGTGAGAAAACTTGTTTCTGGTGTGATTTTCAATTCTAACTTAGCTCTCTATTTATAGGAAAATGTTAGCACGCCGAAGCAGACTTAACCTGCAACCTGATGGCTTTACCTGCTACTATTCCCACCCACCACATTTGAATAAAAATTTTAGCACATTTCTTCACCAACCAAGAGTGGGGCCCACCAATTCTAGAATTTTTCACCAAAATGATTAACTCCGAAAATTCAACAATTTTTGAACCAGTCATCTCGTGAAATTCATAATAAATTATACGTTCATTTTTAACGGTTCAAAATTTGTGGACATATACTCAACTTATATATAAATAACATATCCAAAAATTACCACGATCCAACGGTCGGATTAAAAATTATAACCCCCGCAATATTTCTCAAAAATCCTGATTTAATTTTTAATACCTCTATTCCGATAAAAATACTGATAAAACACCTCAACATTAACTCCTTCATTTTTAACCACAATAAATATATCCAACATTTATATCCACATAAAATAAATATTTTCTTATCATATGAATCAATAATTAATTATTCACAAATAATATTACAGAATCATATTTATAACAACCAAGCCGTTCCCAGGAAAGAGGTGGCTTTTCAATAAGGATTTCTCCTTACTAGCGCGCAATTAGATGACCAAATCTCTCCTTAGACAGAACTTTCTAGACATTATAAATAATGCTATCTAATAATATTATTCAAATAATATGAATTATTGATCTGATATTGGAAAATACTGTGCAGCAACAATTATTGAAACAACAATAATATCAACGCAGCAATTATTGAATCAATAAAATAAAATATTGAACAGTAACTACTGTAACAATTATTGAGTAATGCCTTCTTACGTAAGAATAAATAATTTAAAAAATACTGTGCAATACCATGTGCTACTGTTCAATAACGCGTATTACTGTATTTTAACCACCGGGTATTCCAACAGTGTTAACGGTAACAACTACGCCGTTAATTATAAAAACTCAATTTTTGTCATTATCTTCATCCGACCGTTTTCCGTTATGGGACCCACAAATAGCTACGCCGTCGTACGAATATTCTCCGACAAAAAGAATATTCCACAACCAACGAATATTCCCTGACAACAATGATTATTTTATAACCACATGTTTATTTTGAAAAATTTTCACAATTCACCCATAACTTTAACTTTTTATCTATTTAACCATTTACTTTATTGTAATTATAAGAAAATTTGAATATTTTTATTTCATAAAATTCGGGGTCTTACACCTTTCTTCTGCTTGATTGTTCCTTCAGACGATCCATCATTTTCAGTCTTCATCCTTTCCACCTGCGCCTTCATCTCGTTCCGTTCTTCAGTCATTTCGTGTAATGCTCGCTCCGTCTTCCATAACTCCTCCAAGAGAAATACTTTTCTCCAGAGTTCTTGAACTTCTGCAGATACTTGATCTTGTTCCCTAACTTTGATCTTATTCTCGTTCTCCACCTTAGCTTCTTCGAACTCTGCCTCCTCATCACCATTCAGATACATCTCGAGATAATCATCATGATCGCTCCCCAGATTGACCATAGGTTCATCTTTTCCCACCTCTTCAACTAACTCGCTTTGCGCTGGCACCTCGGCTACTGGAACTAGTGCAACATCTATTAGCATCTCCGTACTCATTTCATCTTCTCCAGACATCCTATAATCAGTCTAAATGACTTGATTAATACTTCTCCTGTACGAATTTCTCACAGTATGTGTCCACACATCTCACTATCGATACGCTAATCCCTCACTTAGTACTCTAAATGAGTATTTTCTATCTTGCTTATGGTTATAATTCTAGGGTTTTCCCCACCCCACTTAAGGTTTATAGACTATAGCTCTACTACCAACTTGTAACACCTTGGTCACTACAGCTTTGATACCAACCTGTGACACTCCCAAATCCGGGTTACCTGACCCCCGAGTTTGGTGTTCACGATCCATAATATATATAACATTTAACTACCCATTTAGTTATAAATAGTAATACATATCACATTAACATATGTTGTTAATACATTAGTCCCAGGTCTGCTAACCTTAACATTACAAACAGACCCCTTAGATATATAAAAAGAGTTTACAAGCAACATAATAAATATGCTTATTATAACTACTCCAGCATTTTGCCTTTATCCTTCACAGCATCTTCTGCAACTTCATCTTTAGCTAAAAAGTTTTATTTAGCAAGGGTGAGCAACAAATTTGCCCCACAAGTTAAGATATACAATGAATGTATAAGTATCAGAATAATAGACTATATATTTTGATAGAATGACACCAAAGTTCGGGGAACTTTGAAATACCTGAACAAATCGTCAATCAATAACAAGTTTTCTCGTATTCTAGGCAACACAATAATATGATAATGAAAGAGTACAACACTTTCAAAGTTTTTACGATATTCTATTGAATAAACAAGAATCAATTCTACGCAATAACAAAGTGGAATAATTTCCAGATTTATGCTGAGTGATCCCACTAGATCTTAGAACTTCTACTTTCTCGGGTATCTATCAAAGATTTACTTTGATACATACGCAGGAGTATCAGATAACCATAAAGATTAAGTCATACTCCTCTGCAAGTATAACAAGTGATCAGCTTTATTATACCCGATATTATGCATAATACTTAATCGCGCGCAAAGGCAGAATATACGACCAATAAAATGTTCCCTTTATATAAAAGGTTGTTCTTCTCAGTCTCAGATTCAAGATTTTGATTTAAAAATGAAATGCAAGGATTTCAATATCTAATCACTTCTCTTCTCTTCTCAAACCTATCATGTTTTCGATCTAGCAGATACAACTGGCATTGATCTATCAATAATAATTAAATTCTCTTTTCTTCTTGAACCTATCAAGTTCTAACAGATGTTCGTCTAGCCAGAATAATTAACTAAGATATTTCTCAATATAATTTGACAATAAACATGAATTATCTGTACTGTCAATTCTATCTTCTACGAATATGAATATCCAACAACAGTTATTGTATAAATGTATATTCTCCAAATTAGTAATTTAATTTGAATTATTAATCATGCACTAACTGCGAATAATCAATAATAAATTCCCTGGACATGGTATAATTAGCAATAATTAACCATTATAATAATTGAATGAATATAACTCAAGGTTGAGTTAGGAAACTTGCCTTTCGCGTTGATTACAGCTACACAATATAATTAACTGCGTTCGTAAGACCTATATTCAACAATGTCGGTTTCACAATTAGCACAATTATTTATAACACGTAACACTGTATTTTACAGTCAAACTTCTCCTAGACACATTACCACATAACCACATTAGTGTTTATAACCTATATAAACACTTATCAAGTCTAATTATTTCGGTCTGGTTGGACTTCGGTCCATTCTCGGTGTCCTGGTCACCCTATCCAATAATTAACACACTTGCTGACAATTAATCTTGGTCTCTAAGCTTCAATATTATTTTAGATAAGTCAAATATCATTTATAATATTTTCCAGAAGTTTTTAATAATTTATAAACAATTATTATAATTTATAATAATTTCTCAAATACATAAATCATTTTTAAATGATTTAATTCTCAAATAATCTTATCATTATTAATATAAAAATATTAATAACATACTTGTCAAAATATTAAAGTTATTATTAATAACTTAAAATATTTTTAAATCATTAATATTCTACTTAAATGATTTTTAAAGTAATTAAAATCATTTTTAAATCATCACCATTAATATTTAAATATTAATGAAATTATTATCAAAATATTAAAAGTCATTAATTATAACTTAAAATATTTTTCAAATATTTTTCTCATTTTAAAATGATTTTTAAATCAATAACATCATTTTTAATTCATTTATTTAATATAATAATTAAATAAAACTAATATCATTAATATTAATTTATTAATGAAAATTCTCCAAAAATATTAAAAGTCACATTTTATAACTCAAAATATTTTTAAATACATTATTCTTATTTATAATGATTTTTCATAATATTAAAATATTTTTCTCTAATTTATTTAATATACTAATTAAATAAATTCAATACCTTTAATATTTAAATAATTATAAATATTAAAGAAAAATGTCCCAAATAATTAAAAGTTATTTTTCAGAATTTAAAATAATTTTTAAAATCATTTTTAGTAATTTTTTAGAATTTATTTCTATTTTTAAATAATTTTCAGAATATTCAGAAAATAAAATAAATCAAACCGTCGATATAGGGCTTTAGCGACACAAAGCGTCGCTGTTGGTGTTCTTGAGCCTCAAGAACACCAACAGCTGGTGCTCAAGGGGTCAAGTTTGATCGCCCTTGATTCTCAGCTTATCATGTTTCTGGGCTTGATAGAACCTGGATCTTGTAGCTGAAATGTAACACTACAATGACCAGTCATCATCTAGGTAATAACACGACATAAAATGACGATCTGGGCTTTCAAAATACATGTGAGACCATGCCTAGGTTTTCTGGGTAACCCAGAAACCCAAGGCAGTTCGAGTGCCTCATTTGGAGCTCAATTCTATAAGTGTTCTGGTCATTATCTTGGTGATTTATTGGTTCATTCTCGTAGTTTACATGACAAGGAATAAGTATGTAACAACAACTCAGTCTACAAACAACAGAATCACAATCTATAAGTCGGTCAACGGCTGTCAGAAAGCATGTTCTTACTTTTTCTGGGTTTTCCAGAAACGTCAAAAACAGACCGAGTGGTCTACTTTGACCACATATTACTTTGATCCTATTTGTGATATAAAGGATCTAAAAACATGGATATATAGTCTAGACAACAGGCTACACATGTATTACAACAACATCAAAAACCAACACAAAACCTATCAGATATCTATCTTAGAAAATCTTGTCAGAGACTGAAAAATACTTTCTGGGTTACCCAGAATTAGTCTGGTCATGCCCGGTCAACGGGTTTTGACCGATTATATCTTCAAATCTAGATGTCTAATGACTATACTACCACTTGCAGCTTACAGCACACATACCAGGCTACAAAACCAAAACTTAAAACAACAAAAATATTAAACGATCAAGGATCTGTGGCGACTGACATTTCTTGTCAGACCACAAAAATTGCTCAAGAATAGATTTTGAAAAACACTATTTTAAAGTCATTTGATGATATGGATCCATCATGGATCATCACAGATCAACTAAAAACAACTTCTATCACAAGATTAAACACTTAAACACAAAAACTTTCTTAGCAACTAAGATCAAAATAGGTTTTAGGGTTTATACCTCTTTGTTCTAAATCTTGATCTTTGATCTCCAGTATGAACTAGATGTTTCTAGAGGTGTTTAAGTGACTGATCTACTATAAGATTTCGAAGGTTCTTGTGGGAGAGAGAGTTGGTAAGAGCTTGCATGCAAAATGTCTAGATTATGTGATTTTCTCTCTCTCTAATCAATATATATGGTGAGATGTTGCTTGGATCTGATTAATTTCGGCTGAGTGGTTGATATTTTGTATCTCAAAGTCAATGTAGCGGTTCAACCACTAAAGCTTTAGCCATTTATACAAGTTAGCTAATTTAAAATGTAAAAAGGGTATTTTAGTAACTTTGCAAAATGAATTTAATGGCAATCTTGAAAATGCACAAACCCTTAGGGTTTAGGGTTTGGGTTAGGGTTAGGGTTTAAGGTTTGAACTCTTTAGGGTTTAGGATTTAAACCCTTTAGGTTTGTAATTTAATTTCCATGATTTTTTGAATTTCGGTTTTCAAAATAGAAAATTAATATTCCTAGATTATAATTAGTATTGGATAATTATATTAATATTTCCTAATCATAAAATTCAATCTTGCTAATTAGGATTAATATTCCTAATTAAAATTGCTTAATTTAGCAATTAGGGTCAAAATGGTCATTAGGGTTTATAACCCACGAATTAGGGTTTTAATTAGAAAAATAAATTTTCTAAATTACAATTAGGGTTTGTAAAATAGAAATTAAGATAACTAAAATATAATTAGGGTTTTTAATCATATTTTAGTTTAATACACACATTAGGCTTCCCAATTAAGATTAGGGTTTCCTAATTAGGGGTTATTAATTACAACCCTTATCCGATCAATCATTAATCATTATCAACATATAGCACAAACACATTCTCACCAATATAATTAGTTTGATTATATTTTCTACCGAATCCCGTTCTAGAAATTAGGGTTAGGGTTTCTATTCTCTATTAAGCACAACTCTACTCTAAAATTATTAGTCAATACACAAATTGAATTTCTGGAGACTCGTATCACCGATACTTGCCACAAAATTAATAATCAAATAAATTTTAAATAAAAAAAAATTTATTCGAAAATTTTTGATTATTCGAAATCTCGGTTTATCACACTTAATGCACAGAGAGATCGAGATCTATGTGGATGATATCATTGTCAAATCCCGAAAGGAGGATGACCACTTAGATCATCTCAGAAAGCTATTTAACAGGTTGCGCAAGTACAACTTGAATTTGAATCTAGCCAAGTGTGCCTTTGGCGTTAAATCAGGCAAGTTGCTAGGATTTCTAGTCAGCCATAAAGGAATCAAGCTGGATCCCACAAAAATCAAGGCCATTACTGAAATGCCCATTCCTCAGATAGAGAAGGAAATACGAGGATTTTTGGGAAGAGTCAACTTCATTAGTAGGTTCATTTCTCAACTCACAGCAACCTGTGAGCCTATCTTCAAGCTGTTAAGGAAGAACTCCTCCATGAAATGGAATGATGAGTGCCAAAGGCCTTCCTTACCATCAAAGAACAACTAGTCAAAGCTCCCGTTCTGGTACCATCTAGAGATGATGTTCCTCTGTTCATGCACCTGTCCATAAGTGACAATGGTTTGGGCTGCATGTTGGGTCAGAAAGATGATAGAGGCCGAGAATGAGCTATCTATTACCTCAGCAAAAGATTCAGCATCAGTAAACACAAGTACACTCTGATTGAGAAGACTTGTTGTGCTTTAGCATGGGCTTCCATGAGGTTACAACACTACCTCCATGGTCACACAACCCATCTCATATCCCGTGTGGATCCTCTCAAGTATGTGTTTAGTAAGCCCATACTGAATTGTCGACTGTCCAGATGGCAGTTGATCCTACAACAATTTGACATTGTTTACGTGACTCAAAAGTCCATTAAAGGTCAAGGAATTGCGGATCAACTGGCCGCCGTACCTTTAGAGGATTTCAAACCCTTGGAGACATACTTCCCCGATGAAGGGGTCATGACAATTCAGCAACACCATCAGTACGATACACACCAAACATGGAAGATGTATTTCGATGGAGCTGTTAATATGGAAAGTTCTGGAGCTGGAGCAGTTCTAGTATCCGATACGGGGGAGCAGTATCCCATCGCCGTCAAATTGCAGTTTATCAGCACCAACAACACAGCTGAGTATGAAGGCTGTATCATGGGGCTAAAACTTACCCGTTCAATGGGTATCAAACGATTAACTATCTTTGGGGATTCAGAGTTGGTAGTCAAACAATCCACGGGAATCTATCAAACCAAAGAGTTACGTTTACTGCCTTACCATCGACAGGTTTTACAGATGGCTTCAGAGTTCGAAGAGATCTCCTTTATACACATTCCTCATAATAGGAATGACTTCGCAGGCGCATTAGCAACTTTAGCCTCCTTGATTCACATGCCTGATAAGTAACACATGCCAAGCGTCACATTTTCCCTGCAAAAGTCACCAGCCTATGGGAACTATGTTGGAGAAGTATTGGATGAGCTACCTCCTATCCAACAACCTTGGTATCAGCATATCAAAGAGTACTTGCGAGATGGATCTACACCCGCTTAGGCCAGCCTGACTGAGCAAAGGCGGATTCATCGACTTGCTATGAAATTTTACCTGAGCGGAGATGCACTCTACAAGAGAGATGTAGGATTAGGTCTCCTCAGATGCCTGGATAAGGATCAAGCTCAGAGACTCATGGATGAGGTCTATGGTGGAGTCTGTGGCCCACACACGAGTGGCCCCCTCCTTGTAAAGAAGATCCTCAGGACAAGACATTATTGGCTATCTCTCAAAGATAACTATAATGACCACGTCAGGAGATGTTATCAATGCCAAATTTATGGGAATGCTATCCACGCCCCTCCACGGGAGCTCCACAATATGAGTTCACCTTGGCCCTTCTCAATGTGGGAAATGGACGTGATCGGGTCCATCAAGCCAAAAGCCAGTAATGGACATCGCTTCATCTTCACCATGATCGACTACTTTACCAAGTAGGTAGAAGCAGCCTCCTTCCCCAGGGTTACCAAAAAAGTCATCATTTCTTTCCTCAAAAATAATGTCATCTGTCGATACGGACAACCCGAGGTAATTGTATCAGACAATGCTAAGAACCTCAATAATAAAATGATGGAGGAACTATGCAGTAAATTCCACATCAAACATCTTAACTCCATCATCTACCGTCCAAAGATGAATGGTGCTGTTGAAGCGGCTAACAAAAATATCAAGAAGATTATGCAAAAGATGTCTGCCAACCACAAAGGATGGCCTGACTTATTATCTCTTACTCTGTTAGCCTACAGAACATCAATGCGCACTTCAACTGGGGCAACCCCCTACGCATTAACCTATGGGATGGAAGCAGTACTCCCCATAGAAGTAAAAATGGAATCCCTCAGAGTGTTGATGGACGCTCAGCTGGATGAAGATCAATGGGTACAAGACTGGTATCACCAATTGTCTCTAATAGATGAAAGGCGAACCGCGGCTATCTTCCATGGTCAATTATATTAACAAAGGATCGCCAGATCCTACAACAGAAAAGTCTGGCTACGGCAGTTTAAACAACATGACTTGGTTTTGAAGAAGATACTTGACAACCAAGATCAGTCTAAGGGAAAATTTGCTCTTAACTGGGAAGGCCCGTTTATTGTCAAAGAGGTATTGACAGGAGGTGCTCTCAGATTGCAGGAAATGGACGGCGATGAATTTCCACAGCTTATCAACTCGGACACCATGAAACGGTACTATGTCTGAAGTTACCGTCAAGAAAACATCCTGGTGTTGGATCATCAGATCATCAGTAATTCCGGTTCTTTAACCTTTTACCACATACAACTCTTTTCCACACTTTCCCCTCGGGGAAACATACTCTTCAAGCTAGCAGCCTGACTTCATTGCGCTCATACAACTCATGTCATCCCACTACGGATTAAACCTCTCGTGTTTGCAGTTTGGCTACACATACATAGGATCAAAATTCTCATACCTGCAGTTTATCCTCAACCTAGGATCAAACTTTCTCTTCCCCGTAGTCTATCTTGCACATGGGATTAAACTTTCTTCCCCATAGTTTGACCTGTACATGGGATTAATCTTTCTTCCCCGCAGTTTACCCTGCACATGGGATCACACTTTTCAACTCACCCTGAGGGGTGAACTACATTGACCTGATCTCCTTGATACACGGGAGTACGTAGGCAACCATATTCTATATGGCCCGGTCGCAATAAACAAAAAATAACAAAAACATTTCTACCCTTTTTTACAAAAACAAAAACCACAAAAACACTTTTACAACCTTTTTCATCTATAAAGCTTCTACACCCATCTGCCTTTCATAAACAGCGTTGAACCTTTTACACTAGATTCGAACTACGCAGACCTGATCTCCTCTTTAAAAGGAGTACGTAGGCAGCCATTCATGGTTCGGTCTAACCCCCTACCAAAATGTAAATACTTGTCAAACGGTACTGAGATCAAACTTCAATCAACCACATTTCATTGGCTTCAGACCAAAGGGATGGAATTACCTGAACTCCTCCTAAATAGGAGATTCGGCGACCATCTAAGTTGCGGTTGTACCTCAAAGAGCAACACCAATCCATAAGAGATGGAATTAATTAGGCTCCTCCTAAATAGGGATACTGGCGACCATATGTGGTGCGGTAAATCTCAGAGAGGAAAGCCACACTCCTCTCCACATTTTCATACAGAAACCAGTCCCAAAACACCAAAAAGATGGTAGGGATAGGCGTAGATCAATGATCAATTCTGAACTATCCAGAGACAACTCAATGTCCATCCATCAAGGAGAAATTCAGAATACATCAAGATCATATGCCCTGAAGAATCAGGCAAAATATCAAGCAGATATCAGAGCATATCTAAAAGGGAAGTGATCAAAAATATATTTCCCTGCTATATATAATACTGCTTGATATACACAATGTAAATTGTACATGACAAAATGGCTAAGCTAGTCTGTGCAGGAAAATACAAGCCCATCTACAAATCGATGTATATGTGAGCTAACAAGCCCAATATGGCATCCCTCTCCGAAGAAGGAGGCAAAGCTGTGGTCTCCTGTACAAGGATATCCACACAACCCAACATATTTGCAGCCATCTGCATGGTGACCATATGCTCATCAATGTACGTGCTCATCTCTGCGGTCATGCTAGTGGTAAGGGACCTCACTGCAGTACTATCTGTGACGGCTACATCCCAGGCAGATATGGCACTATCCCGCTCAACTATCACTGCATATCTGGCTGATCTGGCCTCATCTCGTTCAACAACGGCGGTATCTCTACGAGCCAATGCCTCGTCCTTCTCTAATATGGCTGTGTCTCTCCCATCAAGAGCAGTCGACATCAGGGATCTAGCCTGATCTCTCTCCAAGGTAATCAGATGAAGACTCTGCTCAAAGTACTGTGCTGAATGCTGAATCACAACAGTGCTAGTACTGGGAGAATCTAAAGGAAATACTGGCAACCCAGTAGATGGCTCCTCCTCGGTGTGAGAATCAATGTCCTCCATGGGCTCTCCACCATCTAAATCAATACTTGGCAATGTGGATACTACCTCAGCCGGTGCAGTCTCTGTCTCTATCCATGCGGAATACTTTACAGAATAACCTGGATGACTAATAGAGAAAGCGGCTATCTCGCGCTGATCCCAACATGCATACACATGGGATCGGTCCTCTGCTGAAAGATAGCAAGAAGCTAAACGTTGGCCCAGCGCCCCCTCGAAAGGATGAAAATCTTGAAACTGGTCAAACTGCGACATCACGACCAGTGGATGGTAAGTAGTCATACCCCTCAAACCAGCCAGAGGGATGTAATCCATGCCCGGAGCATGAGTAATGAAGCTATAAGGTGCGCTAAGCCCTGAGCACGACAATATTCTAAACGGATCTCTAATATCCACCAAGAACATAGACCAAGATGCAGCCTCCGTACACTCCGATTGCTGAAAGGAGTATGACATGGCTATATCATGGGTAAAATAATACCCATGCTGTCTAAAAGTGCCAATCGGTCTTAGGTGTGACATAAACCACACGTATAGTATGACCGAACTGCCCGTAAATACTCCTATCGGATAAGTGCAGCAGTATGTAGCTGACCTCAATGTCTCGACTATAATCATAGGTATGATGGTACGACCCTCGCTGACAGCTCTCACCGCCATGATAACTCCTATGTCCAACTCGTCCATATACAGTGGCATGTAGACATATGACAGTATGAACAATATCAATACATCAACCATGGCCAGACGCCAATGATCATCCGGTGTGGTGAAATCCCCAGAATGTCATCTATAACTATCCTCAGAGCCAAATCTGTCAAACAAAAAATGCTGGGATATAACGTGGCCAAATGTCAGCTCATCCTGCACTACTCTGCGCCTCAACCCAGTGAGGGTCATGAACCGTTGACTCATGTTCCCCAAAGCCATATGCACACAAGGTCTGTCCAGGGGCAGCATCATCAACCGTGCATACTCCTCCAGAATGGGAGTCAACTCCTGGGTCCCAAATCGGAAAACCTGCCTCTCCGATTCCCAGTGCTCCAGCATGCCATCCACGAATCCTATGGGAATCTGAAACATCAGTAGGGTCATAGTATGATGCAATAAATGATCTACGGTTACCCTGTCTGATGGTGACATGCTATCATACCACGATCGCATACCAGATACCACCAATAATGGTGGGGTATGATCAGTATGGCTAACTGTCGAAGAAGACATCTGCACGGGCCATGTCATAAGACCATCTAGGGGTCAATGCTGAATAGCTCTGGACATACATATATATGCATAACATGATACTTGCATTACAGATAATAGATGGCAATATGATATAGGAAATGGAAAAACTATACATACATTCCTAAGTATATCATCATCTAATACATAATCTCTGTACAGCTAAAAATACAAGGAAATGGGGCACAGACGCCCTACTATTAATAGAGGCCTATCAAAAGATATAGTGAGAATGGGGCATAGACACCCAATAGCTAACAGAGGCCTATCAAAAGATATAACGAGAATACACATCAGAAGAAGACAATGGTGTCGATGTCCACATCATCAATACTGTCCACCTGATGTAATTCCTCCTAAGTCACTGGATCTCTATCAACAAGGATGTCAGGCCTATACAAAGGAGAATCTGCGTCAGCAAAACCAAATGGGTCATCTGAGGGGCCAACTCCTGAGCTGGAAGGATTAAACAAATCTGCCTCTGCCGGATCTCTGCCCAAATACCGAATAAAGATATGTGCCTGGTCCAACTGCCGGGTCAAACTGTCAATCTGTGTCACATGAGTCGGATCTCGGACACAGGCGAGCCAATCCATCATCATCACGGATCCTGGAACCATATCCCCCATGAACTGAGTGGCACGGGTCTAGGCTCCAATAGTACAAGGGAACCACCAACGCTGGAATATCTCTTGAGTACAGGGTCCCTCTGATAATGTAAAACCGTTAACACCCAACAATGGGATATCAATGACGGGTGACTGCGACACAGGCCAATAACGCCTGGTAGGAGACAAGATAGGTATACGAATCTCTCATGTGGTGCTCCTAATAACACGCTCTCCTAGATAGAGTATCTATCCTCCATCCGTGAAGAGAGGAACTCTCCGGGTGGAAATCACGTACTCGACACCAGTCGGGTACCCATCTTCAAATCCGATGACCAAATGTTCCCCAGAATAGGGAATCCATGTGATAATGTCAGCTGTCAATAACTCCAATAGCAAGCGACAATGAGTAAAACCCTCAGCTATAGGGACCTCTGCCAATATAGAATGATGCCATCGCCGTCCTCGTGGGTAGGTATCCAATCCTAGTACACTCACTGGACGTAAACATGGGAGACTCTCATAGGCCCAAAACTGCCAACACAAAGGCAAACATCTGCGGTCAGTTAACACTCTTAACCTATACATGGTAAATGACAAGGGAAATACTCACCAGTAGAAATGGGTAAAATCCTAGCCAAGCCTCAGTCAAACCCTGTGAGCGCATACACATGCCCCTGAGGAAATAGGCAAAGGTATAGGAACCCCAATCATACTCTCTAATACGGTCCACATGACGAGTGACGCTGATCAAAGTGAATGACACCATAGAAGAGTTATCTGCTATGAAGCAGCCCCTAATGATCATCAGGAACAATCGCCGAAGAATGCGATCCCTGACTCTGACATCATCTGGCATGGGCTCGCTTAATAGCCCACTCATAGCATCTATGCTCAAAGGACCTGCACGGATAGTCCTGCCCTTGAGCGCTTCCGCCGGAACTCCTAACAAGGATCTAACGGCAGTAGGGGTAATATCCACCATGCAAGGCACTGGTGCCCCACCAAACTCCATACCTGTGATAAAATGCCAATCCATCGGCGTCATCATCACCTCATAGTCCAGCAAATGGAGTGACTGAGTCTGGTAAAATCACCACTCAGACAATACCCTGAGGTAACCCCAGGGGCAACGACGGGGAATGATGGAAAAGAATGCTCTAAAACCCCAGTCATGTACAATCGCTCTATAGTCAGCATGAAGAGCCTGGTACATGGAGTGTATACTGAACTAGTTCCCTCGAGGCTGTGTAAAGCTAGGAACCTGCATGAAATGCAGATTAACATTAAATCCTTTTACTCCTCACAAATAGGAAAGAATGAAGATCAAGTTCTAACGTTATACCTCGTTAGCATGCAAATACATCGAGGGATGTCGACTCAAGTCACCCAGAAGCTCTGGGTTTGCTACCTGAATACTCAAGAGCTCTCTACGGGGAACATGTGTAGCAGGAGCAGGGTCTGTAACCGAAGCATCCTTCTCATCGTTCTCGACGTTCGGCACATCAACCTAGACTAGACGTATCATCGCCTCCACCAACCGACGAGACTGTCTAACAGAATGGAGTCGAGGCACATCAGAAGCCCTCCTCCGTACCCCAAAAGTGGTCCTGCAGGAACTACTCGGCTGATCCGGATCCATAATATCTGGATAACAAGTCTCCAAATCACCTCAAAAAGGGTGTGGTATCTTCTAACCTAGAGTTTTTCAAAATACATTTTTATGACTATATGCACACATGCCTTATTTTAACATACATCTATTGTAGAGTTAAAAATGCATGACTAACACAATTCCTACATTTTAGGAAATTTTTGCCACAGTTTCCTTTATAAACAGGACTATCCATATGCACATAGGCATGACTAGGCAGCCATTCAGTAGCACACCTCTCCGCAGTTATATGCATCCTATTTACATCTAAAAATCAAAGTCATCAATCCATAAATGTAGCCTAATTACCAGGATTACTTTGTTTTTTCACTTGTGCTCATTTGTCCTCAAATAGGATAAGAAATAGCAGAAAAAGGTGCCAATTTGACTGTCTAAAAAGTTAAATTTTTTCACATCATTATGTTCAGCATGGCTTAATACTAACATCATTTGTGCATACATAATCACTACTATGTGTTTAGATGCATTTCATATGATAAGTCATTTTCTAACAGATAAAAACTGGAAAAAAGTACATGCATACGTTACCAGGACAGTGTAGAACACTTGTACGGTAACAGAATTTATAGAAAGACGTCCGAACTCAGCGGATCTGAAGAAGAGCTCTCAAATTTCTTTCGCGGCGCAACATGAAAATGACTTATGAAAGCAACCTGCTGGTGCACCTACAATAACCCTACATGGGTCCCACCCCTCCGGCTCGGTCTAGTTCGAGTTGCAAAGGAGTTCTCACAAGCTGAAAAGGCCAAATCAGGGATAAAAATGCTATGTGATTGAGCAGAATAGCTTACAATCCTGGTCTCCTCAGATTGAACCTTGGGTTTGTACATTACTCATTGGTATTTTCCCAGTCACAGGGTATACTATTCCAATGATCTCAAATATTACAAGTTACATTCAGGCAATACCTTACACAGGTCCAATGTCGATCATTCAGGATCGTCATCCTCATTCACAATAAGGAACCCCCGCGGGGGTTACAATGCACTTGTATATATCAAAATACAACCCCGACTGGGGTCACAACGCATTGTCATCTATTGATATACGTATCAATGAAGGTCAAGCAGCCTTGACGTTATTTCAGCCTGTGGCAGGTAAACCCATCAAAGCATCAAGATCTATTCGAGGATTTTATATTCGGGTACTCAAATACCAACACGTCACCCCGGTGGGGGTTACAACGCATGTTTCGTTGACACACACATCAATGATAATCTAACACGTCTCCTCGACGTGGGTTACAACGCATGTTCTGTTGACACACACATCAACGATGATCCAACACGTCTCCCCGGTGGGGGTTATAACGCATGTTCTATTGACACACACAGCAATGATGATCCAATACGTCTCCCCGATGGGGGCTACTATGCATATTTTTTGTTGATACACACATCAATGAAGGTCAAGCAACCTTGACATCAGTTCAGCCGTTGGCAAGTAAACCCAATGTCGCATCAGAAACCATCCGATGATTTCATCAGTTGATACACACATCAACAAATTCCAAGAAGCCTTGGCATTTATCCCCAACAGGGAGTTCATTCGTTGATATACACGTCAATAGAGGATCAAATATATCCCCAATTGGGGTTACAACGCGTGGTCAACCATTGGTTCACACTTCAACGAAGGTCAGGCTGCCCTGACAACATCTACTGTTGGCAGTAAATCCAACAAAACTTTGATATGACCTGGCGATACAAACCAGGAAAGATCAACATCATCAGATAGGATTGATGATGAAATATGTTATACACATCCTCAAACAGACAAAGCTTTATTCCCACAGATCTCTTACACATAAGAGGCACTTCTTCGGAATCAAGTCTGTATCAAGGATTAAGGACTTTGGTGATAGCCCCAGCGTCAACATCCTGATAGGTTTGGATCACACCTCCAAGCTTATCGTTATTACCATTCCCTGTAGAAGCAACAAGGAGCCGGCAATCATCCCCAGCTTGTTGGAAAGCAATGCATATGCATCATACGCTTGCATCATATTGCTCCATATTGCATCATGTTTATCTTGTTGCATTTCAAGTGTCTAGGATTCTTTATCCTATCCATGCTATTGCATTGCATGAATATGATAAAGAGGGGCATCTGTAGACACTTGAAATTTTTTACATACCTGTTATTGACATTGCAGGAAGGCAGATTCGTCTTTTAGAGATAACCCTGGAAGACAGTTCACATCCAGTTCGGATACTATCGGAAGCTCAGTTTCAACCCCAGAACACACACTGGGAGTAACAGTCTCAACCCTAGAACACACACCGGGAGTAATAGTTCCAACCTCGGCGATAACACCGAGGCCTACAGTTCCAATACCGAAACACACCGAAGAAGACCGATTCATCCCAGAGATAACCCCAAGATGTTCCAGTCTCAGTCCCAACCATGGGAGTAGCATCCAACCTTGGCGATAACCCCAAGGAATGCAGTTCTGACGATAACCCCGAAAATGCTTGTTTCAAATGTAATCAGCTTCAATCTCGACGCTCACAATGAGATACTCAGTACCAACCCAGAGATAACATCGGGAGGATGGGCACACCTCATAGATGACACTGAGGACCTTCAACAATTGCAACAGTCCAATCTCAGTGATAACCCTGAGCAGCATCTGCTTTATCAGCCCAAACCGGAGATAACTCTGGTGAGGGGCAAAGTCGTTATCTTGTCACCTTGATGCCACATCATGCCATCTCAATATTTCAGACATATTTCTACATACACAATGTCCCACAAAGATCAAGGAAAATCAATCCCGAGTGACTATTGCACAGGATAACAGATAGAATTTGAAGCTGAAGACCGGAGGGCATCGTCCCATCTTCATGACTTTGTACAACCTCTAATCCCATGTCATTGCATAACTCTCGACAACGGTAGTCTGAAATAGGTCCTATACACCTCAGTCGGATGCCCAGATTGCAATTCTAAAAGTTTTAGCAGACACCACGTTGCATGCGTGCACGTACTTTGAGACGACGGGACCCGCAAAGCTCGGGGTACCCCGGGCAGCCTCTGGTAACACCTATGGCTCCACCCTCTATAAATAGAGGGCTTGGGGTGGCCATTTTGGAAGAGAAAATGGCGAGAAAGCCCTGCCCAATTTGCTTTGTATTCACCCTATACTGAGTACTTTCTCATTTTAAACACTTGTGAGCTCACATATAGCTATTTTTGTACCTGTGGAAGCTAGTGTTCATCTACTTTAAAGATATAGAAGTCTTTTTTGGCAGCCCACTATAAGCCTTCTCACACACTCTAAAGCCTTTCTCTTCATCTGTGCACACACAGTTCTTCACGTTGAGAGTCGTGTTGCGTGTGTTTGCTCGGACTTCGGTCCGTGGTTTTATTTCAATTTGTATATACATATATATATATATATATATATATATTATTTATTTATATATATGGACTAACATTATCGAGTTATGCCTCGATTGAGCCTAGGCTTCGGTCTGGAGCGTTTACTTGCTTTTGTATATATATACATTTATATATATGAATTGCGTGCCGAACTCTGTTCGATGAGCCTAGACTTCTGTCTGGAGCGTTTACTTGCTTTTGTATATATATACATTTATATATATGAACTGTTGTTGAACTTTGTTCGATGAGCCTGGATTTTACATCCGGTGCGTTTACTGCTTTAGTATATATATATTTATATATATTAACTGTTGTTAGACTTTGTCCGATGAGCCTGAATTTTATATCCGGTGCGTTTATCGCTTTATATATATATATATATATATATTTACATTTTGTCCCACCTGGAGTTTATTTCGTGATGGTTGACCGTTTTTACTGCTTTCTGTATATTTCGTCCCGCCTGGAGTTTCCTCCATGGCGGTAGATAGCTTTTACAGCTTTCTTTACATTTCTGATCCCCTGTGGAGGTGCTTCGTGGTTGGTGATCATGTCTGTATATATATATTTACAGCTTTTATATATATACCTGCTTACTGCGTTTATATCAATTGCGGCATCATGTGAGCCTAGGAATCATGTGATCACAGATTCAGTCCACTGAATCTAGATTCGGTTCCCGTGATGGACCGTTTCAACTGTATGCAGCTTGTAAATTTATCTGTGATGTCTGAATTTCCTTAGATGGTTCTCATACCCACGAGTAGTTCATCATCTTTTGTACATTATTTTCATACAGATGCCTCGCATCTGTAAAATAAAATTAATCCAGCCGAATACGGAATAAAATAGAAGTATCAAAGACCTCAATTACTATTGAGCATAAGGATTTGAAAAACCTCTTTTCTAAAACATCACTGCTATATCTTGTTTAAAACTGATTTTTTGTATAAATTCAAACGCTTTGTATATAGGTGAAAAAGAGGTATAACACTACTTCCAAATAATAGCACATTGACCCCCCCCACACACATTTATATAACAGTTTCTTGAAAAGTGGCGGTCACCGTGGCAACACAAATGTCAGGGGGTGCCTTACACCTTCCCTCTACATAAGCAAGTCCCCGGACCCTAATTGAATCTCGGTTTCACCAACCTGTTTAGCAGTGTCACATTACTGGGTCAATGTGCAAACCTTTTCTCGGTTGTGTTGGTACGACCAGTTAAAAAACAACTGGCGACTCTTATAGTCCAATCGTCGACATTATACATGTCAGACCTTTTTCACTTGTTTTTTCAAACAAATCTCACATAAAATGAGAACACAAAAAAATAGGTAACGAAAAGGGATAAATAAAAATTCCGACGTCGACAATTAATAAACAAGCATAACATAATTTGAACGAAGTAATTTGGACAAGAATTGAAATCACAGTATTAATTTTCGTGAAGGATGTCAAGAATGGAGTTTTCATATGAAAATGAGAAATTTAAGAAATTAAAATAGTTAAAAGTGTCGTTAAATTGTGCTAAGTGGTTGAATATGTTAGCAATCATGTTTATGATAGTGTTATATTTATTTTATATATTAATTTCACTCTTTGGTGGGCAAAATTCGATTTTGTTGGGCTAAAAACGACTACTGTTCATGCCGTTTTTGCCTCTGTCTGAGCACCAGCGCAGCTGCACTGGTGTTAAGGCAAAAAACTGCGCAGCTGCGCTGTGTATGGCACAGCTGCGCCATACACTGATCTAAGGTAGAGCCTTCTGCTGCTGCTGCAGATTTTGGGTAGCCTTACCACTTGGTCTAAGGTTATGATAGTGTGGCAAACATGTAGGAAGAAGGTTAAAACAGAACCATGTTATGTAATTGATAAATTTAACGTTATGAGAATGATTAGTAAGTTACAAACGCGTTATGTGATAACTTAGTATACACAATGAATGTTAGACAAGTGTTGTGAAGTCCACACTTGGAATTTTTGAAATGTAAATGGTAATGTAATTCTTGTACCAAAATAACAAGTTTAACTAGAAATGAGTGTTATGTTGGAAAAAGAATGTTAGTACATTGTGTATTGATTAATAAGAAGGGTTATGAGATGTAGAGTAAAGTTTACATTATAGCTACTATGCGTTACTATGGAACTAATAGTTAATGTGAATAATGATATAATTGTGTAGGAATACACGAAGTGCAGATAAGCGATAAGCAGTTAAGTCGTAGTTCATAAACTACGAATCAGGTAAGTCTTTCAGCTCCTATTTGCTATGTGAAGTTGATGATTAACTGTTTTAAATCTGTATTGCAAAGAGCATGATGTGTTATATATATGTTGAATGTATGAAATGTTAAAGTCAACTTATGACTACGTTGATTGAGTAAAGCATGCTGATTGAGTAAGGAACTCAATCTTTATACTTGTTATATGAATTGTAGCCTGTATGTTATGATAGTCCAATGTTTAAGAGATATATGTTGAGCATGTTATTATATGTTACGTGTTGCATGAAAACTGTTAGATTTTGCTGGGCTGTCGAGCTCAACCTTGCAAATAACCATTTTTGTAGGTCCAGATTTTGAGGTAAAGTTATGTGTTACTTGAAAGACATGAATTAGATGTGATACTTGAAGATTTATACACTTTGGTTGTGTTAGTATTATTTGAGCCAGGTCTAATGTTCCGAATGATGTATTAATGTTGAATTGTAATATCGTTTCGCGATGTAAACTATTATAGTATTAAATTGATTCTGTGATATTTAGATGTAAAGGTTGAAGGTTTTGGGAACAAGGATAGTTTGTAATAGAAAATTTTAATTATTTCGCAAATTTTCAATGGTTGTATTATCATTTAATGATGTAAAAATTGAGGTTGAATGTATTATTAACGACTGAAATCGAGAATTTAATTGTACAAATTTTGGGGTTGTTACAGGTGATCAGCCCGTTATGCCCTGTATTGATCAATACTACATACCAGAACGATATTCTTGTTCATCTTATCCACCTTAAGCGCAAATTTTTTTTCCATGTTCGGGATATTCATACTTAGTCGGGAATCCGAACCAAAACAATTCGGTTGGATATCAATAAGGTTCTATCATGTTCAACAATATTTTTAAATTTGTGTCTAACCGAGTCAAATAGCTTAAACGACTTTTAATTTAGGTATACATACTGGAAATCAATAAGTATGTATCAACATGCACAATAATTATCCAAGTAAGGACACTTGTATAACCAATCTTAGAAATTAACGAACATAATATATATCTGGATTTTTCAATAATACTGTATTGATAAACAATGATCGAATAGAATTCAAGAACTGGCATATCTACAAAGTATAGATACATGAATAATAATAATTTTGTTAATAAACTGGCACAATAATGATATAATTTTGAAACTTTCTTACTCATGTCCATTGCATAAAGTAAATGCAAATGTTATGATACTTGAACAATAAAAGTATAGTTCAAGGAACTTGCTCAATATAAATTTAAGTAAGTTTAGGGAACTTGCATGAATACTATGATTAATAACAATAAAGTTTAAAAACCCATATAACCGGAATATAATTCAATAACTTACTTATGCATGTTTATTGCATAAATAGATGTAAAGAGTAAAGATACTTGCACAATGTAAAGGATGGTTCAGTTACTTGCCTTAAGCGTAGTTTACCAAAAATATCACTTATCAATACTCTTTCGAATCCTAACATAATATAATACGCGTATAGGATATTCATTAGTTACATATGCTCATACATGATATGTAAGTGTAAATGCATACATAAACGACTAAGTTAGTTGTATACTCCTTACATATACCTTATACTTATATTACCACATTAGTTTATAAGACACTACAAAGTTAACAATACAGTTTCTTAATCATTGCTTTATAGTTCGCAAATATCTTTTTGGACTTATCACTTTGAAGTTCGTAATCACTGCATTAAACATTCAATTCCATCATTTAGCATGCTTCTTAACATATTAGTTTTGCACTGGTCATATAATACATATTAGAGTAACAATACAAGCATGCAACCACCTTCAAACCATTTACATAAAATTGTTCCTACTGTAGACTAGAGCGGCCGCGCTTGGCTTGTTCTAGGGAGTGGCGCGGCCACGCTGCTCCTGGTGCAAACCAAGACATGGCTGCTCCTGCAGAAAACCAGTGAACACACGCCTTGCATATATACGAATAATCATGCAAAACACACATGTTAGTATGTGGATAACTAAGTTTGACCTTATATCATTAACATATGTCATCATCTATTCTTATTTAATCACGACTTTTAGTGTTCAATTCATAATTTTTTTACATTTAATCGTTAAACACATGCTATGTGGTCCATTGGTTTCTACTACACATGCTTGCATTGGTTAAATCATGTATGTCAAGTTTGTATAATTCTACTTCATTTAGACTTGATCTAACCATTCCTAACTACTTTATAATGCATACGATTAGCTAGTATGCTTGTCAATCATGTCTACATGCATGATACACCTAATCATGATGTCAAGTGCTGGAATACTCGTAATATAATTATTAACAAAACTAGTTTTCAAGGTTTCTTGTGAAAATCTCATGTTAAGCTACCAAGTATGCAAATTCACCTCATTTACTATACATCATGCGCTCACATATACATATTAGAATATATAAGCATGCTTACAAGTTTCCATATAGTTTATCAAGTTTGTATTTGAAACTTAAAGTGTCCCTTAGTAAAACTTATTCAAGTATGCAAGATAAGTCCACATATTCTATAGCATGCTTTCATAATCACACAATAGATCCCATGAGCATGTTTTGAAGTTTAAACTTAGTATATGCATAGTTCATGTACACATAGCTAGTATAGCCTTTCACTTGCATCTTCCTTAAAGTCATACTTGAATATCTTATACTATCTTCAACAATATAAACTGGTATATTGGTCATATATCAGGACTTAACATGTTGAAGCTTTAGGTTAGGTTATACATTATTTCGTGTTCACGAATTCTAGTTCCCAATTTGTTAAGTTTTCTTTGAATACATACTAAATCAAGCTAAAATAACTTACTATGTTCATAACAACATCTATTCGTATGTTAAGTTCATTTATATACATATTCAAAATTAAGTAGCATGCTCATGACATCTTAAGGAATCAACAGCAGTAACTGTGATAGGCAACCCGCGCGGCCGCGCAGTGAAGGACTAGGGAAGTACCGTGGCCACGCCACTTCGTCCAGAGACAAAAAATATGGCTCTGCTTCTGCAGAGCCTCAATCACAAGCATTGCCAACATCTTCTACTACAACACAAACTACTTCTAGACATGCATACACACTTAATTAACACAATGCCATGTTATCTTCCACCAATTATAGAGAGTTCAAGTAATTGTAAGAATTTGACAAAACTTAAATTCAAGAACACAAACAAAATTTATACCTCTTTGAAGCTTAATTTGATTCCTCAAAGTACTAATTATACTCCCTCAATGCTCAACAATACTCACTCTCTTTCTACACTTATCAGACACATTTTTTAAGCAACCAAAAATTGAAAATGGAGCTTATATTTATAGAAGGAACTGGGACTAGATATTGGCATTACACAATCTTGGAGTCCATGGCGTAATGGAAGGGAACAAAGGTTATTAAGGAGTTGTTCAACCACTCCTTTACCAGCCATTTCCTAGCAAATGATCTCCTATGATATAGCAGCTTGAAAGTTACGTAATATAGAGTTAGGTTACTGTTCATTGTACTAGGAAGGTCATTCATTTTGGGACAAAGGAAAAATCTCAGCAACTTGATCCACTAAGGCTTGGTTTGGTTCTTGTAATTCCCATAGTGTAATATTAATGTACAATTGTTACCATATTAGAAAATTAGGGGTCATTTATATGCTCACATCATATAGTCCATGTACCATAAATACACGCATTAAAACAACCCAGTCAGGTATTCTTGTCCGGGTAGTTCCATAATCATCTCTACTACTCACATAGCCATATTATAACTTTATTTAATGTTTATTTAAACATTTGATCTCCTTCCCAGTTTCTAGAATACACATATATTTAATTATTGCACACTTTTACATAACAGTCAAAGTAATCTTATTATATTAATAACTTACTTATTTATTTTATGTCAACTAGATAAATTATTTATTGATTAATTAACAATAGTATTAATTAATCCACTCCTCATTGATTAACGTAATTATTAATCTCCATAACAGTTAATATAAATTAATCGCTCACTTAATAATTCATAATAATCATATCATACAATAATCATATTTTCATGGAAATAATTAATAAATATTTTTATTACAAAATTAATTTATTATAAGAGTATAATCTATAACGATCAATAATTCTTAAAAGAAATTATTTACAATTATTCATGTAATAAATAAATTTTATTTATCACATATGTACATATAGTTTACTTTACACATATGCCCACCTTTATATAAAAAAAAATTTTATAAGCAAAATTTCTTATTTAATTATGTTGAAAGTATTAGGTTATTACATATACACAGACCATAAGAGTCTGAAATATATTTTTATACAGAAGGACCTAAACATGTGTCAAAGGTGATGAATGGAATTGATAAAAGATTATGATTGCGAGATCTTTTATCATCCGGGCAAAGCAAACATGGTTGCAGATGCCTTGAGTAGGAAGGGTCGTGAGAAGTTGATGTTGTTAACTAACTAGGAGGAGCTCATTTCAGTAATGATAAGGTTAAAGTTGGAAATAAAATTTCCAAAAGAAGCCGATGAACGACTATTCCAGATAGAAGCTAGTCCAACGTTGGTGTCGATGTCGGAATTTTTATTTGTCCCTTTTCTATTCTTGTCTTTTGGTATTCTCATTTTAGGTGAGATTTGTTTGAAAAAATAAGTTGTGAAAAGGTTCAACATGTATATGTCGACGATTGGACTATAAGAGTCGTCAGTTGGTTTTTTAACTGGTTGCACTAACACAACAGAGAAAAAGTTTGCACATTAACCCAGTGACGTGACACTGCTAAACGGGTCTGTGAAACCGAGATTCATTAGGGTCTGGGGACTTGCTTATGCGGAGGGAAGGTGTTAGGCACCCCCCGACATCCATGTTGCCACGGTGATCACCACTTTTTAAGAAGCTGTTATATGAATATGTGTGTGTGTGGGTCAATGTGCTGTTATTTGGAAGTAATGCGAGGCCTCGTTCGCACCTATATGCACAAGGTTTGAATTTTTTGGTAAAAATTCAGTTTTAAAAAAGATATAGCAGTGAAGTTTTATAAAAGATGTTTTTTCAAACCCTGATGCTCAATAGTAATTGAGATCTTTTACACTTTCATTTTTATTAAATGTTCGGCTTGATAGCTTTTATTTTCGAGATGCGAAGCATCTTCGAGAAAATAATGTGCAAAGCAGTGCCGAACTCCTCGTGGGCATGAAAACCATCTAAGGAAATCCAAACACCGTGAATAAATTTACAGGCTGCTTATAGCTGAAAATGTCCGTCACGGGAACCGAATCTAGATTCAATAGACTGAATTTGTGATCACATGATTCCTAGGCTCACATGATATCACAGTTTGTATGAAAGCAATAAACAATTATATATATAAAAGCTGTAAATAAATATATACAAATATGATCAACCACCACGAAGCACCTCCATAGGGGATCGAAAATGTAATTATATAAAAGCGATATATATATATATATATATATATATATATATATATATATATATATATATATATACATGATCAACCACTATGAAGCACCTCCATGGGGGATCAAAAATGTAAATAAAGCTATAAACGCGATCAACCGCCATGAAGTAAACTTCAGGCGGGACGAAATGTAAGAAAGCAGTAAACACGGTCAATCGCCATAAAGTAAACTTCAGGCAGGACGAAATGTAATTATATATATATATATATATATATATATATATATATATATATATATATATATATATATATATATATATATAAACAGTTAAACGCACCGGATATAAAATTCAGGCTCATCGAACAAAGTCCGATAATAAATAATATATATATATATATATATATATATATATATATATATATATATATATATATATATATATATATATATATATATATATGAACTGTGTGTCGAACTCTGTTCGATGAGCCTAGACTTACGTCTGGAGCGTTTAATTGCTTTCGTATATATATATATATATATATATATATATATATATATATAACTGAAATGAAACCACAGACCGAAGTCCGAACATACACACACAACACGACTCTGAACGTGAAGAATGGTAAATGCAAAGATGAAGAGAAAGGCTTTAAAGTGTGTAAGAAGGCTTCCAGTGGACTGCCAAAGAAGACTTCTATAGCTTTAAGTGGATCAACACTCGGCTCCCGTCGGTAAAAAGTAGCTATATATGAGCTTATAAGTGTTTAAAATGAGAAAGCACTCAGTTTAGAGTGTGTACAGAGCAAATTGGATAGGGCTTTCTTGCCTTTTTCTCTTACAAAATGGCCACCCCAAGCCCTCTATTTATAGAGGGAGGAGCCGCAGGTGTAACTGCGGCTAGTCGTAGATGTACCTATGGCTGCCCGGGGTACCCCGGGCTCCGTGGGTCCTGCCATCTTAAAGTACGTGCACGCATGAAACATGATGTCTGCTAGAGGTTGTACGAAGTCAGGAAGATGGGGCCATGCCCTCCGATCTTTAAGCTTTAAATTCTATCTGTTACCCTGTGTAATAGTCACTCAGGATTGGACTTCCTTGGTTCTTATGGGACATTGCTGTGTAGAAATGTATGTATGAGATGTTGAGACGGTGGAATGTGGCGTCAAGGTGGCAAGATGACGACTTTGCTCCTCACTGGGGTTATCTCCAATTTGGGCTGATAAAGCAGACGTTGCTCAGGGTTATCTCTGAGATTGGACTGCTACAAGTGTTGAAGGTCCTCAATGTCATCTCTGAGGTGTGCCTGTCTTCCTGGTGTTATCTTTGGGTCTTGTACTGAGTGCCTCGGTGTGAGTGCCGAGTGTTTTGAAGTTGTTTGCATGGTTTTGAAACAAGCATTTTTGGGGTTATCTCTGGAACTACAATTACACTCCTTGGGGTTATCTCCAAGGTTGGAACTGCTATTCCCAGTGTTGGGACTGAGACTGAATACCTCAAGATTATCTCTGAGATGACTCGGTCTTCTCCGGTGGAATTTCTGATATTGGAACTGCATACCTCGGGGTTATCTTCGAGGTTGGAACTGATACTCTCGGTGTGTGTTCCGGGGTTGAGACTGAACTTTCGGTAGTATCCGGACTGGATATAAGCTGTCTTCTAGGGTTATCTCTGAAAGACGAATCTACACTCCTGCAATGTTAGTAACAGGTGTGCAGAAAATTTCAAGTGTCTACAGATGCCCCTCTTTATCATATTCATGCAATGTAATGGCATGGATAGGATAAAGAATCCTAGACACTTGAAATGCAACAAGATAAACATGATGTCATGTGCAACAACATTATGCATATGGATTGTTTTCTCACATGCTGGGGATGATTGCAGGCTCCCTGTTGCTTCTACCGAGGATGGTAATAAATAAGTAGCCTGATAAACTGTCATGGACGTGCGATCCAACACTAACAGGAATCTCTAGGATTGTTTACATTGGGGTTATCACCAAAGTCCCGAATCCTTGATATAGACTTTATTCCGAAGATGTGCCTCTCGTGTACAAGAGATCTATGGGGATAAAGCTTTTGTCTATTTGAGGATATGTATAACATATTCCATCATCAATCCTCCCCGATGCCGTTGATCCTTCCTGGTTTGTATCGCCAGGACATATCAATATTCTGTTGGATTTACTGCCAGCATTATGTGTTGTCAGGGCTGCTTGACCTTCGTTGACGTGTGAACCAACGGATGATCACACGTTATACCCCCCCGCCGGGGATATACTTGATCTTTGCTGACGTGTACATCAACGGATGAACTTCCTGCTGGGGATAAATGCCATGGCTGCTTGACCTTTATTGATGGGTATCCACTAATACAATCATCGGATGGCTTCCGATGCGTCGTTGAGTTTACTTGCCAACGGCTGAACTGATATCAAGGTTGTTTGATCTTCGTTGACATGTGCATTAACGAAAAATACGTTGTAACCCCTACCGGGGATATGCACATCGATATATGAAAACGCGTGATGCCCCCGCTGGGGATATGCACTTCGACATATGAAAACGCGTGATGCCCCCACCGGGGATATGCACTTCAACATATGAAAACGTGTGATGCCCCCGCTGGGGATATGCACTTCCACATATGAAAACGCGTGATGCCCCCGCCGGGGATATGCACTTCGACATATGAAAACCCATGTTGCCCCCGCTGGGGATATGCACTTCGACATATAAAAATGTGTGCTGCCCCAGCCGGGGATATACACTTCGACCTATGAAAACGCGTGATGCCCCCGCCGGGGATATACTTGAAAATTAGGGCGATGAACCTGAATTGGCGGCATTGAACTTGCGTAAGGTATTGCCAAGTGTGATCTACAACTGTTGAGATCATCGGTATAGTATACCCTATGTTTGGGCGAATACCAATGAATGATATGAAAGCCATAGTCGAGCCCAGGAAAACCAGGATTTCAGGCCATTTTGCTCAATCGCGTAGCGTATTTATCTCTGATTTGGCCTTTTTAGCTTGTGAGAACTCCTTTGCAACTTAAATTGGACCAAGCCGGAGGGGTGGGACCCACGTAAGGGTGCCGTAGGTACACCTGTAGTAGCCGTAGGTTATTTTTATAAGTTATTTTCAAGTGGCACCGCGAAGGAAATCCGAGATCTCTTCTTCAGATCTGCTGAGTTTAAGCGACTTTCTACAAATTCTGTCACCTCACAAGTGTTCTACACTATCCTGGTAACGTATGCATGTCTTTTTTCTAGTTTTTATCCGTTGGAAAATGACTTATTACATGAAATGCATCTAAATATATAGTAGTGAATATGCATGTTCAAATGACTTGGTAAAAAATATTTAACATAGTAAATGTTAGTATTAAACCATGCTGAACATAATGATGTTAAAAAATTTGACTTTTAAAACAGTCAAATTGGCACCTTTTTTTTGCTATTTCTTATCCTATTTGAGGACAAATGAGCAAAGGTGGTAAAGCAAAGTAATCCTGGTAATTAGGCTACCCTTATGGATTGATGACTTTAACTTTTAATACAAATAGTATGTATATGATTGTGGACATGTGTGCTACTGAATGGCCACCTAATCATGCCTATGTGCATGTGGATAGTCCTATTTATAGAGGAAACTATGACAAAATTTTCCAAAATATAGGCATTGAGTAGTCATGCATTTTTAACTCTATTGTAGATGTTTGTTAAAGTAATGCATGCATGCATGTAGTCATAAAATGTATTTTGAAATGAAAGCTCTAGGTTTTAGAATTACCACACCCTTTTTTGAGGTGATTTGGAGACTTGTTGTCCAGATATTATAGATTCGGATAAGCCGAGTAGTTCCCGCAGGACCACTTCTGGTGTACGGAGGAGGGCTTATGAAGTGCCTCGACCCTGTTCTATTAGACAGCCTCGTCGTCTGGTAGAGGCGGTGATATGTCCAGTCCAGGTTGATGTGCTGGACATCGAGGAAGAGGAGGAGGATGTTCCAGTTGTTGACCCTGCTCCTGCTGCACATGTTCCCTGTAGGGACCTACCGAGTATTCAGGTGGAAAACCCAGAGCTTTTGGGTGACTTGATTCGACATCCCTCGATGTATCTGCATGCTAACGAGGTATCAAATTAGATCTTAATCTTGCTTCTTTACTATTGATGAGGAGTAAAGGATTCTGATGTCGATCTACATCTTATGTAGGTTCCTGGCTTTACACAGCCTTGAGGGAACTGGTTCAGCATTTACTCCATGTACCAGGCTCTGCATCCTAACTATAGAACGATTGTGCATGACTGAGGATTTGGGGGGTTCTTTTCTATCCTTTCCCGCCGCTGTCCCTGGGGTTACCTCAGGGCATTATCTGAGTGCTGGTTTAACCAGACTCAGATGATGACACCGATGGATTGTCGGTTTATCACAGGTATGGAGTTTGGAGGGGCACCAGTGCCTTGCACGACGGATATTTCCCCGACTACCGTCAGATCCTTGTTAGGAGTTCCGACGGAGGAGCTCAAGGGCAGGATTGTCTGTACGGGTCCTTTGAGCGTAGATGCTATGAGTGGGCTATTGAGTGAGCCCATACCAGTTGATGTTAGAGTCAGGGATCACATTCTTCGACGATTGTTCCTGATGATCATTAGGGGTTGCTTTATAGCAGATAACTCTTCTACGGTGTCGTTCACTTTGATCAGCGTCACTCGACATGTGGGCCGTATTGGAGAGTATGATTGGGGTTCCTACACCTTTTTTGATTTCCTCAAGGGCATGCGTATGCGCTCACAGGGCTTGACCGAGGCTTGGTTAGGATTTTACCCATTTCTGCTGGTTAGTATTTCTCTTACAATTTTCCATGTACAGGTTAAGAGTGTTAACTGACAGCAAATGTTTGCCTTTATATTGGCAGTTTTGGGCCTATGAGAGGCTTCCATATTTACGTCCTGTGAGTGTATTAGGGTTGGATACCTATCCACGAGGACGACGATGGCATCATTCCATACTAGCGGAGGTCCCCGTAGCTGAGGGTTTCACTCATTGTTGCCTACAGCTGAAGTTATTGACAGCTGATGTCATCACATTGATTCCCTATTCAAGGGAGCACTTGGCCACTGGATTTGAGGATGGGTACCCGACTGGTGTCGAGTACGTGATTTCCACCTGTAGGATTTCTCTCTTCACAGACGGAGGATGGGAGCTCTACTTAGGAGAGCGTGCTATTAGGAGCACCACAGGAGAGATTCGTATACCGATCTTGTCTCCTGCCAGGCGTTATTGGCAAGTGTCGCAGTCACCCGTCATTGATATTCCATTGTTGGGTGTTGACGGTTTTGCATTGTTAGAGGGTCTCTGCACTCAGGAGATATTCCAGCATTGGTGGATCCCTCGTACCATTGGAGCCTAGACACGTGCCAATCAGTTCATGGGAGATATAGTTCCAGGATCCGTGATGATGATGGATTGGCTAGCTTGTGTTCGAGATCCAACTCATATGACACAGATTGACAGCTTGACCCAGTGATTGGACCGGGCACATTTCTTTATCCGACATTTGGGCAGAGATCCGGTAGAGATAGATTCGTTTAATCCTTCTAACGCAGGAGCTAGCCCCTTAGATGACCCATTTGGCTTTGCCGGCGCAGATCCTCCCTTGTATAGGCCTGACATCCCTGTTTCTAGAGATCCAGTATCTCAGGAAGAGTTACATCAGGTGGATAGGATTAATGATGTAGATATTAACACCATTGCCTTCTTCTGAAGTGTATTCTCGTTATTTCTTTTGATAGGCCTCTTGTTAGATATTGGGTGGTTGTGCCCTATTCTCGCTATATCTTTTAATAGGCCTCTGTTAGTAGTAGGGCGTCTGTGCCCCATTTCCTTTTATTTTTAGCTGTATAGAGATGATGTATATAGATGATGATGTATTTAGGAATGTATGCACTATCTTCTATTCCCTGCATCATATTGCCATCTATTATCTATTATGCATGTACCATGTTATGCATATGTATGTATGTCTAGAGATATTCAGCATTGACCCCTGGATGGTATTATGATACGGCCCACACAGATGTCTTCTTTGACAGTCAGCTGCATAGATCACACCCCACCATTATTGGTGGCATCCCGTCCAAGATCCTGGTATGATTGTATGTCACCCTCAGATAGGGTGACCGTAGATTAGCTGTTGCAACATACCATAACCCTTTTCATGTTTCAGGTTCCCGTAGGATTTGTGGAGGGCATGCTGGAGCACTGGGTACCGGAGAGGCAGGTTTTCTGGCTTGGGACCCAGGAGTTGACTCCGACTCTAGAGGAGTACGCACGTTTGATGATGCTGCCACTTGACAGACCTTGTGTACATATGGACATTGGTGACATGAGCCGGCAGTTTATGACTCTCACCAGGCTAAGGTGGAGAGTTGTGCAGGATGAGATCAACATTTTCTGATTGACATATTTGGCTATACGGACAGCTATGTTAGGTATTCTGGGGATTTCATCATACCAGAGGATCAGTGGCACTTGTCCAAAGTAGATATATTGCTGCTGTGTGTATTATCATACGTGTACATGCCACGATACATGGATGAGTTGGACATCGGTGTTATCATGGTAGTGAGAACTCTCAGGGAGGGTTGTACCATTATTCCAAGTCGGCCACGTTCTGCAACACTTACCCTACAGGGGTATTCACAGGCAGTTCGGTCATGTTGTACGTGTGGTTTATGCCACACTTAAGACCGATTGGCACATTTGGACAACACGGGTATTGTTTTACCCATGAGATAGCTATGTCGTATTCCTTCTAGCCTACCGAGTGTACATATCCTGCATCTTGGTCCATTTTCCTAGCTAGGATCAGAGATTCGTTTGCTATCTTGCCGTGTACAGGGCTCAGTTCACCCTATAGCTTCATTACTCATGCTCTGGGCATGGATTATCTCCCTCTGGCTGGTTTAACGGGTATGCCTACTTACCACCCACTGGCCGTGATGTCGCAGTTTGACTAGTTCCAGGATTTCCATCCTTTTGACAGGGCGTTAGGTCAGCGCTTAGCTTATCACCACTTGTCAGCAGAGGACCGATCCCGGGTGTATGTTTGTTGGGATCAGCGTGAGATAGCTGCTTTTTCTATTAGCCATCTGGGTTATTCGCCAGAGTATTCTGCATGGATGGAGACAGAGACTTCATTGGCTGCGGCAGTATCCACAGTGCCGAGTAGTGATTTAGATGATAGAGAGTCCATGGAGGATATTGATTCCCACATCGAGGATGAGTTATTTACTGGGTTACCAGCATCTCCTTTGGATTCTCCCAGTACTAGCACTGTTATGATCTAGCATTCAGCACAGTACTTTGAGTAGAGTCTTCATCTGATGACCTTCGAGAGAGATTAGGCTAGATCCCTGATGTTGACAGCCCTTGATGGGAGAGACGCAGCTCTGTTAGAAAGAGACGAGGCATTAGCTCGTAGAGATACCGCTATTGTTGAGCGGGATGAGGCCAAATTAGTCAGAGATGCAATGATCATTAAGCGAGATGCTGCCCTATCTGGTAGGGATGTAGCCGTTGAAGACAGTACTTTAGTGAGATCCTTGACCACTGGTATGCTTACCGAGATGAGTGCATATATTTATGAGCATCGCATCACCATACAGATGGCCTCGAATTTGCTGGCTCATGTGGATACCCTTGTACAGGAGACCACAATGTTACCTGCTTCTTCAGATAGAGATGCTATGTTAGATCTGCTAGCCCGCATGCATACCGATCTGTAGATAGCCTTGTATTTTCCTGAACAGACTAGCTTAACCAGTTTGTCATGTCTAGTTTACATTGTGTATATCAAACAGTATTATAAATAGCAAGAAAATATATTTTTAATCACTTCCCTTTTAGATATGCCTGAATACTTGCTTGATATTTGCTTGCTTCTTCAGGGCTTGTAATCTTGATGTATTCTAAATTCCTCCTTGATGGATGGACATTAAGTTATCTCTGGACAGTTCAGAATGGATCATTGATCTGTGTGTATCCCTACCATCTTTAGTGTCTTGGGACTGGTTTTTGTATAGAAATGTGGATTGAAGTTTGATCCCAGTACCGTTGACAAGTATTTATGTTTTGGTAGGGGGCTAGACCGAACCATAAATGGTTGCCTATGTACTCCTGTTGAAGAGGAGATTAGGTCTGCGTAGTTTGAACCTGGTGTAAGAGGTTCAACGATGTATGTGGCAGAAAGGGTGTAGGAATATTTTTGTTATTTTTATTTTCGTAATGAGAAGGGTGTAGAAATGTTTTTGTTGTTTTTGTTTTATTGCGACCGGACCATATAAAATGGTTGCCTACGTACTCCCGTGTATCAAGGAGATCAAGTCGACATAGTTCGCCCCTTAGGACGATTTGTAGCCAACGAAAAGTTTGATCCTATGTGGAGGACAAACTGCGGGGGAAGAAAGTTTAATCCTAAGTTCAGGATAAATTGCAGGTGTGAAAAGTTTGATCCCATGTTTGGGGACAAATTGTGAGTGTGAAAGGTTTAAGTGGGATAACCGAAGTTGAGTAAGGGTTAAAAAACCAAGTGGAGAGGAAAGGAACTGGCGATCTGAAAACCAGGCTGCTGGTTTGAAAAGTGTGTTTTCCTGAGGGGTGCTGTGAGACCCCAAATTTTATGAATAAAGATTTAAATTTCTCGAAATATTTTTTTGAATATTATGGTGTGGATTTGATATAATGTTATAGATATGGGTAATATTTATAAATTTTGAAAACTATGCAAGTTGTTGTATAATATTTGATTGGTCGGGGAATATTCTTTTTATCGGAGAATATTCGTACGACGGTACAATCATTGGTGGACCCCACAACGGAATTATTGTCAAATTGAGAAAACGACAAAAATATTTTTATGAAAATAACGGCGGAAGTTTTACCGTTAAAACTGTTGAACTACTCGGTAGTAAAAGTACAGTAATACACGTGGTTGCATAGTAGCATACGGTATTGGTTATTGATGCTTACGTGAGAATTCACTCAGTTTTGTTCAATTATTGCTACAGTAATTGTTGCATAGTATCTCACGTTATTTGATTCAATTATGTCAATATTTTATATATTATTAAATCAATAATTGAGATGACAGAGTTATTAATATTACTATTTGCAATATTAACGATGTCTAGAAGTTTTGCCAAGGAGAGGTTTGGTCACCTAATTGCGCGTCAATAGGGAGAAATCCTTATTGGAAAGCCCCCTCTTTCGTGGGAACGACCTGGTCGATTAATATTGTGAATTAGAATAATAATGATAAATGTTGTTAAATATATTGAGGTGTCTTTTAATGAAGTCACGGAAGTTTATATATATATATATATATATATATATATATATATATATATATATATATATATATATATATATATATAATTTTTGTTTTATTAGTATTAATAATGTAATAAAACATAAAAGTTTTTTATATAAAACAGAATATTTTTATAAAGTTATTTGTTTTATTAGACTATAAATAGAACATATTATATTCTATTATGCATAGTATTTTGCATAGTAAAATCTTTTTATATAAAACAGAATACTTTTATACAGTTATTTGTTTTATTAGACTATAAATAGAATATATTATATTTTATTATGCATAGCATTGCATAGTGCCTGCATAGTATTTTGTATAGTAAAATCTTTTTATATAAAACATAATACTTTTATAAAGTTATTCGTTTTATTAGATTATAAATAGAATATATTATATTTTATTTAAAAGATTTTGTTTTATTAGAATATTTTATTAATATTGCATAGTAAATCAATATGGACTGTCCGTTTAAAAGTAAATCAATCTGGACCGTTCATGAATTAGTTACTATTCGGTCCATTCTCTTATAAATAGAAGCTCATTCTTTCATTATTTCTTACGAATTCACTGAAACTCTAGAGAGAGAAATTATAGAGAAAAAGAAGAAAAAATGTATTCTGCTACTTCACTACTCCTATATCCAGTTTCATCTAAGGTAAGGGATATTATTTCTTTTGTATTCATGAAGAGAACTTCTGTTATTTCATTCTTTATTATTCTGTTGGAATAACCTGTATATGCGGGCTACCTTATACTTGGTGAAATTCTTCTGTTATTCCATTCTTTATCATTATGTTGGAATAACCTGTCTATGTGAAGTATAGCATACATGGTGAAATTCTTCTGTTATTCCATTCTTTATTATTATGTTGGAATAACCTGTCTATGCGAAGTACAGCATACATGGTGAAATTCTTCTATTATTCCATTATTTATTATTCTGTTAGAATATCCTGTCTGTGCGTTTATACATGACCTGGTTCCATTATTTATCATTCTGTTGGAACATCCTGTCTGTGCTTTACGCATGACCTGGTTCCATTATTTATTATTCTGTTGAAATATCTTGTCTGTGCGTTTATGCATGACCTGGTTCCATTATTTATTATTCTGTTGGAATAACCTGTCTGTGCGGTCTATCGCATGCTTGGTGAATTCTTTTGTTATTACATTCTTTATTATACTCAGTTGGTTAAAGTTTTGGCTTTTATACTCCATGAAATTAGTGGAATATATTTGATATTTGCGCTTCATCCAGTATCTTTTCATGAAAATATTTTTCTGAGCATTCTTGAATTTTACTCCACAAAGAAGTATCATGTAGATAATTTGGGATGCTATTGGTTCCAGGATAAATTAATTCTTGAACTTGTTTTATTGAATTCTTATATCATTGCCATCATCCTTATGTTTATATTATGTTGAAAGTCATCTGTGGCCTGTAGTGCATAGATGGACTCGATATGATTATGACCAGGGATTAATCGGTATAATCATGACCGTAATATTACAAATGATGTGGTAAAAGTCCTCATTGGCCCGTAGTGCATTGATAGACAGTTGTTGGCATGATCATGACCATTGATAAATACACGAATATCTTTGGCCCGTAGTACATGGATAATTTGTGGTTATGATACTAATGAATATCCTTGGTCGTAGTGCAGGGATGATATGGATTACTTATTAAGCTGAGTCCCAGCGATAAAAGTGATGAAAAACCTTTTAAATCATAAAAGATGGAAGATTTTATTCTCTACTTGACTCTTTTAATGGATTGCTTGTTCCGCTGCAGTTAAACTTGATGTTTGTTATATTGTATTAGTTTAACACTTTTGAAGGCTAAGGATAATTTATTCTGCATTATCTTAGTCATTACTAGGCTAGTTGAGCTCACCCTTTTACTTTCATTGTTCTCTTCAGGAAATGAGAACGTAGCAGGGACTAGTCGGGGAATGGAGCGTCGGTCCAGATGATAGCATTAGTAGTCCTCACTATTCTATGAAATAGTGTGATAATAAATGTATTGAGGACTTGTTTTGAGTTTGAATACTGTTTAGAAGACAATATTTGTATTAAAACTCACAGCTCATGTTGAATATTTAAGATTGTATTTGTATTCTGTACCATGTTTTTGGCGACTCGGAATAGGTGATGTATACCTATTTTGGGGGGCGTCACAGTTGGTATTAAAGCTTAGAGATATGATCCCTGGCTGAGATGTGAGATAAGAACTAGGAGGGGAGAGACGGGGAATTCCTTCGCTAGTATGACCTACCTAAGTTTATTTAGTATTTAATTGGTCGGTCAGAGTATATTGATAATATGTGATATGTCAATTAACCCTTGTTTTGTGGCAGTATTTGAAAATGGCATCCGAAAATGTTGAGATAAGCAATGAAGCACATGAGACCGTTGAGTCACCAACGATCAATACCCATGATAATGTGCAACATGAAGACAATAATCCTCATGTAAACAATAACACCGATGAAATGGTGAACAATGGGATGTTCAGAGGCTTTATGCAATTCATGCAACATCAGGTGAGAGAGACTCCTGTTCAAAATATAGGTGGAAATAGTGGCAACCCATAGTCGGTCACCGCTAAGCAGTTCAAGGAGCTGGGACCACTGGAGTTTTTGGGAAAGCCAGAACCACTTAAGGCAGAGACGTGGTTAAAGTAGTTCACCAAGATATTTGATGTCTTGGGATGCTCCGAGGAGCAAAAGGTTCCCTTTGCCACCTTTATGTTGCGTGAAGAAGCATATTACTGGTGGGAATCTGTAAAACGTACCCAGCCTGACGCACTCAAGATGCCTTAGGAGAAGTTCTAAGAGTTGTTCAACGACAGTACTTTCTTGAAAGTATTCGTCACATGAAGGAGGTAGAATTCATCAAGTTGGAGAAAAACAATATAACCGTGTCGCAGTACGAGGCTAAATTTACAGAGTTATCCCGATTTGCATCCCATTTGGTCAATAATGAGGAGCGAATGACGCGAATGTTTCTAAGAGGTTTGAAACCCGATATACGTCAATACCTCATTTCTCATAAACTTTGTTTATATTCAGATATTGTGAATAGGACGCAGTTATTGGAGCGTGATAATGAGTTAGCACAACCAAAAGGTAATGACCAGCAACACGATAATAATCATACAAGTGTCAATGGCCATTGGAACAATGATAACCATCGTGGGGGAAATTATCATGCCCAGAATGGTAACCACTTCGGTGGTAATCATGGCCAAGATAATAGGAGTGGAAATTTCTAGAAGAGAAGGTTCAATAATGATGGAAAGACGTCAGCACTAGCACTCGTTGTTAAGGAAGGAGAACGACCACCTATCATATACTTCAAATGCGGAGGGGAGGGACACCTCAGTCCAAACTGCTCGATGCCGTCCAAAGCATGTTATAATTGTGGAAGAGAAGGTCACCTAGCCCGATTTTGTCGTTCATCGAAGAAAAGTTCAGCTAGGATGGAAGCACCAAAGGATGTCTCAGACAAGTCAAAGCCGGTAGTTTAAGTGAGAGTGTTTGTCGAGGAACTCGAACGAAGTTGTCACGGGTAAGTTAATCATAAACGCTTATGAAGTCTATACCTTATTCGATATCGGTTCTACCCATTCTTTTATCTCTCTTGCTTGCGCTCAATGCTTAAATTTGACCCCAGAGAAGTTAGACTTTGACGTATTGAAACTTCGTTAGTAGAAACCTTCGTTACCTCCACTGTTTATAAATCTTGTTTAATTCAAATCGACACTTTCACGTTACCTGTCGATCTTATTTCTTTGAAAATACTTGTCTTTGATGTGATTTTTAGAAATAGATTGGTTAACTACTTATCATGGTTTCGTAAGGTTGTTAGCTTTCATATTTCTAACCAACCTGTTATGCGAATTCAGGAAACCAAACCACTAAAGTCAATCATTATCATATCAAGCCATAAGTAACGAGCCCCGGTCCTATAACGACCGAGAAATTCGGATCCTTTGTAAAATACTTGAAAGAATTAAATAATGACTAAAATAATATTATTTGTTATTATTATGTGTTAATAGGATGTATGTTGTTCTATAACCTAGAAACGTCGGAATATCGTAGTATTTGAACCACGTGAAGGAATTAAAGTGTTTGAGTTTCCAAGACGAAAATAAAAGTTTTACGAGAAAGTTTTCGAAAAATACTATTCATCGTTTATCGCTCGAGAATTATTTTTGAACTTCCGAGAAATAGGTAATGTTATATTATTGAGGCTAGATGGATTATATAATAATAATTCAAGTATGGAAAACATAAAATTTCGCATGCGGACTTAATTCAAGAATGTTTAGTATTAATTTCTAATGAAATGGACTAGTGAATCTTATATGAAGAATAAATCCAATAAAATTAAAGGTGTAAACCTATGTGGGGTTAATTTTTAGCCCAAGTGGTTAATGCTATAAAGCCCAAACTAAATTAATACAAGCCCACAAGAATAATCTAATGAGTTAAATCTAAGCCCAAAGGATGATCCAATGGGTAAAGCAAGATCCATGGGGCAACCCATGGGTGAATTGATGGGCAAGTACTTTATGTGATGACCAAGTATATTGTGTAGGGAGCAAGATTTCTTAATGAGCAAGATAGGAATAGTAAGGAGGATAGTTAAGGAGGTGGATATCTAAATGACCTTAATACCCTAACCTTAGCCCCTCTATAAATAACAAGTAAGATTTTCATTATTTAGCTTGTTCAAATTTCACCAACAACTTCTAAGCTAAACAACTTATTTGTTAGAGCTAATAAGCACTTTGGAGCTTACCTTCCATTGTTAGATTTCCAAAGCAAGAGAAGTTAGTCTTCAAAGGTAAATGATCTTGTCTCTTCTATCTTTATCATAGTAGGGTGATAAGAGAAGTGTAATCTAACGAACATATATGCTAAAAACATATAAGGGATGGATAAGCAATGGACTTAAGCCGAATAAGCAAGTTGAATCTAAATAAGTTATGAACTTATGGAATACATATATGGAATTGTCATGTGATGAAATTAAGAAAGTTGTATGATTGATAAAAGGTAAGGATGTAGCTTAAATGACCTAATTAATAATAAGTCATAAGGAAATGAAAATCACGTATTAAAGAATTTGTTAAGGTTATGAACTTATAAGGAATAAGTCATAACCTAAGTTGAATATAAGTTATTGTAATATATAGGTTGAGAAGTCTAAATAATGGATTATATCTAATTGGAATGATGATCAAATCCTTAGTAATGGAGTTTTACCGGAATTCACACGGTTGGACGATAATCGTCGAATTCATGAAATTCTCGGAATGGAAGTCAGATTTTACGTTTGAACTCGAAAACGTTGGTTTTCGATGGAGACAAGTCAAATTTGGCATTATAGAGTTGCGGACTCAAAAATGACTGGATTCCGACTTAGAACGAAGAGACGAGCGTTGAACGCTCACGAACGTTTATCATTTTCGTTAAAAATGGATTAATAGGTGAATTTTTAGTTAACGATGTCAAATAGATAAAATTCTTGCATGCACACGTAGAGTATGAGATTTGTGAACCGAAGGCTCTTGAACGAGCCAATTCGGACTTATAACGAAGAAGTTACGAGCCCGAAAATCTCACAAAGTTGAAAAACTATCAAAAGTGTCTGGTGCACAGAGCTGGCGCCGCGGCGCCAGCCCAAGGCTTAAATAGGGCACTGCAGCTCCGAGCCAGGCAGCTTACCTACTAAACTTTCGTGCCGCAGGGCGGCATGTAACGCTAAGACTCGCGCCGCAGCGCCGAGTCCGGTCCTCAGCCACTGCAAAGTGGTACCGCAGCGCGAATTAAAGAGAAGAAGCTGGCGCCGCAGTGCCAGCACTAGGCAAGACAAAGTAAGAAAGGTTTATGAATAAAGAAAGGAAGTAAACTAATTAACAATGAACTAAATCTCAATTATGACATTGTTAAGGCATTGTTAAACACTTAATGTATGATGCTTAAAGGTTGATAATCAATTAACATGAATGGAATGACAATCTAAACTATATCGTAAAGCCAGAACCAATAACTAACAAATCTAATACATAATTAACTTGAGAAGAAGGGTAAGATTCTTTAGGAACCTGTATGTTGTTCATGACCTAATGTGTTATGTGATATGATCATCGATTGTAGAGACCTTAAAGACTTAAAGTGCACGTGTTATATCTGTAAGCAGACGCTAAAGGCAAGTACTCTAACCCTTGTTCCAATTTGATCTGGACAAGCTTTTTGATTCATGTATTCTTACGCATGAGTTAATGTCTAATGAAGTCAAAACACAATTCATTCGGCTAGACTTATGCTACGTTGGATTTCTTATAATCTATCAAGTATTGACAAGGATTTACCAAACTAATATTGTTGTGGTTTTCAAAAGGAGGCTGAGTATGCTAAATTATTTTGTCGTCAAACGACAGGCACGTGAGGTTGCCACAACTTAAACGTATACACGTTTAATGAATGTAGTGTTGATCAACATAGAGTACTATAGGCTGATCACCTAGACGTGCTCGTAAGCTATGCCGGACTTACGGACTTAGTGACGGGACGTCCTTTTCAAAGTACTTATGAAATGCTCATAGTCTTGAACCAGGATTGATGTTTTACTGAATATTGTTGTTGTAAAACGTTTTAAATTAAAAGGAGTGCTATTTTGAATTATCGAAAGTACTTCATAACTATTGTTCATTTATTGAAGATATACGATTCCTATGTTTTAAGCATGCTAGTTTGATGAGAATTGTTATACTTGCTGAGCTAGTTACGCTCACTCTTGCTTGAACCATATGAATGCAGCTAAGACTGAACGGACCGATGGATCCAGCAAGGATAAAGGGAAGGCTAAGGCGAACCCGTAGATTACTTATGTAATAGTATAGGTTTTGTAATCATAATATTTTATATTAGGAAAAGAACAAATGTAATGGTTATAAAGAACCTGGGGAATGTTAATATTATTTTAAATATATATAAGACATATTCATTCTTTTGAGGCATTTTAATTGAATAGTTGTGTGAACTGTAGCACCATGGAGCACCATCTGTCGGGTTGGAAGATACCAGTATTTGGGGCCGTCACAGGTTGGTATCAGAGCCTTAGGTTGTAAAACTTAAGCAGAGAAAAATAAAACCTTAAGTCATAACCTTAAGAAAAGTCAAAGAAAAAATGACGGAAATTAAACTTATAAAAATGCATTTTATATGTTATGTGTTTTTCTTTTATTCTACTGATGTGTACTAATCAAACTTTTTGTGTTCTTGTAGATGTCAGTAGAAAATAGAGACGTACAGGTAGTCAGTGAAGGGTCGGTGAATCAGATAGAGATCATACCGAACCCTATAGCAGCAGAGCCTGAGATAGTAGTGGTTGAGTCTGGAGATTCAGAGAGTCTAGACTATATGTCCGTGTTTGACGATATGTTGGAGGAAGAGGTGGAGGCAGTGTCAATGATGTTTCTTTTCATGACAGTGTTGGATAGAAACATTCACTACTGTCGGGAGGTTAAGGAGCTGAAAGTAGAGCTCCAGGCTGTGATAGAAGATAAGACGGACGTGGAGTCCATGTGGGAGCAGGAGCATGATGAGAGGATTTTGGCTAAGGACAAAGTCCACGAGTTGAAACAGGAGGTCTTTGAGCTAAGAAGTGAGCTAAAGACCAAGAAATAAAAGATAGGGAGAATGTCCTATATCCATATGCGGACTTCCAACTGCAGGTAGCTGGTTATCTCGTAAAGATAGGGCAGACGCGACATACTATCAGCCGTGATATTATTGTCGGTCTTGCCAAGGCGGGATTTCGAGAATGCCTTAAGGAAGATGTGATCTAGTAGTGGCTAGAGTAGTTAGATATGTAAATATTTTGTATCTAGTAGTGACGTAAAACCCTCTTTTGTATAATCAAGGGTAGTCATTTGTAAATCCCAATTTTTGGAAAGTAATTAAGGGAAAGTAATGTAATCAGCTTAGGCTGTGTAATGTAACTAATGTAGTATTATACTACAAGGAATCAATATAAGTTTTTATTTTTGGAACATGTTGAATAATGAATGTTTGAGTTATTGTTTAAAATTAAATAATAACTAACTAACAGGAAATGAATAATAACAAAATGTGTGGTTTATTGTAACAGCAAAATGCCGCCAAGAAGAGTTCCACGTAATCATGGTGCTAGCACAAACCAACCGGAGGGAGGTCCGATTAACTCTATGTAGGAGTTCGTAAATCTGTTAACAGCCGCGTTTAATAGAACTGGGGCAAACATCCCCGTAAATCCTAGAGTAGTACGAGCTACTACATTTAAGGACTTTAAGAGTATGGGCCCGCCGGAGTTCAAAGGAACTAAGGACAGTATCGAAGCCCAAACGTGGGTAAAGGAAATCGAAAAGGCATTTGTCATCGAAAATGTCGATGAGGCCCAGAAGGTTTGCCTTTGCAACCTACATGATGAAGGGAGAGGCCAACTTTTGGTGGGAGGCCAATCAAGCTAAAGCCAGGATTGAGGTTCTAACGTGGACAAGGTTCAAAGAAATATTTTTTAAGAACTACTTTATCACGAGCATGCAGGGAAGGATGGAGATGCGGTTTCTAGAATTGAAGCAAGGGGACATGACGGTTCCCCAATACGCCGCCAAGTTTAATGAACTGGCGAGGTTCGTTCCACACCAAGTGGACATCGAGGTTAAGAAGGCACGACGGTTCGTGCAGGGCTTGAAACCCTGGCTCTATAACCATATTTCTGTGTTCCAAAGTACTTCCTTTGGAATCATTTTAGAGAAGGCAATAATTGCCGAGGGTGGTAGTGAGGCGTTGAGCCAGTACTACAAGGATAAGAACAATAAGGGGAAGGTGGATGGGGGAGTGAAGGTCGAAGGAGCCAGCAGAAGTGGCGAGGGACAGAAGCGAAAGGTATTTAACTCTAGGAATACTAGAGTGAAACAAGGAGACCCAAAAAGGAGGATGGAGGCCTGCAAGACCTGTGGGAAGACTCATTTAGGAGTCTGTCTTAAGGGTAAAGCTGTGTGTTACAACTGTGGACAGGAGGGGCACATTGCGCCGAACTGTCCAAGTCTGAAGAAGAACCATGGATGCTTTATGTGTGGGTCAACCGACCACATGGCAAAGAACTGCCCAAAGAAGGGGACGGACGGGAATAAGGGCGCTAATAATGGTAAGTTAACTATTGGGGGTCCAGTGCAGCCGGGTAGGCCGATGGCCCGTACCTTTATCATGACAGTTCAAGATGCGATGGCATCAGGGGACGTAGTCGCAGGTATTATTCTGATCAACGACCTAAATGCATACGTGTTGTTTGACTCGGGTGCTACTTGTTCGTTTATCGCATGTGATTTTACTAAACGATTAGGATTACTTCCCAAAAAGTTGCCAATACCTTTAAATATTAAGGTAGCAAATGAAGAGATAATTCCTGTTGAAGATATTCATAGGAGTTATTGTGTAGACATACGAGGTTGTAAGTTATCGGTAGATCTGATATCGATAAAGTTACGGGAGTTCGATGTAATTCTCAGAATAGATTGGTTGGTTAATCATGGGGCAATTATAGATTGTTAGAAGAAATGCGTAAATATTAAAACATTAAAACAACCTCATGTAATATTTTATGGAAATAAATCGCCGGGACGTTAGTGTTGTCTTACCATGACACAAACTAGGAAACTATTAAGGAAGGGGTGTGTAGGTTATCTGTGCCATGTTGTTGATACCCAGAGAGTGGGAGCAACCATGGAACAAATACCTATAGTGAGTGAATTCATGGATGTATTTCCAAGTGAGTTGTCGGGTCTTCCACCGGATAGGGAGACCAAATTCGTAATAGACATTGTGCCAGAAGCGGCACCAGTTTCTACGGCACCGTATCGTATGGCGCCAGTGGAGATGAAGGAGTTAATGGTGCAGTTGCAAGAACTGTTGGACAGGAAGTACATTCAACCAAGTGTTTCGCCATGGGGAGCACCGGTATTGTTTGTCAAGAAGAATGATGGATCGTTATGACTGTGTATCGACTATCGAGAGTTGAACAAGTTGACAATAAAGAATAAGTATCCATTGCCCAGGATCAATGATCTTTTTGATCAGTTGAAAGGGGAAAAATATTTTTCTAAAATAGATTTGCAGACGGAATATCATCAGCTAAAGGTTAGGAGTGAAGACGTGCCAAAGACAGCATTCCGAACTCGATATGGTCATTATGAGTTTCTGGTGACGTCATTTGGGTTGACTAATGCACCTGCTGTATTTATGGATATGATGAACAGAGTGTTCAAACAATGTTTGGACAAGTTTGTTGTGGTGTTTATTGATGATATTCTAGTTTATTCTAAGACGCCAGAAGATCATGCTAAACATCTAAGAATAGTGTTGGAGACACTAAGAAAGGAGAAGTTATATGCGAAGTTCACTAAGTGTGAATTTTGGTTGGAAAGTGTACAGTTTTTAGGTCATGTCATTGACCACGAGGGGATTTCAGTAGATCCAGCGAAGGTGGAATCCGTGATGAATTAGGAACAACCGAAAATGCTGACTGAGGTGCGGAGTTTCCAACGGTTAGCGGGATGCTATCAGAGATTCATTCATGATTTTTCGAAGATAGTTACTCCGTTGACTAACTTGACAAGGAAGACAGTGAAATACGTGTGGACAGAGAAATGCGAGGATAGTTTTCAAGAACTAAAGAAGAGATTGAGTGAAGCACATGTGTTATTATTACCTGATGACACAGGAAATTTTGTAGTTTATAGCGATGCTTCGCATAGAGGACTTGGTTGCGTGCTCATGCAGCATGGCAAGGTCGTTGCGTATGCATCACGACAGTTGAAGGATTATGAGAAATTTTATCCTACTCATGATCTGGAACTGGCCGCTATAGTTTTTTCCTTAAAGATATTGCGACATTATCTTTGTGGGAAAAATGGTGAGATATACACGGACCACAAAAGTCTAAAATATATTTTCATACAGAAGGAGTTAATTATGAGACAGAGGAGATGGCTGGAGTTGATAAAGGATTACGACTGTGAAATCATGTATCACCCTGGAAAAGCCAATGTAGTGGCCGACGCCTTAAGTAGAAAGGATTAGGAGAAGTTGTCTATGTTAATGGCTCAAACTGAGTTAATAACAGAGATGGCTAGGATGGAATTAGAGGTGAAATTGCCGAGTAAAGCGGAGCAGAGACTATTTGTGACGGAGATACAATCTACCATTATAGAGAGATTCAATGAGGTGCAACTCAAAACTGATGAGTGTGCCCAGATGAAGAAGCGGTTGACCAATGAAAAAGATATTTAGTTTAGTCTTGATAATGAGGGATTGTTAAGATTTGAAGGAAGAATTTGGGTTCCAAATGAGACAGAATTAAAGGAGCAAATTTTACAAGAGGCTCACAGTTTAAGGTACTCGATTCATCCTGGTAGCACTAAGATGTATCAAGACCTTCGACAGAGTTTTTGGTGGCCGAACATGAAGAGAGAAATAGCCGAGTATGTGAGTAGGTGCTTAACTTGTCAAAAAGTTAAGGCCGAACCTCAAAGACCAAGTGGCTTGTTACAGTCATTGGAAATTCCGGAGTGGAAGTGGAAGCATATCACGATGGACTTTGTGGTGGGACTTCCAACTACTCAGAAGGGATATGATGCGATTTGGGTAATAGTGGACCAGTTGACGAAGTTGGCTCACTTTTTGCCAATTCGGGTCAAGTATAATTTAGATCAGTTAGCTTAACTTTATGTTAAGGAAATTATTTCCAGACATGGAGCACCAGTTTCAATTATGTCAGATCATAACCCACGATTCACATCGAACTTTTGGAGAAGTTTGCAAGAGCAGTTGGGAACGCAGTTGAAGTTAAGTACGGCATATCATCCACAAACCGATGGACAGAGCTAGAGGACAGTTCAGACATTAGAAGATATGTTAAGATCTTGCATCATGGATTTTAAGGGTAGTTGGGATTATCATCTACCATTAATAGAGTTTGCGTATAACAACAGTTATCATGCAAGCACAGGTATGCCACCGTATGAAGCTTTGTATGGGAGGAAATGCAGAACACCATTGTATTGGGATGAAGTGGGAGAACGCAGAATGCTAGGACCAGAGTTGGTGCAGCAGACAACGGATGTAGTAAAGCTGATACATATGCGTCTCGTAGCAGCTCAAGACAGACAGAAGAAGTACACAAACTTACATCAAGAGAATAGGGAGTTTGAGGTAGGCTCGTACGTATTTCTAAAGGTATCTCCCTGAAAAGGAAAGATACGCTTTGGAAAGAAGGGCAAATTAAGCCCAACATTTATAGGACCTTTTGAGGTATTAAAACGGGTAGGTGAGGTAGAGTACATGGTAGCATTACCTCCAAATTTAGAGCGAATACATAACGTATTTCACGTTTCAGTGCTACGTCCTTACAAACCAGATTATAAACACGTGATAGAATTTGAGCCTATTCAAATCGAGAAGGACTTAACAAACGAGGATATGCCGATTCAAATCATCGATAGAAAAAGAGCAAGTTTTGTGAAACAAGGTTATAGCGTCGGTAAAGGTATTATGGAAGAACCACGATGCCGAGGAAGCAACGTGGGAATTGGAAGAGAAGATAAAGGAGGATTACCCTCATTTGTTTGCGTAGTGAAAGGCGAGATTCTGGGGACAGAATCTTTATAAGGGGGGAAGAATGTAACGACCGAAAAATTCGGATCCTTTGTAAAATACTTGAAAGAATTAAATATGAATAAAATAATATAATTTGTTATTATTACGTGTTAATATGATGTACGTTGTTCTATAACCTAAAAACGTCGGAATATCGTAGTATTTGAACCATGTGAAGGAATTAAAGTGTTTGAGTTTCCAAGACGAAAAAAAAAGTTTTACGAGAAAGTTTCTGAAAAACACTATTCATCGTTTATCGCTCGGGAATTATTTTTGAACTTTCGAGAAATACGTAATGTTATAATATTGAGGCGAGATGGATTATGTAATAATAATTCAAGTATGGAAAACATAAAATTTCGCATGCGGACTTAATTCAAGAATGTTTAGTATTAATTTTTAATGAAATGGAATAGTGAATCTTATATGAAGAATAAATCCAATAAGATTAAAGGTGTAAACCTATGTGGGGTTAATTTTTAGCCCAAGTGGTTAATGCTATAAAGCACAAACTAAATTAATACAAGCCCACAAGAATAATCTAATGAGTTAAATCTAAGCCCAAAGGATGATCCAATGGGTAAAGCAAGATCCATGGGGCAACCCATGGGTGAATTGATGGGCAAGTACTTTATGTGATGACCAAGTATATTGTGTAGGGAGCAAGATTTCTTAATGAGCAAGATAGGAATAGTAAGGAGGATAGTTAAGGAGGTGGATATCTAAATGACCTTAATACCCTAACCTTAGCCCCTCTATAAATAACAAGTAAGATTTTCATTATTTAGCTTGTTCAAATTTCACCAACAACTTCTAAGCTAAATAACTTATTTGTTAGAGCTAATAAGCACTTTGGAGCTTACCTTCTATTGTTAGATTTCCAAAGCAAGAGAAGTTAGTCTTCAAAGGTAAATGATCTTGTCTCTTCTATCTTTATCATAGTAGGGTGATAAGAGAAGTGTAATCTAACGAACATATATGCTAAAAACATATAAGGGATGGATAAGCAATGGACTTAAGCCGAATAAGCAAGTTGAATCTAAATAAGTTATGGACTTATGGAATACATATATGGAATTGTCATGTGATGAAATTAAGAAAGTTGTATGATTGATAAAAGGTAAGGATTTAGCTTAAATGACCTAATTAATAATAAGTCATAAGGAAATGAAAATCATGTATTAAAGAATTTATTAAGGTTATGAACTTATAAGGAATAAGTCATAACCTAAGTTGAATATAAGTTATTGTAATATATAGGTTGAGAAGTCTAAATAATGGATTAAATCTAATTGGAATGATGATCAAATCCTTAGTAATGGAGTTTTGCAGGAATTCACACGGTTGGACGATAATCGTCGAATTCGTGAAATTCTCAAAATAGAAGTCGAATTTTACGTTTGAACTCGAAAATGTTGGTTTTCGATGGAGACAAGTCGTATTTGGCATTATAGAGTTGCAAACTCGAAAATGACCGGATTCTGACTTAGAACAAAGAAACGAGCGTTGAACGCTCACGAACGTTTATCATTTTCGTTAAAAATAGACTAATAGGTCAATTTTAGTTAACAAATTCAAATAGATAAAATTCTTACATGCACACATAGAGTATGAGATTTGTGAACCGTAGGCTCTTGAACGAGCCAATTCGAACTTATAACGAAGAAGTTACGAGTCTGAAAATCTCACAAAGTTAAAAAACTGTCAAAAGTGTCTGGTGCACAGAGGTGGCGTTGCGGTGCCTGCCCAAAGCTTAAATGGGGCGGTGTAGCGTCGAGCCAGGTAGCTTACCTACTGAACTTTCGCGCCGCAGAGCGACATGTAATGTTGGGACTCACGCCACAGCGCCGAGTCCGATCCTCAACCACTGCAAAGTGGCGCCGCAGCGCGGATTAAAGAGAAGAAGCTGGCGCTGCAGCGCCAGCACTAGGCAAGACATAGTAAGAATGGTTTATGAATAAAGAAAGGAAGTAAACTAATTAACAATGAACTAAATCTCAATTATAACATTGTTAAGGCATTGTTAAACACTTAATGTATGATGATTAAAGGTTGATAATCAATTGACATGAACAAAATGACAATGTAAACTATATCGTAAAGCCAGAACCAATAACTAACAAATCTAATACTAATTAGATTGAGAAGAAGGGTAAGATTCTTTAGGAACCTGTATGTTGTTCATGACCTAATGTGTTATGTGATATGATCATCGATTGTAGAGACCTTAAAGACTTAAAGTGCACGTGTTATATCTGTAAGCAGACGCTAAAGGAAAGTACTCTAACCCTTGTTCCAATTTGATCTGGACAGGCTTTGTGATTCATGTATTCTTACGCATAAGTTAATGTCTGATGAAGTCAAAAGCCAATTCATTAGGCTAGACTTAAGCTATGTTGGATTTCTTATAATCTATCAAGTATTGACAAGGATTTACCAAACTAATATTGTTGTGATTTTTAAAAGGAGACTGAGTATGCTAAATTGTTTTGTCGTCAAACGACAGGCACGTGAGGTTGCCACAACTTAAACGTATACACGTTTAATGAATGTAGTGTTGATCAACATAGAGTACTATATACTAATCAACTAGACGTGCTCGTAAGCTATGCCGGACTTACAGACTTAGTGTCGGGACGTCCTTTTCAAAGTACTTATGAAATGCTCATGGTCTTGAACCTGAATTGATGTTTTACTGAATATTGTTGTTGTAAGACGTTTTAAATGAAAAGGAGCGCTATTTTGAATTATCGATAGTACTTCATAACTATTGTTCAGTTATTGAAGATATACGATTCCTATGTTTCAAGCATGCTAGTTTTATGAGAATTATTATACTTGTTGTGCTAGTTAGGCTCACTCTTTCTTGTACCATATAAATGCAGCTAAGTCTGAACGGACCGATGGATCTGGCAAGGATAAAGGGAAGGCTAAGGCGAACACGTAGATTACTTACGTAATAGTATAGGTTTTGTAATCATAATATTTTATATTAGGAGAAGAACAAATGTAATGGTTATAAAGAACCTGGGGAATGTTAATAATATTTTGAATATATATAAGACATATTCGTTCTTTTGAGACATTTCAATTAAATGGTTGTGTGAACTGCAGCACCGTGGAGCACCATCTGTCGGGTTGGAAGATACGCAGATTTGGGGGCCTCACAGGTCCTTTCGTTGTTGACTTCCTTGTGTGGAATGCATAGAAGCCAGACTTTCCGTAGGGGATGTTGTGAATGACGATGGCAAGTTGATAGGTATCAATGTGACGTACTATCCAAGTCTTGGATGAGAGTCACAGTTTTGAATGATATTTCTATTATTAATAAATTTCCTAACGTATTCTTGAAGACTTCTTAGCCTACCCCCAGAGCGTGAAATCGAATTTTGTATTGACCCCAATACAAAACCCATTTCTAAAACTCTTAAATATTTTTTCAACCAAAATGAATGTATAATGCGCCAAAGATGTTGGCTCGAGCTGTTAAAGATTACGATCGTACCATTCAATACCATAGTGGGAAAGTGAACGTGATAGCTGACGCGTTGAGTAGAAGATCGTATGCGTTTACGAGTGCGATGTTGTTAACACAAAAACCCATTTTGTATGACTTGCAAAGGATGGAGATAAAGTTAAAGACTCCAGGGACCCATGTGATGATGGCGAATATACGAGTAGAATCGACTTTAATCGATAAAGTTAAAGCCGCTCAAGCTACACTCCCGAATCTGATGAATGTGAAGAAGAAGGTTCAAGAGGGCGCTATTCTAGAAGCAAGAATCAACAAAGAGAGGAAATCTCAACCCTCGATTTAATTGGCCCATTTGAAATCCTTGATCGAGTAGGAACTGTGGCCTATAGACTCGTTTTACCGCCAAGTATGTCGCATGTTCATAACATTTTTCACGTATCGATGTTACGTAAATATGTGGATGATCCGAACCACATTATTAAATTAGAACTAGATGAGATAGCAGAAGATTTAACGTATGAGGAGATACGTGTTAAAATCTTGGATAAGAAGGATCGTATTCAACACTCAAAGGTTATACCTCAAGAGTTAGAATCTGAAATGAATTCAAGGTATCCTCATCTCTTCGGTATACCAGGTACGTACGTAAATTTCGAGGGCGAAATTTCATAAGGAGGGGAGATTGTGAGACCCCAAATTTTATGAATAAAGATTTAAATTTCTCGAAATATTTTTTTGAATATTATGGTGTAGATTTGATATAATGTCATAGTTGTGGGTAATATTTATAAATTTTGAAAAGTATGCAAGTTGTTGTATAATATTCGATTGGTCGGAAAATATTCTTTTTGTCGGAGAATATCCGTACGATGGTACAATCATTGGTGGACCCCACAACGGAATTATTGTCAAATTGAGAAAATGACAAAAATATTTTTATAAAAATAACGGCGGAAGTTTTACCGTTAAAACAGTTGAACTACTCGGTAGTAAAAGTACAGTAATACGCGTGGTTGCATAGTAGCACACGGTATTAGTTATTGATGCTTACGTGAGAATTCACTTAGTTTTGTTCAATTATTGCTACAGTAATTGTTGCATAGTATCTCACGTTATTTGATTCAATTATGTCGATATTTTATATATTATTAAATCAATAATTGAGATGACAGAGTTATTAATATTATTATTTGTAATTTTAACGATGTCTAGAAGTTCTGCCAAGGAGAGGTTTGGTTACCTAATTACGCGCCAATAGGGAGAAATCCTTATTTGAAAGCCCCCTCTTTCCTGGGAACGACCTGGTCGATTAATGTTGTGAATTATAATAATAATGATAAATGTTGTTAAATATACTGAGGTGTCTTTTTATGAAGTCACGAAAGTTTATATATATATATATATATATATATATATATATATATATATATATATATATATATATTGTTTTATTAGTATTATTAATGTAATGAAATAGAAAAACTTTTTATATAAAACAAAATACTTTTATAAAGTTATTTGTTTTATTATACTATAAATAGAATATATGTGACAACCCCAAAATAGGTCCATTCCATCCAACCTATTCTGAGTCGCCAAATACATGGTACAGAAAATAACTACAACTTTATTACAACAATTGTCGTGCAAAATACAACAACACATATGCTGTGAGTTTGGATACAAATATATACCAAATGTGACTCATGTTCCAACCGTGGGCATCACCTCACAATGACACCTTACATAAAGGTATAGTCAAAAACTGTTTTAGAAATTAGAATCTTTGGAAAGTGCTCAAGGAAACTTTCGTACATGGGAGGTCATGTGTCTAGGTTATGATAGATATCATATGGCCACAGAAATATCCTTGGTTGACCCAATAGACCCCAAAGAAAAATGAGAAGATTACTATCATATTCTTCCCAATGGCGAGTCTTCTCTTGACATATCATTATCTCTACTGTCTCTAATTGAGAATTATAATTCAAACAAACACCAAGATTATATAGGTAGTGCTCGTATATATACTCAGCAAGTGGATGAGCACATCCATGTCTTATGATGACACGAGGTTGTATGTCATTAGACATCTTGTATGATAGTGGCAAAACACCCTTCCAACGTTGGGTTCGCCTCACCCTAGATGATTCACCAAATATAACTACTAAATGATGACCACCGTTCTATTCCCCTGTTACCCCCGCTCGACCCACCTACACTCTTATTACCTGAAAGGAATTGTGAAACAAAAGGGTGAGCACAACTAGCCCAGTAAAGAATATATCATGACTAAAGATAAATAAATTATCAATAGCCTTCAACAGTAATAAATCAGAGATTTAGAACATATGGTAGATGATAAAAAATTTCACCCATAGTTGCAGCGGAACGAGCAATCCATTAGAAGAGTCAAATAGACTATAAAGTCTATTATCTTCTCCATGTTAAAAATCCACCAACAATGTTTTATCCCTGTAACATCAATCAACAGTTCTGGTCCACAATCATATAAATAACTCATAATCATAATTATGATTCTAAATTTTTCTTCGCACCCACGACGAAGAATATTTTTATCACCTGTCTTTACCTGAAACATCAAAGATCATGGTTATACCAAATCACAGTTCCTGTTCATAATCATACTAATAAATTCATCTTTGCACTACGGCCAAAGATATTCAACAACAGTTCATCTTTGCACTACAGGCCAAAGATATTCATCAACAGACCATCTTTGAACTACAGGCCAAAGATATTCAATAACAGTTCATCTTTACACTGCGGGCCAAAGATATTCATCAACAATTCATATTTGCACTACAGGCCAAATATATTCATATCTCAAAGAAATATATAATCATTTCAGAATTTATATAAACAATAATTATAACCATGTTGATCAATTCACCTTTGCACTTAAGCTTAAGATATTCAATTATAAATTCAATGGTCATGATCATACCAGTCACAAATCAACTTTGCACTACAGGCCAAAGAGAACCCTAGTCATGATCATACCAATAATCTACCCATCTTTACACTCTAGTGAAAGAGAATTTCAACATCAGGGTTATAAAAATGTTATATATGATGATAAAAATAATATGATCAACATATAGTTTTAATCTCAAGAGTAATATTCGTAACTCATGAATAGTAAATCGTGAATAGTAACTCATAAATAGTAACTCCGACACAAAAGATAGAAATTCCACAATAAAATTTATACCAATATTTCGGTATAATGATATTGAAAGAATAACATTTCTTAAATTTATAAACAATTTGTTTTAATTGTTTACACTTTACTAAAATAATGTATTTAATCATTCTAAAATGTCAAACTCATAAGATTTCATCACCAATAATCAAAACCCTCATCAAAAATCTGCATATACCTCATATAGGATTCTCAAGTCATAAAATCCTATTTTCCAATTTTCTTACTTCAAATAACATATTTAATTCATTTATGCATAACTAGACCATTTTCATAAAAAATACCAAATCAGTTACAAAAATATTTCTTTTCTGAGATTTAGCATAATATAGTCCCATAGTGAACATATATTTTTTTCAGAATTTTTAAAAGTCATTTACTATTTTTCATATGGCCAAAACAGCCAAATATTTAGACATTTATCAAAAATTGTACTTTTATCTAAAAATTCTGAAATTCACAGAGTATACTCCTATCATATACATGTACTCCCAATAAAAATTTCATCAATTTTGGAGTTAACCACAAGGAGTTATAAGCGGTTACTTTTAAAATATTCTTTTCTCATAAAATTCATAACTCTTAATCTATACATCCAAAAATCACCATTTTTGGACACAATCAATAAAACTCATAAAAATATCATTTCAAATTTTTCCAGAATTTTCTGAAGGTCAGAAAAATTACGAAACTGAAAAACAGAACAACCCTTAAAATCCCTTACTATCCCTTACCTCAAAAGAGCAGTACTTCTGACTGGAATAACGCTGAATGAACTTGCACCGTATAGCAACACTCAAGTTATCAAAATACTCACAAGAATACACTCAATAATATAGAGAGAGAAATAGAGAGAAAACTTTAGTTTCTGGTGTGATTTTCAATTCTAACCTAAGCACCCTATTTATAGGAAATTGTTTAGAACACCAAAGCAGAAAATTTAATAAAATAATAATATAATTATAAATTTTCCTTAGCCCACCTTTGAAAATCTGGATTCAGCCATCAACATGTGCAAGTGGGGCCCACCAAAGTGTAAAAAATGTTTTTGTTAATAAAAATAAATAAAACTTCTAAAAATCAATTATTTTAGAACTTCGGAACATCAATAATTCATAATAAATAGTTCTTTTATCAGAAAATTCGAATCTCGTGATTTTTTTATAGGAAATTCAATTCTCTACAACTTTACAGAAGAAAGTTTTTCCAAATTCCAAACAAAAATTGACCGAAATCCACAAACGGACAATTTTACAGTCTATAATAAATTTTCGGTCAAGAATTGTGTCCACCAACACACAAAACATATGTTAAACATTTAATCCAGTAAAAATACTCTTCCTCCTTATTTATTCATATATCCCACATTCATTGTAAAAATATCACCATTAATATATTATTAAAATAATATATTTAAATGAATTATTTTATCAGAAAAAATAAAATATTAATTTTCAACAATTGTCACATTAAAATTTTTCTCTGTCTATATTCACATAAAATCAATATTTTTCTCATCATGTAAATTAATAATTAATTATTCACAAATAATATTACAGAATCACATTACTAACAACCAGGCAGTTCCCAGGAAAGAGGGGGATTTCCAATAAGAATTTTTCCTTACTGGCGCGCAATTAGATGACCAAACCTCTCCTTAGACAGAACTTTCTAGACATTGTCAATAATGCTATCTAATAATATTATTTAAATAATATGAATTATTGATCTGATAATGAAAAATACTGTACAGCAGCAATTATTGAAACAACAATAATATAAAATATCAACGCAACAATTATTGAATCAATAAAATAAAATATTGAACAGTAATTACTGTAATAATTATTTAGTAGTGCCTTCTTACGTAAGAATCAATAATTTCAAAAATACTGTGCAATACCGTGTGCTACTGTGCAATAACGCGTATTACTGTATTTTAACCACCGGGTATTTCAACAGTATTAACGGTAACAACTACGCCGTTATTTGTAAAAACTCAAATTTGTCGTTTTCTTTATCCGACAGTTATTCGTTATGGGGCCCACAAATAGTTGCGCCGTCGTACGAATATTCCCTGACAGAAAGAATATTTCACGACCAAACGAATATTCCCCGACAACAATGATTATTTTATAACCACTTGCTTATTTTTAAAAAAAATTCACATTTCACCCATAACTTTAAACTTTTATCAATTTAACCATTTACTGAATAGTAATTATAAAAAAATTGAATACTTTTATTTCATAAAATTCGGGGTCTTACAATCTCCCCTCATGAAATTTCGTCCCCGAAATTTACGTACCTGGTATTTCAAAGAGTTGAGAATACCTTCCTTTTATTTTAGATTCCATCTTTCCTGTCATCATAATTTCTCTATTGCTCATCTCCTGTATCTCAAATATCAATCTAGAATACAGCTTCAAAACAAGGGTTAATTGAAAAAATTAACATATCACATAATATCCCGATATTATGACTGACCAACAAATAAGCTTAGGTAGGACACACTAGCGAAGGATTTACCCATCTCTCCCCTCCTAGTTATATTCCCCGATCTCCGCCAGAGACCATATCACTAAGCTCTGATACCAACTGTGACAACCCCAAAATAGGTCCATTCCATCCAACCTATTCTGAGTCGCCAAATACATGGTACAGAAAATAACTACAATTTTTGTAAGACCCCAACTTATTAATGAATAAAATCAAATTTTCTCTAAATATTATTCTGAATAATAAGGGGTTAATTTGATATAATACTTTGGTTATGGGTGAAATGTGCAAATTTTGCAAAATAAGCAAGTGGCTATAAAATATTTATTTTTGGTCGGTGAATATTCGGTTGGTCGTGGAATATTCTTGCTGTCGGGGAATATTCGTACGACGACGCAGCCTTGTGTGGGCCCCATAACGGAAAGCGATTGGATGAAGAAAACGACAAGTATAAGTTGTTTATAAATAACGGCGTAGTTGTTACCGTTAATACTATTAGAATACCCGGTGGTTAAAATACAGTAACACACGGTATTGCACCAATTATTGATTCTTACGTAAGAAGGCACTACTCAATAATTGTTACAGTAGTTATTATTCAATATTTTATTTTATTGATTCAATAATTGCTGCGTTGATATTTTATATTATTGTTGTTTCAATAATTGTTGCTGCACAGTATTTTCATTTATCAGATCAATAATTCATATTATTTGAATAATATTATTAGATAACATTATTGGCAATGTCTAGAAAGTTCTGTCTAAGGAGAGGTTTGGTCATCTAATTGCGCGCCAGTAAGGAGAAATCCTTATTGGAAAGCCCCCTCTTTCCTGGGAACGGCCTGGTTGTCATAAATGTGATTCTGTAATATTATTTGTGAATAATTAATTATTGATTCATATGATAAGGAAATATTTATTTTATGTGGATATAAATGAGGGATATATTTTTGTGGTTAAAAATGAAGGAGTTAATGTTGAGGTGTTTTATCAGTATTTTTATCGGAATGGAGGTATTAAAAAAATCAAATCAGGGTTTTTGAGAAATATTGCGGGTGTTATAATTTTTAATCCGACCGTTGGATCGTGGTAATTTTTGGATATGTTATACATATATAAGTTGAGTATATGTCCACAAATTTTGAACCGTTAAAAATGAACGTATGATTTATTATGAATTTTACAAGATGACTGGTTCAGAAATTGTTGAATTTTCGGAGTTTATCATTTTGGTGGAAAATTCTAGAATTGGTGGGCCCCACTTGTGGTTGGTGAAGAAATGTGCTGAATTATATTTCAAATGTGGTAGGTGGGAATAGTAGCAGGTAAAGCCATCAGGTTGCAGGTCAAACCTACCAAAATTTTCCTATAAATAGAGGGCTAAGTTAGAATTGAAAATTACACCAGAAACAAGTTTTCTCTCTTTCTCTCTCTAGATTATTGAGTGTATTTTGTGAGTATTTAGATACTTTGAGAGTTTCTATTCATCAGAGCAAGTTTCTTTCAGCCTTATACCGGTATTCCGACCAGAAGTACTGATATTTTGAGGTAAGGGATATTATTTTCTTCTTAAATGATATTATTTTCTTCAATATCATTATGCTGAAATATTGATATGAGTTTTTATCAAATTTGGAACTTTTTGTGTCGGGTTACTATTCATGTATACGGCACTATTCACGTATACGGTACTATTCACGAATACGGCACTATTCACCGAAAAATAAAATTTTTCCTTTTTGTCCAAGATGTCTATTATGGTTACTATCTTTGATTGTATCCATGTTTTGATCTTTATTTTTGAATTCTGCTTCACAATTGATTATTATGAAGTATTATTGATCTTGGATAAACTGTTATACGAATCCCTACTATTTGTCCTTCTGTCTCACTGGATTCGTTCTCTTTAAGATATTTTTCATCATCCTCAGTCCTAAATGATGATATTACTGAATATCTTTGGCCTGTAGTGCAAAGATGTATAATTACTTGATGAATATCTTTGGCCTGTAGTGCAAAGATGAACAGGTGTTGAGATGAACATGACCGACTGATGATACAAATGAATATCTTTGGCCTGTAGTGCAAAGATGAATATTTGGTTAAAGATGATTATTAATTGATGTTACAGGGATAAAATATTGATGATGGACTTTTAAATCTTAGAAGATAGTAGAATTCTTTCTCTACTTGACTCTTCTAATGGTTTGCTGTTTCCGCTGCAGTTGTTGATCTAAAACTTGTTGTCGATTATATTCTATCAGATTTTTCCCTGTTGAAGACTAACGATAATTTGTTGTATATTATCTTAGTCATAATATTCTTTACTGGGCTAGTTGAGCTCACCCTTTTCCTTTTTGTTCCATTTTTCTTCTCAGGAGGTGAGAACATAGCAGGATCTAGTCGGGGTATGGAGTGATGGTTCTAGAAAGATGTATTAGCAGTCCTCACTATTTCTGTAAAATAGTGTTTGAATAATTGTAATGAGGATTTATTTGAGTGTGGATATTGTCTAGAAGACAATATTTGTATTTAAACTCACAGTATGTGTTGTCGTATTTTGCACGACAATTGTATTATTGAAGTTGTAGTTTGCTTTCTGTACCATGTATTTGGCGACTCAGAATGGGTGTTGTATACCTATTCTGGGGGCGTCACAGTTGGTATCAGAGCTTAGGGATATGATCCCTGGCTGAGATGTGAGACAAGAACTAGGAGGGGAGAGACGGGGAATTCCTTCGCTAGTATGACCTGACTAAGTTTATTTGGTGTTTATTTGGTCGGTCAGAGTATAGGGATAATATATGACATGACTATTAACCCTTGTTTTATGGCAGTATTTAAGAATGGCAGCTGAGAACGTTAATAATGGAGTAAATCAGACCGTGGAGACACCTTTGATCACTACCCAGGGGAACGTGCAACAGGAAGGCAATATTCCTCCTGTAAACAACGTTACCGAGCAAACGATGAATGATGGAATGTTTAGGAGCTTTTTGCAGTTCATGCAAAATCAGACGAGGGAGACTCGTGTGCAGAATACGGGTGGAAATGATAACAACGCGCGGTTTGTCACAGCTAAGCAGTTCAAAGAATTGGGACCACCAGAATTTAAGGGAAAGCCGGATCCGATCATGGCGGAAACGTGGGTCAAGCAAATTACCAAGATATTTGATGTCTTGGGATGCACGGAGGAACAGAAGGTTCCATTCGCCACATTTATGTTCCGCGGTGAGGCAGACTACTGGTGGGAGTCTGTGAAGCGTACCCAGCCTGACGCACTCAACATGTCCTGGGAAACATTTCAAAAACTGTTCAATGACAAGTACTTTCCTGAAAGTATTCGTCATATGAAGGAGGTTGAGTTTATTAGACTGGAACAAAACAACATGACGGTGTCCCAGTACGAGGCGAAGTTTGCAGAGTTATCCAGGTTTGCACCTCATTTGGTCGAAAATGAGGAACGAATGACAAGGATGTTTCTGAGAGGTCTAAAACCCGAGATTCGGCAATATCTTATCTCTCATAAATTTTCTTTATATTCAGATGTTGTAAACAGGGCTCAATTATTAGAGCGAGATAATGAGTATGTGCAACCGAGGGACCACAACCAGGGTCATACCGGTGGCGGCAGTCATCGAAGCAATGAAAACCAGCAGGGAGGAAAACATTCGGACAAAAGCGGTAACCACTCTGGTGGTAATCGTGGTCGTGATAATAGAAGGAGCGAGTCAGGAGGAGATTTCAAGAAGAGAAGGTACAACAATGATAACGTGAAGACGTCAGCACAAACATCAACTGTTTCTAGGGGAGGAGAACGACCACCGGTCGTATGTTACAAATGTGGGAAAGAGGGACATATCAGCCCAAACTGCCCACAACAATCCAAGGTATGTTATAACTGTGGAAAGGAAGGTCATATAGCTCGAGAGTGTTCTGTAGCGAAACCAAGTTCAGCGGGAGTGGTGATTCCAAGGGCTGTCCCGGATAAGGCGAAATCAGCGGTTCCTGGAAGAGCGTTTGTCGTTACTGGCCAAAACGCGAGAAACCCGAACGAGGTGATCACGGGTAAGCTAATCTTGAATTCTTACGAAGTTTATACTTTACTAGATACCGGTTCTACCCATTCTTTTATCTCTCCTGCTTGTGCTCAACGTTTAAACTTGACTCCGGAGAAATTGGACTTTAACTTATCTGTTGAAACTCCGTTGGGTGAAACCTTCGTTACATCTACAGTTTATAAATCTTGCATGATCCAAGTTGGCGCTATCACATTACCTGTTGATCTTATCTCTTTAAAGATACTTGCTTTTGATGTGATTTTAGGAATTGATTGGTTAACCACTCATCATGCTAAAATTGATTGTTTTCGTAAGGTTGTTAGTTTTCATATTCCTAACCAACCTGTCATACGAATTCAAACTACTAAACCACTAAAATCAGTCACTGTCATATCAAGCCACAAAGCTATTCGTTTATTGAAAAACGGATGTCAAGCTTTCTTAGCCCATGTTATGGATTTGAACAAAGACAAGTCAGATTTGAATAATATTTCTATTGTTAGAGAATTTTCCGATGTATTTCCTGAAGAACTTCCCGGTCTACCCCCGGAACGAGAAATTGAATTCTTTATTGACCTTGAACCCGGTACAAAGCCCATTTCTAAAACCCCATATCGAATGGCTCCTATTGAACTTCAGGAGTTAAAAGTCCAACTACAGGAGTTGTTGGACATCGGTTTTATTCGTCCTAGTACGTCTCCTTGGGGTGCTCCTGTTTTATTCGTAAAGAAGAAAGACGGGAGTATGCGACTTTGTATTGACTATCGAGAATTGAACCATGTCACCATCAAGAATAGGTATCCGCTACCTCGCATTGATGACCTGTTTGACCAGTTGCAAGGAGCACAATTCTTTTCAAAGATCGATCTTCGTTCTGGATATCATCAGCTGAAGATTAAAACTGAGGATATTCCAAAGACTGCCTTCAGAACTCGGTACGGGCATTATGAATTCTTAGTAATGTCTTTTGGATTGACTAATGCTCCTGCTGCCTTCATGGATATGATGAACCGTGTATTCAAAGAATATTTGGATCAGTTCGTTGTTGTCTTTATTGATGACATCCTCATCTATTCCAAAAGCCGTGAAGATCATGAGCGCCATTTGAAGCTGGTACTGCAAAGGCTTCGTGAAAACAAGCTATATGCCAAACTGAAGAAATGCGAGTTCTGGCTTGAGGAAGTAGCATTCCTTGGGCACGTGGTGTCAAAACATGGAGTATCTGTCGACCCGGCGAAGATTGAAGCCATACAAAGTTGGGAGCAACCGAAGTCGGTAACCGAAGTACGTAGCTTTCTGGGCTTAGCTGGTTATTATCGGAGATTTGTGGAAGGATTTTCTCGAATCGCTACTCCGTTAACTCAGCTGACTCGGAAAGATACAAAATTCGTATGGAGTGAGGAATGCGAGAAGAGTTTCCAAGAACTCAAGAGGAGACTCATTTCGGCACCTGTTTTGACAATACCATCTGGTTCGGATGGATTTGTTATCTACAGCGATGCTTCAGGCAAAGGGTTAGGATGTGTTCTCATGCAACATGGGAAAGTCATAGCCTATGCCTCACGACAACTCAAAGAATATGAGAGGAATTATCCTACTCATGATTTGGAGTTGGCAGCAGTCGTTTTTGCGTTGAAGATCTGGAGACACTACCTGTATGGGGAGAAAGTGGAGATCTATACAGATCATAAAAGCCTCAAATATTTCTTCACCCAAAAGGAACTCAACATGCGGCAACGACGTTGGCTTGAGCTGTTGAAAGATTACGATCATACCATCCAATACCATCCTGGAAAAGCAAACGTAGTAGCTGACGCATTGAGTAGAAGATCATATGCGGGTACGAGTGCAATGTTTTTAACACAAAGGCCCATTTTGTATGACTTGCAAAGGATGGAGATAGAGATGAAGGCTCCAAGTACCCACATGATGATATCAAATATACGAGTAGAACCGACTTTAATCGATAAAGTTAAAGCTGCTCAAGCTACGGATATAGAGCTGATGCGTATGAAGAAGAAAGTGCAAGAAGGTGCTATTCCAGAAGCAAGAATCGATGAAGAAGGAATACTTCGAGTCAACTCCAGACTTTGTGTTCCTAACGATTTTGACTTGAAGCATAGAATAATGATGGAGGCACACAACACACCGTTTGCAATCCATCCTGGGAGTACCAAAATGTATCACGATCTTCGACATACATTTTGGTGGAGCAATATGAAAAGAGAGATCGCGGAGTTTATCTCGAGATGTTTAACTTGTCAACGTGTAAAAGCGGAGCATCAAGTACCAAAGGGTCCATTGCAACCACTTGAGATTCCGAAATGGAAGTGGGAACACATTACTATGGATTTTGTTACGGGTCTTCCCAAGGTTTCTCAAGGCATAGATGCGATTTGGGTTATTGTTGATAGATTAACCAAGTCCGCTCATTTCTTGCCGATACGTGAGACTTATTCCCTTGAACGTCTTGCTAGTATGTACGTGAACGAGATTGTGAGATTGCATGGCATGCCAGTATCCATAGTTTCGGATCGTGACCCAAGATTCACTTCACGATTTTGGGTTAGCTTGCAGAAAGCTATGGGCACGGATTTACGATTCAGTTCAGCATACCATCCTCAAACGGACGGACAATCAGAGAGGACTATTCAAACTCTTGAAGATCTATTAAGACTTTGTGTCTTAGATCTCAAAGGGAGTTGGGATAAGTACCTACCATTGGTGGAATTCTCCTACAACAACAGTTATCAGGCGAGCATAGGTATGGCTCCATTTGAGGCGTTGTATGGAAGAAAATGTCGTTCTCCAGTATGCTGGGACGAGGTGGGTGAAGCAACATTGTTGGGACCAGAGTTGGTACGCATTACTACAGAGAAGATCCAAACGATTCGACAACGTATACAAACGGCACAGGATCGACAAAAGAGTTATGCGGATCTTCATCGGAAGGACGTGGAATTTAATATTGGGGATCATGTATTGTTACGTGTTGCACCATGGAAGGGAGTTACAAGATTTGGGAAGAGAGGAAAGCTCAATCCAAGATTTGTTGGTCCATTTGAGATTCTTGAGCGAATAGGAAATGTGGCATATAGACTCGCATTACCTCCAAGCATGTCTCGTGTTCATAATGTTTTTCACATATCTATGCTTCGTAAATATGTTAAAGACCCGAACCACATTATTGAGTTAGAACCAGACGAGATAGCTGAAGATTTAACGTACGAGGAGGTACCTGTTAAGATCTTGGATAGGAAAGAGCATGTCCTACGCACGAAGGTTATACCACAAGTTAAGGTTTTGTGGAGAAACCATGCTATTGAAGAAATGACCTGGGAGTTGGAATCAGAAATGAAAGCGAGGTATCCTCACCTTTTTGAAACATCAGGTACGTACGTCAATTTCGAGGACGAAATTTCATAAGGAGGGGAGGTTGTAAGACCCCAACTTATTAATGAATAAAATCAAATTTTCTCTAAATATTATTGTGAATAATAAGGGGTTAATTTGATATAATACTTTGGTTATGGGTGAAATGTGCAAATTTTGCAAAATAAGCAAGTGGTTATAAAATATTTATTTTTGGTCGGTGAATATTCGGTTGGTCGTGGAATATTCTTGCTGTCGGGGAATATTCGTACGACGACGCAGCCTTGTGTGGGCCCCATAACGGAAAGCGATTGGATGAAGAAAACGACAAGTATAAGTTGTTTATAAATAACGGCGTAGTTGTTACCGTTAATACTGTTGGAATACCCGGTGGTTAAAATACAGTAACACACGGTATTGCACCAATTATTGATTCTTACGTAAGAAGGCACTACTCAATAATTGTTACAGTAGTTATTATTCAATATTTTATTTTATTGATTCAATAATTGCTGCGTTGATATTTTATATTATTGTTGTTTCAATAATTGTTGCTGCACAGTATTTTCATTTATCAGATCAATAATTCATATTATTTGAATAATATTATTAGATAACATTATTGGCAATGTCTAGAAAGTTCTGTCTAAGGAGAGGTTTGGTCATCTAATTGCGCGCCAGTAAGGAGAAATCCTTATTGGAAAGCCCCCTCTTTCCTGGGAACGGCCTGGTTGTCATAAATGTGATTCTGTAATATTATTTGTGAATAATTAATTATTGATTCATATGATAAGGAAATATTTATTTTATGTGGATATAAATGAGGGATATATTTTTGTGGTTAAAAATGAAGGAGTTAATGTTGAGGTGTTTTATCAGTATTTTTATCGGAATGGAGGTATTAAAAAATCAAATCAGGGTTTTTGAGAAATATTGCGGGTGTTATAATTTTTAATCCGACCGTTGGATCGTGGTAATTTTTGGATATGTTATACATATATAAGTTGAGTATATGTCCACAAATTTTGAACCGTTAAAAATGAACGTATGATTTATTATGAATTTTACAAGATGACTGGTTCAGAAATTGTTGAATTTTCGGAGTTTATCATTTTGGTGGAAAATTCTAGAATTGGTGGGCCCCACTTGTGGTTGGTGAAGAAATGTGCTGAATTATATTTCAAATGTGGTAGGTGGGAATAGTAGCAGGTAAAGCCATCAGGTTGCAGGTCAAACCTACCAAAATTTTCCTATAAATAGAGGGCTAAGTTAGAATTGAAAATTACACCAGAAACAAGTTTTCTCTCTTTCTCTCTCTAGATTATTGAGTGTATTTTGTGAGTATTTAGATACTTTGAGAGTTTCTATTCATCAGAGCAAGTTTCTTTCAGCCTTATACCGGTATTCCGACCAGAAGTACTGATATTTTGAGGTAAGGGATATTATTTTCTTCTTAAATGATATTATTTTCTTCAATATCATTATGCTGAAATATTGATATGAGTTTTTATCAAATTTGGAACTTTTTGTGTCGGAGTTACTATTCATGTATACGGCACTATTCACGTATACGGTACTATTCACGAATACGGCACTATTCACCGAAAAATAAAATTTTTCCTTTTTGTCCAAGATGTCTATTATGGTTACTATCTTTGATTGTATCCATGTTTTGATCTTTATTTTTGAATTCTGCTTCACAATTGATTATTATGAAGTATTATTGATCTTGGATAAACTGTTATACGAATCCCTACTATTTGTCCTTCTGTCTCACTGGATTCGTTCTCTTTAAGATATTTTTCATCATCCTCAGTCCTAAATGATGATATTACTGAATATCTTTGGCCTGTAGTGCAAAGATGTATAATTACTTGATGAATATCTTTGGCCTGTAGTGCAAAGATGAACAGGTGTTGAGATGAACATGACCGACTGATGATACAAATGAATATCTTTGGCCTGTAGTGCAAAGATGAATATTTGGTTAAAGATGATTATTAATTGATGTTACAGGGATAAAATATTGATGATGGACTTTTAAATCTTAGAAGATAGTAGAATTCTTTCTCTACTTGACTCTTCTAATGGTTTGCTGTTTCCGCTGCAGTTGTTGATCTAAAAACTTGTTGTCGATTATATTCTATCAGATTTTTCCCTGTTGAAGACTAACGATAATTTGTTGTATATTATCTTAGTCATAATATTCTTTACTGGGCTAGTTGAGCTCACCCTTTTCCTTTTTGTTCCATTTTTCTTCTCAGGAGGTGAGAACATAGCAGGATCTAGTCGGGGTATGGAGTGATGGTTCTAGAAAGATGTATTAGCAGTCCTCACTATTTCTGTAAAATAGTGTTTGAATAATTGTAAGGAGGATTTATTTGAGAGTGGATATTGTCTAGAAGACAATATTTGTATTTAAACTCACAGTATGTGTTGTCGTATTTTGCACGACAATTGTATTATTGAAGTTGTAGTTTGCTTTCTGTACCATGTATTTGGCGACTCAGAATGGGTGTTGTATACCTATTCTGGGGGCGTCACAATTTTATTACAACAATTGTCGTGCAAAATACAACAACACATATGCTGTGAGTTTGGATACAAATATATACCAAATGTGACTCATGTTCCAACCGTGGACATTACCTCACAATGACACCTTACATAAAGGTATAGTCAAAAACTGTTTTAGAAATTAGAATCTTTGGGAAGTGCTCAAGGAAACTTTCGTACATGGGAGGTCATACGTCTAGGTTATGATAGATATCATATGGCCACAGAATTATCCTTGGTTGACCCAATAGACCCCAAAGAAAAACGAGAAGATTACTATCATATTCTTCCCAATGGTGAGTCTTCTCTTAACATATCATTATCTCTACTGTCTCTAATTGAGAATTATAATTCAAACAAATACCAAGATTATATAGGTAGTGCTCGTATATATACTCAGCAAGTGGATGAGCACATCCATGTCTTATGATGACACGAGGTTGTATGTCATTAGACATCTTGTATGATAGTGGCAAAACACCCTTCCAACGTTGGGTTCGCCTCACCCTAGATGATTCACCAAATATAACTACTAAATGATGACCACCGTTCTATTCCCCTGTTACCCCCGCTCGACCCAGCTACACTCTTATTACCTTAAAGGAATTGTGAAACAAAAGGGTGAGCACAACTAGCCCAGTAAAGAATATCATGACTAAAGATAAATAAATTATCAATAGCCTTCAACAGTAATAAATCAGAGATTTAGAACATATGGTAGATGATAAAAAATTTCAACCATATTTGCAGCGGAACGAGCAATCCATTAGAAGAGTCAAATAGACTTTAAAGTCTATTATCTTCTCCATGTTAAAAATCCACCAACAATGTTTTATCCCTGTAACATCAATCAACAGTTCTGGTCCACAATCATATAGATAACTCATAATCATAATTATGATTCTAAATTTTTCTTCGCACCCACGACGAAGAATATTTTTATCACCTGTCTTTACCTGAAACATCAAAGATCATGGTTATACCAAATCACAGTTCCTGTTCATAATCATACTAATAAATTCATCTTTGCACTACGGCCAAAGATATTCAACAACAGTTCATCTTTGCACTACAGGCCAAAGATATTCATCAACAGACCATCTTTGAACTACAGGCCAAAGATATTCAACAACAGTTCATCTTTGCACTACGGGCCAAAGATATTCATCAACAATTCATATTTACACTACAGGCCAAATATATTCATATCTCAAAGAAATATATAATCATTTCAGAATTTATATAAACAATAATTATAACCATGTTGATCAATTCACCTTTGCACTTAAGCTTAAGATATTCAATTATAAATTCAATGGTCATGATCATACCAGTCACAAATCAACTTTGCACTACAGGCCAAAGAGAACCCTAGTCATGATCATACCAATAATCTACCCATCTTTACACTCTAGTGAAAGAGAATTTCAACATCAGGGTTATAAAAATGTTATATATGATGATAAAAATAATATGATCAACATATAGTTTTAATCTCAAGAGTAATATTCGTAACTCATGAATAGTAAATCGTGAATAGTAACTCATAAATAGTAACCCCGACACAAAAGATAGAAATTCCACAATAAAATTTATACCAATATTTCGGTATAATGATATTGAAAGAACAACATTTCTTAAATTTATAAACAATTTGTTTTAATTGTTTACACTTTACTAAAATAATATATTTAATTATTCTAAAATGTCAAACTCATAAGATTTCATCACCAATAACCAAAACCCTCATCAAAAATTTGCATATACCTCATATAGGATTCTCAAGTCATAAAATCCTATTTTCCAATTTTCTTACTTCAAATAACATATTTAATTCATTTACGCATAACTAGACCATTTTCATAAAAAATATCAAATCAGTTACAAAAATATTTCTTTTCTGAGATTAAGCATAATATAGTCCCATAGTGAACATATATTTTTCTCAGAATTTTTAAAAGTCATTTACTATTTTTCATATGGCCAAAACAGCCAAATATTTAGACATTTATCAAAAATTGTACTTTTATCTAAAAATTTTGAAATTCACAGAGTATACTCCTATCATATACATGTACTCCCAATAAAAATTTCATCAATTTTAGAGTTAACCACAAGGAGTTATAAGCGGTTACTTTTAAAATATTCTTTTCTCATTAAATTCATAACTCTTAATCTATACATCCAAAAATCACCATTTTTGGACACAATTAATAAAACTCATAAAAATATCATTTCAAATTTTTTCAGAATTTTCTAAAGGTCAGAAAAATTACGAAACTGAAAAACATAACAACCCTTAAAATTCCTTACTATCCCTTACCTCAAAAGAGCAGTACTTCTGACTGGAATAACGCTGAATGAACTTGCACCGTATAGCAACACTCAAGTTATCAAAATACTCACAAGAATACACTCAATAATATAGAGAGAGAAATAGAGAGAAAACTTCAGTTTCTGGTGTGATTTTCAATTCTAACCTAAGCACCCTATTTATAGGAAATTGCTTAGAACACCAAAGTAGAAAATTTAATAAAATAATAATATAATTATAAATTTTTCTTAGCCCACCTTTGAAAATCTGGATTCAGCCATCAACATGTGCAAGTGGGGCCCACCAAAGTGTAAAAAACGTTTTTGTTAATAAAAATAAATAAAACTTCTAAAAATCAATTATTTCGGAACTTCGGAACATCAATAATTCATAATAAATAGCTCTTTTATCAGAAAATTCGAATCTCGCGACTTTTTATAGGAAATTAAATTCTCTACAACTTTACAGAAAAAAGTTTTTCCAAATTCCAAACAGAAATTGATCGAAATCCACAAACGGGTAATTTTACAGTCTATAATAAATTTTCGGTCAAGAATTGTGTCCACCAACACACAAAACATGTGTTAAACATTTAATCCAACAAAAATACTCTTCCTCCTTATTTATTCATATATCCCACATTCATTGTAAAAATATCATCATTAATATATTATTAAAATAATATATTTAAATAAATTATTTTATCAGAAAAAATAAAATATTAATTTTCAACAATTGTCACATTAAAATTTTTCTCCGTCTATAACCACATAAAATCAATATTTTTCTCGTCATATAAATCAATAATTAATTATTCACAAATAATATTACAGAATCACATTACTGACAACCAGGCAGTTCCAAGGAAAGAGGGGGCTTTCTAATAAGAATTTCTCCTTACTGGCGCGCAATTAGATGACCAAACCTCTCCTTAGACAGAACTTTATAGACATTTTCAATAATGCTATTTAATAATATTATTTAAATAATATGAATTATTGATCTGATAATGAAAAATATTGTACATCAGCAATTATTGAAACAACAATAATATAAAATATCAACGCAACAATTACTGAATTAATAAAATAAAATATTGAACAGTAATTACTGTAATAATTATTGAGTAGTGCCTTCTTACGTAAGAATCAATAATTTTAAAAATACTGTGCAATACCGTGTGCTACTGTGCAATAACGCGTATTACTGTATTTTAACCACAGGGTATTTTAACAGTATTAACGGTAACAACTACGCCGTTATTTGTAAAAACTCAAATTTATCATTTTCTTCATCCGACAGTTATTCGTTATGGGGGCCCACAAATAGCTGCGCCGTCGTACGAATATTCCCTGACAGAAAGAATATTACACGACCAAACGAATATTCCCCGACAACAATGATTATTTTATAACCACTTGCTTATTTTTAAAAAAAATTCACATTTCACCCATAACTTTAAACTTTTATCAATTTAACCATTTACTGAATAATAATTATAAGAAAATTGAATACTTTTATTTCATAAAATTCGGGGTCTTACAATATATTAGTGTTTTACATAGTAAAATCGTTTTATATAAAAAAGAATACTTTTATAAAATTATTTATTTTATTAGACTATAAATAGAATATATATTATATTTTATTATGCATAGTGTTGTATAGTGCATGCATTGTATTTTGTATAGTAAAATTTTTTTATATAAAATAGAATACTTTTATAAAGTTATTCGTTTTATTAGATTATAAATAGAATATATTATATTTTATTTAAAAGATTTTGTTTTATTAGAATATTCTATTAATACTGCATAGTAAATCAATATGGACCGTCCGTTTAAAAGTAAATCAATCTGGACCGTTCATGAATTAGTTACTATTCAGTCCATTCTCCTATAAATAGAAGCTCATTCCTTCATTATTTCTTACGAATTCACTGAAACTCTAGAGAGAGAAATTATAGAGAAAAAGAAGAAGAAAAGTATTCTGCTACTTCACTACTCATATATCTAGTTTTTTCTAAGGTAAGGGGTATTATTTCTTTCGTATTCATGAAGAGAACTTCTGTTATTCCATTCTTTATAATTCTGTTAGAATAACCTGTATACGCGGGCTACCCTATACTTGGTAAAATTTTTCTGTTATTCCATTCTTTATTATTATGTTGGAATAACATGTCTATACGAAGTACTGCATACATGGTGAAATTCTTCTATTATTCCATTATTTATTATTCTGTTGGAATATCATGTCTATGCGTTTATGCATGACCTGGTTCAATTATTTATCATTCTGTTGGAACATCCTATCTGTGCTGTATGCATGACCTGGTTCTATTATTTATTATTCTGTTAGAATAACCTGTCTGTGCGGTCTATCGCATGCTTGGTGAATTCTTTTGTTATTCCATTCTTTATTATACTCAGTTGGTTAAAGTTTTGGCTTTTATACTCCATGGAATTAGTGGAATATCTTTGATATTTGCGCTTTATCCAGTATCTTTTCATGGAAATATTTTTCTGAGCATTCTTGAATTTTAGTCCACAAAGAAGTATCATGTTGACAATTTGGACGTTATTGGTTCCTAGATAAATTAATTCTTGAACTTGTTTTATTGAATTCTTATATCATTGTCATCATCCTCATGTTTATATTATGTTGAAAGTCATCTGTGGCCCGTAGTGCATAGATGGACTTGGTATGATTATGACCAGGGATTAATCAGTATAATCATGATCGTAATGTTACAAATGATGTGATAAAAGTCCTCATTGGCCCGTAGTGCATTGATAAACAGTTGTTGGCATGATCATGACCATTGATGAATACACGAATATCCTTACACGTAGTGCATGGATAATTTATGGTTGTGATACTAATGAATATCCTTGGCCGTAGTGCAAGAATGATGTGGATTATTTATTAAGCTGAGTCCCAGCGATAAAAGTGATGAAAAACCTTTTAAATCATAAAAGATAGTAGATTTTATTCTCTACTTGACAATTTTAATGGATTGCTTGTTTCGCTGCAGTTAAACTTGATGTTTGTTATATTGTATCAGTTTAACACTATTGAAGGCTAAGGATAATTTATTTTGCATTATCTTAGTCATAATATTTCTTACTGGGCTAGTTGAGCTCACCCTTTTACTTTCGTTGTTCTCTTCAGGAAATGAGAACGTATCAGGGACTAGTCGGGGAACGGAGTGACGGTCCAGATGATAGCATTAGTAGTCCTCACTATTCTATGAAATAGTGTGATAATAAATATATTGAGGACTTATTTTAAGTTTGAATACTGTCTAGAAGATAATATTTGTATTAAAACTCGCAGCTCATATTGTATATTTAAGATTGTATTTGTATTCTGTACCATATTTTTGGCGACTCAGAATAGGTGATGTATACCTATTTTAGGGGCGTCACAGGTGCAGTATGGAAAAAGAGTTGTATGTAGTTAAGGGTTAAAAAACCGAAATGACTGTTGATCTGACGATCCAACACTAGGATGTTTGCTCCATTGTAACTTTAGACACAGTACCGTTTCACGATGTCCGAGTTAATGAGTTACGAAAATACCTCCTTGACAATAAATGGGCCTTCCTAGTTAGGGGTGAATTTTCCCTTAGATTGATCTTGGTTGTCAATGATCTTCTTCAAAATCAAGTCATGTTGTTTAAACTGCCATAGCCGGACTTTTCTATTGTAGGATCTGGCGATCCTTTGTTGATATAACTGACCATGGAAGATAGTCGCGGTTCGCCTTTCGTCTATTAGAGACAATTGGTGATACCTGTCTCGTACCCATTAGTCTTCATCCAGCTGAGTGTCTATCAACACTCTGAGGGATTCCATTTCTACTTCTATGGGGAGCACTACTTCCATCCCATAGGTTAATGCGTAGGGGGTTGCCCCAGTTGAAGTGCGCATTGATGTTCTGTAGGCTAACAGAGTAAGTGGCAATAAGTCAGGCCATCCTTTGTGGTTGGCGGACATCTTTTGCATGATCTTCTTGATATTTTTGTTAGCCGCTTCAACAACACCATTCATCTTTGGACGGTAGATGACAGAGTTGAGATGTTTGATGTAGAATTTACTGCATAACTTCTCCATCATTTTATTGTTGAGGTTCTTAGCATTGTCTAATACAATTACCTTTGGTTGTCCATATTGACAAATGACATTATTTCTGATGAAAGCAATGATGACTTCTTTGGTAACCCTGGGAAAGTAGGCTGCTTCTACCCACTTGGTGAAGTAATCGATCATGTTGAAGATAAAGCAATGTCTATTACTGGCTTTGGGCTCGATGGGCCCGATCACGTACATTCCCTACACTGAGAAGGGCCACGGTGAACTCATATTGTGGAGCTCCCGTGGAGGGGCATGGATAGCATTCCCATGAATTTAGCATTGATAACATCTCCTGACTTGGTCATTTCAGTCAGCTTTGAGAGAGAGCCAGTAATGTCCTGTTCTGAGGATCTTCTTTACAAGTAAAGGGCCGCTCATGTGTAGGCCACATACTCCACTATGGACCTCATCCATGAGTTTCTGAGCTTGGTCCTTGTCCAGGCATTTGAGGAGACTTAGTCCTGCATCTCTTTTGTAGAGTGCATCTCCGCTCAGGTAGAATTTCATAACAAGTCGATGAATCTGCCTTTTCTCAGTTGGGATCGCCTCAGCGGGTGTAGATCCATCTCGCAAGTACTCCTTGATATGCTGATATCAAAGTTGTTGGATGGGAGGTAGCTCATTCGATATTTCTCCAACATAGTTCCCATAGGCTGGTGCCTTTTATAGGGCCAATGTGACGCTTGGCATGTGTTCCTTGTCAGATATATGAATCAAGGAGGCCAAAGTTACTAGCGCATCTGCAAAGTCATTCCTGTTACAGGGAATGTGTAGAAAGGAGATCTCTTCAAACTCTGAAGCCATCTTTAAACTTGTCGTTGGTAAGGCAGCAAATGTAGCTCTTTGGTTTGATAGATTCCCGTGAATTATTTGACTACCAACTTCGAATCCCCAAAGACAGTTAACCGCCTGATGCCCATTGAACGAGAAAGTTTTAGCCCCATGATACAGCCTTCATACTCAGCTGTGTTGTTGGTCCTGACAAACTGCAATTTAACGACGACGGGGTACTGTTCCCCCATACCGGATACTAGAACTGCTCCAGCTTCAAAACCTTCCATATTAACAGCTCTATCGAAATACATGTTCCATGTTTGGCGTGTATCGTACTGATGGTGTTGCTGAATTGCCATTACCCCTTCATCGAGAAAGTATGTTTCCAAGGATTTGAAATCCTTTGAAGGTGTGGCGGCCAATTGATTCGCGATTCCTTGACCTTTAGTGGACTTTTGAGAGGATCCACGCGGGATATGAGATGGTTTGTGTGCCTATGGAGGTAATGATGTAACCTCATGGCAGCCCATGTTAAAGCACAACAAGACCTCTCAATCAGAGTGTACTTGTGTTCACTGCTGCTAAATATTTTGCTAAGGTAATAGATAGCTCGTTCTCGGCCTCTATCGTCTTTCTGACCCAGCATGCAGCCCATGGCCTTGTCACTTATGGATAGGTACATGAACAGGGGAACATCATCCCTGGGTGGTACCAAGACAGGAGCTTTAACTAGCTACTCTTTGATTGTAAGGAAGGCCTTCTGGCATTCATCATTCCATTTCATGGAGGAGTTCTTCCTTAACAGTTTAAAGATGGGCCAACAGGTTGCTGTGAGTTAAGAAATGAACCTGCTAATGAAGTTGATTCTTCCCAAAAATCCCCGTATTTCCTTCTCTATCTGAGGAATGGGCCTTTTCGTGATGGCCTAGATTTTGGTGGGATCCAGCTCAATCCCTTTGTGGCTGATTAGGAATCCTAGCAACTTGCCTGATTTACCGCCAAAGGCGCACTTGGCTGGATTCAACTTCAAGTTGTACTTACATAACCTGTTGAAAAGCTTTCTGAGATGTTCTAGGTGGTTTTCTTCCCTTCGGGATTTGACAATGATGTCATCCACATAGATCTCTATCTCCTTATACATTAAATCGTGGAACATTGCCATCATAGCTCGCTAATATGTGGCTCCGGTATTGATGAGGTCGAAAGACAACCGTCTGTAGCAAAAGGTTCCCCAAGGCGTGATAAAAGCAGTTTTCTCACGATCCTCCTCAGCAACCATGATCTGATGGTACCTCGCAAAGCAATCAGCAAAGGAGTACATGCCGTATTGAGCAGTATTATCAATGAGAATGTGGATAAATGGCACGGGAAAGCTATCCTTAAGGCAAGCTTTGTTTAGATCCCGATAATCCACGCAAACTCGCACCTTTCCTCCAGGCTTAGTGTAAGACCCCAACTTTTTATAAATAAAATTAAATTTCCTCTATTTATTATTTTGAAATAGTAAGGGGTTGATTTGATTAATAGGATTAGTTATGGGTAAAATGCGCAAATATTTTAATTAAGCAAGTGGTTATAAAATATTCATTGTTGTCGAGAAATATTCGTTTGGTCGTGGAATATTCTTTCTGTCGGGGAATATTCGTACGACGACGTAGCCTTTTATGGGCCCCATAACGGAAAGCGATTGGATGAAAAAAACGACAAGTATATGTTGTTTATAAATAACGGCGTAGTTGTTACCGTTAATACTGTTGGAATACCCGATGGTTAAAACACAGTAATACGCGTTGTTGCACAGTAGCACACAGTATTGCACCAATTATTGATTCTTACGTAAGAAGGCACTACTCAATAATTGTTACAGTAATTACCGTTTAATATTTTATTTTATTGATTCAATAATTGCTACGTTGATATTTTATATTATTGTTGCTTCAATAATTGTCACTACACAGTATTTTTCATTATCAGATCAATAATTCATATTATTTGAATAATATTATTAGATAACATTATTGGCAATGTCTAGAAAGTTCTGTCTAAGGAGAGATTTGATCACCTAATTGCGCGCCAGTAAGGAGAAATTCTTATTGGAAACCCCCTCTTTCCTAGGAACGGCCTAGTTGTCAGTATTGTGATTCTGTAATATTATTTGTGAATAATTAATTATTGATTTATATGATAAGAAAAATATTCATTTTATGTGGATATAGATGGAGAAAATTTTTAATGTGACAATTGTTGAAAATTGATATTTTATCTTTTTCTGATAAAATAATTCATTTAAATATATTATTATATTATAATAATATAATAATGGTGATATTTTTATAATGAATGTGGTATATATGAATATATGAGGAGGAAGAGTATTTTTATTACTAAAAATATTTAAAACATGTTTTCCATGTTCGTGGACCCCATTTCTTGATTAAAATTTGATCGTAGCCTGTAAAATCGTCCGTATGTGGATTTCGGTCAATTTTTGTTTGGAATTTGGAAAAACATAAACTTACAAAGTTGTAGAAAATTGATTTTCCTACGGAATGGACATAAGATTTGAATTTTTCTGATAAAAGACAATTTATTATGAATTATTGAAGTTCCAGAATAATTGATTTTTGAAGTTTTAATTATTTTTTAAGAAAAACGTTTTTATTATGTTGGTGGGCCCCTCTAGTATTGAAAGCATGCTGAATTCAGTTTCTTTGGTGTGCGAAGGAAAATTTTTAATATTTATTAATATTTTATTAAATTTTCTACTTTGGTGTTCTAAGCATTTTTTTATAAATAGGGTGCTTAGGTTAGAATTGAAAATCACACCAGAAACTAAAAATTTCTCTCTGTATATTATCGAGCGTATTTTTATGAGTATTTTGATACTTTGAGTGTTGCTATATGGTGCAAGTTCCTTCAACACTATATCCAGTATTTCAGTCAGAAATACTGTCTTTTTGGAGGTAAGGGATGTTATTTTTTTATAAATGAAATTATTTCTTTCAATATCGTTATGTCGGAATATTGGTAAGATTTTTATTGTGAAATTCTTGTCTTTTAGTGTCGGGGTTACTATTCACGTATACGACACTATTCACGTATACGATACTATTCACGAATACGACACTATTCACAAAAAAATTAAATTTTCGTTTTTTATCCAAGATATCTATTATGGATACTAGCTGTGAGAACCCAAATTTTATGAAATAAAAGTATTCAATTTTTCTATTTTAGTAAATGGTTAAATTGATAAAAGGTTAAAGTTAAGGGTGATATGTGAATTTTTTTTTAAGTAGACAAGTTGTCATAAAATACCCGATTACTATTCACTCTAGTATTGTTCACTCGAGTATTTAGGGCAATTTTTGTGTCGGAGTACTATTTATGAGTTACTATTCACGAGTTACTATTCACGAATTACTATTCATCCAAACAATATATTTATTTTCAGTCCAAATCATTTTTGGGTACAATATTATTCCATGAAGAGATGTACTAATTTTTCAGACCGTTGGTTGAAATTATAATAGTAAAAGTTTTTTATATAAAACATAATACTTTTATAAAGTTATTCTATAAATAGAATATATTATATTCTATTATGCATAGTGTTTTGCATAGTAATATTTTTTTATATAAAACATAATACTTTATTAAAGTTATTCTATAAATAGAATATATTATATTTTATTATGCATAGTGTTGCATAGTATTTTGCATAGTAAAATCTTTTTATATAAAACAAAATACTTTTATAAAGTTATTTGTTTTATTAGGTAATAATTAGAATATATTATATTTTATTTAAAAGATTTTGCTTTAAATATGGACCGTCCAATTAAATTAAATCAATCTGGACCGTTCATGGGTTGATTACTATTCATTCCATTCTTCTATAAATAGAAGCTCATTCTTTCATTATTTCTTACGAATTCACTGAAACTCTAGAGAGAGAAACTATAGAGATAATTATTCTTCTATAATCTTGAGCATATTTCATTAGAGTTTAAGAAAACTTTGAGAGTAGTGCAAGTTTTCTTGGAGTATATCCTCGCCCTACTAGTCAAAATACTCTTATTTAAAAGGTAAAAAGGATATTATTATAGTAAGGGATATTATTTGTTGTACTCGTAAGGGGTGTCATTCTTTCTTATTCATGAAGAAATCCTTATGTTATTCCATTCTTTATTATTCTGTTGGAATAACCTGTTTACGAGGCATACCCTATACATAACCTGTATACGCGGCATACCCTGTACTTGGTGAAATCCTTATGTTATTCCATTATTTATTATTCTGTTGGAATAACCTGTATACGAGGCATACCCTATACATAACCTGTATACGCGGCATACCCTATACTTGGTAAAATCCTTATATTATTCCGTCTTTATTATTCCGTTGAAATATCTTGTCTGTGTGTTTTACACCGGACCTAGTTCCGTCTTTATTATTCTGTTGGAATAACCTGTATACGCAGTTTACCGTATACCTGGTGAAGTCTGTTGTTATTCAATTCTTTATTATTCTGTTGGAATAACCTGTATACGCAGATTACCGTATACTTGGTGAAGTCTGTTGTTATTCAATTCTTTATTATTCTATTGAAATATCATGTCTGTGCGTTTACGCATGACCTGGTTCCATTATTTATTATTCTGTTAGAATAACATGTCTGTGCGGATTACGTACGCATGTTGAAATTCTTCTGTTATTCTATTCTTTATTATTATGTTGGAATAACCTATCTATGCGAAGTACTACATACATGGTGAAATTCTTTTATTATTCCATTCTTTATTATACTGTTGGTTATTGGTTTTAGAGTTGTATATCTTTGGCCTGTAGTGCAAAGATGATATGTTGTTGAATATCTTTGGCATGTAGTGCAAAGATGATATGTTGTTTGATAGCTTTGACCCGTAATGCGAAGATGGATAGGTGTATGACATGATCATGACCACTAGTGATACTAACGAATATGCTTGGCCGTAATGCGTGGATAATTCAATGATGTGATTGGCAAGATCATGACCATTAGTTTACAGTTGAATGTCTTTGGCTGTAGTGCACTGACAAGCAATTGATTGGTATGATCATGACCATTAGTTTTATAGTTGAATATCTTTGGCCCGTAGTGCAAAGATAGACAACTAATTGGTATGATCATTGTTATTACATTTGAATATCTTCAACCTTGGGGTAAGGCTATTGTGTAAACGTTATATTAAGCCTTTGTGGCAAGAAGGAACAGTTAATTCACATTATTATAAATACGAATTGTGAATTTAACTAACATCTTTGGTGGTTCAGGTGAAGACAAGTGTTGAAAGTTCTATTTGTCTTGGGTATAACAAAGAACTGTTGATGAGTATTACAAGAATAAATTATCAACGATGGGCTTTTAATCTAGAGGAGATAGTAGACATTATGTTCTACTTGACTCTTCTGAGGGATTGTTGATTTCCGCTGCAATTATGATTGAAAACTTTTATTATCTACCATATGTTCTAAATCTCTGATTTATTTTGATAAAGGTTGTTGATAAATTAATTATCATAGCCATGATATTCTTTACTGGGCTATTTGTGCTCACCCTTTTTGCTTCACAACTCCTTTCAGGTAATAAGAGTGTAGCTGGGTCGAGCGGGGATAACAGAGAAATAGTGTGATGGTCCGAGACTGTCGGAGTTTATCAATACATTATAAAATGACATGACGTACAATATATAATTGTATTGAGGACCTAAGATGTGGGTGTCGTATTTTATACGTCACTTAATAATTGATTTTGGTGAACAACAATAGCGACTTTGAAAGCGTCAAAAGTGCACCTCATTAGAATGAATATGATAGTAATCTTCTCGTTCTTCTTTGGGGTGCTCAAATATTTACTGTTGTATTTTATATGGCATTGTAACAATTTGAGTTTGGATACTGTCTATGAGATAATATTGTTTTAAAACTCACAGTTAACTGTTGTCATACTCTGCACGATAGTTCAACAGTTGTATAAATGAAGTTTGTATTTGATTTTTATAATGTGATATCTGGCGACTCAGAATGGGTCGTGTGGACCTATTTTGGGGGAGTCACATTTGGTATTAGAGCTTTAAGTAAAGAGCCCCGAGCCTCTATCTGGTGACATCCTGTTGATGGGGAATGTACCGAAGCCAGACTCTCCGTAGGGGACGACATTCTGCGGTGGCAAGCTGATAGGTACCCTTGTGAGGTGCTGACACATGATGGTGTCCAATGTCACAATTGGTATCAGAGCTTAAGGATATGGTCGCTGGCGGAGATATTAGTTTAGAACTAGGAGGGGAGAGACGAGTAATATACTTCGCTAGGGTGTGACTTACCTAAGCTGAAATTGTTTACTTGATAAGTGGATAAATTGTGATATGTCGATTAACCTTTGTTTTGAAGCTATATTCTAGAATGATATCTGAAATACAGGAGATGAGAAATAAGAAAATCATGATAGCGAGGAAATTACCGGGAAGGTACAATCCAAAAAGAAAGCAAGGTATTCTCATCTCTTCGAATATCAGGTAGGTACGTACGTAAATTTCGAGGGCGGAATTTCATAAGGAGGGGAGATTGTGAGACTCCGAATTTTATGAAATAAAAGTATTCAATTTTTCTATTTTAGTAAATAGTTAAATTGATAAAAGGTTAAAGTTAAGGGTGATATGTGAATTTTTTTTTAAGTAGACAAGTTTTCATAAAATACCTGGTTACTATTTACTCTAGTATTGTTCACTCGAGTATTTGGGGCACTTTTTGTGTCTGAGTACTATTTATGAGTTACAATTCACGAGTTACTATTCACCCAAATAATATATTTATTTTCGGTCCAAATCATTTTTGGGTACAATATTATTCCATGAAGAGATGTACTAATTTTTCAGACCGTTGGTTGAAATTATAATAGTAAAAGTTTTTTATATAAAACGGAATACTTTTATAAAGTTATTCTATAAATATAATATATTATATTCTATTAAGCATAGTATTTTGCATAGTAAAATCTTTTTATATAAAATAGAATACCTTATTAAAGTTATTCTATAAATAGAATATATTATATTTTATTATGCATAGTGTTGCATAGTATTTTGCATAGTAAAATTTTTTTATATAAAACAAAATACTTTTATAAAGTTATTTATTTTATTAGGTAATAACTAGAATATATTATATTTTATTTAAAAGATTTTGCTTTAAATATGGACCTTTCGATTAAAGTAAACCAATTTGTACCGTTCATGAGTTGGTTACTATTCATTCCATTCTTCTATAAATAGAAGCTCATTCCTTCATTATTTCTTATGAATTCACTGAAACTCTAGAGAAAGAAACTATAGAGAGAATTCTTCTTCTATAATCTTGAGCGTATTTCTTTGGAGTTTAAGAAAACTTTGAGAGTAGTGCAAGTTTTCTTGGAGTATATCCTCGCCCTACTAGTCGAAATACTCTTATTTGAAAGGTAAAGGGATATTATTATAGTAAGGGATATTATTTGTTGTACCCGTAAGGGTGTTATTATTTCTTATTCGTGAAGAAATCCTTATGTTATTCCATTCTTTATTATTCTGTTGAAATAACCTGTATACGAGGCATACCCTATACATAACCTGTATACGCGGCATGCCCTCTACTTGGTGAAATCCTTGTATTATTCCATTCTTTATTATTCTGTTGGAATAACCTGTATACGAGGCATACCCTATACATAACCTGTATACGCGGCATACCCTGTACTTGGTGAAATCCTTATATTATTCTGTCTTTATTATTCCGTTGGAATATCCTGTCTGTGTGTTTTACACCGGACCTGGTTCCGTCTTTATTATTCTATATTTATTATTCTGTTCGAATAACCTGTATACACGGTTTACCGTATACCTGGTGAAGTCTGTTGTTATTCAATTCTTTATTATTCTGTTGGAATAACCTGTATACGTGGATTACCGTATACTTGGTAAAGTCTGTTGTTATTCAATTCTTTATTATTCTGTTGGAATATCTTGTTTGTGCGTTTACGCATGACCTGGTTCCATTATTTATTATTCTGTTGGAATAACCTGTCTGTGCGGATTACGAACCCATGCTGAAATTCTTCTGTTATTCCATTCTTTATTATTATGTTGGAATAACCTATCTATGCGAAGTACTGCATACATGGTGAAATTCTTTTATTATTCCATTCTTTATTATACTGTTGGTTATTGGTTTTAGAGTTGTATATCTTTGGCCTGTAGTGCAAAGATGATATGTTGTTGAATATCTTTGGCATGTAGCGCAAAGATGATCTGTTGTTTGATAGCTTTGACCCGTAGTGCGAAGATGGATAGGTGTGTGACATGATCATAACCACTAGTGATACTAACGAATAACTTTGGTCGTAGTGCGTGGATAATTCAATGATGTGATTGGCAGGATCATGACCATTAGTTAACAGTTGTATGTCTTTGGTCGTAGTGCACTGACAAGCAATTGATTGGTATGATCATGACCATTAATTTTATAGTTGAATATCTTTGGCACGTAGTGCAAAGATAGACAACTGATTGGTATGATCATTGTTATTACATTTAAATATCTTCAATCTTGGGGTAAGGATATTGAGTAAACGTTCTATTAAGCCTTTGTGGCAAGAAGGAACTGTTAATACACATTATTATAAATACAAATTGTGAATTTAACTAACATCTTTGGTGGTTCAGGTGAAGACAAGTGTTGAAAGTTCTATTTATCTTGGGTATAACAAAGAACTGTTGCTGAGTATTACAGGAATAAATTATCAACGATGGGCTTTTAATCTAGAGGAGATAGTAGACATTATGTTCTACTTGACTCTTCTGAGGGATTGTTGATTCCGCTACAATTATGGTTGAAAACTTTTATTATCTACCATATGTTCTAAATCTCTGATTTATTCTGATAAAGGTTGTTGATAAATTAATTATCTTCGCCATGATATTCTTTACTGGGCTATTTGTGCTCACCCTTTTCGCTTCATAACTCCTTTCAGGTAATAAGAGTGTAGCTGGGTCGAGCGGAGATAACAGAGAAATAGTGTGATGGCCCGAGACTGTCGAAGTTTATCAATACATTATAAAATGACATGACGTACAATATATAATTGTATTGAGGACCTAAGATGTGGGTGTCGTATTTTATACGTCACTTAATAATTGATTTTGGTGAACAACAATAGCAACTTTGAAAGCGTCAAAAGTGCACCTCATTAGAATGAATATGATAGTAATCTTCTCGTTCTTCTTTGGGGTCTTCAAATATTTGCTGCTGTATTTTATATGACATTGTAACAATTTGAGTTTGGATACTGTCTACGAGATAATATTGTATTAAAACTCACAGTTAACTGTTGTCATACTCTGCACGACAGTTCAATAGTTGTATAAATGAAGTTTGTATCTGATTTTTATAATGTGATATCTGGCGACTCAGAATAGGTAGTGTGGACCTATTTTGGGGGAGTCACATTTGGTATCAGAGCTATAAGTAAAGAGCCCCGAGCCTCGATCTGGTGACATCCTGTTGATAGGGAATGCACCGAAGCCAGACTCTCCATAGGGGATGCCGTTCTGCGGTGGCAAACTGATAGGTACCCTTGTGAGGTGCTGACACATGATGGTGTCCAATGTCACAATTGGTATCAGAGCTTAGGGATATGGTCGCTGACGGAGATATTAGTTTAGAAATAGGAGCGGAGAGACGAGTAATATACTTCGCTAGGCTGTGACTTACCTAAGCTGAAATTGTTTACTTGATAAGTGGATAAATTGTGATATGTCGATTAACCTTAGTTTTGAAGTTATATTCTAGAATGATATCTGAAATACAGGAGATGAGAAATTAAAAAATCATGATAGCGAGGAAATTACCGGGAAGGCACAATACGAAAAGAAAGCAAGGTATTCTCATATCTTCGAATATCAGGTACGTACGTAAATTTCGAGGGCGAAATTTCATAAGGAGGGGAGATTGTGAGACCCCGAATTTTATGAAATAAAAGTATTCAATTTTTCTATTTTAGTAAATGGTTAAATTGATAAAAGGTTAAAGTTAAGGGTGATATGTGAATTTTTTTTAAGTAGACAAGTTGTCATAAAATACCCGGTTACTATTCACTCTAGTATTGTTCACTCAAGTATTTGGGGTACTTTTTGTGTCGGAGTACTAATTATGAGTTACTATTCACGAGTTACTATTCACCCGAACAATATATTTATTTTTGGTCTAAATTATTTTTGGGTACAATATTATTCCATGAAGAGATGTAGTATTTTTTCAGACCGTTGGTTGAAATTATAATAGTAAAAGTTTTTTATATAAAACAGAATACTTTTACAAAGTTATTCTATAAATAGAATATATTATATTTTATTATGCATAGTGTTTTGCATAGTAAATTTTTTTTTCTATAAAACAGAATACTTTATTAAAGTTATTCTATAAATAGAATATATTATATTTTATTATGCATAGTGTTGCATAGTATTTTGCATAGTAAAATCTTTTTATATAAAATAAATTACTTTTATAAAGTTATTTGTTTTATTAGGTAATAGTTAGAATATATTATATTATATTTAAAAGATTTTGCTTTAAATATGGACCGTCCGATTAAAGTAAATCAATCTGAACCGTTCATGGGTTGGTTACTATTCATTCTATTTTTCTATAAATAGAAGCTCATTCCTTCATTATTTCTTACGAATTTACTAAAACTCTAGAAAGAGAAACTATAGAGAGAATTATTCTTCTATAATCTTGAGCGTATTTCTTTAGAGTTTAAGAAAACTTTGAGAGTAGTGAAAGTTTTCTTGGAGTATATCCTCGCCCTACTAGTCGAAATACTCTTATTTGAAAGGTAAAGGGATATTATTATAGTAAGGGATATTATTTGTTGTACCCGTAAAGGGTGTTATTCTTTATTATTCATGAAGAAATCCTTATGTTATTCCATTCTTTATTATTCTGTTGGAATAACCTGTACACGAGGCATACCCTATACATAACCTGTATACGTGGCATACCCTGTACTTGGTGAAATCCTTATGTTATTTCATTCATTATTCTGTTGGAATAACTTGTATACGAGGTATACCCTATACATAACATGTATACGCGACATACCCTGTACTTGGTGAAATCCTTATATTATTCTGTCTTTATTATTCTGTTGGAATATCCTGTCTGTGTGTTTTACACCGGACCTGGTTCCGTCTTTATTATTCTGTATTTATTATTCTGTTCGAATAACCTGTATACACGGTTTACCGTATACCTGGTGAAGTCTGTTGTTATTCAATTCTTTATTATTCTGTTAGAATAACCTGTATACGTGGATTACCGTATACTTGGTGAAGTCTGTTGTTACTCAGTTCTTTATTATTCTGTTGGAATATCATGTCTGTGCGTTTACGCATAACCTGGTTCCATTATTTATTATTCTGTTGGAATAACCTGTCTGTGCGGATTACGCACGCATGCTGAAATGCTTCTGTTATTCCATTCTTTATTATTATGTTGGAATAACCTATCTATGTGAAGTACTACATACATGGTGAAATTCTTTTATTATTCCATTCTTTATTATACTGTTAGTTATTGGTTTTAGAGTTGTATATCTTTGGCCTGTAGTGCAAAGATGATATGTTGTTGAAAATCTTTGGCATGTAGTGCAAAGATGATCTGTTGTTTGACAGCTTTGACCCGTAATGCGAAGATGGATATGTGTATGACATGATCATGACCACTAGTGATACTAACGAATATCTTTGGCCGTAGTGCATCGATAATTCAATGATGTGATTGGCAGGATCATAACCATTAGTTAACAGTTGAATGTCTTTGGCCGTAGTGCACTGACAAGCAATTGATTGGTATGATCATGACCATTAGTTTTATAGTTGAATATCTTTGGCCCGTAGTGCAAAGATAGACAGCTGATTGGTATGATCATTGTTATTACATTTGAATATCTTCAACCTTGGGGTAAGGATATTGAGTGAACGTTCTATTAAGCCTTTGTGGCGAGAAGGAACTGTTAATTCACATTATTATGAATACGAATTGTGAATTTAACTAACATCTTTGGTGGTTCAGGTGAAGACAAGTGTTGAAAGTTCATTTGTCTTGGGTATAACAAAGAACTATTGATGATTATTACAGGAATAAATTATCAATGATGGGCTTTTAATCTAGAGGAGATAGTAAACATTATGTTCTACTTGACTCTTCTGAGGGATTGTTGATTCCGCTGCAATTATGGTTGAAAACTTTTATTATCTACCATATGTTCTAAATCTCTGAATTATTCTGATAAAGGTTGTTGATAAATTAATTATCTTAGCCACGATATTCTTTACTGGGCTATTTGTGCTCACCCTTTTCGCTTCACAACTCCTTTCAGGTAATAAGAGTGTAGCTGGGTCGAGCGGGGATAACAAAGAAATAGTGTGATGGTCTGAGACTGTCGGAGTTTATCAATACATTATAAAATGACATGACGTACAATATATAATTGTATTAAGGACCTAAGATGTGGGTGTTGTATTTTATACGTCACTTAATAATTGATTTTGGTGAACAACAATAGCGACTTTGAAAGCGTCAAAAGTGCACCTCATTAGAATGAATATGATAGTAATCTTCTCGTTCTTCTTTGGGGTCTTCAAATATTTGCTGCTGTATTTTATATGGCATTGTAACAATTTGAGTTTGGATACTGTTTACGAGATAATATTGTATTAAAACTCACAGTTAACTGTTGTCATACTCTGCACGACAGTTCAACAGTTGTATAAATGAAGTTTGTATTTGATTTTTATAATATGATATCTGGCGACTCAGAATGGGTCGTGTGGACCTATTTTGGGGGCGTCATACTTGCTTTGATTGTATCCATGTTTTGGTCTTCATTCTTAAATTTTACTCCACTATAGTTATTTATGAATTATTTTTGAACTTGGATTGTTTAAAGTACGAATCCTTAATATTGTTCTTTTCTTTCACTGGATTCATATTTTTTAAATATTTTTCATCATCCTCAGTCCTAAATGATGATATAACTTAATATCTTTGGCCTGTAGTGCAAAGATGAATGATTTTCTGATGAATATCTTTGGCCCGTAGTGCAAAGATGAACATGTGTTTAGATGAACATGACCAACTGATGAATATCTTTGGCCTGTAGTGTAAAGATGAATGTTTGATTCCAGATAGATATTGATTGATGTTACAGGGATAAAATAATGACGATGAATTTTTTAATTCATATATAGAAGATAGTAGATTTCATTATCTACTTAACTCTTCTAATGAATTATTATTTCCGCTGTGAATATTGATTTAAAATTTGTTGTCTATTGTATTCTATTAGATTTTTCCCTGTTGAGGACTAACGATAATTTGTTCTATATTATCTTAGTCATAATATTCTTTACTGGGCTAGTTGAGCTCACCATTTTCCTTTTTGTTCCATTTTTCTTCTCAGGAGGCAAGAATGTAGCGAATACTAGTCGGGGTATGGAATGATGGTTCTAGAAAGTTGTTTTAGTAATCCTCACCATTTTTATAAAATAATGTATCAATAATTGTAATGAGGACTTAGTTAAGTGTGAATATTGTCTAGAAGACAATATTTGTATTTAAACTCATAGTTATGTGTTGTCGTATTTTGCACGACAATTGTATTAATAAAGTTCTAGTTGTTTCTGTACCATGTTTTGGCGACTCAGAATGGGTGATGTATACCTGTTTTGGGGGCGTCACAGTTGGTTTCAGAACTTAGGGATATGGTCTCTGGCAGAGATCGGGGAATAGAACTAGGAGGGGAGAGATGAGTAAATCCTTCGCTAGTGTGTCCTACCTAAGCTTATTTGTTGGTTGGTCAGAATATAGGGATATTGTGTGATATGTTAATTTCTTTAATTAACCCTTATTTTATGACAGTATTTGATAATGACAACTGAGAATGTTAACAGTGGAGTAAATGAGAACTTGGAGACACCATTAATCACCAACGAGGAGAACGTGCAACAGGCCGGCAATGTTCCTCCTGTAAACAACACCACTGAGCAGATGATGAACGATGAGATGCTTAGAAGCTTTTTGAGGTTTATGCAAAACCAGACAAGGGAAACTCCTGTTTAAAATATAGGTAGAAACAATGGCAACGCACAGCTGGTCACAACCAAGTAGTTCAAAGAGTTGGGACCACCAGAATTTTGGGGAAAGCCAGATCCGATTAAGGCAGAAACGTGGATCAAGAAAATTACCAAGATATTCGATGTCTTGGGATGCACGGAGGAATAGAAGGTTCCATTCGCCATATTTATGTTCCGTAATGAGGCAGATTACTGGTGGGAATCTATGAAGCGTATCCATCTAGCCGCACTCGGCATGTCTTGGGAGACATTTCAGAAATTGTTCAATGACAAGTACTTTTCTGAAAGTATTCGTCATATGGAGGTGGAGTTTATTAGACTGGAACAGAACAGCATGACGGTGTCCCAGTACAAGGCGAAGTTCGCGGAGTTATCCAGGTTTGCACCTCATTTGGTGGAAAATGAGGAACATATGACGCAGATGTTTCTAAGAGGTTTGAAACCCGACATACGTCAGTATCTCATTTCTTATAAATTTTCTCTATTTTCAGATGTTGTCAACATGACTCAATTATTAGAGCGAGAAAACGAGTATGCTCAACCGAGGGACCACAACCAGGGTCATAACGGTGACAGCAGTCATCGGAGCAATGATAACCAACGGGAAAAGAAAAACACGGACAAAAGCGGTAACCACTCGGGTGGTAATCGTAGCCATGAAAATAGAAGAAGCGAGTCGAGGGAGATTTTAAAAAGAGAAGATTCAACAATGACAATGTAAAGACGTCAGCACCAGCAGCAACTGGTTCTAAGGGAGGAGAACGACCACCGGTCGTATGCTATAAATGTGGAAAAGAGGGACACATCAGCCCAAAGTGTCCACAACAGTTCAAGGTATGCTATAATTTTGGAAAGGAAGAACATATTGCTAGAGATTATATTGTAGCGAAACCAAGTCCAGCGGGGATGGTGACTCAAAAGGTTGCCCTAGAAAAGTCAAAGTCAGCGGTTCTTGGAAGAGCATTTGTTGTGACTGGTCAAAATGAGAGAAACCCAAACTAGGTGATCACAGGTAAGCTAATCATAAATTCTTCCGAAGTTTATACATTACTAGATACCGGTTTTACCCATTCATTTATCTCTCCTGCTTGTGCTCAACGTTTAAACTTGACTCCGGAGAAATCAGACTTTGACTTATCCGTGGAGACTCCATTAGGAGAAACTTTCATTACATCTACTATTTATAAATCTTGTTTGATCCAAGTTGGCACGATCACATTACTTGTTGATCTTATCTCTTTAAAGATACTTGCTTTTGACGTGATTTTAGGGATTGATTGGTTAACTACTCATCATGCCAAAATTGATTATTTTTGTAAGGTTGTTAGTTTTCATATTCCTAACCAACCTGTTATGTGAATTCATTCAACTAAACTACTAAAATCAATCACTGTCATATCAAGCCATAAAATCATTCGTTTATTGAAAAACGGATGTCAAGCTTTCTTAGCCCATGTTATGGATTTGAATAAAGACACGTCAGATTTGAATAATATTCCTGTTGTTAGTAAATTTCCTGACGTATTTCCTGAAGAACTTCCCGGTCTACCCCCAGAACGTGAAATTAAATTCTTTATTGATCTTAAACCTGGTAGGAAGCCCATTTCTAAAACCTCATATCTAATGGCTCCTATTGAACTTCAGGAGTTAAAGGTCCAACTGCAGGAGTTGTTAGACATCGGCTTCATTCGTCCTAGTAGATCTCCTTGGGGTGCTCCTATTTTATTTGTAAAGAAGAAAGAAGGGAGTATGCAACTTTGTATTGACTATCGAGAATTGAACCATGTCACCATCAAGAATATGTATCTGCTACCTCGTATTGATGACCTGTTTGACGAGTTGCAAGGAGCACAATTCTTTTCAAAGATTGATCTTTGTTCTGGATATCATTAGCTGAAGATTAGAAATGAGGATATTCCGAAGACTGCCTTTAGAACTCGGTATGGGCATTATAAATTTTTAGTCATGTCTTTTGGATTGTGTAAGACCCCGAATTTTATGAAATAAAAGTATTCAATTTTTCTTATAATTACTATTCAGTAAATGGTTAAATTAATAAATGTTAAAGTTAAGGGTGATATATGAATTTTTTTTAAAATACACAAGTGGTTATAAAATATTCATTGTTGTCGGGAAATATTCGTTTGGTCGTGGAATATTCTTTCTATCGGGGAATATTCGTACGACGGCGCAGCCATTTGTGGGCCCCATAACAGAATAACTGTCGGGTGAAGAAAATGACAAATTGGAGTTTTTACAAATAACGGTGTAGTTGTTACCGTTAACACTGTTGGAATACCCGGTGGTTAAAATACAGTAATACGCGTTATTGCACAGTAGCACACGGTATTGCATAGTATTTTTGAAATTATTGATTCTTACGTAAAAAGACATTACAAAATAATTGTTACAGTAATTACTGTTCAATATTTTATTTTATTGATTCAATAATTGTTACGTTGAAATTTTATATTAATGTTGTTCAATAATTGTCACTGCACAATATTTCCCATTATCAGATCAATAATTCATATTATTTGAATAATATTATTAGATAACATTCTGTCTAAGGAGAGGTTTGGTCACCTAATTGCGCGCCAGTAAGGAGAAATTCATATTGGAAAGCCCCCTCTTTCCTGGGAACGGCCTGGTCGTCATAAATGTGATTCTGTAATATTATTTGTGAATAATTAATTATTGATTCATATGATAAGGAAATATTTATTTTATGTGGATATAAACGAGGGATATATTTTTGTGGTTAAAAATGAAGGAGTTAATGTTGAGGTTTTTATCCGTATTTTTGTCGGAATGGAGGTATTAAAAATCAGAGTTTTTGAGATATTTTGCGGGGGTTATAATTTTTAATCCGACCGTTGGATCGTGGTAATTTTTGGATATGATATACATATATAAGTTGAGTATATGTCCACAAATTTTGAACCGTTAAAAATGAACGTATGATTTCTTATGAATTTTTCAAGATGACTGGTTCAGAAATTGTTGAATTTTCAGAGTTTATCATTTTGATAGAAAATTATAGAATTGGTGGGCCCCACTTGTGGTTGGTGAAGAAATATGCTGAATTATATTTCAAATGTGGTGGGTGGGAATAGTAGCAGGTAAAGCCATCAGGTTACAAGTCAAGCCTACTAAAATTTTCCTATAAATAGAGGGCTAAGTTAGAATTGAAAATCACACCAGAAACAAGTTTTCTCTCTTTCTCTCTCTATATTATGAACCATATTTTGTGAGTATTTAGATACTTTGAGAGTTGCTATTCAGTGCAAGTTTCCTTCGGCTTTGCATACCGATCAGAAGTACTGCTCTTTTGAGGTAAGGGATAGTAAGGGATAGTAAGGGATTTTAAGGGTTGTTATGTTTTTCAGTTTCGTAATTTTTCTGACCTTCAAAAATTATGGAAAACTTTAAAATTATATTTTGATGAGTTTTCTTGATTGTGTCCAAAAATGGTGATTTTTGGATGTATAGATTAAGAGTTATGAATTTTATGAGAAAAGACTATTTTAAAAGTAACTGCTTATTACTTCTTGTGGTTAACTCCAAAATTGATGAAATTTTTATTGGGAGTACATGTATATGATAGGAGTATACTCTGTGAATTTCAAAATTTTTAGATAAAAGTACAATTTTTGATAAATGTCTAAATATTCGGCGGTTTTGGCCATTTGAAAAATAGTAAATGACTTTTAAAAATTCTGAGAAAAATATATGTTCACTATGGGACTATATTATGCTAAATCCCAGAAAAGAAATATTTTTGGAACTGATTTGGTATTTTTTATGAAAATGGTTTAGTTATGAGTAAATAAATTAAATATGTTTTGTGAAGAAAGAAAATTAGAAAATAGGATTTTATGGCTTGAGAATCGTATATGAGGTATATGCAGATTTTTGATGAGGGTTTTTGGTTATTGGTGATGAAATCTTATGAGTTTGACATTTTAGGATGATTAAATACATTATTTAGTAAAGTGTAAACAATTAAAATAAATTGTTTATAAGCTTAAGAAATATTATCCTTTCAATATCATTATACCGAAATATTGGTATGTATTTTATTGTGAAAATTCTACCTTTTTCATGTCGGGGTTACTATTCATGAGTTACTATTCACGAGTTACTATTCACGAGTTACTATTCACGACAAAATTAATTTTTTTTTCTAACCAAATTATAGTTGATTTATGAATATTGCTCTTGAAATTAAATCCATGTTTTGATCATATTATTTTTATTATCATATATAACATTTTTATAACCTTGATGTTGAAATTCTCTTTCGCTTGAGTGTAAAGATGGGTAAATTATTGGTATGATCATGACTATGGGTTCTCTTTGGCCAGTAGTGCAAAGTTGAATTGTTGACTGGTATGATCATGACCATTGAATTTATAGCTGAATATCTTTAGCTTAAGTGCAAAGGTGAATTGATCAACATGGTTATAATTATTGTTTATATAAATTCTGAAATGATTATATATTTCTTTGAGATATTAATATCTTTGGCCCGTAGTGCAAAGATGACCTGTTGATGAATATCTTTGGCCTGTAGTGCAAAGATGGTCTGTTGATGAATATCTTTGGCCCGTAGTGCAAAGATGACCTGTTGATGAATATCTTTGGCCTGTAGTGCAAAGATGGTCTGTGGATGAATATCTTTGGCCCGTAGTGCAAAGATGAATTTATTAGTATGATTATGAACAGGAACTGTGATTTGGTATAACCATGATCTTTGATGTTTCAGGTATAGACATGTGATGAAAATTATCTTCGTCCTGGATGCGAAGAGGAATTTAGAATCACAATTATGATTATGAGTTATTTATATGATTGTGGACCAGAACAGTTGATTGATGTTACAGGGATAAAACATTGTTGATGGATTTTTAACATGGAGAAGATAATAGATTTTATGGTCTATTTGACTCTTCTAATGGATTGCACGTTCCGCTGCAACTATGGTTGAAATTTTTTATCATTTACCGTATGTTCTAAATCTCTGATTTATTATTGATTAAGGCTATTGATAATTTAATTATCTTTAGTCATGATATTCTTTACTGAGCTAGTTGTGCTCACCCTTTTGCTTCACAATTCCTTTCAGGTAATAAGAGTGTAGCTGTGTGACGCCCCCAAAACAGGTCCAATCCATCCAACCCATTCTGAGTCGCCAAATACATGGTACAGAAAATAACTACAACTTTATTATTACAATTGTCGTGCAAAATACGACAACACATATACTGTGAGTTTAAATACAAATATTGTCATCTAGACAGTATTCATACTCAATTAAGTCCTCATTATACTTATTGATACACTATTTTACAAAATAGTGAGGACTACTAAAATAACTGTCTTGAACCATCATTCCATACGCCGACTAGTACTCGCTAGATTCTCGCCTCCTGAGAAGAAAAATGGAACAACAAGGAAAAGGGTGAGCTTAACTAGCCCAGTAAAGAATATTATGACTAAGATAATATACAACAAATTATCGTTAGTCTTCAACAGGGAAAAATTTAATAGAATACAATAGACAACAAGTTTTAAATCAACAACTGCAGCGGAAACATCAATTCATTAGAAGAGTTAAGTAGAGAATGCAAACTACTATCTTCTATATATGAATTTAAAAGTTCATCGTCGATATTTTATCCCTGTAACATCAATCAATATATATCTGGAATCAAATATTCATCTTTGCACTACAGGCCAAAGATATTCATCAGTTGGTCATGTTCACCTCAACACCTGTTCATCTTTGCACTACGGGCCAAAGATATTCATCATAAAATCATCAATCTTTGCACTACAGGCCAAAGATATTCATTTATATCATCATTTACGACTGAGGATGATGAAAAATATTTTTAAGGAAACGAATCCAGTGAAACAAAATAACAAATATTAATGATTCGTATTTCAGCTATTCTATGTCCAAAAATACCTCATAAATAATCATAGTGAAGTAAAATTCAAGAATGATCAAAACATGGATACAATCAAAGCTAGTATCCATAATAGATATTTTGGACAAAAGAAGAAAATTTCATTTTTCGGTGAATAGTAACTCGTGAATAGTAACTCATGAATAGTAACCCCGACATGAAAAGTTCCAAATTTGATAAAAAGTTCAGATCAATACTTCGGCATAATGATATTGAAGAAAATAATATCATTTAAGAAGAAATAACATCCCTTACCTCGAAAGACAGTACTTCTAGTTGAAACACCATATGTAGGTTATGACTTGAACTTGCACCGTATAGCAACACTCAAAGTATACTCACCAGAATATGCTCAATATATCTAGAGAAAAATAGAGAGAAGATTTCAATTTCTGGTGTGTTTTTCAATTCTAACCTAAGCACCCTATTTATAGGAAAATGCTTAGAACACCAAAGCAGAAAATTTAATAAAATAATAATATAATTTTTTTTAATTTCCTTAGCACACCACACCAGCTGATTTCAGCCATTAACACATACCCACAAATGAAAAAAAAAACGTTTTTGTTAATATAATTATTTAAAACTTCCAAAAATCAATTATTTTGGAACTTCAGAACTTTAAAAATTCATAATAAATAGTCTTTTTATCAGAAAATTCGAATCTCGAGAGTTTTTATAGGAAATTAAATTCTCTACAACTTTGCAGAAGAAAGTTTTTTTAAATTCCAAACAGAAATTGACCGAAATTCACAAACGGGCGATTTTACAGTCAATAATAAATTTTCGATCAAGAATTATGTCCACCAACACACAAAACATGTGTTAATCATTTAATGCCACAAAAATACTTTTCCTCCTCATATACTCATATATCCCACATTCATTGTAAAAATACCACCATCAATATATTATTAAAATAATATATTTAAATGAATTATTTTATCAGAAAAAGATAAAATATTTATTTTCAACAATTGTCACATTAAAAATTTTCTCCATCTATATCCATATAAAATCACTATTTTCCTCTTCATATAAATTAATAATTAATTATACACAAATAATATTATAGAATCACAGTACTGACAACCAGGTCGTTCCCAGGAAAGAGGAGGCTTTCCAATAAGGATTTCTTCTTACTGGCGCGCAATTAGATGACCAAACCTCTCCTTAGACAGAACTTTCTAGACATTGCCAATAATGTTATCTAATAATATTATTCAGATAATATAAATTATTGCTCCGATAATAGAAAATACTGTGTAGTGACAATTATTAAAATAACAGTAATATAAAATATCAACGCAGCAATTATTGAATCAATAAAATACAATATTGAACAGTAATTACTGTAACAATTATTGAGTAGTTCCTTCTTACGTAAAAATCAATAATTGGTGCAATACCGTGTGCTACTGTGGAACAACGCGTATTACTATGTTTTAACCACCGGGTATTCCAACAGTATTAACGGTAACAACTACGCCGTTATTTATAAACAACTTATTTTTGTCGTTTTCTTCATCCAATCGCTTTCTGTTATGGGGCCCACATAAGGCTGCGCCGTCGTACGAATATTCCCCGACAACAAGAATATTCCACGACCAAACAAATATTCTCCGACAACAATTAATATTTTATAACCACTTGCTTATTTAAAATATTTGCGCATTTTACCTATAACTAACCACATTAATCAAATCAACCCTTACTATTTCAGAATAATAAATAGAAGAAATTAAATTTCATTTATTAATAATTTGGGGTCATACAACCTCCCCTCCTTATGAAATTTCGTCCTCGAAATTGACGTACGTACCTGGTGTTTCGAAAAGATGAGGATACCTCACTTTCATTTCTGTTTCCAACACCCAGGTCATTTTCTCAATAGCACGGTTTCTCCACAAAACCTTAACTTGTGGTATAACCTTTGTGCGTAGGACATGCTCTTTCCTATCCAAGATCTTAACAAGTACCTCCTCGTACATTAAATCTTCAGCTATCTCGTCTGGTTCTAACTCAATAATGTGGCTCGGGTCTTTAACATATTTACGAAGCATAGATATGTGAAAAATATTATGAACACGAGACATGCTTAGAGGTAATGCGAGTCTATATGCCACATTTTCTATTCGCTCAAGAATCTCAAATGGACCAATAAATCATGGATTGAGCTTTCCTCTCTTCCCGAATCTTGTAACTCCCTTCCATGGAGCAACTCGCAACAATACATGATCCCCAATATCAAATTCCACGTCCTTTCGATGAAGATCCGCATAACTCTTTTGTCGATCCTGTGCCGTTTGTATACGTTGTCGAATCGTTTGGATCTTTTTCGTAGTCATACGTACCAACTCTGGTCCCAACAACGTTGCTTCTCCCACCTCATCCCAACATACTAGAGAACGACATTTTCTTCCATACAACGCCTCGAATGGAGCCACACCTATGCTCGCCTGATAACTGTTGTTGTAGGAGAATTCCACCAATGGTAGGTACTTATCCCAACTCCTTTTGAAATCTAGGACACAAAGTCTTAATAGATCTTCAAGAGTTTGAATAGTCCTCTCTGATTGTCCGTCCGTTTGAGGATGGTAAGCTGAACTAAATCGTAAATCCACGCCTATAGCTTTTTGCAAGCTAACCCAAAATCTTGAAGTGAATCTTGGGTCACGATCCGAAACTATGGATACTGGCATGCCATGCAACCTCACAATCTCATTCACGTACATACTAGCAAGACGTTCAAGAAAATAAGTCTCGCGTATCAGAAAGAAATGAGCAGACTTGGTTAATCTATCAACTATAACCCAAATAGCATTTATGCCTTGAGAAACCGTGGGAAGACCTGTAACGAAATCTATGGTAATGTGTTCCCACTTCCATTTCGGAATCTCAAGTGGTTGCAATGGACCTTTTGGTACTTGATGCTCCGCCTTTACACGTTGACAAGTTAAACACCTCGAGATAAACTTTGCAATCTCTCTCTTCATATTGTTCCACCAAAATGTATGTCGAAGATCACGATACATTTTAGTACTTCCAGGATGGATTACAAATGGTGTATTGTGTGCCTCCGTCATGATCTTGTACTTCAAATCAGAATCGTTAGAAACACAAAGTCTGGAGTGGACTCGAAGTATTCCTTCTTCATCGATTCTTGCTTCTGGAATAGCACCTTCTTGTACTTTCTTCTTCATACGCATCAGCTCCCGGTCTGTGGCTTAAGCAACTTTAACTTTATCGATTAAAGTTGATTCTACGCGTATACTTGACATCATCGCACTCGTTCCTGCATATGATCTTCTACTCAATGCGTCAGCTACCGCGTTCACTTTTTCAGGATGGTATTGGATGGTATGATCGAAATCTTTCAACAGCTCGAGCCAACGTCGGTGTCGCATGTTGAATTCTTGGAAGCTCTTCTCGCATTCCTCGGTCCATTCGAAGTTTGTATCTTTTCGAGTCCGCTGAGTTAATGGAGTAGCGATTCGAGAAAATTCTTACACGAATCTCTGATAATAACCAGCTAAGCCTAGAAAGCTACGTATTTCGATTACTGACTTAGGTTGCTCTCAACTGTGACTCATATCCCAATCTTGGATAGCACGTCACAATGGAACCTATCAGTTTACTACCACACGAAAATGGCGTCCCCTACGGAGAGTCTGGCTTCAATGCATTCCACAAAGGAAGTCACCAGATAAAGGCTCGGTTATCAACTTCTATAGTTGGATTTTTAACTCCTGAAGTTCAATAGGAGCCATTCGATATGAGATTTTAGAAATGGGTTTTATACTGGGCTCAAAGTCGATACAAAATTCAATATCACGCTCTGGGAGTAAGCCAAGAAATTCTTCAGGAAATACGCCAAAAATTTTACTAACAATAGAAATATCATTCAAATCTGACGTATTTTTGTTCAAGTCCATAACATAGCTAAGAAAGCTTGACATCCGTTTTTCAATAAACGAATGACTTTACGGCTTGATATGAAAGAGTTTGACTTCAATGGTTTGGTTGCTTGAATTTGAATAACAGGTTGCTTAGGAATATGAAAACTAACAACCTTACGAAAGCAATCAATTTTGGCATGATGAGTAGTTAACCAATCAATTCCTAAGATCACATCAAAAGCAAGTATCTTTAAAGAGATAAGATCAACAGGTAATGTGATGGTGCCAACTTGGATCAAACAAGATTTATAAACAGTGGATGTAACAAAAGTTTCTCCTAACGGAGTTTCAACAGATAAGTCAAAGTCTAATTTTCTCCGGAGTCAAGTTTAAACGTTGAGTATAAGTATGAGAGATAAATGAATGGGTAGAACCGGTATCTAATAAAGTATAGACTTCGTAAAAATTTATAATTAACTAACCCGTGCTAACTTCGTTCGGGTTCCTCGCATTCTGACCAGTCACGAAAAACGCTCTTCCAGGAACCGTTGACTTTGACTTTTCTGGGACAACTTTTTTAGTCACCACCCCCGTTGGACTTGGTTTCGCTACAGTACAATCTCGAGCGATATGTCCTTCCTTTCCACAGTTATAACATACCTTGAACTGTTGTGGACAGTTTGGGCTGATATGTCCCTCTTTTCCATATTTATAGCATATGACCGGTGGTCGATCTCCTCCCTTGGAACCAGTTGCTGCTGGTGCTGACGTCTTTGTATTGTCATTGTTGAATCTCCTCTTTTTAAAATCTCCTCCCGACTCGCTTCTTCTATATTCATGGCCACAATTACCATCAGAGTGGTTGCCGTTCTTGTCCGTATTTTTCTTTCTCCGCTGGTTATCATTGTTCTGATGACTGTTGTCACCGATATGATCCTGGTTGTGGTCCCTCGGTTGACCGTACTTGTTATCTCGCTCTAACAATTGAGCCCTGTTGACAACATCTGAATAGAGAGAAAATTTATGAGAAATGAGATATTGACGTATGCCGGGTTTCAAACCTCTCAGAAACATCCGTGTCATACGTTCCTCATTCTCCACCAAATGAGGTGCAAACCTGGACAACTCTGCAAACTTCGCCTTATACTGGGACACCGTCATGTTATTCTGCTCCAGTCTAATAAACTCTACCTCCTTCATATGACGAACACTTTTAGGAAAGTATTTGTCATTGAACAGTTTCTGAAATGTCTCCCAAGACATACTGAGTGCGGCTGGATGGGTACGTTTCACAGACTCCCACCAATAGTCTACCTCGCCACGAAACATAAAGGTGGCGAATGGAACCTTCTGTTCCTCCGTGCATCCCAAGACATCAAATATCTTGGTAATTTGCTTGACCCATGTCTCCGCCTTAATCGGATCTGGCTTTCCCCAGAATTCTGGTGGTCCCAACTCTTTGAACTGCTTGGCTGTGACAAGCCGCGCATTGCTATAATTTCCACCCGTATTCTGTACACGAGTCTCCCTCGTCTGATTTTGCATGAACTGCAAAAAGCTTCTAAACATCTCATCGTTCATCGTCTGCTCAGTGGTGTTGTTCACAGGAGGAACATTGCCAGCCTGTTACACGTTCTCCTCGTTGGTGAGTACAGGTGTCTCCACGGTTTCATTTACTCCACTGTTAACATTCTCAGTCGACATTCTCAAATACTGCCATAAAACAAGGGTTAATGTAACAAACTAACAAATCACATAATATCCCTATATTATGACCGACCAACAAATAAGCTTAGGTAGGACACACTAGCGAAGGATTTACTCGTCTCTCCCCTCCTAGTTCTATTCCTCGATCTCCGCTAGAGATCATATCCCTAAGCTCTGATACCAACTGTGACGCCCCCAAAACAGGTCCAATCCATCCAACCCATTCTGAGTCGCCAAATACATGGTACAGAAAATAACTACAACTTTATTATTACAATTGTCGTGCAAAATACGACAACACATATACTGTGAGTTTAAATACAAATATTTTCATCTAGACAGTATTCATACTCAATTAAGTCCTCATTATACTTATTGATACACTATTTTACAAAATAGTGAGGACTACTAAAATAACTGTCTTGAACCATCATTCCATACCCCGACTAGTACTCGCTACATTCTCGTCACCTGAGAAGAAAAATGGAACAACAAAGAAAAGGGAGAGCTCAACTAACCCAGTAAAGAATATTATGACTAAGATAATATACAACAAATTATCGTTAGTCTTCAACAGGGAAAAATTTAATAGAATACAATAGACAACAAGTTTTAAATCAACAACTGTAGCGGAAACATCAATTCATTAGAAGAGTTAAGTAGAGAATGCAAACTACTATCTTCTATATATGAATTTAAAAGTTCATCGTCGATATTTTATCCCTGTAACATCAATCAATATATATCTGGAATCAAATATTCATTTTTGCACTACAGGCCAGAGATATTCATCAGTTGGTCATGTTCACCTCAACACCTGTTCATCTTTGCACTACGGGCCAAAGATATTCATCATAAAATCATCAGTCTTTGCACTACAGGCCAAAGATATTCATTTATATCATCATTTAGGACTGAGGATGATGAAAAATATTTTTAAGGAAACGAATCCAGTGAAACAAAATAACAAATATTAAGGATTCGTATTTCAGCTATTCCATGTCCAAAAATACCTCATAAATAATCAGAGTGAAGTAAAATTCAAGAATGATCAAAACATGGATACAATCAAAGCTAGTATCCATAATAGATATTTTGGACAAAAAGAAGAAAAATTCATTTTTCAGTGAATAGTAACTCGTGAATAGTAACTCATGAATAGTAACCCCGACATGAAAAGTTCTAAATTTGATAAAAAGTTCAGATCAATACTTCGGCATAATGATATTGAAGAAACTAATATCATTTAAGAAGAAATAACATCTCTTACCTCGAAAGACAGTACTTCTAGTTGAAACACCAGATGTAGGCTATGACTTGAACTTGCACCGTATAGCAACACTTAAAGTATACTCACCAGAATATGCTCAATATATCGAGAGAAAAATAGAGAGAAGATTTCAATTTCTGGTGTGATTTTCAATTCTAACCTAAGCACCCTATTTATAGGAAAATGCTTAGAACACCAAAGCAGAAAATTTAATAAAATAATAATATAATTTTTTTTAATTTCCTTAGCACACCACACCAGCTGATTTCAGCCATTAACACATGCCCACAAATGAAAAAAAAACGTTTTTGTTAATATAATTACTTAAAACTTCCAAAAATCAATTATTTTAGAACTTTAGAACTTCAAAAATTCATAATAAATAGTCTTTTTATCAGAAAATTTGAATCTCGCTAGTTTTTACAGGAAATTCAATTCTCTACAACTTTACAGAAGAAAGTTTTTCCAAATTCCAAACAGAAATTGACCGAAATTCACAAACGGGCGATTTTACAGCCAATAATAAATTTTCGGTCAAGAATTATGTCCACCAACAAACAAAACATGTATTAATCATTTAATGCCACAAAAATACTCTTCCTCCTCATATACTCATATATCCCACATTCATTGTAAAAATACCACCATCAATATATTATTAAAATAATATATTTAAATGAATTATTTTATCAGAAAAAGATAAAATATTTATTTTCAACAATTGTCACATTAAAAATTTTCTCCATCTATATCCACATAAAATCACTATTTTTCTCTTCATATAAATCAATAATTAATTATACACAAATAATATTACAGAATCACAGTACTGACAACCAGGCCGTTCCCAGGAAAGAGGGGGCTTTCCAATAAGGATTTTTTCTTATTGGCGCGCAATTAGATGACCAAACCTCTCCTTAGACAGAACTTTCTAGACATTGCCAATAATATTATCTAATAATATTATTCAGATAATATGAATTATTGCTCCGATAATAGAAAATACTGTGTAGTGACAATTATTAAAACAACAGTAATATAAAATATCAACGCAGCAATTATTGAATCAATAAAATATAATATTGAACAGTAATTACTGTAACAATTATTGAGTAGTGCCTTCTTACGTAAAAATCAATAATTGGTGCAATACCGTGTGCTACTGTGTAACAACGCGTATTACTGTGTTTTAACCACCGGGTATTCTAACAGTATTAACGATAACAACTACGTCGTCATTTATAAACAACTTATTTTTGTCGTTTTCTTCATCCAATCGCTTTCTGTTATGGGGCCCACACAAGGTTGCGCCGTCGTACGAATATTCCCCGACAACAATAATATTCCACGACCAAACAAATATTCCCCGACAACAATGAATATTTTATAACCACTTGTTTATTTAAAATATTTGCGCATTTTACCCATAACTAACCACATTAATCAAATCAACCCTTACTATTTCAGAATAATAAATAGAGGAAATTAAATTTCATTTATTAATAATTTGGGGTCTTACAAGCTGGGTCGAGCGAGGGTAACGGGGAAATAGAACGGTGGTCTCTAGCTGTGGATGTTCTCCCGAAGCAGTATAGAAAAGTTCATTTAGTAGTTTTATTTGGTGAATCCAATAGGGTAAGGTGTACCCAACGTTGGAAGGGTGGTTTTCCACTATCATACAAGATGTCTAACGACATACAACCTCGTGTCATCATAAGACAGGGATGTGCTCATCCACTTACTGAGTATATATACGAGCACTACCTATATAATCTTGGTGTTTGTTTGAAGTATAATTCTCAATTAGAGACAGTAGAGATAATGATATGTCAAGAGAAGACTCACCATTGGGAAGAATATGATAGTAATCTTCTCATTTTTCTTTGGGGTCTATTGGGTCAACCAAGGATAATTCTGTGGCCATATGATATCTATCATAACTTAGACGCATGGCCTCCCATGTACGAAGGTTTCCTTGAGCACTTCTCAAAGATTCTAATTTCTAAAACAGTTTTTGACTATACCTTTATGTAAGGTGTCATTGTGAGGTGATGTCCACGGTTGGAACATGAGTCACATTTGGTATATATTTGTATCCAACCTCACAGCATATGTGTTGTTGTATTTTGCACGACAATTGTTGTAATAAAGTTACAGTTGTTTTCTGTACCATGTATTTGGCGACTCAGAATAGGTTGGATGGAATGGACCTATTTTGGGGTCGTTACATTTGGTATCAGAGCCATAAGTAAAGAGCCCCGAGCCTCTATCTGGTGACATCCTGTTGATGGGGAATGCACCGAAGCCAGACTCTCCGTAGGGGACGCCGTTCTGCGGTGGCAAGCTGATAGGTACCTTTGTGAGGTGCTGACACATGATGGTGTCCAATGTCACAGTTGGTATCAGAGCTTAGGGATATGATCTCTGGCGGAGATCGGGGAATACAACTAGGAGGGGAGAGATGAGTAAATCCTTCGCTAGTGTATCCTACCTAAGCTTATTTGTTGGTCAGTCATAATATTGGGATATTATGTGATATGTTAATTTGTTTAATTAACCCTTGTTTTATGGTAGTATTTGAGAATGACAGCTGAGAATGCTAACAATGGAGTGAATGAGACTGTGGGGATACCTCTAATCACTAACCATGATAATGTGATGTCAGACGAAGAAGGAATTAGAGATATCCATGTGGTGAGTGAAGAATTGATAGTTACACCCGAGATAGTCGCAGAGGTAACAGCTGAGACTGAGGAAGAAGAAGAAGAAGAAGTACCATAGGAGAGTTTATTAAAGGTATTATATGATTAAAATGTAGAATTTCAAAATCGTATTCATGAGTTAGAAGAGCAGGCAGAAGAACGACAGGCGGTCGTGGAACAAAAGGATGTAAGACTCGGAAGGATTTTCTGGTTTTGGGCTTAGCTGGTTATTATCAGAGATTCGTGGAAGGATTTTCTCGAATCGCTACTCCGTTAACTCAGCTGACTCGGAAGGATACAAAATTCGTATGGAACGAGGAATGCGAGAAGAGTTTTCAAGAGCTTAAGAGGAGACTTATTTCGGCACCTGTTCTGACAATACTATCTGGTTCGGATGGATTTGTTATCTACAGCGATGCTTCAGGCAAAGGGTTAGGATGTGTTCCCATGCAACATGGGAAGGTCATAGCCTATGCCTCATGACAACTTAAAGAATATGAGAGGAATTATCCTACTCATGATCTAGAGTTGACAGCAGTCATTTTCGCGCTAAAGATCTGGAGGCACTATCTATATGGGGAGAAAGTGGAGATATATTCAGACCACAAAAGCCTCAAATATTTCTACACCCAAAAGGAACCCATGCGATGATGTCAAGTATACGCATAGAACTAACTTTAATCGATAAAGTTAAAGTTGCTCAAGCCACAGACCCGGAGCTGATGCGTATGAAGAAAAAAGTACAAGAAGGTGCTATTCCAGAAGCAAGAATCGATAAAGAAGGAATACTTCGAGTCCACTCCAGACTTTGTGTTCCTAATGACTCTGATTTGAAATACAAGATCATGATGGAGGCACACAATACACCGTTTGCAATCCATTCTAGAAGTACCAAAATGTATCGTGATCTTCGACATACATTTTGGTGGAATAATATGAAGAGAAAGATCTCGAACACTACAAGAAAAAGGTTTATTTCCGACAGAATTATGATCGACTAAACATATTCAGTCGACTTTAGCTAAGACCGACTGAACATTTCGTCGATATTAATTCAGTCGACTTTAATGTATCCTCGACGAACATCCGTTGGAATTAAGCTATCCTCCTTGGCGCCAAGCTTTCCCGCCAGCGCAAGTATAAACTCAACGGAATATGTGTTATCCTCGACGGAATAGTTCGTCGAAAGTATGTTAAAGTCGACTAAACTAACCTCGACAAAATTCCGTCGAGAATATCCTTTAAAACCTAAAACCAGTTCACTTCCCTCAGCCGCCTCAGTGTTATCTCTCATTATCTCTCTTAGCTCGCTCTCCTCCCTCATCCCTACGGCGATCACCTCTCCTCCCTCGTCCATCCGGCGACCACCTCTCCTCCTTCCTCCCTCCGTCGACCACCTCTCCTCCTTTTCTGGCAGCCTTTTCCCCCTCCGACAACTCCTTCTCCTCCCATCCTATAGCTCGTTCTCCTCCCCTCCGGCAGTGGTTAGCAGTTTCTCCTACCCATTTGTTTCTCTATTTTTTTGCTAGCATATAATTGTTGGTATAATTTTATATGGGATTACTTTGTGAATATATATATATATATATATATATATATATATATATATATATATATATATATATATATATATTGTTACTAAAAGTATGAAATTGGTCTGAATTTGGTTGTTGGTCTAACATATAATTGTTCCCCCTCCGGCAGTGGTTTTCCCCCTCAGGCAGTGTAGTAGCATATAGTTGTTGCTTCTCTATTTTTTTGCTAGAATATAATTTGGTCTATTTTGTTGCCATGAACTGAATTGCAAATTGTTGGTTGTTGGTTAATTTGAATTAAGTTTTGAGTATGATTGATTATTGGACTATCTTATCAATTTTAGGTTAAATTACTCAATTGTTGTGATTGTTGGTGTAATTGATTTTGCCATTGATTATAGGACTGTCTGCCTTATGTTAATTGTTGGTATATTTGATATTTTCGACGGAATTTCTGACGGAATTGTTGTCAGGATTATGCAATTGCAAAATTTATGGGGCCTGCAAATATATTTATTTATTATGTAATTAGTTTCCCAATATTAAAATATAAACTAAGTAGCATTTACTTAGTTTCTTACTACTAAAATAAAATAAAATGAAATAAATTTAATTTAATTTAGTTTATTAAATAAAATAAATTTTAAAAATTTGATAATATAATATAATACAAAATAAAATAAAATAAAATAAAATAATAAATTAAATTAAATTGAATAAAACAAAACAAATTTGATTTAAAATAAAGTAAAATAAAGTAAAATAAAATAAAATAAATTAAAATAATTTAAAATAAAGTAAAATAAAATAAAATAAAATAAATATAATTAAAATAAAATAAAATAAAATTAAATAAAATAAATAATTTTATTGAAAATAAAATAAAATAAATATATGATTTAATTTAAGAAAATACAAATTAAATTAAATTAAATTCAATAAAAAATTGACTTAATTTAATTTAAAATAATATAATACAAAATAAATATAATTAAACTGAGTAGCACTTACTTAGTTAAATAAAATCAAAATAAATTTAACTTTAGTCTAAATTCAATAAAAAATGGACTTAATTTAATTAAAAATAATATAATACAAAATAAATACAATTAAACTGAGTAGCACTTACTTAGTTAAATAAAATCCAAATAAAATGTACTTAATAACTCTAAATTCAATAAAAAATGAACTTAATTTAATTAAAAATAATATAATACAAAATAAATACAATTAAACTGAGTATCACTTACTTGGTTAAATAAAATCAAAATAAAATTAAATACAATTAAATAAAATTAAATGGAAGTGTCAACTTAAAAATCCGTTCAACATACATGCTTCGGAGGTGTCAACTTAGAAACCCGTTCGACATTCACTCATTAGGAGTGAATGTCGAATAGTCCCCAGTTTGGGTCTGTTACTGGATGTTATGTCTCTCACTTAGGTCGGTGCCAATGCACAGGGTGCATTTTTATAAATTTTGAGGAACTTTCAGCTGGTGTCTCTACATGTTCTCCGAGTGCATACTTAGACTAAGTTTTCTTGGTCTATTTTGTGTACTTAAAGACCATGGGGATGTGCTGCTGAATTTTTTTGAAAATAGTATAAACATACTTAAGATTGGCACTAGTGAGGAGACGCATCTAGGAACGGGATAGAATCCTAACCCCTGTAGAGTGGAGATATAAACTAGGTAAACTAAATTCATGCTTGGACCACATTCATGATTATTCTTGATCTAATTGGGTATTTTCTTCAATTAAAGATGGATGCCGATCGGAGTTGGATGTACCGTAGGATAAAGATTGATGGGAGGGGATTAGTTGATGCGTACCGTGACGGGGTGTCTAATTTTATGAACAAAGTAATAGAACATGCTGATGATCTGAACGGAAAGATGAGATGCCCGTGTCTCAAGTGTATGAACATGATATGGAAGACTGCCGATGAAGTGAAATTTGACTTATATTCACGTGGGTTTGTGGATGGGTATTCGGTATGGATTCATCATGGGGAATCAGTTGAGTTTAGAAAACTGTCAGACAGTACTGTAGACCAGTCAGATAACTATGATGTCGTGGAGATGTTGGTAGATGCGTATGGCCCTACAAATATTGACTGGGCTGAAAAGGAGCCTACGTCAAGCAGTGCTGATCAACAAAAGCCAAATGATTCAGCAGCTGCCTTCTACAAGATGCTATCTGAATCAGGGACCCCATTGTATCTTGAACACGACAAGCACACCAGGCTTTCTGTAGTGATGATGTAAGACCCCAACTGTTATAAATAAAGACGAATTTTCTATAAACATCATTTTTGAATATTATGGAGTTAATTTGATATAATGTTATAGTTGTGGATAATATTTATAAATTTTGCAAAGTACGCAAGTTGTTATATAATATTCGATTGGTCGGGAAATATTCGTTTTAACAGGGAATATTCGTACAACGACACAATCATTGGTGGACCCACAACAGAATTATTTTCGGATTGAAAAAACGACAAAAATATTTTATTAAAAATAACGGCGGAAGTTTTACCATTGATACTGTTGAACTACTCAGTAGTAAAAGTACAGTAATACGTGTGGTTGCATAGTAGCACACGGTATTGATTATTAATGCTTATGTGAGAAGTCACTCAGTTTGATTCAATTATTGTCAGTTAATAATATGAATTATTTAGCGATAATGACGTTTTATTTTATTCGTATGATTAACGTAATAAAACAGAAACATCTTTTTATATAAAATAGAATACTTTATTAAAGTTATTCTATAAATAGAATATATTATATTTTATTTAAAAGATTTTTCTTTAAATATGGACCGTCAGATTAAAGTAATCAATCTGGACCGTTCATGGATTAGTTACTATGCATTCTATTTTTTTTATAAATAGCAGCTCATTCCTTCATTATTTCTTACGAATTCACTGAACTCTAGATAGAGAAACTATAGAGAGAAACTATAGAGAGAGAGAGAAGAAGAGTATTCTGCTACTTAACTACTTCCTTATTTCAGCTCTTCTTTAAAACGGTTAGGGGTGTTATTCTTTCTTATTCATGAAGAGAACTGTTGTTATTCCATTTCTTATTATTCTGTTGGAATAACCTGTATACGCGGTCTACCCTATACTTGGTGACATTCTTCTATTATTCTGTTGGAACATCCTGTCTGTGTGTTTTACACCGGACCTGGTTCTGTTTTTATTATTATTCTGTTGGAACATCATGTCTGTGTGTTTTACACCGGACCTGGTTCCGTTTTTATTATTATTCTGTTGGAACATCCTGTCTGTTTGTTTTACACCGGACCTGGTTCTGTCTTGTTATTATTCTGTTGGAACATCCTGTCTGTGTGTTTTACACCGGACTTGGTTCCGTTTTTATTATTATTCTGTTGGAACATCCTGTCTGTGTGTTTTACACCGGACCTGGTTCCGTCTTGTTATTATTCTGTTGGAACATCCTGTCTGTGTGTTTTACACCGGACCTGGTTCCCTTATTTATTATTCTGTCGGAATATCCTGTCTGTGCGGTCTATCGCATGCCGGGTGATTTCTTTTGTTATTCCATTCTTTATTATACTCAGTTGGTTAAGTTTTGACTTCTATACTCCATAAAATTAGTGGAATATCCTTGATAATTGCGGTTCATCCAATATCTTTTCATGAAAATATTCTTCTAAGTATTCTTGAATTTTACTCCACAAAGCAGTATCATGTTGACAATTTGGACGTTGTTAATTCTTGGATAAATTAATTCTTGAACTTGTTTTATTGAATTCTTATATCATTGTCATAATCCTCATGTTTATAAAATGTTGAAAGTCATCTGTGGCCTGTAGTGCATAGATGGACTTGGTATGATTATGACCAGGGATTTTTCGGTATAATCATGACCATAATGTTACAAATGATGTGGTAAAAGTCCTCATTGGCCCGTAGTGCATTGATGGACAGTTGTTGGCATGATCATGACCATTAATGAATACACGAATATCCTTGGCCGTAGTGCAGGGGTGATTCGATGATGTGGATTATTTTATTAAGCTGAGTCGCAGCGATCACAGTGTTGAAAAACCTTTTAAATCATAAAAGATAGTAGAGTTTATTTTCTACTTGACTCTTTTAATGGATTGCTTGTTCCGCTATAGTTAAACATGATGTCTATTATATTTTATCAGTTTAACATTGTTGAAGGCTAATGATAATTTATTCTGCATTATCTTAGTCATAATATTTCTTACTGGGCTAGTTGAGCTCACCCTTTCTTTCACTGTTCTCTTCAGGAAATGAGAACGTAGCTGGGGCAAGTCGGGGAACAGAGTGATGGTCTGAATGATAGTATTAGTTAGTTGTCCACACTATTCTATGTAATAGTGTGATAATAAATGTAATGAGGACTCCTTTTACGTATGAATACTCTCTAGAAGACAATATTTGTATTCAAACTCACAGTTTATGTTTTGTCGTATTGTACACGATAGTTGTATTAGTAAGTTGTATTTGTATTTTATACTATGTATCTGACGACCCAAGATGGGTGATGTATACCTAATTTTGGGGGCGTCACAGTTGGTATCAAAGCTTAGGGATATGATCCCTGGCTAAGATGTGAGAATAGAACTAGGAGGGGAGAGACGGGGAATTCCTTCGCTAGTATGACCTACCTAAGTTTATTTGCATGGTATTTAATTGGTCGGTTATAATATAAGGATAATATATGGCATATCAATTAACTTTTATTTTGTGGCAGTATCTAAAAATGGCATCTGAGAATGTTGAGAATGGCGATGGAGCACAGGCGACTGTTGATTCACCACATATCAATAATCAGGATAATGTGCATCAGGAAGGTGACAATCCTCATGCAAACAACAACACTGACCAGATGATGAATGATGGAATGTTCAGAAACTTTATGCAGTTCATGCAACAGCAGGCGAGAGCGGCTTCTGTCCAAAATATAGGTGGAAACACTGAAAACTCTCGGACGGTCACCGCTAAACAGTTCAAGGAGCTGGGACCACCAAAGTTTAAGGAAGAGCCAAAACCACTTATAGCGGAAACATGGATAAAGCAGATTACCAAGATATTTGAAGTCTTGGGATACTCCGAGGAGCAAAAGGTTCCTTTTGCCGCCTTTATGTTGCGAGGAGAGGCAGATTACTGGTGGAAATCGATTAAACGTACTCAACCTGCCGCACTGAAGATATCTTGGGAGAAGCTCCAAGAGCTGTTCAATGACAAATACTTTCCCGAAAGTGTTCGTCACATGAAGGAGGTGGAGTTCATCAAATTGGAGCAGAATAATATGACCGTGTCGTAGTATGAGACTAAATTTGCTGAGTTGTCCCGGTTTGCGTCCCACTTAGTAGATAATGAAGAACGAATGACGCGAATGTTTTTGCGAGGTTTGAAACCTGAGATACGTCAACATCTTATTTCTCATAAACTGTGTTTGTATTCAGATGTTGTGAATAGGTCTCAGTTAGTGGAGCGCGATAACGAGTCAACGCAACCAAAAGAGAGCAGTCGGCAAAATGATAATACCAGTGAGAGCAGTCATCGAAGCGGTGACAACAAACGTGGAGGGAATCAACAGGCCAGAAATGGTAACCACTTCGGTGGTAATCAGGGCTAAAACAATAAGAATGGTCATTTCAAGAAGAGGAGATTCAACAATGATGGAAAGACGTCAGCACCAGCACCCGTTGTTAAGGAAGGAGAACGAGCACCTATCATATGTTTTAAATACGGAGGGGAGGGGCACATCAGTCCAAACTGCGCGATGCCGTCTAAAGCATGTTATAATTGTGGAAGAGAAGGTCATTTAGCTCGATTTTGTCGTTTACCAAAAACAAGTTCAGCCAAGATGGAGACACCAAAGGCCGTCCCAGAAAAGTCAAAACCGGTAGTGCAAGAGAGAGCGTTTGTTGTGACCTCCCAGAAAGCAAGGAACCCGAATGAGGTCATCACGGGTAAGCTTATCATAAACTCTAACGAAGTCTATACTTTATTTGATACCGGTTCTACCCATTCTTTTATTTCTCCTACTTGCGCTCATCGATTAAATTTGACTCCGAAGAAATTAGACTTTGATTTATCTGTTGAAACTCCATTGGGAGAAACCTTCATTACATCCACGGTTTATAAGTCTTGTTTGGTTCAAGTTGGTACCCACACATTACCTGTCGATCTGATTTCATTAAAAATACTTGCATTTGACATGATTCTAGGGATTGATTGGTTAACTACTTATCATGCAAAAATTGATTGTTTTCATAAGGTTGTTAGCTTTCATATTCCTAATCGACCTATTATGCGAATTCAAGCAACCAAACCATTAAAATCAATTGCTGTCATCTCAAGCCATAAAGCTATTCGTTTATTAAAAAACGGATGTCAAACTTTCTTAGCTCATGTCACGGATCTAAACAAAAATACTTCAGTTTTGAATGATATTTCTATTGTTAATAAATTCCCTGACGTATTCCCTGAAGAACTTCCTGGCCTACCCCCAGAGCGTGAAATTGAATTTTGTATCGACCTTGAACCCGGTACAAAACCCATTTTCAAAGCCCCATATCGAATGGCTCTTATTGAACTTCAGGAGTTAAAGATCCAACTGCAGGAATTGTTAGACATTGGCTTTATTCGTCCTAGTATTTCTCCTTGGGGTACTCTTGTGCTATTCGTGAAGAAGAAAGATGGAAGTATGCAACTTTGTATTGATTATCGGGAGTTGAATCATGTCACTATCAAAAACAGGTACCCATTGCCACGTATTGATGACCTGTTTGACTAGTTGCAAGGAGCACAATTCTTTTCAAAGATCGATCTTCGTTCTGGATATCATCAGCTGAAGGTTAGAACTGAGGATATTCCAAAGACGGCTTTCAGAACTCGGTACGGGCATTATGAATTCCTAGTCATGTCTTTTGGATTGACTAATGCTCTTGTTGCCTTCATGGATATGATGAACCGGGTATTCAAGAAATATTTGGATCACTTTGTGGTCGTCTTTATTGATGACATCCTTATTTATTCCAAAAGTCGTGAAGATCATGAGCAACACTTGAGGCTGGTACTCCAAAAGCTTCGTGAATACAAGCTTTAGGCCAAGTTGAAGAAATGCGAGTTCTAGCTGGAGGAGGTAGCATTCCTTGGGCACGTAGTATCAAGTCGTGGAATATCGGTTGACCCGGCAAAGATTGAAGCTATTCAAAGCTGGGAGCAACCTAAATCAGTGATTAAAGTACGTAGCTTTCTTGGTTTAGCTGGTTATTATCGGAGATTCGTGGAAGGATTTTCTCGAATCGCTACTCCATTAACTCAGCTGACTCGGAAAGATACAAAGTTCGGTTGGAGCGAAGAATGTGAGAAGAGTTTTCAAGAACTCAAGAGGAGACTCATTTCAGCACCTGTTCTAACAATACCATCTGGCTCGGAGGGATTTGTCATCTATAGTGATGCTTCGAGCAAAGGGTTGGGATGCGTTTTCATGCAACATGGAAAAGTCATAGCCTATGCATCAAGACAACTCAAGGAATATGAGAGGAATTATCCTACTCATGATCTATAGTTGGCAGCTATTGTCTTTGCACTTAAAATTAGGAGGCATTACTTGTATGGAGAGAAGGTGGAGATCTTTACGGATCATAAAAGTCTCAAATATTTTTTCACTCAAAAGGAACTCAACATGCGACAACGACGTTGGCTTGAACTGTTGAAAGATTATGATCATACCATTCAATACCATCTTGGAAAAGCGAACGTGGTAGCTGACGCATTGAGTAGAAGATCATATGCAAGTACGAGTGCAATATTGTCAACACAAAGGCCCATTTTGTGTGACTTGCAAAGGATGGAGATAGAGTTAAAGACTCCAGGGACCCATGTGATGATGGCGAATATACGAGTAGAACAAACTTTAATCGATAAAGTTAAAGATGCTCAAGCTACAGACCTGGAGCTGATGCGTATGAGGAAGAAAGTGCAAAAAGGTGCTATGCCGGAAGAAAGAATCGATGAAGAAGGAATACTTCGAGTCAACTCCAGATTTTGTGTTCCTAACAACCCTGATTTAAAGTATGAAATCATGATGGAGGCGCACAACACACCATTTGCAATCCATCCTGGAAGTACCAAAATGTATCATGATCTTCGTCATACATTTTGGTGGAGCAATATGAAGAGAGAGATAGCGCTGTTTATCTCAAGGTGTCTAACTTGTCAACGAGTCAAAGCGGAGCATCAAGTACCAAAAGGTCCATTGCAACCACTTAAAATTCCAGAATGAAAGTGGGAGCACATTACCATGGATTTCGTTACCGGTCTTCCTAAGGTTTCTCAAGGTATAAATGCGATTTGGGTCATTGTTGATAGATTGACCAAGTCTGCTCATTTCTTACCGATACGAGAAACTTATACACTTGAACGTCTTGCTCGTATATACATGAACGAGATTGTAAGACTGCATGGTATGCCAGTATCCATAGTTTCTGACCGAGACCCAAGATTCACTTCACGATTTTGGGTTAGCTTACAAAAAGCTATGGGTGCGGATTTACGATTTAGTTCGGCATATCATCCTCAGACAGACGGACAATCAGAGTGGACTATTCAAACTCTTGAAGATCTATTAAGACTCTATGTCCTTGATTTTAAGGGAAGTTGGGACAAGTTCTTACCATTGGTGGAGTTTTTCTACAACAACAGTTATCAAACAAGTATTGGCATGGCTCCATTTGAAGCATTGTATGGAAGAAAATGTCGTTCTCCAGTATGCTGGGATGAGGAGGGTGAAGCAACGTTGTTGGGACTGGAGTTGGTACGTATGACTACAGAAAAGATTCAAACGATCTGACAACGTATAAAAACCCCACAAGATCGACAAAAGAGTTATGTTGATCTTCATCGAAAGGACGTGGAATTTGATATAGGAGATCATGTGTTCTTACGTGTTGCTCCATGAAAATGAGTTACGAGATTTTGAAAGAGAGGAAAGTTCAATCCTCGATTCATCGGTTCATTTTTAATCCTCGATCGAGTAGGAACTGTGGCTTATAGACTCGCTTTACCGCCAAGTATGTCTCGTGTTCATAACATTTTTCATATATCCATGTTACGCAAATATGTGGAAGACCCGAACCACATTATTGAGTTAGAACCGGACGAAATAGCAGAAGATTTGACGTATGAAGAAGTTCATGTTCAAATCTTGGATAAGAAGGAAAATATTCTACGCTCCAAGGTTATACCTCAAGTCAAAGTTTTGTGGAGAAACCACGATGTTGAGGAAATGACTTGGGAGTTAGAATCTGAAATGAAATCAAGGTATCCTTACATACCAAGTACGTACCCTAATTTTGAGGGTAAAATTTCATAAGAAGGGGAGGTTGTTAGACCCCAACTTTTATAAATAAAGACGAATTTTCTATAAATATCATTTTTGAATATTATGGAGTTAATTTGATATAATGTTATAGTTGTGGGTAATATTTATAAATTTTGCAAAGTACGCAAGTTGTTATATAATATTCGATTGGTCGAAAAATATTCGTTTTAACAGGGAATATTCGTACGACACAATCATTGGTGGACCCCACAATGAAATTATTGTCGGATTGAGAAAACGACAAAAATATTTTATTAAAAATAACGGCGGAAGTTTTACCATTGATACTGTTGAACTACTCGGTAGTAAAAGTACAGTAATATGTGTGGTTGCATAGTAGCACACGGTATTGATTATTAATGATTATGTGAGAAGTCACTCAGTTTGATTCAATTATTGTCAGTTAATAATATGAATTATTTAGCGATAATGACGTTTTTTTATTCGTATTATTAACGTAATAAAACAGAAAGATCTTTTTATATAAAACAGAATACTTTATTAAAGTTATTCTATAAATAGAATATATTATATTTTATTTAAAAGATTTTTCTTTAAATATGGACCATCAGATTAAAGTAATCAATCTGGACCGTTCATGGATTAGTTACTATGCATTCTATTTTTCTATAAATAGCAGCTCATTCATTCATTATTTCTTACGAATTCACTGAACTCTAGAGAGAGAAACTATAGAGAGAAACTATAGAGAGAGAAGAAGAGTATTCTGCTACTTAACTACTTCCTTATTTCAGCTCTTCTTTAAAATGGTAAGGGGTGTTATTCTTTCTTATTCATGAAGAGAACTGTTGTTATTCCATTTCTTATTATTCTGTTGGAATAACCTGTATACACGGTCTACCCTATACTTGGTGACATTCTTCTATTATTCTGTTGGAACATCCTGTCTGTGTGTTTTACACCGGACCTGGTTCCGTTTTTATTATTATTCTGTTGGAACATCCTGTCTGTGTATTTTATATCAGACCTGGTTCCGTCTTGTTATTATTCTGTTGGAACATACTGTCTGTGTGTTTTACACCGAACCTAGTTCCGTTTTTATTATTATTCTGTTAGAACATCCTGTCTATGTGTTTAACACCGGACCTGGTTCATTATTCTGTTGGAACATCTTGTTTGTGTGTTTTACACCGGACCTGGTTTCGTCTTGTTATTATTCTGTTGGAACATCCTGTCTGTGTGTTTTACACCGGACCTGGTTCTATTATTTATTATTCTGTCGGAATATCCTGTCTGTGCGTTTACGCCGGACCTGGTTCTAATATTTATTATTCTGTTGGAATAACCTGTCTGTGCGGTCTATCGCATGCCGGGTGATTTTTTTTGTTATTCCATTCTTTATTATACTCAGTTGGTTAACTTTTTACTTCTATACTCCATGAAATTAGTGGAATATCCTTGATAATTGCAGTTCATCCAGTATCTTTTCATGAAAAATATTCTTCTAAGTATTCTTGAATTTTACTCCACAAAGCAGTATCATGTTGACAATTTGGACGTTGTTAATTCTTGGATAAATTAATTCTTGAACTTGTTTTATTGAATTCTTATATTATTGTCATCATCCTCATGTTTATAAAATGTTGAAAGTCATCTGTGGCCTGTAGTGCATAGATGGACTTGGTATGATTATGACCAGGGATTTTTCGGTATAATCATGACCGTAATGTTACAAATGATGTGGTAAAAGTCCTCATTGGCCCGTAGTGCATTGATAGACAGTTGTTGGCATGATCATGACCATTAATGAATACACGAATATCCTTGGCCGTAGTGCAGGGGTGATTCGATGATGTGGATTATTTTATTAAGCTGAGTCACAGCGATCACAGTGTTGAAAAACCTTTTAAATCATAAAAGATAGTAGAGTTTATTTTCTACTTGACTCTTTTAATGGATTACTTGTTCCGCTGCAGTTAAACTTAATGTCTATTATATTTTATCAGTTTAACATTGTTGAGGGCTAATGATAATTTATTTTGCATTATCTTAGTCATAATATTTCTTACTGGGCTAGTTGAGCTCAACCTTTTCTTTCATTGTTCTCTTCAGGAAATGAGAACGTAGCTGGGGCAAGTCGGAGAATGGAGTGATGGTCCGAATGATAGTATTAGTTAGTTGTCCTCACTATTCTATGTAATGGTGTGATAATAAATGTAATGAGGACTCCTTTTGAGTATGAATACTCTCTAGAAGACAATATTTGTATTCAAACTCACAGTTTATGTTTTGTCGTATTGTACACGACAGTTGTATTAGTAAGTTGTATTTGTATTCTATACTATGTATTTGACGACCCAAGATGGGTGATGTATACCTAATTTTGGGGGCGTCACAGACGAAGCTTTTACACTACAAGAATGAGCATGACTGCAGTGAGAGAGGATTCAATGATTTGCTTGCTATTTTCAGGGAGTTCTTACCTAAGGATAATACCTTGCCCGCGAGTTACTATGAAGTTAAGAAGATGGTTAAGGGGTTGAATCTTGGGTATGAGAAGATCGATGCTTGTGAGCAGGACTGTATGTTATACTATGTTTGATATAGTTTAGTTTATATTAATGGGATGTTTTTGACCTTTTTACTTCTCATTTAGTTGTTTTTGACATATTATCGGCCTTGGTAACTGTAATTCATGTTATTGGTTATATTGTTAGCTTGTGTATATGTATGTGCTGTTGGAATATAGGTACAGGTACAAGATGTGGGTTAAATCCCTGGATATTGCAAAAATAAATAAAATATTTTTAAAAAATCACTATTCTCGACGGAATAGATCTATTCTTGACAGATTTCCGTCGAAAATAAGTCCTTACCCATTTTGGCCATGTGACACGTGTCCCATCTATCCTCGATGGAATAGTAATACGCTCGACGAAATTTCGTTGAGTTTAAGGAATCTGCAAATTATGTCACGCAACCACGTGTCATGGGTAGCCTCGACCGAATAGCCTCGACCGAATAGTTTATGTCGGACATATCTTAACCTCGACTGAATATTTAGTCGAAGATAAGTCCGTCGATGTTAAGTATCCCCGACCGAAAGATCGACGGACTTAATTTCGACCTGCTTATATACGACAGAATTTTCGACCGAATATTCCGTCGGAAATAAGGTTAACCTCGACGGAATATACTTATTACCGACGGAATATTCCGTCAAAAATAACCTTTTTTGTTGTAGTGGAAGTTTATATCGAGGTGTTTAACTTGTCAACGTGTAAAGGCGGAGCATCAAGTGCCTAAGGGTCCATTGCAACCACTTGAGATTCCGAAATGGAAGTGGGAACACATTACTATGGATTTCGTTACGGGTCTTCCCAAGGTTTCTCAAGGCATAGATGCGATTTGGGTTATTGTTGATAGATTAACTAAGTCTGCTCATTTCTTGCCGATACGGGAGACTTATTCCCTTGAACGTCTTGCTCGTATATACGTGAATGAGATTGTGAGGTTGCATGGCATGCCAGTATCCATAGTTTTGGATCGTGACCCAAGATTTACTTCATAATTTTGGGTTAGCTTGCAGAAAGCTATGAGCACGAATTTACGATTCAGTTCAGCGTACCATCCTCAAACGGACGGACAATCAGAGAGGACTATTTAAACTCTTAAAGATCTATTAAGACTTTGTTTCCTAGACTTCAAAGGGAGTTGGGATAAGTATTTATCATTGGTGGAATTCTCCTACAACAACAGTTATTAGGCAAGTATAGGTGTGGCTCCATTCAAAGCATTATATGGACGAAAGTGTCGCTCTCCAATATGTTGGGAGGAAGTGGGTGAAGCAACATTGTTGGGACCAGAGTTGGTACGTATGACTACAGAAAAGATCCAAATGATTCGACAACGTATACAAACGGCACAAGATCGACATAAGAGTTATGCGAATCTTCATCGAAAGGACGTGAAATTTAGTATTGGGGATCATGTATTGTTACGAATTGCTCCATGGAAGGGAGTTACAAGATTTGGGAAGAGAGGAAAGCTCAATCCACGATTTATTGGTCCATTTCAAATTCTTGACCGAGTAGGAAATATGGCCTATGGACTCACGTTACCTCTAAGCATGTTTCGTGTTCATAATATTTTTCACATATATGTGCTTCGTAAATATGTGAAAGACCCGAACCACATTATTGAGTTAGAACCAGACGAGATAGCCGAAGATTTAACGTACGAGGAGGTACCTGTTAAGATCTTGGATAAGAAAGAGCATGTCCTACGCACCAAGGTTATACCACAAGTTAAGTTTTTGTGGAGGAACCATGCTATTTAGAAAATGACTTGGGAGTTGGAAACGAAAATGAAAGCTAGGTATCCTTACCTTTTCGAAACACCAGGTACGTACGAGGACGAAATTTCATAAGGAGGGGAGGTTGTAAGACCCCAACTTTTTATAAATAAAATTAAATTCTCTATTTATTATTTTGAAATAGTAAGGGATTGATTTGATTAATATGATTAGTTATGGGTAAAATGCGCAAATATTTTAATTAAGCAAGTGGTTATAAAATATTCATTGTTGTCGGGGAATATTCGTTTGGCCGTGGAATATTCTTACTGTGGCGGAATATTCGTACGACGGCGCAGCCTTGTCTGGGCCCCATAACAGAAAGTGATTGGATGAAGAAAATGACAAGTATAAGTTGTTTATAAATAACGGTGTAGTTGTTACCGTTAATACTGTTGGAATACCTGGTGGTTAAAACACAGTAATACGTATTGTTGTACAGTAGCACACGGTATTGCACCAATTATTGATTCTTACGTAAGAATGGACTACTCAATAATTGTTACAATAATTACTGTTCAATATTTTATTTTATTGATTCAATAATTGCTACGTTGATATTTTATATTATTGTTGTTTCAATAATTGTCACTACACAATTTTTCATTATCAGATCAATAATTCATATTATTTGAATAATATTATTAGATAACATTATTGGCAATGTCTAGAAAGTTCTGTCTAAGGAGAGGTTTGGTCACCTAATTGCGCGCCAGTAAGGGGAAATTTTTATTGGAAAGCCCCCTCTTTCTTGGGAATAGCCTGGTTGTCAGTATTGTGATTCTGTAATATTATTTGTGAATAATTAATTATTAATTTATATTATAAGGAAAATATTCATTTTATGTGGATATAGTTGGAGAAAATTTTTAATGTGACAATTGTTGAAAATTGATATTTTATCTTTTTTTGATAAAATAATTCATTTAAATATATTATAATATTATAATAATATAATAATTGTGATATTTTTACAATGAATGTGTGATATATGAATATATGAGGAGGAAGAATATTTTTGTTACTAAAAATATTTAAAACATGTTTTCCATGTTCGTGGACCCCATTTCTTGACTGAAATTTGATTGTAACCCGTAAAATCATTCGTAAGTGGATTTCAGTCAATTTTTGTTTGGAATTTGAAAAAACTTAAACTTATAAAGTTGTAGAAAATTGAATTTCCTATGGAATGGATATAAGATTCGAATTTTTCTGATAAAAAAGCTATTTAGTATGAATTATTGAAGTTCCGAAATGATTGATTTTTGAAGTTTTAATTATTTTTTAAGAAAAACATTTTTATTATGTTGGTGGGCCCCACTAGTATTGAAAGCATGCTAAATTTAGTTTCTTTGGTGTGCGAAAGAAATTTTTTAATATATATTAATATTTTATTAAATTTTCTGCTTTGGTGTTCTAAGCGTTTTCCTATAAATAGGGTGCTTAGGTTAGAATTAAAAATCACGTCAGAAACTAAAATTTTCTCTCTCTAAATTATCAAGCGTATTCTTGTGAGTATTTTGGTACTTTGAGTGTTGCTATACGGTGCAAGTTCCTTCAGCACTATATTCAGTATTCCAGTCAGAAGTATTATCTTTTTGGAGGTAAGGGATGTTATTTTTTTATAAATGATATTATTTCTTTCAATATCGTTATGGCAGAATATTGGTAAGATTTGTTTTGTGAAATTCTTGTCTTTTAGTGTCGGGATTACTATTCACGTATACAGCACTATTCACGTATACAGCACTATTCACGAATACGACACTATTCACAAAAAATTTAAATTTTTATTTTTTGTCCAAGATATCTATTATGGATACTAGCTTTGATTGTATCCATGTTTTGGTCTTCATTCTTAAATTTTACTCCACTATGGTTATTTATGAAGTATTTTTGAACTTGAATTGTTTAAAGTACGAATCCTTATTATTCTTTTGTTTCACTGGATTCGTTTTCTTTAAAATATTTTTCATCATCCTCAGTCCTAAATGATGATATAACTGAATATCTTTGACCTGTAGTGCAAAGATGAATGATTTTCTGATGAATATCTTTGGCCCGTAATGTAAAGATGAACAGGTGTTTAGATGAACATGACCAACTGATGAATATCTTTGGCCTGTAGTGCAAAGATGAATGTTTGATTCCAGATAGATATTGATTGATGGTACAGGGATAAAATAATGACGATAAACTTTTAAATTCATATATAGAAGATAGTAGATTTCATTCTCTACTTAACTCTTCTAATGAATTATTAATTATTTTCACTGCGAATGTTGATTTAAAATTTGTTGTCTATTGTATTCTATTAGCTTTTTTCCTGTTGAGGAGTAACGATAATTTATTCTATATTATCTTAGTCATAATATTCTTTACTAGTCGGGGGTATGGAATGATGGTTCTAGAAAGTTGTTTTAGTAGTCCTCACCATTTTTGTAAAATAATGTATCAATAATTATAATGAGGACTTATTTGAGTGTTGATATTGTCTAGAAGACAATATTTGTATTTAAACTCATAGTTATGTGTTGTCGTGTCTTGCACGACAATTGTATTAATAAAGTTGTAGTTGTTTCTGTACCATGTTTTGGCGACTCAGAATCGGTGATGTATACCTGTTTTGGGGGCGTCACACTTAGGCATGGGAACGATGTTGTATATCCATTCAGGATATGTGGACACCATGATGATACCAGCTCGAAATTGTTTCACAATCTCTTCTTTCACCTTTAAACTCCACTCAGGTTTCAATCGCCTGAGCTTCTGCTTGAATCAATCTGGAATAACTTAGGGTTTTCTAAGGTTCCGAGATTGAAGGAGGTGGTTTGATCAAGGTTGGGTTTAGGTTTATCTTCGACCCATTCTTTGATCCCCTGAGGCACCTCAATGTCCTCTTGTACTTCCATCAAGTCTGAGTCCAACTTTTCATCAAAGCTACAATCCTTGTGGAGAAGAGGCATCTTATCAGCAAGTACAAGCACATCTAAGTTCAGAGTCCTAAAATAAAATATGCTTTCACTTAATATATATAAAACTGTTTAATCATACAAAGTGTTAGCATGTACTGACAAAACAACTGCTAATATTGTACAGAAAAGTAAGCAGTTATGATATCTACAGGGCAGAAAGAAGTCCTGCCCGTTTTACCCTTGTCGACCAATGCAAGGAGTTTTGCTCCAATTGGCAAGGGCAAAGACCTGGTGGACTGCAGTGATGGAGGGGTTGTCATCATCCTCCTTCTCCCGAATGATGACCATTACGTCTGGGCAATCATCGTCTGGGGTGTATCTGTTTGTGTGTTCATCATGGACAATGATGTGTATACCTAACATCATTTGGATGATGTCTTGTTTAATTCTTCGTTCCTCTTCTTCCACCTTGGGATCTGGAACAAAGACTTCCTTCTCCTTTACCGGTATCGATTTGGGAAATAACATAGCCATTATGTTGGCTGGCACCTTTACCGGAGATTGTGCAGACTCTGGATTTACAAGTGGAGAAAATCGCCGTATGGCTGAAGCTGGAGGAATCTGCTTATGCTTATGCGGATTCCTGTGACTGGAACTGGCAGAATAGCCTAGTCCAGCTGTCCCAATTTGACTGGCCATTTGAATCAGGTGCTTAATACCCTGATGACTTTTACCCAGCCCTTGTCCCGACTGGTGTCCCAGTGACATCATTTCTTGAGTAGCTGCCATCACTTTGGCAGAAATCTTGGGTACGGGAAATGGTGCCCCAATGGAATAGTATTGAGTGTTGTTCACTTCCAAGGCATAAAAACTGATCGGCTCAACATCTGAATTGACATTAATGAGTGGTATGTCACCATGTTGAGGACATTCCGGTTCAGTGTTGACTGTGATTAGGCTATTATTGATAATGTATTTAAGTTGCTGATGAAGAGTGGAAGGGATTTCCTCGGCCATGTGAATCCACAGTCTCCCTAGAAGCTGGTTGTATCCTGTATCTATTTTGAGCACATGGAAAGATACACAGAATGCATGGGTACCAATCTCAATTGGCAGCTCAATCTCTCCGATTGAATTTCGGCGGGATCCATCAAAAGCTTTAATAACCGTATGGCTGCTTCGAATCCGTTTGAGATTGACGTTCATCTTCACCAACGTAGCGTAAGGACAGATATTCAGAGACGAAACTCCATCTATCAAGACTCCAGCAATCATATATCTGGAGGACAAAACCGCAATATGTAATGGCTTGCAATGACCGGTCCCTTCGGGCGGTATGTCATCATCAGTGAAAGATATCACATTGTTGTTGAAAATGTGATCAACCAGATGTTGAAATTTTTCCACATCCACTGATTTCGGTAAGTATGCTTCTTGCAAAACCTTTAGTAGAATCTTCCTGTGATCCTCAGAAGTTAAAACCAAGTCCATTATTGAAATTTGATGTGGAGCTTCTCTTAAGCTTAAAACCACCTTGGCTTCATTATGACCCATAGTACGAAGGAATTTTTCAATCTTCTCCATGGGAATTTTCCCCTTTAATTTGATGGAAGGCTTCATCACCCATTGGGGATGACACAGTGGATTTTCCTTCGACACTACAACAGTTGTATAAGAGGTGGATCCTTCAGCTTCTCCATAATTCCAGGGGACTTTTTGTAAGTTGATAACAGGATATTGTAGTCTGAAAGGTAAGTTGATTGGCTCCGGAGCAGCCACTTTCAAAGGATTGTCAACTCCTTTGAGTTGAATGGCTTGTATTGTGAATGGTTTGACAGTCCTATCAGCCTCAGCGGATATAACTGCTACCAGTCCCTTCTATTTAGTAGGACACGTATTTTCACTCTCAAATAGCACAATATCATTGTCTGCCAGTTGCAGGACACTGCTATGAATTAGATTCTGAATAAGGTGGCGGAGTGCCCCATCATTCTTCTGTACTGTGACCGCGAGAATGGGAGTGATATTGACATACTCCATCAGAATTAAACCGTCCTGAAAGGGGATTAATTGGAGGCAGAAGGGAAGTGATCCTTCCTTCATTGATTAGCATATGAAGTATCTCCTCCATAGGTTGGCCCAGGTATGTAAATTCCCTTCTATTGGCAAAATCCCAACGGGCTTTGGCAGTTGCTCTCTTCATCACTTTGTCCTCCAATGTTTCATTTTTTGAAGGTGATGAAGGAGTATTCATAAACAAGGGAAGGAGACTAACATGCTCTTGGCTGATTAATTGGCGTGTGACTTGATGCTGATAGGTCACCAGTTCTGTAAATTGCTTAATCTGCTTACACAGAGCTTTCATATTTCATTCTATTATAAACTAGAACTTTCCATAATCCCATTTGTCAACACCGTCTTTGATGGTCTGGGAGGCTTCACAGTTAAAATTGGAACTCTGTCCACTGCTCCAATTAATCATGTTGACCTCTTCCTCTTTGTGTTGAGGAAGAGGGTTGTCTTGTACATGAGGTTGATCTGGTTTGGTGACCATGATCTCACCGTTGTCTATTAAATCTTGGATCTTGTGTTTCAAGGCCCAACAATCTTGAGTATCATGTCCAGGTGCCCCGGCATGATAAGCACATTTCTGAGCAGCATTAAAACCCTTTCCATTTGGGTTGGCTGGTAGAAGAAGATGCGTAATGTTCTTCTGAGTGGTCCGAAGAGTGAGAATGTTCTCGAGTGAGTCCCCTAGGGGTGTGAACACTCGAGGGCATTTGGCTTCTCCACCCTTAGGCAATGGAGGGTTTAAAGACCGTGCTTAAAAGGGAATGTAATTTCTCCTCTGAATAGGCATATTTTGATTGCTCTTTTGACCTTATAGTATCAAGGAAACATCCTCCTCTTTCTTTTTATGGACCCTCAGTGGGTTGTTTCCATAAGTTCCAGATTGGATGTGTTTAACAACTGCTTTAAGAGCGGCTAGGTCTTGAATCTTTCCTAACTTCAACCGCATCTCAGCCATCTCTCCATGTTTGATCACTTCAGAAAATGGTTTACCAATGTCAGCTAAAACTCTCTCATAGAAAGGAGCTTCTTGTATGTCGATAAAGGTCATGACCATTTCTGACTCTGTCATAGAAGGAATCACTTGAGCCGCAAGCCGCCTCCACCTTTGAGCATACTCTCTGAAAGACTCATTGGACTATTTCTTAACCTTGGTAATCTGGTACCGGTCAGGAACCATCTGAGACTGGAAGCTGTATTGTGTGAGGAAGGCATTAGCTAGTTCTTCCCAACTATGGATCTTTGAATTATCTAATATGGTATACCACGAATGGGCTTCTCTAGTCAGACTCTTTTGGAATAGCTTCATTCTGAGCTTCTCGTCCTCTGCATAAGATCCAAGTTCTCCAATGAACACCTTCAAATGTGTGTAAAGATCTCCTAACCCGTCATACTTTTCGAAGTCAGGAGTTTTGAACTTCTCTGGAAAATGGACACCAGGGAATATACAAAGGTCAGCATAGGAGACACTCCCGTGTGCTCCAATTCTTTTGATAGAACGAAGGGTTTCTTCCATTTGAAGGACCTTTTTCCTGATGTCATCGGTGTCTAGATCTCCTTTGAGATGGGTGTTTTCAGGGTTTTTGCCTGTGATAAGCAATTGTAGTTTCGGATTTATTTTCTCTGAACCTTTAGCTCCTCCCTGTATAAAGGATTTAGCATGTATGGGTATCTTCATACACTGAGTAGACTGATATAGTTCTTTAAGCAGAACAACCAAATCTGTAATTTATTTACTTAATCCGTCAAATTCTTCGCGAGAAACTGGATTAGACTGGTCAGATGAAGACATGATTGGCTATAGGCTCGTGGCCTTTTTGAACTTTGACCGGGTAATAGGCCTGATTACTTCCCTGCGTCAAAACTTGCATAGTTTAGTCTTTAGGGATTGTGTAAATGTCTACATGCTATGTGATGTGTCCGTTTTAGGAATATTATCCTGTAAAACGGATGTTAGCTGTTTGTAATACAGGATAGCATGTTAATTTAAATATGCACGTGCACATATTTCTTCATATTTCTCATTACATGGAGATGAATATGGAATGAAATTACAAGTAATTGACTTTACGAGTAATTGGAAATGAGAAAGCATGAAGAGACTTTCCACCGCGTTTGATTTATTAGAGGCTGACCTATTTTAGGTTACTCTCGCGGCTTTTTGGCATGAAGGTTCCCAAATCATTGCAATTTACTCAACGGGAAGTTAATTCGGTCTTTCAACTGGAGCGAATTTGGGTGGTGCCTTTCCTGAGCCTCATTGGAATTAGTCTTCCTACGAGTCCAGTAATCAAAGACCGATAGGATAGCCTCCTGGTGGAGGAACCACACAGCATACATTCACATACAACGTGTCTCACCGTTTATGAAACTGATGACATGTGCAAAACACTAATATAACAGACAGATATATTGTAGTGCAGTAAAAATGCATTCGTACACATTCATCATTAATGCAAATTCAACATCCACACACAAGCATATAAAAGTTTTGAAAAGCTTGTAATAGCGGCTTAAGTCCTCTTAATGGGGAATCCCTAGCAGAGTCACCACCTGTCGACGTCGATATTTTTATTTATCCCTTTTCTATTCTTGTCTTTTGGTGTTCTCATTTTAGGTGAGATTTGTTTGAAAAAACATGTTGTGAAAAGGTCCGACATGTATATGTCGACGATTAGACTATAAAACAGTTAATTTTTTAATTGGTTGTATCAACACAACCGAGAAAAGGTTTGCACATTGACCCAGTGATGTGACACTACTAAACGGGTCTGTGAAACCGAGATTCATTAGGGTCCGGTGACTTGCTTATGCAGAGGGAAGGTGTTAGGCACCCCCCGACATCCATGTTGCCAAGGTGACCGCCACTTTTCAAGAAACTGTTATATGAATGTGTGTGTGTGTGTGTGGGTCAATGTGCTGTTATTTGGAAGTAATGCGAGGCCTCGTTCGCACCTATATACACAAGGTTTGAATTTTTTGTAAAAATTCAGTTTTAAACAAGATATATCAGCGAAGTTTTATAAAAGAGAATTTTTCAACCCCTAATGCTCGATAGTAATTGAGACCTTTTACACTTCCATTTTTATTAAATGTTCAGCTTGATAGCTTTTATTTTCGAGATGCGAAGCAACTTCGAGAAAATAATGTACAAAGAAGTGTCGAACTCCTCGTGGGCATGAAAACCATCTGAGGAAATCCAAACACCATGAATAAATTTACAGGCTGCTTACAGCTGAAAATGTCCATCACGGGAACCGAATCTAGATTCAGTAGACTGAATCTGTGATCACATGATTCCTAGGCTCACATAATACCGCAGTTTGTATGAAAGCAGTAAGCAGTTATATATATAAAAGCTATAAATATATATATATATATATATATATATATATATATACAAATATGATCAATCACCACGAAGCACCTCTATGGGGGATCGAAAATGTAATTATATAAAAGCGATATATATATATATATATATATATATATATGATCAACCACCACGAAGCACCTCCATGGGGGATCAAAAATGTAAATAAAGCTTTAAACGCGATCAAGCGCCGTGAAGTAAACTCCAGGCGGGACAAAATATAAAGAAAGCAGTAAAAATGGTCAACTGCCATGAAGTAAACTCCAAGCGGGATGAAATGCAAAGAAAGCAGTAAAAACGGTCAACCACCACGAAGTAAACTCCAGACGGGACGACATATAAATATATATATTAAAGCAGTAAACGTACCGGATGTAAAATCCAGGCTTAAACGCTCCAGACGTAAGTCTAGGCTCATCGAACAGAGTTCGACACACAGTTCATATATATATATATATATATATATATATATATATATACAAACTGAAATGAAACCACAGATCGAAGTCCGGGCATACACACATAACACGACTCTCAACGTGAAGAATGGTGTGTACAAAGATGAAGAGAAAGGCTTTAAAGTGTGTAAGAAGGCTTATAGTGGACTGCTAAAGAAGACTTCTATAGCTTTAAGTGGATGAACACTCGGCTCCCACCGATAAAAAGCACCTATATATGAGCTTACAAGTGTTTAAAATGAGAAAGCACTTAGTTTGGGGTGTATACAGAGCAAATTGGATAGGGCTTCCTCGCCTTTTTCTCTTACAAAATGGCCACCCCAAGCCCTCTATTTATAGAGGAGACCCGCAGATGTACCTGCGGCTGCCTGGGGTGCCTCGAACTCTGCAGGTCCCGCCGTCTCAAAGTACGTGCACGCATGCAACGTGATGTCCGCTCGAACTTTCAGAACTTCAATCTGGGCATCCGACTGAGGTGTATAAGACCTATTTCGGACAGTCGTTGTCGAGAGTTATGCGATGACATGGGATTAGAGGTTGTACGAAGTCAAGAAGATGGGACTATGCCCTCCGGTCTTCAAGCTTCAAATTCTATCCGTTACCCTGCGTAATAGTCACTCGGGATTGGACTTCCTTGGTTCTTGTGGGACATTGCTGTGTAGAAATATATGTATGAGATATTGAGACGTTGTGATGTGGCGTCAAGGTGGTAAGATGACGACTTTGCCCCTCACTGGGGTTATCTCCAGTTTGGGCTGATAAAGTAGACGTTGCTCAGGGTTATCTCTGAGATTGGACTATTACAAGTGTTGAAGGTCCTCAGTGTCATCTCTGAGGTGTACATGTCTTCTCGATGTTATCTCTGGGTCTTGTACTGAGTGCCTTAGTATGAGTGTCGAGTGTTCTGAAGCTGTTTGTATGGCTTTGAAATAAGTATTTCTGGAGTTATCTAGGGAGCTGCAATTACACTCCTTGGGGTTATCTCCAAGGTTGGCGCTGCTATTCTCGGTGTCAGGACTGAGACTGAATACCTCAGGGTTATCTCCGAGATGACTCGGTCTTCTCCAGTGGAATTTCCAGTATTGGAACTGCATGCCTCTGGGTTATCTCCGAGGTTAGAAATGATACTCCCGATGTGTGTTCCAGGGTTAAGACTGAACTTCCGGTAGTATCCGGACTGGATATGAGTTGTCTTCCAGGGTTATCTCTAAAAGATGAATCTGCCCTCCTGTAATGTCAGTAACAGGTGTGCAAAAAATTTTGAGTGTCTACAGTTGGTAGAAAAGATAAATAATGCTCAACTACAAGATGAAGAATGCAGAAAAATAAAGGAAAGTATGGTTGATGGTAGTGAGATGAAGTATAATGTTGATACCGAAGGAGTGCTGAGGTTTGAGGAACGAATTTGGGTTTCAACAGTACCAGATATTAAAGAAGAAATCTTGACAGAGGCTCATAATTCAAGATATTCGATTCATCCTGAAAGTACGAAAATGTATCAAGATTTGCGTCGACGCTTTTGGTGGCCAAATATGAAAAGAGACGTTGCAGAATGTGTTGTGAAATGCTTAACGTGTCAGAGAGTAAAAGCAGAATATCAGAGGCCAAGCAGATTACTTCAGCTGTTGGAAATACCGGAATGGAAGTGGGAGCATATCACAATGGATTTTGTGGTAGGTCTTCCAACAACTCAAAAAGGATATGATGTGATATGGGTCATAGTGGATATACTAACGAAATCAGCTCACTTTTTGCTAATAAAGATTAGATTTAATCTTGATCAGCTGGCAAAACTGTACGTCAAGGAGATCATCTCAAGACATGGAGTTCCAATATCAATTGTATCAGACAGAGATCCGAGGTTCACATCAAATTTCTAGAAGAAACTATAAGAATGTATGTGAACGCAATTGAAGATGAGTACGACATACCATCCGCAAACTGATGGTCAAAGCGAACGAATAATCCAGACGTTAGAGGATATGCTTAGAGCGTGCATCATGGATTTCAAAGGAAACTGGGATGATCATCTACCATTGATGGAATTTGCATACAATAATAGTTACCACGCAAGCATTGGCATGCTGCTATACGAGGCATTATATGGAAGGAAATGCAGAACTCCACTATACTGGGATGAAGTTGGTGAATGTCAACTGTTAGGACCAGAACTGGTGCAACAGACCATAAAAGTTATTAAGCTCATCAGAGCAAGACTGGTAGCTGCTCAAGATAGACAGAAGAAGTATGTTGATCAACACAGACAAGATCATAAATTTGACATAGGAAATTTTGTTTTCCTAAAAGTTTCTCCTTGGAAGGGGAAAATTCATTTTAGCAAGAAAGGAAAGCTAAGCCCAAGGTTTATTGGACCTTTCGAGATACTGCGAAGAGTGGGAGACGTGGCTTACGAGGTAGCTTTAAGTCCAGAATTAGAACATGCGCAACATTTTTCATGTGTCGGTGTTGCGACCATATAAACCCGATTATAAACATATGATCGAGTATGAACCGTTGTAGTTCAATAAAGATTTATCTTATGAAGAGGTTCCTATCAAGATAGTTGACAGGAATGAACAAGTGCTCAAGAATAAGATGATACCTTCTGTGAAGGTCATATGGAGAAACCACAATATCGAATAGGCTACGTGGGAACTCAAAAATGAAATGATGAAGAACTACCCTGAGTTATTTGTTTAATCTGTGTCTTCGATTCTAGGGACAGAATCTATGTAAGGAGGGAAGAATGTAACGAATGTATTGTTTGAATTGTGATTCTGGGGACAGAATCCTTATAAGGAGGGAAGGATGTAACAATCTAAGATTTTATTTATAATTTAAAATATTTATTAAATTAAATAAATATTATATTGATGTAGTTGATTGTTTGTGGATATTGGTGAATTAAATTTACTAGATAATACTCTAATTTAATATAATAGTTAGAGAGTTGTGAAAATTTACATGAATGGTTATATTATTGTTTTAATTTAATAATGAAAGTGATATGTTAATTTAAATAAAATTATAATAAGATTATAATTTTGTGATAATTGAATTAAGTGGAAAATTTATTTAGTGTATTTATTGGATATGGAAATCAAAATAAATAATATGTGACTATAAACTATAGTATAAATGAGTTATTAAAATAAACTGAAATAGTTTTAAGTGGATTTACCCAAACAAGGCTTAAAATATTAAGTCTTTAAATTTTAAAGAGTTTTTGCCAAATAAAGCCTTATGACTTTTGAATTTTGAATTTTGAATTTTGAATTTTAATTGTAATAAATAAAATAAATCAAGTAATAAATAATATATATTATAACTGATATACGCTTAAGGTTGTAACCATTATTTTTTAATATACGTATTATGGCCCTATCAGTTTATTATTTTTACGCTTAAGGGTGAGTTGGCCTATACTGATACTAAGAAGAGAAAAGAACAGAGAATTTGAGAGAGAGATTAGAGAGGGTTTGAGAGATAAGTCTGAGAATTTTAAAGAAATTCTTTGTGGTTAACAAGGATTATTTCAAGAAAGAGAAGGTATTTTCCATAACTTTGATATTATATATATATATATATATATATATATATATATATATATATATATATATATATATTACGGCATAATGCCTAAGTTCTGTGAAGTCAATTTTTGAAAATTTTGTTATGCAACTGATTACTTGTGATTGTATGTGTTTGCGGTGATTAGAACTAGTATTTAGACAAGAATTAGTATGCTAATTACATTTAAAAAGGAAGAAAAGTATTTACAGTGCATGTTTTTATATGTGGCTTGTGAAAGTACCAAATTTGGTGGTTAATTTGTAAACCAATCTGTAAATTGAGCCTTGAATATGTTAGTTCATTAAGAAACGAAGAAAACGTAGTTTGAATGAGTTAATTTGGAGGACAAGAATTGTGATCACAGTGATAATTTTTGTAAAGGATGTCAAAAATGGTATTTTTGTATAAAACATGGAATTTAAAGGATTTAAATTAGTTGTAGTTGTTGTTTAATTATTCTAAGTTAGTATATATGTAAGGAATCATGTTTGTATGAGTCATATGTCAATTGGGTATGCTTAATTTACTGTTTTATGGATGAAATTCGTGATAGTTGGCTTAGAACAGAGTCAAAACTCGTGTTCTGCAAAACTGGTACTGGTGCCGAGCGCGGGCGCGTCGAACTATAAGGTAATTATGGCGCGACCGTGCCAGTAGTCAGTCAGACCTAGTGAAGAACTGTTAACAGCATAGTCTGGAGAATGTTAACTTAACATATTTTAGTGATTATAAAAGGGCTTAATGCATGCTATAAGACGTAATAACATATAATAATCATAATGTTGAAACTTATAGATTCTGAATTAGTATGTTGTGAAAGTTAGTATGTGATGTCATGGGAATTAATGTTATTATGCAATCACTATGTCGAGTACTGTTATATAATTAAGAGTTCAGAACCATGGTAAAGTAAGACTTGTACTAAAATAATAAGTTCAACTAGAAGTGAGTGTTATTTTGATATGTGGATGTTAGTATATCTAATAGATATTGTGATGTTAATGGTATATGTAGGGCATTTGGCGAACGTTTGTAATAATTGTGTAGCTTACGCACGAGGCAAGTTTCTTACTCTCAAACTTTGATTGAGCAAGTTCTTTATTCATAAACTTTATTTGAGCAAGCTATAATTCTAATTTTAATCGAGCATGTTTTGAATTCTAATCATTGTTGATCTACTCTAACTTGTTTATAGTTAAGCAAGTTTCATTCCTTTATATTGAATGCAATTCCTTTAACTCTAATGTCCAATATTGAGCTTTCATATTTCGTTTAATTTGCACAAGTTAATATTATGATGAGCAAGCTTTGTTTCTAGCTTGTTATCAGTTAAATGCATGCTAAGTAATTCAATTTCTAATTTGACAAGATCATAACCCTAGCTTATTATTGTTTAAGCAAAGGTTTATCATTTTATTCAATGCTTATGCTTTCTAGTTATTTCCAAGCATGAGTCTAATATATAGTTGGTTCACCTATGATTCTCAATTGTTCTATATTATGTTGTTATTGATCAACCGTAGTGTTATCAAACTTTGTTGATTTAACTAATCCTTTAGTTGATGATCGTGAAACTCTAAATTACCCTTGAAACTTATCCAAACCTAACTTTCTTTGGTGCAGACTTATACTCTAAAACTGAGAAGAACTACCCTATTGTAGAGGTACACGATGCGTTTAGATATTTGTGCACAATACATGGTACGAATGGCTGATCCCCCTAAGTACGTGAAGTCCCTACAGTATAACTGTTTAGGTTAAAGTTGAAAGATTACTTGTAACCGTGGACATAGTTCGTGGTCTTATGACCCTCAGATATATTTCATATTTTGATTCCAATTTTTGGTTATCATTGATAGAGTATTATTCAGTTCTGATGAGCCTATTCATTGGCATTTATTATTCTCTTGTTGTTCATTGCTATATCTAGTGAGCATTTGTTTTGCTCACTCTTGCATAAATATAATTATTGCAGCTAAGGTTAAGAAGGTCGATGAACCTACTACAAACAAATGAAAAGGAAAAATGTATAAGTGATGAAAACTTGTAATTTATTGACTTTTATGTTAATGGACTTTATTTAAATGGTGTGATATAACTATTTTTATTTCTACACTTGATTTATGTTAAAGGTTAGATAACCTAGGAGACTTTTTGATTTAATGATGTAACCCTTTAATGAGAGGATTTATGGTTTAAATGTTATCATATTTGGATAGATAGTATGAATGTATGGAACGTGAACACCAAGTCTTAGGGGAATGAAGTACCCAGATTTGGGGGTGTCACAACCCTAGACGAGATTACCTCGGGGCATGTGGTGTCCATGGATATCTTGATCGACCGATTTGGGTCACTGGACAACTATCTACGATATTTTGGGGATTTCACCATTACTGAGAGTGAGTGACATGTTGCCTGTAACGATCTGGAATTTTTATATGTAATTTAAAATATTTATTAAATTAAATAAATATTTTAGTTAATGTGTTTATTGTTAAATAGATATTTGATTGATTTGATTATTTATTAGTAAAATAAATAGTTCATGGGTTGTTGTAAAATTAATTTAATTAAGTGTAATATATTAATTAAGTTGATATTCAGTAATTTTGTATTTTGAAGTGAATTAAATTAAATGAGTGTTGAATTAATTATTATGTTACATAGTGGTAATAATCTAATTTAATTTAATAATTAAATTAGAGAGTTAACAATGATTAAATAAATTGTTATAATGTTATTTTAATTTAATTTAATAATTAAAAGTGATGTACTAATTTATTAAATAAAATTATAATGAAAAATATAATTTTGTAGCAATTTGGTTATGTGACATTTTGATTTAGTAGGTTGATATGACGTTCATCTAATTGAATTTGAGTATTAGAATCTAATTAAATAAAGTGTGACAATAAACTGTATAGTAAGTGAGTTATTAAAATAAGCTAAAAGGAGTCTTAATTTAGTTTTACTAAACAAGGCTTAAGGCTTTTAAGTCTTTATTTTGATTTAGTTTTGCCAAACAAGCCTTAGTGACTTTTGAATTTATAAAAAAATATAACTGATATGTTATTAAGTAGGGTTATTATTATACTTGTAAGTTGTTTTTTATTTTATGTTAACATGTATTATACGTATACTGTAACGCCCTCATATCTATACTCCCATGGTATCCGATATGGTGCTTACTATGAATCAATATATATAACGCATTTAAATCTATACACCCATAGTATCTGATTATATGATTATATCTAATTGAGTGACTATACATATTATAACCAGATATAATTTCCAAAGATCCAAGATTTACAGTATCCCATAACAGATGACAATTCGCAAGAGAACTATTACTGTGTTTGGATACCCTCACTTGGATATATGAACTGTATCTGTGAATATGATCTATCTATCCGAAATTCAGAGTATCAGTAATAATATGAACAGTCCATAGTACCAGTACCCTCACCCAGATGTCTAGTCTATGCCATGCGAATTTATACTATCGTATCGATAGTAACTATCTATCCGAAATCTAGAGTATCAATAACAACATGAACAGTCCATGCTATTAATACCCACACTCAGATAAATAGTTCCCAAGGATCTCAAATTAGATTTTGAAGAATTCTAAATTACATATATATATGTAAGAAAACACGGTTGCAGAAATAAAAGATGTTATATATATATATATATATATATATATATATATATATATATATATATATATATATATATATATATATATATATTAGGGTTCGATTACATGATTCTCATAAAGAGTTTCTTATAACAAAGTATTCAACGTAGACATGAATATATGCTAATCTAAGCAGGGACGCTTCCCTTTATCTACTCCAGATGTTCCAGGGTTACCATCTAATACTACAAAGGGAATAATTTGCAAGGGTGAGCTATGACATGCTCAGCAGGTTTTATAATTATAACAATATATGATTTAAAGAAGTATAACAATTCAAAATTCGACTGATAGTTGTTACCATTTTCTGGATTTCTTTTTCAGCCAATTCTGGAATTTTTATTTTTGTCAGTCACATAGACTAAGAAATTTTGTTTAGATATGAGATAGGGGATCAACCTATTCAACATCCTAGGAGTATGCATCTCATCCTACAAGTGCTCAAATGCACCCAAATTAATGTCAATATATTATTGACCAAATCTCGATCCCTTACGGGATACCCAACTTCAGTATAGGATGTCTTGCCAAAATAATTTAGTTTGACACAATAGTTTATGCTCTTTAAACAATATCATATGAATAAATAATTTATTTTGTAGTTATGCTGAAGCTATAGCAATAACCTTACAATAAGAGGTAATTCAAATGTAGGTGTAGTATATCATATCAACAGCATTTCAAGATAAAAATCTTGTTCAATGAATAACAGGGTTGTGTTTAGTAAACTTATGAAAATAATTAGGGTATAGGAAACTTTCCTGAGCATAGATCAGTCAGGCAATGTTATTCGATTCGTTAATAAACACCTTTCTTGCTTGATTTTGATTTTTGGCTACTGAATTGGATGCTGCTATCACCCAGGCTTGATTTGGCATGTTTATAAGAGTGTATAGGCTTAGAGAATTCGTGGGTTTACTCTGATCTAGGGTTTCCTTTAACTTAGTTTTTTGGTCATTTTTCCACCTACTTGCCTCCTAAAATATCTGATCAATGACTCTTCTGGTGCTTGGGAGTTTGGAAGCATGTCATGTGATGTTTTGGGACTTGTGTGGATGACTATTAACCTACTTGTAAGCTAGTTGATCAAATTACTAGCTTAATTATGCCCTAATCTTCACTAATCTTGATTAGGGTTTTGTTTTTAATTATTAGGGTTGTTGAATGATGTTTATTAGTACCTAATTGAAGTTTAGTAATCATGATTAGGTGTTACGATAACCTAATTAGGGTTTAGTCTAGCTAATTAGTGTTAGGATTTATAAATTAGGGTTAGGGTTTGTAATCTAGGGTTAAGGTTTATAATCTAGGATTTCTAACCTAGATTTTCCACTAATCCTAACAAGCACGACAAAGCATTTTGTCAGTATAAGCACGACAAAGCAGCTTGTCAAAATAATATACCGAAAAGTCTGTTGTTGGAAGAAAATTTTTAAGCATGAGGTGTTAAGCACGTCAATTTTCGGGCGAAAATTTGTTTGACCTAATTTGTTAAACAGAGTATATATTAACACATAACACTTTCAGAACGGACAGATTTTATTAATATAACTGAATCTATATATCCGAGTCTTATTAGGATTTTGGGTTTTTACATTGACCCCCACTAATAAGAATTTCGTCCTCGAAATTACAGTACAGGTTAAGTAAACAGTTGGGAATAGTTTTCTCGAATTTTATCTTCAAGCTCCCATGTAGCCTCTTCAACGTTCTGATTCCTCCAGATCACTTTAACCGATGCTATCACTTTATTCCTCAGGACTTGCTCTTTACGATCGACGATCTGCACAGGTTCTTCTAAATAAGAAAGATCTTCTTCGATTTGGATTGGTTCATAATATATAACGTGTTTATAATCAGGTTTGTATGGTCGTAATACGGACACATGAAACACATTATGAATATGGTTCAACTCAGGAGGTAGTGCTATTTCATAAGCAACTTCACCAATCCTCCTCAAAATTTCAAAAGGTCCAATGAATCTCAGACTCAGTGTTCCTTTCTTGCCAAAACGTATCTTGCCCTTCCAAGGAGATACTTTTAAGAATACGTGGCTTCCTACGCTGTTGACGATGTGGATCAGCGTATTTCCTTTGTCGATCTTGAGATGCTTGTAATCATTAACGTATAATTCTGATGATTTCAGTAGTTTGTTGAATTATTTTAGGTCCTAGCATTTGTCTTTCCCCGACTTCATCCCAACACAAAGGTTTTCTATATTTTCTCCCATATAAGGCTTCATAGGGTGGCATACCTATGCTAGCATGATAACTATTATTATAGGCAAATTCTACCAATGGTAGTTGATCTTCCCAACTTCCTTTGAAATCAATGATACCTATTCGTAACATATCCTCTAATATTTGTATGGTTCTCACACTTTGTCCATCTGTCTGAGGGTGATAAGCTGTACTCAATCTTAATTGTGTTCCTAAGTGTTTCTGAAGGCTTTTCCAAAAATTTGAAGTAAAACGTGGATCTCGATATGATACTATAGAAACAGGTACTCCATGCCTAGAGATGATTTCATTAATGTGCAGCTTAGCAAGGTGGTCTAAGTTATGAGTAACTTTAATAGGTAAAAAGTGAGTTGATTTGGTTAAACGATCAATTATTACCCAAATGGCATTATGGCCCTTTTGTATAGCTGGAAGGCCTACCACAAAGTCCATGGTTATATGTTCCCACTTCCACTTGGGAATTGGTAAGGGTTGAAGTAATCCACTCGACTTTTGATGTTCAGCCTTAACCCTTTGACTCGTGAGACATTTGGTTACCCAGTCAGCTATTTCTCTTTTCATATTCGATCACCAAAAGTGTCGACTTAAGTCCTTGCACATTTTTGTACTGCCAGGATGTATGGAAAATTTAGAGTTATGAGCTTCGCTTAAGATTTTGTCTTTTAAGGCTTGATTTAATGGAACCCAAATTCTATCTTCATATCTTATTATTTCATCCTTATCTATTTTGAATTTGCTATACTTAAAATGAATTATATTAGACTTATACTTCTGACATTCTTCATCCTTTTCCTGCATCTCTTTGATTCTATCAAGTAGAGACTAAACTCCCTCTAGAATGAATAACTTTTGGGTAGAGGTAGTTGGACATTCCACCTCAATTTCTAATTTTTTAAAATCTTTTATTAACCTATCATTGGTTGTTATTGCGTTCAACTTTTCTTGATTCTTTCTACTTAACGCATCAGCTATGACGTTAGCTTTACCTGGATGATATAAGATTTCACAATTAAAATCCTTTATCAGTTCTGACCATCTTCTCTGTCTTAAGTTTAGTTCCTTTTATGTAAAAATATATTTCAGACTTTTGTGATCTGTATATATCTCTTCTCCTAGTATAAGTAATGTCTCCAAATCTTTAGAGCAAAAACTACCGCGGCTAACTCTAGGTCATGAGTAGGATATCTCTTTTCATAATCTTTGAGTTGTTGTGATGTATAAGCAATCACTTTCTCATGTTGCATCAACACACACCCTAAACCTCAGTGTGATGCGTCACCAAATACTACAAGTCCTCTTGTATCATCTGGTAAGGACAATACTGGAGCCATGCTCAGTCACTTCTTCAACTCTTGGAAGCTTTCTTCACATTTATCTGTCCAGACATATTTCACCGTCTTTCGAGTTAAATTGGTTAATGGGGTTGCTATTTTTGAAAAATCCTTTATAAACCGTCGATAATAACCCGCTAAACCGAGAAAATTTCTTACTTCAGTCGGAGTTGTTGGTTGTTCCCAATTCACAACCGTTTCGATCTTAGCTGGATCTACTGATATTCCATCTTTGTCAATTACATGACCTAAAAATTGAACTATTTTTAACCAGAACTCACACTTGGAAAACTTTGCATAAAGTTGTTCCTTTCGTAATATGTGACGCCCCCAAAACAGGTATACAACACTCATTCTGAGTCGTCGATAACATGGTACAGAAACAACTTCAACTTCATTAATACAACATAAAAATTGTGAGTGTAAATATAAATATTATCATCTAGACAATATCCACACTCAAATAAGTCCTCACTACAATTATTGGTACAATATTTTACAAAAAAAAATGGTGAGGACTACTAAAACAACTTCCTAGAACCTTCATTCCATACCCCGACTAGTACTTGCTACATTCTCGCCTCCTAAGAAGAAAATGGAACAACAAGGAAAAGGGTGAGCTCAACTAGCCCAGTAAAGAACATTATGACTAAGATAATATAAAACAAATTATCGTTAGTCTTCAACAGGAAAAAATCTAATAGAATACAATAGACAACAAATTTTAAATCTATATTCGCAGCGGAAAATAATAATTCATAGAAGAGTTACGTAGAGAATGAAATCTACTATTATCTATGAATTTAAAAGTCCATTATCAGCATTCTATCCCTGTAACATCAATCAATATTCATCTTCGCACTACATGCCAAAGATATTCACCAGTTGGTCATGTTCATCTAAACATCTGTTCATCTTTGCACTACGGGCCAAAGATATTAATCAGAAATCATTAATCTTTGCACTACAGGCCAAAGATATTCAATTATATCATCATTTAGGACTGAGGATGATGAAAAATATTTTAAAGGAAACGAATCCAGTGAAACAAAATAATAAATATTAAGGATTCATATTTCAGCTATTCCATGTCTAAAAATACCTCATAAATAATCATAGTGGAGTAAAATTCAAGAATGATCAAAACATGGATACAATCAAAGCTAGTATCCAGAATAGATATTTTATACAAAAAGAATAAAATTTTATTTTTCGGTGAATAGTAACTCGTGAATAGTAACTCGTGAATAGTAACCCCGACATGAAAAGCTCCAAATTTGATAAAAAGTTCAGATCAATACTTCGGCATAATGATATTGAATAAAATAATATTATTTAAGAAGAAGTAACATTCCTTACCTCGAAAAGACGGTACTTCTGACTGGAATACTAGATATAGTGCTGAAGAAAACTTGCACCGTATAGCAACACTCAAAGTATCAAATACTCACAAGAATACGCTTGATATAGAGAGAGAAATAGAGAGAAACTTGTGTTTCTGGTGTGATTTTCAATTCTAACCTAAGCACCCTATTTATAGGATAATGCTTAGAACACCAAAGCAGAAAATTTAATATAATATTAATATATTTATCAAATTTTCCTTAGCCCACCTCTAGACATCTAATCTCAGCCCATTTATATCACATGTTAGCCCACTTAAATGCCAAAAAACGTTTTTCTTCAAAATAATAAATAAAACTTCCAAAAATTAATTATTTCGGAACTTCAATAATTCATAATAAATAGGCATTTTATCAGAAAATTCGAATCTTGCGAGTTTTTATAGAAAATTCAATTCTCTACAACTTTGCAGAAGAAAGTTTTTCTAAATTCCAAACAGAAATTGACCGAAATTCATAAACGGACGATTTTATAGTCAATAATAAATTTTCGGTCAAGAATTGTGTCCACCAACACACAAAATGTGTTAATTATTTAATGCCACAAAAATGCTCTTCCTCCTCATATACTCATATATCCCACATTCATTGTAAAAATATCACCATCAATATATATGAATTATTTTATCAGAAAAAGATAAACTATTAATTTTCAACAATTGTCACATTAAAAATTTTCTCCATCTATATCCACATAAAATCAATATTTTCCTCATCATATAAATTAATAATTAATTATACACAAATAATATTACAGAATCACAGTACTGGCAACCAGGCCGTTCCCAAGAAAGAGGAGACTTTCTAATAAGGATTTCTCCTTACTGGCGCGCAATTAGATGACCAAAGCTCTCCTTAAACAGAACTTTCTAGACATTGCCAATAATGTTATCTAATAATATTATTCAGATAATATGAATTATTGTTCCGATAATAGAAAATACTGCGTAGTGACAATTATAAAATATCAACGTAGCAATTATTTAATCAATAAAATAAAATATTGAACAGTAATTACTGTAACCATTATTGAGTAGTGCCTTCTTACGTAAGAATCAATAATTGGTGCAATACCGTGTAGGGGTGTTCATCGGTAAAATATCGACCAGAACCGAACCGAACCGAACCGAACCGCTTACCGAAACTACTGATAATTGGGTACCGATACCGGAACCGAATGAACCGGTAAATCGAACCGATTAGCCGGTTCGGTACCAGACTAGTTCCGGTTTTTACCGACTTGTACCGAAATTTCAGCCCAAAAATAAGATTTTTAGCCCAAAAACTTTCAACCCAAAACTTTAAAAACTGACTTTAATTTTTAAGCCCAAAATTATGCCAGCCCAAAAGCTTAGTAAGATATACCTATTACAGTCCAAACACAAAACTATAAGCCAAAAATTGGCCCAATTGGTATTTATTGTTACATGGTAATCATTTTATAAGGAAAATCTCCTTAAAATTTTACCAATTTAACCAATATGGGAGTTGTCCCAATTGGTATTTATTGTTACATGGTAATCATTTTATAAGGAGAATCTCCTTAAAGTTTTACCAATTTAACCAATATGGGACTTGGAGATAACTAAATAGTAAAGGCTTCACTTGGTAGTGTTTTTATAAAAAAAACTTTCTTAAATTTTTATAATCTAATCAATGTGGGACTTAGAAACAAGTTATGTAAGATGGTGCCATAAGTTCCCTTATGTGATTTTCTTGGCATTCATTAATCATTAGTGTCATTATAGTTGGTTTGATTTGATGAAAGTCTAAGTTTGTAAATTTACTTAAAGTTTTAGCAATGGTGTTTTTATAAAGAAAACTTTCTTAATTTTTTATAATCTAATCATTGTGAGACTTAGAAACAAGCAATGGTGCCATAAGTTCTTCATTAGTGTCATTATAAGGGTTAAGTTATTTACATCTTTATTACTAATAATGCTTTGATTATTTGTTATCTTAAATTCATTATTACATGGTAATCAATTTATAAGAAAAATTTTCTTAAAGTTTTACCAATTTAGCCAATATGGGACTTGGAGACAACTAAATAGTAAAGACTTCACTTGGTAGTGTTTTTATAAAGAAAACTTTCTTAAATTTTTAATCTAATCTATGTGGGACTTAGAAACAAGTTATGTAAGATGGTGTCAAAAGTTCCTTTATGTGATTTCCTTGGCATTCATTAGTGTCATTATAGTTGGTTTGATTTGATAAAAGTCTAAGTTGGTAAATTTACTTAAAGTTTTAGCAATGGTGTTTTTATAAAGAAAACTTTCTAAATTTTTTATAATGTAATCAATGTAGGACTTGGAAACAAGCAATGGTGTCATACGTTCTTCATTGGTGTCATTATAAGGGTTAAGTTATTTACATCCTTAATACTAATAATGGTTTGATTATTTGTTATCTTAAATTCATTATTACATAATAATCAATTTATAAGGAAAATTTTCTTAAAGTTTTACCAATTTAGTCAATATGGGACTTGGAGATTCACTTGGTAGTAATGTAGTATGCCATCTCTTGTTTAATAAGTCCCACATTGAATACATCCCACATTGTCTAGTATGACATCTCTTGTCTTACCTCTATTCTATAAATAGAAGAGACTTTTATGTTAATTTTACATGGCTAGACAACTAAACATCCCACATTGTTTAGTATGCCATCTCTTGTCTTACCTCTATTCTATAAATAGAGAGACTTTCAATTACGTTTACATAGTTAGACAAAAGAGTCTTAAAACTTTTACATAGTTAGACAAATGAGTCTTAAAAAATTGGTCTTTCAAGTTATATTTTAATTTATTATTTAAATAATCGGTTCGGTTCGGTATTTACCGACCAAGCCAAACATCCAACCGAAACCGAAACTGAAAATTCGGTATGTACCGAATTTTTGTACCGATACCGAACTGGCTCAACTTTGTACCGAACTGATCGGTTCGAACCGGTTCGATTTCCCTAAAAATCGAAAAAAACCGACCGGTTTGAACACCCCTAATACCGTGTGCTACTGTGCAACAACGCGTATTACCGTGTAACAACGCGTATTACCGTGCTTTAACCACCGGGTATTCCAACAGTATTAACGGTAATAACTACGCTGTTATTTATAAACAACTTATTTTTATCGTTTTCTTCATCCAATCGCTTTCCGTTATGGGGCCCATAAAAGACTGCGCCGTCGTACGAATATTCTCCGACAGTAAGAATATTCCACGACCAAGCGAATATTCCCCGATAACAATGAATATTTTATAACCACTTGCTTATTTAAAATATTTGCATACTTTACCTATAACTAACCACATTAATCAAATCAACCCTTACTATTTCAGAATAATAAATAGAGAAAATTAAATTTTATTTATTAATAATTTGGGGTCTTACAACCTCCCTTCCTTATGAAATTTCGTCCTCGAAATTGACATACGTACCTGGTGTTTCGAAAAGATGAGGATACCTCACTTTCATTTCCGTTTCTAACTCCCAGGTCATTTCCTCAATAGCATGGTTTCTCCACAAAACTTTAACTTGTGGTATAACCTTAATGCGTAGGACATGCTCCTTCCTATCCAAGATCTTGACAGGTACCTCCTCGTATGTTAAGTCTTCGGCTATCTCGTCCGGTTCTAACTCAATAACGTGGTTCAGGTCTTTCATATATTTACGAAGCACAGATATATGAAAAACATTATGAACACGAGACATACTTGGAGATAATGCGAGTCTATAGGCCACATTTCCTACTCGGTCAAGAATCTGAAATGGACCAATAAATCGTGGATTGAGCTTTCCTCTCTTCCCAAATCTTGTAACTCCTTTCCATGGAGCTACACGTAATAATACATGATCCCCAATGTCAAATTCCACGTCCTTTCGATGAAGATCCGCATAACTCATTTGTCGATCTTGTGCCGTTTGTATACGTTGTCGAATCGTTTGGATCTTCTCTGTAGTCATTCGTACCAACTCTGGTCCCAACAACATTGCTTCTCCCACCTCATCCCAACTACTAGAGAGCGACACTTTCGTCCATACAATGCTTCAAAGGGAGCCACACCTATACTTGCCTGATAACTGTTGTTGTAGGAGAATTCTACCAATGGTAGGTACTTATCCCAACTCCCTTTGAAATCTAGGACACAAAGTCTTAATAGATCTTCAAGAGTTTGAATAGTCCTCTCTGATTGCCCGTCCGTTTGAGGATGGTATGCCGAACTGAATTGTAAATCTGTGCCCATAGCTTTTTGCAAACTAACCCAAAATCTTGAAGTGAATCTTGGGTCACGATCCGAAACTATGGATACTGGCATGCCATGCAACCTTACAATATCATTCACGTACATACTAGCAAGATGTTCAAGTGAATAAGTCTCCCGTATCGGCAAGAAATGAGCAGACTTGGTTAATCTATCAACTATAATCCAAATAGCATTTATGCCTTGAGAAACCGTGGGAAGACCCGTAACGAAATCCATGGTAATGTGTTCCCACTTCCATTTTGGAATCTCAAGTAGTTGCAATGGACCCTTTGGTACTTGATGCTCCGCCTTTACACGTTGACAAGTTAAACACCTCGAGATAAACTTTGCAATCTCTCTCTTCATATTGTTCCACCAAAATGTATGTCGAAGATCACGATACATTTTAGTACTTCCAAGATGGATTGTAAATGGTGTATTGTGTGCGTCCATCATGATCTTGTACTTCAAATCATAATCGTTAAGAACACAAAGTCTGGAGTGGACTCGAAGTATTCCTTCTTCATCGATTCTTGCTTCTGGAATAGCACCTTCTTGCACTTTTTTCTTCATACGCATCAGCTCCGGGTCTGTAGCTTGAGCAACTTTAACTTTATCGATTAAAGTTGGTTCTATGCGTATACTTGACATCATCGCACTCGTTCCTGCATATGATCTTCTACTCAACGCGTCAACTACCACGTTTGCTTTTTCAGGATGATATTGAATAGTGTGGTCGTAATCTTTCAACAGCTCGAGCCAACGTCGTTGCCGCATGTTGAGTTCTTTTTGAGTGAAGAAATATTTGAGGCTTTTATGGTCTGAATATATCTCCATTTTCTCCCCATATAGATAGTGCTTCCAGATCTTTAGCGCGAAAATGACTGCTGCCAACTCTAGATTATGAGTAGAATAATTCCTCTCTTATTCTTTAAGTTGTCGCGAGGCATAGGCTATGACTTTCCCACGTTGCATGAGAACACATCCTAACCCTTTACCTGAAGCATCGCTATAGATAACAAATCCATCCGAACCAGATGGTATTGTCAGAACAGGTGCCGAAATAAGTCTCCTCTTAAGCTCTTGGAAACTCTTCTCGCATTCTTCGCTCCATACAAATTTAATATCCTTCCGAGTCAGCTGAGTTAACGGGGTAGCGATTCGAGAAAAACCTTCTACGAATCTTCGATAATAACCAGCTAAGCCCAGAAAGCTACGTACATCGGTCACCGTCTTCGGTTGCTCCCAGCTTTGTATTGCTTCAATCTTCGCCGGGTCCATAGATACTCCATGTTTTGACACCACGTGTCTTAGGAATGCTACTTCCTCCAGTCAGAACTCGCATTTCCTCAATTTAGCATATAGCTTGTTTTCACGCAGTCTTTGGAGTACCAGCTTCAGATGGTACTCATGATCTTCACGACTTTTGGAATATATGAGGATGTCATCAATAAAGACAACAATGAACTGATCCAAATAATCCTTGAATACTCGGTTCATCATATCCATGAAAGCCGCAGGAGAATTAGTCAATCCAAAAGACATGACTAAGAATTCATAATGCCCGTACCGAGTTCTAAAGGCAGTCTTCAGAATATCCTCAGTTTTAACCTTCAGCTAATGATATCCAGAACAAAGATCGATTTTTGAAAAGAATTATGCTCCTTGTAACTGGTCAAACAGGTCATCAATACGAGGTAGCGGATACCTATTCTTGATGGTGACATGGTTTAATTCCCGGTAATCGATACAAAGTCGCATACTCCCGTCTTTCTTCTTTACAAATAAAACAGGAGCACCCCAAGGAGATGTACTAGGACAAATGAAACCGATGTCCAACAACTCTTGTAGTTGGACTTTTAACTCCTGAAGTTCAATAGGATCCATTCGATATGGGGTTTTAGAAATGGGCTTTGTACCAGGTTCAAGATCAATAAAGAATTCAACTTCACGTTCTGGGGGTAGACCAGGAAGTTCTTCAGGAAATACGTCAGGAAAGTTACTAACAACAGGAATATTATTCAAATTTGACGTGTCTTTATTCAAATCCATAACATGGGCTAAGAAAGCTTGACATTCGTTTTTCAATAAACGAATGGCTTTATGACTTGATATGACAGTGATTGATTTTAATGGCTTTGTTGCTTGAATTCGAACAACAGGTTGATTAGGAATATGAAAACAAACCACCTTACGAAAATAATCAATTTTGGCATGATGAGTAGTTAACCAATCAATTCCTAAAATCACGTCAAATGCAAGTATCTTTAAAGAAATAAGGTCAACAGGTAAGGTGATGGTGCCAACTTAGATCAAACAAGATTTATAAATAGTGGATGTGATGAAAGTTTCCCCTAACGGAGTCTCCACAGATAAATCAAAGTCTAATTTCTCCGGAGTCAAGTTTAAACGTTGAGCACAAGCAGGAAAAATAAATGAATGGGTAGCACCGGTATCTAGTAAGGTATAAACTTCACATGAATTTATGATTAGCTTACCCGTGATCACCTCGTTTGGGTTCCTCGCATGTTGACCAGTCACGACAAACGCTCTTCCAGGAACCGTTGACTTTGACTTTTCTGGTGCAGCCTTTTGAGTCACCGTCCCCGCTGAACTTGGTTTCACTACCGTACAATCTCGAGCGATATGTCCTTCCTTCCCACAATTATAGCATACCTTGAACTGTTGTGGACAGTTTGGGCTGATATGTCCCTCTTTTCCACATTTATAGCATATGATCGATGGTCGATCTCCTCCCTTGGAACCAGTTCCTGCTGGTCCTGACGTCTTCGTATTATCATTGTTGAATCTCCTCTTTTTAAAATCTCCTCCCGACTCGCTTCTTCTATTTTCATGGCCACGATTACCACCAGAGTGGTTGCCGTTCTTGTCTGTATTTTTCTTTCTCCGCTGGTTATCATTGTTCTGATGACTGTTGTCACCGGTATGATCCTAGTTGTGGTCCCTCGGTTGACCATACTCGTTATCTTGCTCTAATAATTGAGCCATGTTGACAACATCTGAATAGAGAGAAAATTTATAAGAAATGAGATATTGACGTATGCCGGGTTTCAAACCTCTCAGAAACATCTGCGTCATACGTTCCTCATTCTCCACCAAATGAGGTGCAAACCTGGACAACTCTGCAAACTTCGCCTCGTACTGGGACACCGTCATGTTGTTCTGCTCCAGTCTAATAAACTCCACTTCCTTTATATGACGAACACTTTCAGGAAAGTATTTGTCATTGAACAGTTTCTGAAATGTCTCCCAAGACATGCTGAGTGCGGCTGGATGGGTACGTTTCACAGACTCCCACCAGTAGTATGCCTCGCCACGGAACATAAAGGTGGCGAATGGAACCTTCTGTTCCTCCGTGCATCCCAAGACATCGAATATCTTGGTAATTTGCTTGGCCCACGTTTCTGCCATGATCGGATCCGGCTTTCCCTTAAATTCTGGTGGCCCTAACTCTTTGAACTGCTTGGCTGTGACCAGCTGTGCGTTGCCATTGTTTCTTCCTATATTTTGAACAGGAATCTCATTCGTCTGGTTTTGCATGAACCGTAAAAAATTCTAAACATCTCGTCGTTCATCGTCTGCTCAGTGGTGTTGTTCACAGGAGGAACAATGCCAGCCTGTTGCACGTTCTCCTCGTTGGTGAGTATAGGTGTCTCCACGGTTTCATTTACTCCACTGTTAACATTCTCAGTCGACATTCTCAACTACTGCCATAAAACAAGAGTTAATTTAATAAATTAACAAATCACATAATATCCCTATATTATGACCGACCAACAAATAAGCTTAGGTAGGACACACTAGTGAAGGATTTACTCGTCTCTCCCCTCCTAGTTCTATTCCCCGATCTCCGCCAGAGATCATATCCCTAAGCTCTGATACCAACTGTGACACCCCCAAAACAGGTATACAACACTCATTCTGAGTCGTCAATAACATGGTACAAAAACAACTACAACTTTATTAATACAACATAAAAACTGTGAGTGTAAATATAAATATTATCATCTAGAAAATATCCACACTCAAATAAGTCCTCATTACAATTATTGGTACAATATTTTACAAAAAAAATGGTGAGGACTACTAAAATAACTTCCTAGAACCTTCATTCCATACCCCGACTAGTACTTGCTACATTCTCGCCTCCTAAGAAGAAAATGAAACAATAAGGAAAAGGGTGAGCTCAACTAGCCCAGTAAAGAACATTATGACTAAGATAATATAAAACAAATTATCGTTAGTCTTCAACAGGAAAAAATCTAATAGAATACAATAGACAACAAATTTTAAATCCATATTCGCAGCGGAAAATAATAATTCATAGAAGAGTTACGTAGAGAATGAAATCTACTATTATCTATGAATTTAAAAGTCCATTATCAGCATTCTATCCCTGTAACATCAATCAATATTCATCTTCGCACTACATGCCAAAGATATTCACCAGTTGGTCATGTTCATCTAAACACCTGTTCATCTTTGCACTACGGGCCAAAGATATTCATCAGAAATCATTAATCTTTGCACTACAGGCCAAAGATATTCAATTATATCATCATTTAGGACTGAGGATGATGAAAAATATTTTAAAGGAAACGAATCCAGTGAAACAAAATAATAAATATTAAGGATTCGTATTTCAGCTATTCCATGTCCAAAAACACCTCATAAATAATCATAGTGGAGTAAAATTCAAGAATGATCAAAACATGGATACAATCAAAGCTAGTATCCAGAATAGATATTTTGTACAAAAAGAAGAAAATTTCATTTTTCGGTGAATAGTAACTCGTGAATAGTAACTCGTGAATAGTAACTCATGAATAGTAACCTCGACATGAAAAGTTCTAAATTTGATAAAAAGTTCAGATCAATACTTCGGCATAATGATATTGAAGAAAATAATATCATTTAAGAAGAAGTAACATCCCTTACCTCGGAAAGACGGTACTTCTGACTGGAATACTAGATATAGTGCTGAAGGAAACTTGCACCGTATAGCAACACTCAAAGTATCAAATACTCACAAGAATACGCTCGATATAGAGAGAGAAATAGAGAGAAACTTGTGTTTCTGGTGTGATTTTCAATTCTAACCTAAGCACCCTATTTATAGGAAAATACTTAGAACACCAAAGCAGAAAATTTAATATAATATTAATATATTTATCAAATTTTCCTTAGCCCACCTCTAGACATCTGATCTCAGCCCATTTATATCACATGTTAGCCCACTTAAATGCCAAAAAATGTTTTTCTTCAAAATAATAAATAAAACTTCCAAAAATCAATTATTTCGGAACTTCAGAACTTCAATAATTCATAATAAATAGCCCTTTATCAAAAAATTCGAATCTCGCGAGTTTTTATAGGAAATTCAATTCTCTACAACTTTACAGAAGAAAGTTTTTCCAAATTCCAAACAGAAATTGACCGAAATCCACAAACGGGTAATTTTATAGTCAATAATAAATTTTCGGTCAAGAATTGTGTCCACCAACACACAAAACATGTGTTAATCATTTAATACAACAAAAATACTCTTCCTCCTCATATACTCATATATCCCACATTCATTGTAAAAATATCACCATCAATAAATATGAATTATTTTATCAGAAAAAGATAAAATATTAATTTTCAACAATTGTCACATTAAAAATTTTCTCCATCTATATCCACATAAAATCAATATTTCCCTCATCATACAAATCAATAATTAATTATACACAAATAATATTACAGAATCACAGTACTGGCAACCAGGCCGTTCCCAGGAAAGAGGGGGCTTTCCAATAAGGATTTCTCCTTGTTGGCGCGCAATTAGATGACCAAACCTCTCCTTAGACAGAACTTTCTAGACATTGCCAATAATATTATCTAATAATATTATTCAGATAATATGAATTATTGCTCCGATAATGGAAAATACTGCGTAGTGACAATTATAAAATATCAACGTAGCAATTATTTAATCAATAAAATAAAATATTGAACAGTAATTACTGTAACCATTATTGAGTAGTGCCTTCTTACGTAAGAATCAATAATTGGTGCAATACCGTGTGCTACTGTGCAACAACGCGTATTACCGTGCTTTAACCACCGGGTATTCCAACAGTATTAACGGTAACAACTACGCCGTTATTTATAAACAACTTATTTTTGTTGTTTTCTTCATCCAATCGCTTTCCGTTATGGGACCCACAAAAGACTGTGCCGTCGTACGAATATTCTCCGACAGTAAGAATATTCCACGACCAAGCGAATATTTCCCGACAACAATGAATATTTTATAGCCACTTGCTTATTTAAAATATTTGCGCATTTTACCCATAACTAACCACATTAATCAAATCAACCCTTACTATTTCAGAATAATAAATAGAGGAAATTAAATTTCATTTATTAATAATTTGGGGTCTTACATAATATCTCCAAAACGACTTTCAAGTGTTCAGCATGCTCTTCCCGTGTTTTCGAGTATACCAGAATAACGTCGATAAACACTACAACAAATTTGTCCAAGCATGGTTTAAACACTCGATTCATCAAATCCATAAATGTTGTCGGTGCATTTGTTTACCCAAAAGACATTACAAGAAACTCATAATATCCATAGCGTGTCCTAAACGCTGTTTTCGACACATCTTCCTTTCTTACCTTTAATTGATGATAACCTGTTCTAAGGTCGATTTTTGAAAAGTGTTCGGCCCCTTTTAATTGGTTAAACAAATAATCAATCCTTGGTAAAGGATATTTATTCTTAATGGTTAATTTATTTAATTCTCTATAGTCTATACACAACCTCATGGTTCCATCTTTCTTCTTTACAAATAACACTGGTGCTCCCCAAAGTGAAACACTAGGTTGTATGTACTTTTTATCTAAGAGTTCTTGTAATTGTATGAGTAACTCTTTCAGTTCTACATGTGCCATTCTGTACGGTGCCTTAGAAATTGGTGTCGTTCCTAGTGTAAGATTAATGACAAACTCAATTTCCCTATCTGGAGGTAAACCTGGTAAGTCATCTGAAAATACATCGAAAAAATCCTTAACTATTGGTATTTGATCTAGTTTTACTCCTTCCTGTCCAGTATCAACTATATAGGCCAAATAACCTAAACAACCTTTTCTAAGTAATCTTTCTGCCTGAACTATGGTCAAGCATCAAGATTGCTTAGGTGAACAACCTCCGTTGAACACTACCTTTGACTTCGATGCAGTCAAAAGGTTTATACATTTTTTATGACAATTAATCATCGTGTTATGGTTAACTAACCAATCCATTCCTAAAATTAAATCGAATTCTCCCAGCTGAATTGGTATAAGATCTACCAAAAAATTGTGTTCTTTTATGTCCACACTACAGTTCCTATATATGGTCTTAACCGGAATCTTTTCGTTGTTTGCAATTTCTACACAAAATGGGTTGTCTAAATTTTCACATGGTATATTCTGGTTTTTAGAAAAACTATTAGACGCAAAGGAACAATTTGCACCAGAATCGAATAACACATATGCATTTAAAATGTTGATAGGGATGATACCTGTCACCACGTCTTGTGAAACAACAGCATCCCTCACCGACATATTAAATGTTCTCGCGGTTGGTCGATTTTAAACTCCAACTGTAGCTACTGTTGACTGATTATTGTTATTCTCTGGTACTCTATTCCCCTTTCCTCCCTGGTTCATAGGTTTGGGACAATTCTTTGAGAAATGGTTCGACGAACCACAGTTAAAACATTTATTCTTATTAGGGAAAGGACACTGTGGAGAAAGATGCCCCGATTGTCCACAATTATAACATTTATTATTAAAACATATTCCTTTATGTTTCTTTCCACATGTAGAACAAGGTTTAATGTTATTATTACTAAAGTTATTATTATTATTATCCATCTTTTTCCCCGGGTTGTTGGGAAAAGTAGTATCTCATTTCTATTTATTATTAAACCCACCTGAGTTGGGTTCGGTCCTAAGTTTCCCTTTCTCATTTTGACTCTTCTTTTCCTGATGAAATTTAGCGAGACTTTCATTTTCACTTTCAGCTATAGAAGCTTTCTCGAGTATTTTTGAAAAAGTCTTAATTTGGAGTACCGACAATTTACTTCGTATCTGAGGTTTCAAACCTTCCTGGTACCTACGAGTCTTTAAAAGTTCAGTTGTTACTTGATGAGGATCAAACTTGGATAGTTCATTGAACTTGGCTGTATACTGAGTTACAGACATATCTCCTTATTTTAATTCTAGAAATTTTACTTCCATAAGATCTTTGGAGGATTGGGAAAAATAGTTTTCAAATAACAACTCTTTGAATCTATCCCAAGTTACAATTTCAGTTTTTACCCGACCCTTAGTTGATTCCCACCAATAATTAGCCTCACCTTTCAAGAAAAAGGTTGCAAAAAGCGTCTTTTGATTATTATTGACATTGGTCACTAGGAAAAATTTCTCTATTTCAGAAATCCATATTTGTGCATCGACAGATTCTGATGTACCTTTAAATTCAGGTGGACCAACTAATTTGAAATCTTTAAAAGATGTGTTTTAGTTTATGGATCTATTCATAGCTCCTAACATAAGGTCTACCAACTGTTGGGTAGAATTATCATCATTATTCATTTCTCTTTGGGGTCTTCTGGTTGGTGGAATGATTCTATATAAAACAACAACAAAAATTTACATAAGAATTTGAATAATACAAACATATCGTTTATTTATATATCACAAGAGTCGTACAATACAACTTAGTAGTTTACACATACTACTACCTTACACATACTACTGGCTATATTGCAAACTTTAAATGCTCCTTTATTTATACTAATATAGAGCATTTAAACACCTACACTACCCTCTAGAATTCATTGATATCATTAAAGGAATCCTGGATCACGTGGCATACCACAAATCGATCTATCAAATAGGCAGTTTTCTTCTCCTCCACTAGATATCGAACTACTCGGCGTTGCAAATCATTAAAAGAATCTCGAGTACCCATAGATGTTTTAAGAAGTCTTGATTGAATTTCCTTTCTGCCCCATTGTGCATGGTGCAGTTGTACTTTTAGTCGGTAATTAGTTCCCCTCTCATGTTGTAGCATTCCCTCAGCTATGTCTGTCCTAAACTTCATTTTATTATTCTCATATTCTGTTGTCTTCATTAGTGATGCCATTGCCTCATCATTTTCATCAATTCTCATTAATTGCCCTGCTACTGGATCTTCCTCTTCCTCAGCATCTAGCAGTTGTTGGTCACGAAGTAATTCTTCATCCTCTGCATCACTAGCTATAAATGACTCGATTTGTGGTGGATTGTTTACTATCACCATTTCTTCAGCACTAGAGTTGGCCATCTATAAAATAAAAACTCCTTTAATATTGGTATAGAAATTAAATAACATAATATTTTTAATGTTATTTTTATGTGTACTTTTAAATTTTTTTTTACGAACTCGAAGACTATATACTAAGATTTCTCTTCCTTATATCTATAGCCTTGAGGCTTTGATACCAAACTTGTAACGCCCCCATATCTATACTCCCATGGTATCTGATATGGTGCTTACTATGAATACATACATATATATATATATATATATATATATATATATATATATATAACGCATTTAAATCTATACACCCATGGTATCTAATTATATGCTTATATCTAATTGAGTGACTATACAATTTATAACCAGATATAATTCTCATAGATCCAAGATTCACAGTATCCCATAACAGATGACAATTCTTAAGAGAACTATTACTATTTTTGGATACCCTCACTTGGATGTATGAACTGTATCTGTGAATAGGATCTATCTATCTGAAATTCAGAGTATCAGTAATAACATGAACAGTCCATATTACTAGTACCCTCACCTAGATGTATAGTCTATGCCATGAGAATTTATACTATCGTATCGATAGTAACTATCTATCTGAATTCCAGAGTATCAATAACAACATGAACAGTCCATGCTATTAATACCCACACTCAGATAAATACTTCCCAAGGATCTCAAACTAGATTTTGAAGAATTCTAAATTACATCTATATATGTAAGAAAACACGGTTGCAGAAATAAAAGATGTTATATATATATATATTAGGGTTCAATTACATGATTCTCATAAATAGTTTCTTATTACAAAGTATTCAACGTAGACATGAATATAAACTAATCTAAGAAGGGACGCTTCCCTTTATCTACTCTAGATGTTCCAGGGTTACCATCTAATACTACAAAGGGAATAATTTGCAAGGGTGAGCTATGACGTACTCAGCAGATTTTATAATTATAACAATATATGATTTGAAGAAGTATAACAATTCAAAATTCGACTGATAGTTGTTACCATTTTTTGGATTTCTTTTTCAGCCAATTCTGGACTTTTTATTTCTGTAAGTCACATAGACTTAGAATTTTTTTTTAGATATGAGATAGTGGATTAATCTATTCAATATCCTAGGAGTATGCATCTCATCCTACTAGTGCTCAAATGTACCCAAATTAATGTCAATATATTATTGACCAAATCTCGATCCCTTACGGGATACCCAACTTCAGTATAGGATGTCTTACCAAAATAATTTGGTTTGACACAACAGTTTATGCTCAATAAACAATATCATATGAATAAATAATTCATTTTGTAGTTATGCTGAAGCTATAGCAATAACCTTCTAATAAGAGGTAATTCAAATGTAGGTGTAGTATATCATATCAACAACATTTTAAGGTAAAAATCTTGTTCAATGAATAACAAGATTGTGTTTAGTAAACTTATGAAAATAATTAAGGTATAGGAAACTTGCATGAGCGTATATCAGTCAAGCAATGCTATTCGATTCGTTAATAAATACCTTTCTTGCTTGATTTTGATTTTTGGCTACTGAATTGGATGTTGCTATCACCCAAGCTTGATTTGATATGTTTATAAGAGTGTATAGGCTTAGAGAATTCGTGGGTTTACTCTGATCTAGGGTTTCCTTTTATAGAATTCTTCAACTTGGCTTTTTGGTCATTTTTCCACCTACTTGCCTCCTAAAATATCTGATCTATGACTCTTTTGGTGCTTGGGAGTTTGGAAGCATGTCATTGGGACTTATGTGGTTGACTATTAACCTACTTGTAAGCTAGTTGATCAAATTAATAGCTTAATTATACCCTAATCTTCACTAATCTTGATTAGGATTTTGTTTTTAATGATTAGGGTTGCTTAATGATATTTATTAGTACCTAATTAAAGTTTAGTAATCATGATTAGGTGTTAGGATAACCTAATTAGGGTTTAGTCTAGCTAATTAGGGTTAGGGTTTATAAATTAGGGTTAGGGTTTGTAATCTAGCCAGGGTTAGGGTTTATAATCTAGGGTTCCTAACCTAGATTTTCCACTAATCCTAACAAGCACGACAAAGCGTTTTGTCAGTGTAAGCACGACAAAGCAGTTTGTCAAAACAGTATACCAAAAAGTTCGTTTTCAGAAGAAAATTTTTAAGCACGAGGTGTCAAGCACGTCAATTTTTGGACGAAAATTATTTGACCTAATTTGTTAAACAGATTATATATTAACACATAACACTTTCAGAAAAGAGAGATTTTATTATTATACATGAATTTACATAACCGAGTCTTATTAGGGTTTTGGGTTTTGACATATACGTCTGATTATACATTAAGTTAAAAGAGAGAAAGATACAGAGAAGATAAAGAAGGAAAAATACAAAGAGAAAAGAGAAAGAAAAGAAGAGAAGGAATTGTATGTTCCTTTAGGAGATTGAGGAGAGAGTGAAAGAGAATTAATAAGCTAATTCCAATCATCTAACAAAGTCTAAGCAAGCAATCAAAAGTATAATCTTGGCTTCTAAGTTTTAGTTTTCTTTTCGTTTAAAAGTTCTCTGTAAAATTTGTATTGATGATTAATTATTGATTATATGGTTTGTATATACTAATTTGTTAACATAAACTATTTTTATATGATTTGAAGTAATTTATTCCATGAAAATATGATATATGTGAAGAAATCATGTTTATAGTGAATTATAGTGATATATGTATGATATGGTTTATTTTAGAATCAAATTGATACTCAATTCATATTATAAAGTGTAAATTGATTTTTGATTGTGTAAATACATAAAGAAACGAAAACAATGAGTTTTAAATGGGTTGTTTTGGTTGAAAAATGAATTCACAGTGATTAGTTTTGCTAAGAGTATTTAAAAGTGAAGAAATAGCAAAAATAATGAAAGTTAGAAATTCTAATTTGTTGTTTATATGGTTAGAAACATGTTAGAAATATTAGTTATTATTTCTGTAAAGTTTATACAACTTGGGTAAGTTAAAATTGTTGTTAAAAAGAAGTTTTTAGAACTATTTGGCTTTGTTCTGTGTTCTTCGCAAACTGAAATGACCTGGAACTGTGTCGAGGCGCTGCAGCGCCGACCCAGATTACAGTTCCAGTGCTGCAGCATCGGCACAGTGCCAATCCAAGGCCTGTGTGGAGTGTGGTAGCGCCAGACCAGCACTACAGTGTCGGTCCTCAATACAAACTGGGGCGCTGCAGCGCCAGTTAGCAGTTTGGTCCAAAAATTTGATTTTTAATATACAATTCTATAATTGTTAATGTAGTGTAATGTAATGTTATGACTATAAAATGTGATTACTCATGTTGTGGTGTTGTTATAGTACCAAATATGAAGATTATCATTAGTAATTAATGAGTTATGTGATAATTGAAATTAGAAGTATGGTTTAACCATGTGGTTAAACCTAAGACTAAGGGTTGTAAATAAAATAGATATTTAATTATGTAACGTGATCATGTGGTAACGTGATCATGTGGTAACTAATTACATCATGATGACATGTGTATACGATATTGAGAATCAAGTTATACTGTTTAGTTTACACGCAAGACAATTGGTGATACCTATCATGTAACCATTGGTTTTCATCCAGCTGAGCGTTTATCAACACTTTGAGGGATTCCATTACCACTTCTATGGGGAGCACTGCTTCCATCCCATAGGTTAATGAGTAGGGGGTTGCCCTAGTGGAAGTGTGCATTGATGTTCTGTAAACTAATAGAGTCAGAGGCAGTAGGTTAGACCATCCTTTATGATTGGCGGACATTTTTTGCATGATCTTCTTGATATTCTTATTAGCCGCTTCAACAACACCATTCATCTTTGGACGGTAGATGACGGAGTTAAGATGTTTGATGTGGAATTTACTACATAACTCCCTCATCATTTTGTTATTGAGGTTCTTAGGATTTTTCGATACAATTATCTCTGGCTGTCCATATCGACAAATGACATTGTTTCTGATGAAAGCAATGATAACTTATTTTGTAACCCTAGGGAAGGAGGCTGCTTCTACCCACTTGGTGAAGTAGTCGATCATGTTAAAGATAAACCGATGCCCATTGCTAACTTTGGGCTCGATGGGCCCAATCATGTCCATTTCCCACATTGAGAAGGGCCAAGGCGAACTCATATTGTGGAGCTCCCACGGAGGGGCGTGGATAACATTCTCATGAAGTTGGCATTGGTAACATCTCTTGACGTGATCATCACAGTCTGCTTTGAGAGAGAGCCAGTAATGCCCTGTTCTTAGAATTTTCTTGACAAGCAGGGGGCCGCTTATATGTGGGCTACATACTCCACCATGGATTTCATCCATGAGCCTCTGAGCTTGGTCCTTGTCCAGACATCTGTGGAGACCTAATCTCGCATCTCTTTTGTAGAGTGCGTCTCCGCTCAGGTAGAATCTCATAGCCATTCGATGGATCCGCTTTCTTTCAGCTGGACTCGCCTCAGCAGGTGTAGATCCATCTCGCAGATACTCCTTGATATACTGATACAAAGGGTGTTGGATGGGAGGTAGCTCATCCGATACTTCTCCAATATAATTCTCGTAGGCTGGTGCCTTTTTTCGAGCAAATGTGATGGTTGGCATGTTTTCCTTGTTAAGTATGTTGTTCAAAGAGGCCACGATTGCTAGTGCATCCGGAAAGTCATTCCTATTTCGAGGAATGTGGAGGAAGGATATTTCTTCAAACTCCGAAGCCATCTGTAGAACCTGACGACGGTAAGGCAGCAAATATAGGTCATTAGTGCGAAAGATTCCAATGGTTTGTCTGATTATCAATTCAGAATCTCCAAAGATAGTTAACCGCCTGATGCCCATTGATTGGGAAAGTTTTAGCCCCATGATACAACCTTCATACTCAGTTGTATTGTTAGTGTTGGTAAACTGCAATTTGACGATGACAGGATGCTACTCCCCTGTAACGGATACTAGAACTGCTCCAACCCCAGAACCTTCCATGTTTACAGCTCCATCAAATACATCTTCCATGTTTGGCGTGCATCGTACTGATGGTGTTATTGAATTGTCATTACCCCTTCATCAGGGAAGTATGTCTCCAAAGGTTTGAAATCCCCTGAAGGTGCGGCGGCCAGTTGATCTGCAATTCCTTGACCTCTGATAGACTTTTGCATCACGTAGACGATGTCAAATTGCTGTAAGATCAAATGCCATCTAGACAGTCGATAATTTAATATGGGTTTACTGAACACGTACTTGAGAGGATCCACGCGGGATATGAGGTGGGTTGTGTGACCATGGAGGTAATGATGTATCCTCCTGGATGTTAGGTTTGTAATATTCATGAACGCAATCAAATTGCACAAATAAGAAGAAACGTGGAAAATCAGAGTTTTAAAATTTTACAAACCATATACCCGGATCATCCTTTATGCGCAATTATTAATTAAACGAAAAGATAAAGAACAAGAATCATACACTTGAAGATTCGAGCTTCCTCAGGTACAAATTCACCTCCAATCCTTTTCGCATTCAACTTGAATCCACCGGGTTTGGTTCTTTCCTTTGATCAACGTTAGCCACCCAAGTGTTTGGCCTCTAGAGGTGATCCACCAAGGAAGAAGAAAGATTCAAGAAAATGGGTGTTTGGCAAAACCCTAGTTTTTCTATCTCTCATAGAAAAGGGTGTACTCTCCCAACTATTGGAATTACGTTTGTTGTCAAAAAGTCAACAACAACTCTACACCCATAATAAGACTCCTCTTATTTATAGATGTAGGCAACCCTCCTTAACAATTAAGGAATTGGATTTTATTTTAATTAATTAATTTTTTTTAATTAATTATGCTCCCAATCTTATTAAGAATAATTAATTAAACTCTTTTAATTAATTAGTCTCCTAATATTATTAGGAATATATGAGAGTACTTTTATTAATTAATTCTCAAACTACTTTAGGAATTAAATAATAATAATAGTAATAATAATAATAATACTCCACTTATTAATTTATATTTAATATTTCTAAAATATTAAATAATAAATATTAAGCTATTTAATTTATTCTATCACCATAGATTAAATTAAATATACTTAACTTATTATTACGATTATGCCATTAACTTCTTAAATAATTATTCTTCCTTTTATGGTGTGACTCTTTAGGTTCTCCATATTAAACCAGTTGTGAATAAATCAATTAGAACAATTCTAATCTTATTTAAATAAATAAATTAAATTATTAATTTATTTAAATAAATAATATTTATTCTACAATAGGGATAAGCCTCCCTAGCGATTAACGACTTTTCAGATAATATAGATTTCAACATTAATCATAAAAGAACCTTTGAGTAAATTGTTACCGTACAATTCAATCATTCCACCATACAATGTCTCAATTAAATATAATACATGGAATTACTGTCAAGTCTTATTTTATTTGATTATATGTATTTCGATCCTTAAATGCACAACTCCAAATAATACAAATTAGAAACTCCTTTCTAATTTTATTCTGCCTTGGCCAAGGACTACTGGGTTGTCATTTATCGAATCACATAGGACATTTCTCTTCTTTTACTAGAAGCGGTAGATTCTTTATTTATCATACAGTATCTCCATGTACAACTTATTATACCCAAGCATACTCTTTGATATACCCTAAGGATCTTAAGGAATAAGTCAAAGTATAACTCATCATACATAAGATACTATGATGATCTCAAGTCCAAGGATCACTTGTACTACTATCACTACAGGAATTCCTATTGACATGCAAGTAAAACTCCATTAGGTATTCCTTAGCGAGCCACGTTCAGTGAACTTATTCTCTAATAAGTACCTACATACTTGCTTTGGTATCTCCACACAAATGATCATTAGATCAATCATACTCATCCAATGAGCAAGCAACATATGTACCAATCTATCCGGATTCACTAATCTCCAATTTAGTAATCCAATGATTGGGAACTATTTTAGTTTTAAGCTTTCTAAGAATTTAGATCTCATTAGAATGATCATCATCATTATTCTAAATGCATTGCTTAAAACAATGGGTTTATCACATATTATAAAACAGCATCATGTAGATAATTAAAAGCCTTTAATAAATTAATACTTTTTATTAATAAATGAATAAGATTGTCACAAAGTATATGCTTTATCATCAAACATGATTGGCTTGTGTGCATACTACTTTCAATCTCCCACTTGCACTAAAGCAAATCGTCGTGGTATCTCATACACTTCTTCTCTAAGTGACGATTATCTTGCTGTTGGATAAGCTTTAGGTAATGGATATGTAATGTTGTTCTTGAGAGTCCACTATCTTTATAGTGATTTCCCATCTTTCAATGATTCTCATAATCAAATGAAAGTGCCACAACACATATTTAGATCCAAGATGAGACTTAGGAATTATTCCTAGTTTTGTAATGAGCTTTTCATCCAAACAATCAACTTGTAGCTTCATTTATAACTATATACTTTGTCTTTATCACTAAACCAGTAACTCTTTGTTATTTGGAACCTTTCCAATTCACTGCACCACCGTTCAAGGTAACGCTTTACCTTAAAGTGGATTTTCTGTTGTCTTGGTCTGTCTAAAAAAAACTTTAGTCTGTTAAGCCATCTAGTTTTAATTTAGACCCACCATGAATATGATCACATCCTTAGTGCCAGTTAAGTACTTTAAGATATTTTTCACTGACTCATAGTGAACTTCTCCAGAATATGACTGATCAATATCAGGTCTCGTACATTTCATTGCATACATGATAGTTACTCATGTGATCTCTCTTTTATGAGTTTATGGGGACTATTAAGAGAGATACACTCCAGGGCTCATCAACATGAGACATCCCATGGAGTTTGCCATGCTAAACGACTTTAGCATCAAATGAATATACGTTCCTTGGGTTAAGTTGTGACGCCCCCAAAATAGGTATACATCACCTATTCTGAGTTGCCAAATACATGGTATAGAATACAAATACAATCTTTAATATACAACAAGAGAGCTGTGAGTTTTAATACAAATACTGTCTTTTAGACAATATCCACTCTCAGAATAAGTCCTCATTACATTTATTGTCACACTATTTAACAGAATAGTGAGGACTACTAATACTATCATCTGGACCGTCACTCCATTCCCCGACTAGTCCCGGCTACGTTCTCATTTCCTGAAGAGAACAGTGAAAGAAAGGGTGAGCACAACTAGCCCAGTAAGAAATATTATGACTAAGATAATGCAGAATAAATTATCATTATTCTTCAACAATGTTAAACTGATAAAATACAATAGACATCAAGTTTAACTACAGCAGAACAAGCAATCCATTAAAAGAGTCAAGTAGAGAATAAAATCTACTATCTTTTATGATTTAAAAGGTTTTTCATCACTTTTATCGCTGGGACTCAGTTTAATAAATAATCCACATCATCCCTGCACTACGGCCAAGGATATTCATTAGTATCACAACCACAAATTATCCATACACTATGGGCCAAGGATATTCGTGTATTCATCAATGGTCATAATCATGCCAACAACTGACCATCAATGCACTACGGGCCAATGAGGACTTTTACCACATCATTTGTACCATTACGGTCATGATTACACCGAACAATCCCTGGTCATAATCATACCAAGTCCATCTATGCACTACAGGCCATAGATGACTTTCAACAAAGTATAAACATGAGGATGATGACAATGATATAAGAATTCAATAAAACAAGTTCAAGAATTAATTCATCCAGGAACTAACAACGTCCAAATTGTCAACATGATACTGCTTTGTAGAGTAAAATTTAAGAATGCTCAGAAGAATATTTCTACGAAAAGATACTGGATGAAACGCAAATATCAAAGATATTCCACTAATTTCATGGAGTATAAAAATCAAAACTTTAACCAACTGAGTATAATAAAGAATGGAATAACAAAAGAATTCACCAAGCATGCGATAGACCGCACAGACAGGTTATTCCAACAGAAAAATAAATAATGGAACTAGGTCATGCGTAAACGCACCGACAAGATATTCTGACAGAATAATAAATAATGGAACCAGGTCCGGCGTAAACGCACATACAAGATATTTCGAAAGAATAATAAATAATGGAACCAGGTCCGGCGTAAACGCACAGACAGGATATTCTGACAGAATAATAAAGAACGGAATATTAGAAGAATTTTACCATGTATGCGGTACTTCGCATGAACAGGTTATTCCAACAGAATAATAGGGAATGGAATAACATAAGTTCTCTTCATGAATACGAAAGAAATAATACACCTTACCTTAAGAAGAAAAGTACTGAATATAGGAGTAGTGAAGTAGCAGAATAGTTTTCTTCTTTCTCTCTATAATTTCTCTCCCTAGAGTTTTAGTGAATTCGTAAGAAATAATGAAGGAATGAGCATCTATTTATAGAAGAATGGACTGCATAGTAACTAATTCATGAACGGTCCAGATTGATTTACTTTTAATCAGACGATCCATATTTAAAGTAAAATATTTTAAATAAAATATAATATATTCTATTTATAATCTAATAAAATGAATAACTTTATAAAAGTATTCTGTTTTATATAAAAAGATTTTACTATGCAAAATACTGTGCAGGCACTATGCAACACTATGCATAATAAAATATAATATATTCTATTTAAAATCTAATAAAATAAATAACTTTATAAAAGTATTCTGTTTTATATAAAAAGATTTTACTATGCAAAATACTATGCATGATAGAATATAATATATTCTGTTTATAGTCAAATAAAACAGATAACTTTATAAAAGTATTATGTTTTATATAAAAAGCTTTTCTGTTTTATTACATTAATAATACTAATAAAACAAAATTTATATATATATATATATATATATATATATATATATATATATATATATATAAACCTCCGTGACTTCATAAAAAGACACCTCAATATAATTAACAATATTTATCATCATTATTATAATTCATAGTATTAATCGACCAGGTCGTTCCCAGGAAAGAGGGGGCTTTCCAATAAGAATTTCTCCCTATTGGCGCCCAATTAGGTGACCAAACCTCTCCTTGACAGAACTTCTAGACATCGTTAATATTGCAAATAATAATATTAATAACTTTGTCGTCTCAATTATTGATTATAAAATATTGATAATAATTGAATCAAATAACGTGAGATACTATGCAACAATTACGGTAACAATAATTGAACAAAACTGAGTGACTTCTTACGTAAGCATCAATAATCAATACTGTGTGCTACTATGCCACCACGCGTATTACTGTACTTTTAACACTTGGTGTTTCAACAGTTAACGGTAAAACTTTCGTCGTTATTTTCATAAAGTATTTTTGTCATTTTCTCAATCCGACAATAATTTCGTTGTGGGGTCTACCAATGATTGTGCCGTCGTACGAATATTCCCTGTTAAAACGAATATTCCCTGACCAATCGAATATTATACAACAACTTGTGTACTTTACAAAATTTATAAATATTATCCACAACTATAACATTATATCAAATTCATTCCATAATATTTAAAAATGATATTTATAGAAAACTCATCTTTATTAAAAAAAATTGGGGTCTTACAACTTCCCCTTCTTATGAAATTTCGCCCTCGAAATTAGGGTACGTACCTGATATGTCGAAAAGGTAAAGATACCTTAATTTCATTTCAGATTCTAACTCCCAGGTCATTTCCTCAACATCGTGGTTCCTCCACAAAACTTTGACTTGAGGTATAAGCTTGGAGCGTAGCACATGATCCTTCTTATCCAAGATTTTAACAGGAACCTCTTCATACGTTAAATCTTCTGCTATTTCGTCTGATTCTAACTCAATAATACGGTGCGGGTCTTTCACATATTTACGTAACATAGATATGTGAAAAATTTTATGAACACAAGACATACTTGGCGGTAAAGCGAGTCTATAAGCCACAGTTTCTACTCGATTGAGGATTAAAAATGGGCCAATGAATCGAGGATTGAGCTTTCCTCTCTTTCTAAATCTCGTAACTCCTTTCCATGGAGCAACACGTAATAACACATGATCTCCAACATCGAATTGCACGTCCTTTCGATGAATATCAACATAACTCTTTTGTCGATCTTGTGAGGTTTTTATACGTTGCCGGATCGTTTGAATCTTTTCCGTAGTCATACGTACCAACTCCAGTCCCAACAACATTGCTTCACCCACCTCATCCCAGTATACTAGAGAACGACACTTTCTTCCATACAATGCTTCAAATGGAGCCATGCCAATACTTTCTTGATAGCTGTTGTTGTAGGAAAACTCCACTAATGGTAAGAACTTGTCCCAACTTCCCTTGAAATCAAGGACACAGAGTCTTAATAGATCTTTAAGAGTTTGAATAGTCCTCTCCGACTGCCCGTCCGTTTGAGGACGATACGCCAAACTAAACCGTAAATCTACGCCCATAGCTTTCTGCAAACTAACCCAAAATCGTAAAGTGAATCTTGGGTCTCGATCAGAAACTATGGATACTGGCATACCATGCAATCTTACAATCTCGTTTATGTACATACGAGCAAGACATTCAAGTATATAAGTTTCTCGTATAGGTAAGAAATGAGCCGACTTTGTCAATCTATCAACAATGGCCCAAATCGCATCTATACCTTGAGAAACCTTGGGAAGACCAGTAACGAAATCCATGGTAATGTGCTCCCACTTCCATTCTGGAATTTCAAGTGGTTGCAATGGACCTTTTGGTACTTGATACTTCGCCTTGACTCGTTGACACGTTAGACACCTTGAGATAAACAGCGCTATCTCTCTCTTCATATTACCCCACCAAAATGTATGTCAAAGATCATTATACATTTTTGTACTCCCAAGATGGATTGCAAACGGTGTGTTGTGCGCCTCCATCATGATATTATACTTTAAATCAAGGTCGTTAGGAACATAAAGTCTGGAGTTGACTCAAAGTATTCTTTCATCAATTTTTGCTTCCGACATAGCACCTTCTTGCACTTTCTTCCTCATACACATCAGCTCTAGGTCTGTAGCTTGAGCGGCTTTAACTTTATCAATTAAAGTCGGTTCTACTCGTATATTCGCCATCATCACATGGCCCCCCGGAGTCTTTAACTCTATTTCCATCCTTTTTAAGTCACATAAAATGGGCCTTTGCGTTGACAATATCGCACTCGTACCCGCATATGATCTTCTACTCAATGCGTCAGCTACCACGTTCGCTTTTCTAGGATGGTATTGGAGGGTATGATCATAATCTTTCAACAGTTCAAGCCAACGTCGTTGCCGTATGTTAAGTTCCTTCTGGATGAAGAAATATTTGAGGCTTTTATGATCCATAAATATCTCCATTTTCTCCCCATACAAGTAATGCCTCCAAATTTTTAGTGCAAAAACGACTGCTGCCAACTCTAGATCATGAGTAGGATAATTCCTATCATATTCTTTGAGTTGTCGAGAGGCATAGGCTATGACTTTTTCATGTTACATGAGAACACATCCTAACCCTTTGCCCGTAGCATCACTATAGATGACAAATCCCTCTGATTCGGATGGTATGGTTAGAACAGGTGCTGAAATGAGTCTTCTCTTGAATTCTTAAAAACTATTCTCACATTCCTCGCTCCAATCGAATTTTGTATCTTTCCGAGTCAGCTGAGTTAGTGGAGTAGCGATTCTAGAAAATCCTTCCACGAATCTCCGATAATAACCAGCTAAGCCGAGAAAGCTACGTACTTCGGTCACTGATTTGGGTTACTCCCAACTTTAAATAGCTTCAATCTTTGCCAGGTCAACATATATTCTATGACTTGATACTACGTGCCCAAGGAATGCCACTTCTTCATGCCAGAACTCGCATTTCTTCAACTTAGCATAAAGCTTGTTTTCACGAAGCTTTTGGAGTATCAGCCTCAAGTATTGATCATGATCTTCACGGCTTTTGAAATAAATGAGGATGTCATCAATAAAGACGACCACAAAGTGATCTAAATATTCCTTGAATACTCGATTCATCATATCCATGAAGGCAGCAGGAGCATTAGTCAATCCAAAAGACATGACTAAGAATTCATAATGCCCGTACCGAGTTCTGAAGGCAGTCTTTGGAATATCCTTAGTTTTAACCTTCAGCTGATGATATCCAGAATGAAGATCGATCTTTGAAAAGAATTGTGCTCCTTGCAACTGGTCAAACAGGTCATCAATGCAAGGCAACGGGTACTTATTTTTGATGGTGACATGATTCAACTCCCGATAATCAATACAAAGTTGCATACTTCCATCTTTCTTCTTCACGAATAGAACAGGAGCACCCCAAGGAGAAGTACTAGGTCGAATGAAACCGATGTCTAACAATTCCTGCAATTATGTCTTTAACTCCTGAAGTTCAATAGGAGCCATCCGATATGGGCTTTGGAAATGGGTTTTGTATCGGGTTTAAGATCGATACAAAATTTAATTTCACGCTCTGGGGGCAGGCAAGGAAGTTCTTCAGGGAATACGTCAAGAAATTTATTAACAATAGAAATATCATTCAAAACTGACGTATTTTTGTTTAGATCTGTGACATGAGCTAAGAAAGCTTGACATCCATTTTTCAATAAACGAATAGCTTTATGGCTTGAGATGACTGTGATTGATTTTAATGGTTTGGTCGCTTGAATTCGCATAATAGATTGATTAGAAATATGAAAGCTAACAACCTTACGAAAATAATCAATTTTAGCATGATGAGTAGTTAACCAATCAATCCCTAGAATCACATCAAATACAAGTATTTTCAATGAAATAAGATCGACAGGTAATGTGAGGGTACCAATTTGAACCAAACAAGACTTATAAACAGTGGATGTAATAAAGGTTTCTCCCAACGGAGTTTCCACAGATAAGTCAAAGTCTAATTTCTCCGGAGTCAAATTAAATCGTTGAGCGCAAGTAAGAGAAATAAAAGAATGAGTAGAACCGATATTAAATAAGGTATAGACTTCGCTAGAGTTCATGATAAGCTTACCTGTGATGACCTCGTTCGGTTTTCTTGCTTTTTGGGAGGTCACAACAAACGCTCTCCCTTGAACTACTGGTTTTGACTTGTCTGGGACGACATTTTGTGTCACCGTTCCAACTGGACTTGTCTTCGGTGCATGACAAAATCGGGTTAGGTGACCTTCTTTTCCATAATTATAGCACGCTTTGGATGGCATCGCGCAGTTTGGACTGATATGTCCCTCCCCTCCGCATTTGAAGCATATGATAGGTGGTCGTTCTCCTTCCTTAACAGCGGGTGTTGGTGCTGACGTCTTTCCATCATTATTGAATCTCCTCTTCTTGAAATGTCCACTTTTATTGCCTTGGCCATTATTACCACCAAAGTGGTTACCATTTCTAGCATGTTGATTCCCTCCACATTTGTTGTCACCGCTTCAATGAATGTTACCACTGGTGTTTTCATTCTGCCGACTGCTTTCTCTTAGTTGCGTTGACTCGTTATCACGCTCCAATAACTGAACCCTATTTACAACATCTGAATACAAACACAGTTTATGAGAAATAAGATATTGACGTATCTCTGGTTTCAAACCTCTTAAAAATATCCGCGTCATTCTCTCCTCATTATCAACCAAGTGGGACGCAAACCGGGATAACTCAGCAAACTTTGCTTCATACTGCGATACGGTCATATTACTCTGCTCCAACTTGATGAACTTTACCTCCTTCATGTGAAGAATACTTTCGGGAAAGTACTTGTCATTGAACAGTTCTTGAAACTTTTCCCAAGACATCTTCAATGCGGCAGGTTGAGTACGCTTTACTAATTTCCACCAGTAATCTGCCTCTCCTCGCAACATAAAGGTGGCAAAGGGAACCTTTTGCTTCTCGGTGTATCCCAAAACATCAAATATCTTGGTGATCTGCTTGATCCACGTTTCCGCCTGAAGTGGTTTTGGCTCTCCAATAAACTCCGGTGGTCCCAGCTCCATGAACTGCTTAGCGGTCACCATCCGAGAGTTTCCAGTGTTTCCACCTACATTTTGGACAGGAGCCTCTCTCGCCTGATTTTGCATAAATTGCATAAAGTCTCTTAACATTCCATCATTCATCATTTGGTCAGTATTGTTGTTTGCATGAGGATTGTCGCCTTCCTGATGCACATTACCCTGATTATTGATATATGGAACCTCAACGGTCTCTTGTGCTCCATTGCTATTCTCAACATTCTCGGATGTCATTTTCAGATACTGCCACAAAATAAAGGTTAATTGACATGTAACATAATTTCCCTATACTCTGACCGACCAATTAAATACCAAATAAACTTAGGTAGGTCGTACTAGCGAAGGAATTCCCCGTCTCTCCCCTCCTAGTTCTAGTCTCACCTCTTAGCCAAGGATCATATCCCTAAGCTTTGATACCAACTGTGACGCCCCCAAAATAGGTATACATCACCTATTCTGAGTCGCCAAATATATGGTACAGAATACAAATACAATCTTTAATATACAACAAGAGAGCTGTAAGTTTTAATACAAATCATGTCTTCTAGACAATATCCACTCTCAGAATAAGTCCTCATTACATTTATTGTCACACTATTTAACAGAATAGTGAGGACTACTAATACTATCATCTGGACCATCACTCCGTTCCCCGACTAGTCCCGGCTACGTTCTCATTTCCTGAAGAGAACAGTGAAAGAAAGGGTGAGCTCAACTAGCCCAGTAAGAAATATTATGACTAAGATAATGCAGAATAAATTATCATTAGTCTTCAACAATGTTAAACTGATAAAATACAATAGACATCAAGTTTAACTACAGCGGAACAAGCAATCCATTAAAAGAGTCAAGTAGAGAATAAAATCTACCATCTTTTATGATTTAAAAGGTTTTTCATCACTTTTATCGCTGGGACTCAGCTTAATAAATAATCCACATCATCCCTGCATTACGGCCAAGGATGTTCATTAGTATCACAACCACAAATTATCCATGCACTATGGGCCAAGGATATTCGTGTATTCATCAATGGTCATGATCATGCCAACAACTATCCATCAATGCACTACGGGCCAATGAGGACTTTTACCACATCATTTGTAACATTACGGTCATGATTACACCGAACAATCCCTGGTCATAATCATACCAAGTCCATCTATGCACTACAGATCACATATGACTTTTAACAAAATATAAACATGAAGATTGTGAGGGCCCCGAATCCAGGTCCCAAATCACCTCGGATCCGGTTCGATCATTCTATACAACTATTACTATTTACAGAAGATATAAACATAAATTGTTTATACATTAAACTTACACACTTTTCCCCAAGGTCGAGCAACCTTAACTTAATACACATTATATAACTTACTTAACACATAACTTTAAAATACAACACTTATATAATTTAGCTGCACACATATCCTAACGCTGGAACTGTCTTTAACCTTTCCTTGTATCCGACGCGTTCGTCTTAATCTGCAATGTTTTATCATGATATAGCAAGGGTGAGCATAAGGATTGCCCAGCAAGTTTAAATTCAATAATATAACGATATATCATGATTGAAAGAGTATGAACAATAAGCTGGCTATAATTCATCAATATAATTGTGAACTAGCAGGAATAAACTTTTGACTGAACAAGTATTGAACATGAACAAATATATCTTGACCAACTGGTAATGAAGGTGATCAGCCTTTCATACCTGACTTATACATACAATATGTACAGAGTACAATTCATGGCAACCAGCAATGATTAACCATAAACTTATCTGAATGAAACACTCTTAGTAGAGTTAAGTAAAAACAAATTTGCCTGAACCGTTGATTACCGCTACACAATTTATATCGCTTTATCCAAAGACCTAATATTAGTAATATAGATCTCTAATATTAGAATAATATCATCACAGTATAATACTATTATATATATAAACATAGAATAACCTAAACACATAACATATAACCCTATCAGTCTACAACACACGTAAGACTCGGTATCAAGTCAAACTATTGCAGTCTGACTTGAGTTCAACAAAGTTCTAACGTCCCGACGGTCTAGCCGGACAATTATTCGAGTCTAAGTTCAATTAAACTCTGACCTAACACTTAACAATTAACTTAAATAATTATATTAACGGTCAAAATATTTTTCATAGGCCCGTAATAATTTTTAAATAATTATTACTATTTAAACTGATTTTTCAATCATTACTATCATATTTATGATTTAAATACTTTAATCTCATATATTAAAAGTGTTTCTTGAACACAAAGTCAAATACCAATCCAGCAACCCAGATTTGGAATCCAGCAAGCTGGATTCTAAATCCAGTATCTGGATGGCCAATCCAGTAAACTAAAATGCAATCCAACAAACTGGATATCACATCCAGTAACTAGATTGCAATCTAGCAAACTGGATTTAACATATATTCAATTCAGTCAACTGTTTTTCAATCCAGCAAGCTGGATTCATCAGATTACTCAATCTAGCAAGCTGGATTCCATATCTTTAACACGAAAATACCAAATCAATTTATTATTTTTCAATCCTTTGCCCAAACACATATACTTATATTTCATACACAAAAAGTATTTTTCCATAATTTTCCAACTTCCTTTAGTATTTTTCAAAAATTATTTTTAGTTAATTCCTTAAGAAATTAGCTACCTCGTGCTTAACTCCAGAAATTCTCATATCTTGACACAATCTCATACGTGTTAACGTGACACTCCAGTTTAAATTTCGCGGGCATCGGAGTTATAGAACTCCGATTATAGCGATTTTTGTCGAAAAATCAAAAAAATTGAAATGGTCATAACTTGGTCATTTTAAGTCGGAATGAGCTCATTTTTGGACAGGAGGTACTTAATACCATATATTTTCATGTCCCAAAAACCCGGAATTTTTCTGACAATTTAAGTTACCGAAACAGCCCCTGGAAAGTTATTCACAGCTTACTTTTGAAAAAATTTCACTTTTCCTACTTTGTTAAAAATATTCCATACGAAAATCTACAACTCCTTTTTAAGTGATTCCACTTGGAGATGTTAGATAACTTATCATATTATCCTTCCAAATTTTTCCAGAATTTTTAAATATCCAAAAAATGACTAAACTGCCCCTACCCTTTGACTGTCCAAAACAGTCAAGTTTTCCATAAAAGACATAAAACTGTTTTTGGTAAATCAGTAGCTACGAAATGTGTACTCAACATTTTTGAGTGCTATCACTTGGGTTTAATAGTTAACTTACATATCTAGTACCTCTCTTTGACGAATAGCAAAAAGAAGGTGTAGATCAAAAACGGTGGAAATCCAAAGTACATAGAAATTTTAGAGCTTATAAAACTAGAAAAATCACTTTTCTTTATTTTCGATTTCCAACTAAATCAACACCCAATATGGGTAAATCTAAACATGAAACACTCATAAATACATAGATCTAAGGTTTTAAACCTCAAGATCATAACTTCATATTATAAAAAAATCAAATCAAACAAAATAAAAAGGTTTAAGCTAGTTTAAGTTTTCACCTTGATTTTTGGGTTACTCTTCTTTCTCTTCCAAAGTAGAAGATGGATTTATGGAGCATAAATGGTGTAGCTCCTTCCTCTCTCTCTACTCCTCTCCACCAAATTTCTCTCTCCCTCTCTCTCTCTTATGCTTTTGTTTTGCTAGCCTAAGAGAAAGTAAGAGGAAGTAACATAAAAGATGAAAGAGAATGAAATTAGATTTTTGTTGGAGGATATTGTATAGATATAAGATATGTATGTAAACATTATTTGCCCAATAATTCTCCCCTTCTCTCTCTTACTCACCTCCTAGAAGTTTGTGACAACCCGAAAATTCGGTTTGTCCAGAATTTAAGTTTAAAGAATTAGTTATTAATAAAATAAATTTTTATTAATACTATTCTGTGCTAAGTGTTTATTAATCGTTCTATAACCTAGAATGATTATAAGTCGGGAGGATTCTGGCTACGAGCTAGATTGAACGAGTAAGAATTTTCAAGACGAAAATAAAATTTTTCCGGGAACAAAATATTTTTCGGGGAAAAAGACGAAATAGGCACTATTCATCAGTTTCTGCTCGGAAATTTATTTTGAAATTCCGAGAAGTTATAGATTACGTTTAATTTTGAGACGTGATGGAATATTCAATAATATTTCAGTTATGGCAAAAACAAAGTTTTCGCCTGCGGACGTAAAACCTAAGGGTTAGAGAAAGTAATTTTCGAGAATTTTAATGAGTATGTGTAATAACTAAGGTTATTATGCGTGCGAGATACGAGTATAATACTAGTTATTATACGAGTATAGTACGAAGATTAGTACGACATATAATACGAATATCGTACGAATGATATACAAAGAGAATACGAGAATACGAGAATGAAATGCGTAGAATACGATTAGTCTTAATGGACTTTGAGTTCATGGACTTTGTAGAATCTAATTGGACTTGGATTATGTCAAGCCCAATGATTTGTGAAATCAAGCCCAAGTTAAGCCCAATAAGAATTAGGGTTAAGGCCCAAACCAAGAAAAGAAACCGCGGATCGAACCGATGGGTAAACGGATGGGTAAAAACCATTGGGGCAACCCATGGGGTGACCCATGGGCATGTGGGCCGGCCACTTGGCCACCAAGTAAGGGTGGTGGCCAAGTAAACTTGGTGGTTAAGTTGTTGAGGAGGTGGGAATAGTAAGGAGGTTAGGGGGGGAATGACCATTTTGCCCTTAGCCTTGGTTTTCTATAAATAGAAAGCTTAAGTTTCATTTTCTAGGATTTTGAAAATCCTAGAACTTGAGAGAGAGAGAGAGAGAGCTCGGTTGGAAGAGGAAGAGGAAGACAATAAGCATGAATGCTCGGATCAAAAGTGATCGAGAAATAGAAAAGCTTGCAAATCGTCGGCTTTGTCTAACGGAAGAGGATTAAAGAAGAACTGTAATCCGAACCCTAGTTCTTCTATTTATTTTCTTTAAGTTTTTATGTTTAAAAACATAACTTAATGAGAATAAGGAGTAAAAGATATTGAGAAAGATTTCATATGGTTGAAATCGTAAGAAAATGAAGAAATAAGAATTAGAAATTTATTTTATAAATTTCTTAACGAAGTATAAGATTCGTGAGGATTTTGAGCGATCCGAATGAATTTTTTGAATGAGTAGGTCAAATAAGTAAGGAATGGTGTTCTATAACATCAAATTCCAAGAAAAAGTAGAATCGTAATCCAAAATATCGATTAAAAATGAAGAACGAACGAAAAACACGAAGAACACGCGAAGAACACAAAGAATGTTGTTGATGGACAAATTTAAAACCATCGTAGTGTAATTGTTGTTGATGGACAAGTTTAAAACCATCGCGTATAAGTTAGATGCTTATTGCTTGGTTAGGAACGTTAGAAACGTTCATGAAGAACGGATTAAAACGGAGCTATAACGAAGTTATGGCGAAATTTCGTAAAAGACAAACGAGAATTTAAAAGTTAGTAAATGAACCCGAATGTGTAGGGTTTCATAAGAATATAAGAGAACGTATAAAATGTGAGTCGTGGACTCAAGAACGAACGAATTCCGAGTTCGGATGACCGAATTACGGACGAACGAGCGAATAACGTTAAAAGTGTAAAAATAAATGAAGGGTGAAGATTAAGCCAATTGAATGGCATGTTAACGGATTCAGAATGAATTTCTGTCTGTGGGTAATCGAAGTACGTAAGATAAGGAAGAGAATGGCTTTAGAATGACTTCGTTCTGAGTTACAACGAAGAAGTTATGAGATTTCGAAATCGGCGTCTCAAGCTTGTAAAAGACTTAGAAAAATTTTTCTAGGTTTCATACTCGGCGCCGCAACGCGAGTCGTGCCTTGGAGGCCTGCGCCCCAGCGCGAGATCGGCCAAACCTTCTGGAGAGTTGCGCCGCAGCGCGAGAGATAACAAAGGACTTGGCGCCGCAGCGCTAGGCCGGGAAGAGAAGAGAGAGAAGTAGCTCGCGCCGCAGCGTGAGAGGAAAGGAAGGGCACGGCGCCGCAGCGCCAGTGCAGGGCAATACCCAGAAATGAGATTTTAACTGCTCAATTTCTCAGGGGATGTGCAAGAAAGAAGTATGAACATATAGTTCACGTAATGAAACACTTGAGTAAGTGTTTTAAACCTTTAATAAAGGTTGAACGAAAAGATTAAACGAGATTAAAAGATAAAGAATGCAAACGCGGGTTACGGAACCAATATTCGGGGACCGTAGTCGTAATGAACGAACGTGAGGGATTGCTATGATTGTGATTCCTTAGACGTTGAGTGATGAATGTAATGAATAACATTCCGATGTTATGGCATGGCATTGTTGTAAGACCCCAAATTATTAATAAATAAAATTTAATTTCCTCTATTTATTATTCTGAAATAGTAAGGGTTGATTTGATTAATGTGGTTAGTTATGGGTAAAATGCGCAAATATTTTAAATAAGCAAGTGGTTATAAAATATTCATTGTTGTCGGGGAATATTCGCTTGGTCGTGGAATATTCTTACTGTCGGAGAACATTCGTACGACGGCGCAGTCTTTTGTAGGCCCCATAACGGAAAGCGATTGGATGAAGAAAACGACAAAAATAAGTTGTTTATAAATAACGGCGTAGTTGTTACCATTAATACTGTTGGAATACCCGGTGGTTAAAGCACGGTAATACGCGTTGTTGCACAGTAGCACACGGTATTGCACCAATTATTGATTCTTACGTAAGAAGGCACTGCTCAATAATGGTTACAGCAATTACTGTTCAATATTTTATTTCATTGATTAAATAATTGCTACGTTGATATTTTATAATTGTCACTACGCAGTATTTTCTATTATCGGAGCAATAATTCATATTATCTGAATAATATTATTAGATAACATTATTGGCAATGTCTAGAAAGTTCTGTCTAAGGAGAGGTTTGGTCATCTAATTGCGCGCCAGTAAGGAGAAATCCTTATTGGAAAGCCCCCTCTTTTCTGGGAACGGCCTGGTTGCCAGTACTGTGATTCTATAATATTATTTGTGTATAATTAATTATTGATTTATATGATGAGAAAAATATTGATTTATATGATGAGAAAAATATTGATTTTATGTGGATATAGATGGAGAAAATTTTTAATGTGACAATTGTTGAAAATTAATATTTTTTCTTTTTCTGATAAAATAATTCATATATATTGATGGTGATATTTTTACAATGAATGTGGGATATATGAATATATGAGGAAGAGTATTTTTGTGGCATTAAATGATTAACACATGTTTTGTGTGTTGGTGGACACAATTCTTGACCGAAAATTTATTATTGACTATAAAATCGTCCGTTTGTGAATTTCGGTCAATTTCTGTTTAGAATTTGGAAAAACTTTCTTCTGCAAAGTTGTAGAGAATTGAATTTCCTATAAAAATTTTCGAGATTCGAATTTTCTGATAAAAGGGCTATTTATTATGAATTATTGAAGTTCTGAAGTTCTGAAATAATTGATTTTTGGAAGTTTTATTTATTATTTTGAAGAAAAACTTTTTTTGGCATTTAAGTGGGCTAACATGTATGGAGCGAAGAATGCGAGAAGAGTTTCCAAGAGCATAAGAGGAGACTCATTTCGGCACCTGTTCTGACAATACCATCTGGTTCGGATGGATTTGTTATCTACAGCGATGCTTCAGGCAAAGGGTTAGGATGTGTTCTCATGCAACGTGGGAAAGTCATAGCATATGTCTCGCGACAACTTAAAGAATATGAGAGAAATTATCCTACTCATGATCTAGAGTTGGCAGCAGTCGTTTTCGCGCTAAAGATCTGGAGGCACTATCTATATGGGGAGAAAGTGGAGATATATTCAGACCATAAAAGCCTCAAATATTTCTTCACTCAAAAAGAACTCAACATGCGGCAACGATGTTGGCTCGAGCTATTGAAAGATTACGACCACACTATTCAATATCATCCTGGAAAAGCAAACGTGGTAGCTGACGCGTTGAGTAGAAGATCATATGCAGGAACGAGTGTGATGATGTCAAGTATACGCGTAGAACCAACTTTAATCGATAAAGTTAAAGTTGCTCAAGCTACAGACCCGGAGCTGATGCGTATGAAGAAGAAAGTGCAAGAAGATGCTATTCCAGAAGCAAGAATCGATGAAGAAGGAATATTTCGAGTCCACTCCAGACTTTGTGTTCCTAACGATTCTGATTTGAAGTACAAGATCATGATGGAGGCACACAATACACCATTTGCAATCCATCCTGGAAGTACTAAAATGTATCGTGATATTCGACATACATTTTGGTGGAACAATATGAAGAGAGAGATTGCAAAGTTTATCTCGAGGTGTTTAACTTGTCAACGTGTAAAGGCGGAGCATCAAGTACCAAAGGGTCCATTGCAACCACTTGAGATTCCGAAATGAAAGTGGGAACACATTACCATGGATTTCGTTACGGGTCTTCCCACGATTTCTCAAGGCATAAATGCTATTTGGGTTATAGTTGATAGATTAACCAAGTCTGCTCATTTCTTGCCGATATGGGAGACTTATTCCCTTGAACGTCTTGCTAGTATGTATGTGAATGAGATTTTAAGGCTGCATGGCATGCCAGTATCCATAGTTTCGGATCGTGACCCAAGATTCACTTCAAGATTTTGGGTTAGTTTGCAAAAAGCTATGGGCATGGATTTACGGTTCAGTTCGGCATACCATCCTCAAACGGACGGGCAATCAGAGAGGACTATTTAAACTCTTGAAGATCTATTAAGACTTTGTGTCCTAAATTTCAAAGGAAGTTGGGATAAGTACCTACCATTGGTGAAATTCTCCTACAACAACAGTTATCAGGCAAGTATAGGTGTGGCTCCCTTTGAAGCATTGTATGGACGAAAGTGTCGCTCTCTAATATGTTGGGATGAGGTGGGAGAAGCAACGTTGTTGGGACCAGAGTTGGTACGAATGGCTACAGAGAAGATCCAAACGATTCGACAATGTATGCAAGCGGCACAGGATCGACAAAAGAGTTATGTGGATCTTCATCGAAAGGACGTGGAATTTAACATTGGGGATCATGTATTATTACGTGTAGCTCCATAGAAAGGAGTTACAAGATTTGGGAAGAGAGGAAAGCTCAATCCACGATTTATTGGTCCATTTCAGATTCTTGACCGAGTAGGAAATGTGGCCTATAGACTCGCGTTACCTCCAAGTATGTCTCGTGTTCATAATGTTTTTCATATATTTGTGCTTCGTAAATATATGAAAGACCCGAACCACGTTATTGAGTTAGAACCGGACGAGATAGCCGAAGACTTAACGTACGAGGAGGTACCTGTCAAGATCTTGTATAGGAAGGAGCATGTCCTACGCACGAAGGTCATACCACAAGTTAAAGTTTTGTGGAGAAACCATGCTATTGAGGAAATGACCTGGGAGTTGGAAATGGAAATGAAAGCGAGGTATCCTCATCTTTTCGAAACACCAGGTACGTATGTCAATTTCAAGGACGAAATTTCATAAGGAGAGGAGGTTGTAAGACCCCAAATTATTATTAATAAATGAAATTTAATTTCCTCTATTTATTATTCTGAAATAGTAAGGGTTGATTTGATTAATGTGGTTAGTTATGGGTAAAATGCGCAAATATTTTAAATAAGCAAGTGGTTATAAAATATTCATTGTTGTCGGGGAATATTTGCTTGGTCGTGGAATATTCTTACTATCGGAGAATATTCGTACGACGGCGCAGTCTTTTGTGGGCCCCATAACGGAAAGCGATTGGATGAAGAAAACGACAAAAATAAGTTGTTTATAAATAACGGCGTAGTTGTTACCGTTAATACTATTGGAATACTCGGTGGTTAAAGCACGGTAATACGCGTTATTGTACAGTAGCACACGGTATTGCACCAATTATTGATTCTTACATAAGAAGGCACTACTCAATAATGGTTACAGTAATTACTGTTCAATATTTTATTTTATTGATTAAATAATTGCTACGTTGATATTTTATAATTGTCACTACGCAGTATTTTCCATTATCGGAGAAATAATTCATATTATCTGAATAAGGGATATTATTTTCTTCTTAATAATATTATTTTCTTCAATATCATTATGCTGAAATATTGATATGAACTTTTTATCAAATTTGGAACTTTTTGTGTCGGGGTTACTATTCACGTATACGGCACTATTCACGAATACGACACTATTCACCGAAAAATAAAATTTTCCCTTTTTGTCCAAGATGTCTATTATGGTTACTATCTTTGATTGTATCCATGTTTTGATCTTTATTTTTGAATTCTGCTTCACAATTGATTATTATGAAGTATTATTGATCTTGGATAAATTGTTATACGAATCCCTACTATTTGTCTTTCTGTCTCACTGGATTCGTTCTCTTTAAGATATTTTTCATCATCCTCAGTCCTAAATGATGATATTACTGAATATCTTTGGCCTGTAGTGCAAAGATGTATGATTACTTGATGAATATCTTTGGCCTGTAGTGCAAAGATGAACAGGTGTTGAGATGAACATGACTGACAGGTGATACAAATGAATATCTTTGGCCTGTAGTGCAAAGATGAATATTTGGATAAAGATGATTATTAATTGATGTTACAGGGATAAAATATTGATGATGGACTTTTAAATCTTAGAAGATAGTAGAATTCATTCTCTACTTGACTCTTCTAATGGTTTGTTGTTTCCGCTGCAGTTGTTGATCTAAAACTTGTTGTCGATTATATTCTATCAGAATTTTCCCTGTTGAATACTAATGATAATTTGTTGTATTTTATCTTAGTCATAATATTCTTTACTGGGCTAGTTGAGCTCACCCTTTTCCTTTTTGTTCCATTTTTCTTCTCAGGAGGTGAGAACATAGCAGGATCTAGTCGGGGTATGGAGTGATGGTTCTAGAAAGATGTTTTAGCAGTCCTCACTATTTCTGTAAAATAGTGTTTGAATAATTGTATTGAAGACTTATTTGAGTGTGGATATTGTCTAGAAGATAATATTTGTATTTAAACTCACAGTATGTGTTGTCGTATTTTGCACGACAATTGTATTATTAAAGTTGTAGTTTGCTTTCTGTACCATGTATTTGGCGACTCAGAATGGGTGATGTATACCTATTTTGGGGGCGTCACAGTTGGTATCAGAGCTTAGGGATATGATCCCTGGCTGAGATGTGAGACAAGAACTAGGAGGGGAGAGACGGGGAATTCCTTCGCTAGTATGATCTGACTAAGTTTATTTGGTGTTTATTTGATCGGTCAGAGTATAGGGATAATATATGACATGACTATTAACCCTTGTTTTATGGTAGTATTTAAGAATGGCAGCTGAGAACGTTAATAATGGAGTAAATCAGACCGTGGAGACACCTTTGATCACCACCCAGGGGAACGTGCAACAGGAAGGCAATATTCCTCCTGTAAACAACGTTACCGAGCAAACGATGAATGATGGAATGTTTAGGAGCTTTTTGTAGTTCATGCAAAATCAGACGAGGGAGACTCGTGTGCAGAATACAGGTGGAAATGATAACAACGCGCGGTTTGTCACAGCCAAGCAATTCAAAGAATTGGGACCACTAGAATTTAAGGGAAAGCCGGATCCGATCATGGCGGAAATGTGGGTCAAGCAAATTACTAAGATATTCGATGTCTTGGGATGCACGGAGAAACAGAAGGTTCCATTCGCCACCTTTATGTTCCGCGGTGAGGCAGACTACTGGTGGGAGTCTGTGAAGTGTACCCAGCCTAACGCACTCAACATGTCTTGGGAAACATTTCAAAAACTGTTCAATGACAAGTACTTTCCTGAAAGTATTCGTCATATGAAGGAGGTAGAGTTTATCAGAATGGAACAAAACAACATGACGGTGTCCCAGTATGAGGCGAAGTTTGCAGAGTTATCCAGGTTTGCACCTCATTTGGTCGAAAATGAGGAACGAATGACAAGGATATTTCTGAGAGGTCTAAAACCCGAGATTCGACAATATCTTATCTCTCATAAATTTTCTTTATATTCAGATGTTGTAAACAGGGCTCAATTATTAGAGCGAGATAATGAGTATGTGCAACCGAGGGACCACAACCAGGGTCATACCGGTGGCGGCAGTCATCGAAGCAATGAAAACCAGCAGGGAGAAAAACATTCGGACAAAAGCGGTAACCACTCTGGTGGTAATCGTGGTCGTGATAATAAAAAGAGCGAGTCGGGAGGAGATTTCAAGAAAAGAAGGTACAACAATGATAACGTGAAGACGTCAGCACAAACATCAACTGTTTCTAGGGGAGGAGAACGACCACCGGTCGTATGTTACAAATGTGGGAAAGAGGGACATATCAGCCCAAACTGCCCACAACAATCCAAGGTATGTTATAACTGTGGAAAGGAGGGTCATATAGCTCGAGAGTGTTCTATAGCAAAACCAAGTTCAGCGGGGATGGTGACTCCAAAAGCTGTCCCGGATAAGTCAAAATTAGCAGTTCCTAGAAGAACGTTTGTTGTGACTGGCCAAAACGCGAGAAACCCGAACGAGGTGATCACGGGTAAGCTAATCTTGAATTCTTGCGAAGTTTATACTTTACTAGATACCGGTTCTACCCATTCTTTTATCTCTCCTGCTTGTGCTCAACGTTTAAACTTGACTCCGGAGAAATTGGACTTTGACTTATCTGTTGAAACTCCGTTGGGTGAAACCTTCGTTACATCTATAGTTTATAAATCTTGCATGATCTAAGTTGGCACTATCACATTACCTATTGATCTTATCTCTTTAAAGATACTTACTTTTGATGTGATTTTAGGAATTGATTGGTTAACCACTCATCATGCTAAAATTGATTATTTTCGTAAGGTTGTTAGTTTTCATATTCCTAACCAACCTGTCATACGAATTCAAACCACTAAACCACTAAAATCAGTCACTGTCATATCAAGCCATAAAGCTATTCGTTTATTGAAAAACGGATGTCAAGCTTTCTTAGCCCATGTTATGGATTTGAACAAAGACAAGTCAGATTTGAATAATATTTCTATTGTTAGAGAATTTTCCGATGTATTTCCTGAAGAACTTCCTGGTCTACCCCCAGAACGTGAAGTTGAATTCTTTATTGACCTTGAACCTGGTACAAAGCCCATTTCTAAAATCCCATATCGAATGGCTCCTATTGAACTTCAGGAGTTAAAAGTCCAACTACAGGAGTTGTTGGACATCGGTTTTATTCGTCCTAGTACATCTCCTTGGGGTGCTCCTATGTTATTCGTAAAGAAGAAAGACGGGAGTATGCGACTTTGTACGAGAATTGAATCATGTCACTATCAAGAATAGGTATCTGCTACCTCGCATTGATGACCTGTTTGACCAATTGCAAGGAGCACAATTCTTTTCAAAGATCGATCTTCGTTCTGGATATTATCAGCTGAAGATTAAAACTGAGGATATTCTAAAGACTGCCTTCAAAACTCGGTACGGGCATTATGAATTCTTAGTAATGTCTTTTGGATTGACTAATGCTCCAGCTGCTTTCATGGATATGATGAACCGTGTATTCAAAGAATATTTAGATCAGTTCGTTGTTGTCTTTATTGATGATATCCTCATCTATTCCAAAAGCCGTGAAGATCATGAGCGCCATTTGAAGCTGGTATTGCAAAGGCTTCGTGAAAACAAGCTATATGCCAAACTGAAGAAATGCGAGTTCTGGCTTGAGGAAGTAGCATTCCTTGGGCACGTGGTGTCAAAACATGGAGTATCTGTCGACCCGACTAAGATTGAAGCCATACAAAGTTGGGAGCAACCGAAGTCGGTAACCGAAGTACGTAGCTTTCTGGGCTTAGCTGGTTATTATCGGAGATTCGTGGAAGGATTTTCTTGAATCGCTACTCCGTTAACTCAGCTGACTCGGAAGGATACAAAATTCGGTTGGAGCGAAGAATGCGAGAAGAGTTTCCAAGAGCTCAAAAGGAGACTCATTTCGGCACCTGTTCTGACAATACCATCTGGTTCAGATGGATTTGTTATCTACAGCGATGCTTCAGGCAAAGGGTTAGGATGCGTTCTCATGCAACATGGGAAAGTCATAGCCTATGCCTCGCGACAACTCAAAGAATATGAGAGGAATTATCCTACTCATGATTTGGAGTTGGCAGCAGTCGCTTTCGCGTTGAAGATTTGGAGACACTATCTGTGTGGGGAGAAAGTGGAGATCTATACGGATCATAAAAGCCTCAAATATTTCTTCACCCAAAAGGAACTCAACATGCGGCAACGACGTTGGCTCGAGCTGTTGAAAGATTACGATCATACCATCCAATATCATCCTGGAAAAGCAAACGTAGTAGCTGACGCATTGAGTAGAAGATCATATGCGGGTACGAGTGCAATGTTGTTAACACAAAGGCCCATTTTGTATGACTTGCAAAGGATGGAGATAGAGATGAAGGCTCCAAGTACCCACATGATGATATCAAATATACGAGTAGAACCGACTTTAATCGATAAAGTTAAAGCTACTCAAGCTACGGACATAGAGCTGATGCGTATGAAGAAGAAAATGTAAAAAGGTGCTATTCCAGAAGCAAGAATCGATGAAGAAGGAATACTTCGAGTCAACTCCAGACTTTGTGTTCCTAACGATTTTGACTTGAAGCATAGAATAATGATGGAGGCACACAACACACCGTTTGCAATCCATCCTGGGAGTACCAAAATGTATCACGATCTTCGACATACATTTTGGTGGAGCAATATGAAAAGAGAGATCGCGGAGTTTATCTCGAGGTGTTTAACTTGTCAACGTGTAAAAGCGGAGCATCAAGTACTAAAGGATTCATTGCAACCACTTGAGATTTCGAAATGGAAGTGGGAACACATTACTATGGATTTCGTTACAGGTCTTCCCAAGGTTTCTCAAGGCATAGATGTGATTTGGGTTATTGTTGATAGATTAACCAAGTCTGCTTATTTCTTACCGATACGTGAGACTTATTCCCTTAAACGTCTTGTTAGTATGTATGTGAACAAGATTGTGAGATTGCATGGCATGCCAGTATCCATAGTTTCGGATCGTGACCCAAGATTCACTTCACAATTTTGGGTTAGCTTGCAGAAAGCTATGGGCACGGATTTACGATTCAGTTCGGCAAACCATCCTCAAACGGACGGACAATCAGAGAGGACTATTCAAACTCTTGAAGATCTATTAAGACTTTGTATCCTAGATCTCAAAGGGAGTTGGGATAAGTACCTACCATTGGTGGAATTCTCCTACAACAACAGTTATCAGGCGAGCATAGATGTGGCTCCATTCGAGGCGTTATATGGAAGAAAATGTCGTTCTCCAGTATGCTGGGACGAGGTGGGTAAAGCAACATTGTTGGGACCAGAGTTGGTACGCATGACTACAGAGAAGATCCAAACGATTCGACAACGTATACAAACGGCACAGGATCGACAAAAGAGTTATGCGGATCTTCATCGAAAGGACGTAGAATTTAATATTGGGGATCATGAATTTTTACGTGTTGCACCATGGAAGGGAGTTACAAGATTTGGAAAGAGAGGAAAGCTCAATCCAAGATTTGTTGGTCCATTTGAGATTCTTGAGCCAATAGGAAATGTGGCATATAGACTCGCATTACCTCCAAACATGTCTCGTGTTCATAATATTTTTCACATATCTATGCTTCGTAAATATGTTAAAGACCCGAACCACATTATTGAGTTAGAACTAGACGAGATAGCTGAAGATTTAACGTACGAAGAGGTACATGTTAAGATCTTGGATAGGAAAAAACATGTCCTACGCACAAAGGTTATACCGCAAGTTAAGGTTTTGTGGAGAAACCATGCTATTGAAGAAATGACCTGGGAGTTGGAATCAGAAATGAAAGCGAGGTATCCTCACCTTTTCGAAATATTAGGTACGTACGTCAATTTCGAGGACGAAATTTCATAAGGAGGGGAGGTTGTAAGACCCCAGCTTATTAATGAATAAAATTAAATTTTTTCTAAATATTATTGTGAATAATAAGGGGTTAATTTGATATAATACTTTGGTTATGGGTGAAATGTGTAAATTTTGCAAAATAAGCAAGTGGTTATAAAATATTCATTTTGTCGGGGAATATTCGTTTGGTCGTGGAATATTCTTGCTGTCGGGGAATATTCGTACGACGGCGCAGCCTTGTGTGGGCCCCATAACGGAAAGCGATTGGATGAAGAAAACGACAAGTATAAGTTGTTTATAAATAACGGCGTAGTTGTTACCGTTAATACTGTTGGAATATCCGGTGGTTAAAATACAGTAGCACACGGTATTGCACCAATTATTGATTCTTACGTAAGAAGGCACTACTCAATAATTGTTACAGTAGTTATTGTTCAATATTTTGTTTTATTGATTCAATAATTGTTGCGTTGATATTTTATATTATTGTTGTTTCAATAATTGTTGATGCACAGTATTTTCCTTTATCAGATCAATAATTCATATTATTTGAATAATATTATTAGATAACATTATTGGCAATGTCTATAAAGTTCTATCTAAGGAGAGGTTTGGTCATCTAATTGCGCACCAGTAAGGAGAAATCCTTATTGGAAAGCCCCCCCTTTCCTAGGAACGGCCTGGTTGTCATAAATGTGAATCTGTAATATTATTTGTGAATAATTAATTATTGATTCATATGATAAGGAAATATTTATTTTATGTGGATATAAATGGGGGATATATTTTTGTGGTTAAAAATGAAGGAGTTAATGTTGAGATTTTTATCAGTATTTTTGTCAGAATGGAGGTATTAAAAATCAGGGTTTTTGAGATATTTTGTGGGGATTATAATTTTTAATCCGACCGTTGGATCGTGGTAATTTTTGGATATGTTATACATATATAAGTTGAGTATATGTCCACAAATTTTGAACCGTTAAAAATGAACGTATGATTTATTATGAATTTTACGAGATGACTGGTTCAGAAATTGTTGAATTTTTGGAGTTAATCATTTTGGTGGAAAATTCTAGAATTGGTGGGCCCCACTCTTGGTTGGTGAAGAAATGTGTTGAGATTTTTATTCAAATGTGGTGGGTGGAAATAGTAGCAGGTAAAGCCATCAGGTTGCAGGTTAAGTCTGCTTCGGTGTGTTAACATTTTCCTATAAATAGAGGGCTAAGTTAGAATTAAAAATCACACCAGAAACAAGTTTTCTCTCTTTCTCTCTCTAGATTATTGAGTGTATTTTGTGAGTATTTAGATACTTTGAGAGTTTCTATTCATCAGAGCAAGTTTCTTTCAGCCTTATACCGGTATTCCGACCAGAAGTACTGATATTTTGAGGTAAGGGATATTATTTTCTTCTTAATGATATTATTTTCTTCAATATCATTATGCTGAAATATTGATATGAACTTTTTATCAAATTTGGAACTTTTTGTGTCGGGGTTACTATTCACGTATACGTTACTATTCACGTATACGGCACTATTCACGAATACGGTACTATTCACCGAAAAATAAAATTTTCTCTTTTTGTCCAAGATGTCTATTATGGTTACTATCTTTGATTGTATCCATATTTTGATCTTTATTTTTGAATTCTGCTTCACAATTGATTATTATGAAGTATTATTGATCTTGGATAAACTGTTATACGAATCCCTACTATTTGTCCTTCTGTCTCACTGGATTCGTTCTCTTTAAGATATTTTTCATCATCCTCAGTCCTAAATGATGATATTACTGAATATCTTTGGCCTGTAGTGCAAAGATGTATGATTGCTTGATGAATATCTTTGGCCTGTAGTGCAAAGATGAACAGGTGTTGAGATGAACATGACTGACAGGTGATACAAATGAATATCTTTGGCCTGTAGTGCAAAGATGAATATTTGGATAAAGATGATTATTAGTTGATGTTATAGAGATAAAATATTGATGATGGACTTTTAAATCTTAGAAGATAGTAGAATTCATTCTCTACTTGACTCTTCTAATGGTTTGTTGTTTCCGCTGCAGTTATTAATCTAAAACTTGTTGTCGATTATATTCTATCAGATTTTTTCCTGTTGAATACTAATGATAATTTGTTGTATATTATCTTAGTCATAATATTCTTTATTGGGCTAGTTGAGCTCACCATTTTCTTTTTTGTTCCATTTTTCTTCTCAGGAGGTGAGAACATAGCAGGATCTAGTCGGGGTATGGAGTGATAGTTCTAGAAAGATGTTTTAGCAGTCCTCACTATTTCTGTAAAATAGTGTTTGAATAATTGTATTGAGAACTTATTGAGTGTGGATATTGTCTAGAAGATAATATTTGTATTTAAACTCACAGTATATGTTGTCGTATTTTGCACGACAATTATAATATTAAAGTTGTAGTTTGCTTTCTGTACCATGTATTTGGCGACTCAGAATGGGTGATGTATACCTATTTTGGGGGTGTCACAGAATGACCAAGTCTGCTCATTTCTTACCTATATGAGAAATTTATTCACTTAAACGTCTTGCTCGTTTATACATAAATAAGATTGTAAGACTGCATGGTATGCTAGTATTCATAGTTTCTGATCGAGACCCATGATTCACTTCATGATTTTGGGTTAGTTTGCAAAAAGCTATGGGCACGGATTTACGATTTAGTTCGGCATATCATCCTCAAACAGACGGGAAATCGAAGAGGATAATTCAAACTCTTGAGGATTTATTAAGACTTTGTGTTCTTGACTTCAAAGGAAGTTGGGACACATTATTGCCATTAGTGGAATTCTTCTACAACAATAGTTATCAAGCATGTATTGGAATGGCTCCATTCGAGGCGTTGTATGGACGCAAGTGTCGTTCTCCAGTATGCTGGGATGAGGTGGGTGAAGCAACGTTATTGGGACCAGAATTGGTATGCATGACAACGAAAAAGATTCAAACGATCCGATAACGTATAAAACCTCACAAGATTGACAAAAGAGTTATGCTGATCTTCATTGAAAGGACATGGAATTCAATATTGGAGATCATGTGTTGTTACGTGTTGCTCCATGAAAAGGAGTTACGAGATTTGGAATGAGAATCAGTATACAAAGTTCACTGAATGCGAATTAGGTATGGAATTAGAAGGTTCAAAGGTTGTTGAACATATGATCAAGAAGTATGAATTTAGAAGTAAGATAGTCAAAAGAGTCGGATGAGAAGTTATATATGCGGAGAATTTTTAGCTAAACTAGGCAGAATGAAGAAGGCACAATCTCAAAGATGAGAAGTATAATCAGATGAGGTAAAGAATTGTCAATTGTAAAGAGAAATAAGTTTATAATTGATAATAAAGAAATATTAAGATTTGAAGGAGAAATTTGGGTTCCAGTAGTACTGGAGCTAAAATAAGAAGTTTTATTATGTGTTATTAAGTGCTCCCGACCTGACAGAGAGTCAAGGCCAAGTGATGAAGATTAGATGATTTGTAAAATTGTAGAAATTCCAGAATATGGGAGTATATCATTAGAAATTTTGTGATAGGATTTCCAATTATGCAAAGTGAGTTCAACGATATATGAAGTATAATAATCGTTTAACAAAGTCGGTATAGTTCATACCAGTTAAGATAAGAATAAATATAATTGAGATAGTTAAACTTTATGTTAAAGAAATTATTTATAAGACATGGAGTGCCAGTTTGGAAGGTGTCGGATTGGGATTCGCGTTTCACGTCGAACTTTCGAGGAAGTTTACAAGAGAACACAACTAAGGTTGTATACAACGTATCATCCTCAAACAAACGAGCAGAGCAAGCGTACGTGCATGCTGCCTTACGAAACTTTATACAGCAGAAGATGAACCTAAATAGGTTGAAGAAAAAAAAGACTTAACATATGAAAAAATTCCTATTCAAATAATGGGTAGGGAAGAGTAGATTTTAAGAAATAAAGTTATATCGTTTATAAAGTAGCACAGAGGAACCACAAATGTCGAGAAGGTAACGTGGGAACTCAAAGATAAAATGAGGATTTATTATCCCCATCGTTTTAAGTAACCATGTATTGTGATTCTGGAGACCAAATCCTTATAAGGGGGAAGAATGTAACAATCGAGATCGTGGAATATCTTTGTAATAAGATTTTTAATATTTATTAAATAAAATAAATATTTTTATAGAATAAATTGAGTGTTATGAGTTTGTAGGTTGATTAATGACCAAGTTTACGTGTTACGTGACTAACTATGAGTGTTTAGAGTTTTTGAGAGAACATAAATTTTTTCGAGAAAAATGTAAAATCAATATTCATAAAACGAAAAAACGTTTTTTTTTTGTTTTTTTAAGTTTTTGAATTATGGCATGGCGTTTATTTGGAAAGGGGAGACGAAATCTTCAATAAAAATATTTTTATCAGAAAAGACGTAAAATCACTATTCACGCTAAAAACACATTTTCTTATTTTCGAACTTTGACATATTATTTGTTCGAGAAATGGGGATGGAAAGTGAAATCAAAATTTAGAAAAGAGAAAGTCAATATTTTAACTAAATGTAAAAGTTAGAGGAATTAACTAGAAAGAAATTAGAAAATAATAATAATAATAATAATAATAATAATAATAAGTTAAGAAATACTCAAGCCAAATGAAGCTTAGGAATTAAAATAGCTTGGCTAAGGTATTATAATGTCTTGGATAGGAAATTAAAATGGCTAGGTTAGGTAGGCTTAAGCCTTGAAGCCATGGCTTGAAGACTTAAGTCAAATCTTGCAAAGCTTGGAGCCAAAAACTTGAGAGGGCATGTGACGCCCCCAAATCCGGGTATCTTCCAACCCGACAGATGGTGCTCCACGATACTACAATTCATACAATCATTCCATTGATATAACAACAAAATGAGTGTAATTACTATCTTTGTATTACATTTGTAATAAATCCTTTCCCAGGTTCATAACCGAATACATTCGTTGTTCTTTATAAGTACATTACATACGAATATATTAGTCTATTATAGGACGATTAATTGTTCATCTTAGCTTTGCCTTTATCTCTCTTAGAACTCCCAGTTCGTTCGGCTTTAGCTGCAAACATATAGTTCAAGCAAGAATGAGCATAACTAGCTCAGCAAGTCTTAACAACGAATCATATGAATATCACATCAACAATTACATGCTTTATTTTCCATATCTGAACAATTATCTATGAAGCATTATGAAACATTTGATTAATACTTCTCATACAACAATTCCAGAGTATATAGCATAGCTTAGGAATGATGAACCGGTCAATAGACCATGAACATACTCTTTTCGTTTTCATACTTGAAAAGGACATCCGGCACTAAGGCCATCCATCCGTCTTTACTTATGAGCACTTCTAGGTGATTAGCCTATTGTACTCTATGTTGATCAACACTCTTCCGTTAAATGTATTTACGTTCAACATTTGGCAACCTCGCGTGCCCATCGAATAATCGATGAAAAATACTTTTGTTTGTACATAGACAAACTTACCTTCTCATCCGTACCAAATACTTGGCATAGGATAGCATTAACAGTTCTATATCAACAGACTTGTAAATAATTCAATCCATTCTTCAATACTTGTCTAGCCAGGATAAAATAGGCATCGACTCTTTCCTTAATACCATTCATGCATTGTATAACATGCATCACATAAAACTTGTCTAACACGAAGGTTATGCAAGAGTTAAGAAAGACTTGCCTTTAAGCGTCTTCGAATTTATAATTCAACTATTCTCAGTCTTTACAGGATCTATATGATACATTCACATAGCATACTGTAATTAGTTATCAAACAAACTAACGTTACGTTTCTAACCAACTTCTTTCTCTTCTATGTTTTCTTTGAATTAACTTCGTTATTAAAGTCAATTTAACTTTCTATACTTCGTTACGTTTCATTAACGTTCTTACGTCCTTAACCGACATTCGATCATTAATGGTTAAATACCGACGTTGAACGTCATTCACGATTTACTTATTACGTCTTAGTGTTCTTCGTTTAATTTCTATTAAACCTTAGTAGATCTTCTTACATTAACATCTTATAAGTGATTTAAGATAAGTTTTATCATGGACATTAAGTACCTTTAATGTCTTACTTTAAGTTAACATTCAAAATGGAACAAAACCTAACTTGGTCAACATTTTTCTACTGACGGCGCTGCGGCGCGACACCCTATGTATTCTAGTGGCGCTACGGCATCACTCTCCAGAGGTTTTGCCCGGACTCGGCTCTGCAATGCGAGTCCATGTACAAACTTCCACGCTGCGGCGCGAAACTTCAGTAGGTTTTGTCTTTCTCTCGACAGTGCTTGGCGCTGCGGTGTGACTATTAACACTAGGTTTGGCGCTGCGGCGCCGCCCCTGTGCACCAGTTGGTCAAACCAGTTAACTTTTCTAATTAAACTCCCGGCTTTCTAATTTGTTCGTTTTACATCCGAATTGACCCATTCGAATTCCTACAAGTCACAAATTACATCCTTTACGTGTTCATATAAGAATTTCATACTTCCGAATCTGTTAACTCGAAATTCACCTTTGAGTTCATTTTTGAGCGTTCGTTTAACGTTTTCATCCGTTAAATACTCATTTTCTTCATTATAAGTCAGAATGCGACGATTCTTTCGCCCACGACTCTTAATTACCTTATCTCACGTGTTGACATTGGAAACCAATGTTTTCAAGTCACACGGCAACTTTTGACCTTTAATCCGGACTTTCACGTTTTCGACGTTTAACGTCTATTTCCGTAAAATTCGCCATAACTTCGTTACTAATGTTCTCTAAGCCAAATCACATGGAATACTCCATGGACTTCATATCTACATCCTAACCAAGCAAGATGCACATATTAATGTATTGATGGAGTTCAATTGTTTATCAACAATCAATCTCAACAATCAACAATTTCATGATTTTAAGCTATATCAAACCTTATGATTTCTATGATCTCATGACTTATAGAGATTGAATCTATGGTAAGTCACTCTCATTCTACCATACAAGCCATACCCCACCTATTTATGATTCTCCATGATAAAAGAAAACCAAAAGAGATGGAATTAGAATTGAAGAGTATTACCTTAAGAACTCTTAGTGACCTTGTTGAACTTCTAATGAAAAAGCTTCAAGGTAGAAGAATGGTTTAAGTTTAGCTCTCTTTCTCTCTCAAATATGTTGGTTGAGTCTTGAAAAAACATCAAATGGCCAACTTTAGCTTTCTATTTATAAGCAATTGAAATGGAGGGCAAAATAGGCATTAAACCCCCACCTCCTTACTATTCAACACTTTGTCACCAAGCAAAATACTTGGTGACTAAGTGATACACTTGCCTTGCACACCAAGTGGCCGGCCCACTCCTTTGTGGATCACCCCATGGGTTGCCCCATGGGTTTTACCCACCGGTTCGACCCACGGTTTAATTCTTTGGATTGGGCTTGACATTAATTAATAATGGGCCTTAACTTGGGCTTGCATACTTAATTCATTGGGCTTGCTATTAATCCAAGTCCAATTGGATTGTATAAAATCCTTAACTCATATACCATTAATACGACTTGTATTCTACGCGTATTACTTCCGTATCCTCTTCGCCTAGTACTCATACAATATTCGTATTATACATCGTACTATTCTTCGTACCATACTCGTATTCATACTAGTATAATACTCATATTTATACTAATATAATACTCGTATTTCATACGTATAATATCCGAAACGACTATACGCATTGCATTTCCCTTTCGTAAACCTCTTTCACTAACCCTTAGGTTTTACGTTTGCAAGCGAAAACTTCGTTTGCCATAACGGAATTATTATTGTATATTTCATACTATCTTCGTATTCTATCATTACGCGTTTCTCAGAATCTCAAACCCTAGCTCCAAACGAAATCGGATGAATAGTGTTTTTATGTAAACATTCTCGGAAAATCTTCGTTCTCGTCTTGATAATTCACAACAATTAATCCTAGCATAAAGCCAGAATACTAACCACATTCACATATTCTAGGTCATAGAACGACCTTCGAACATCTTACTCACATAATAACTCAATTAAATTCATTTAATCCACATAATCAAATAAAAATTTAATTCATTGAAAATTCAAAATTCTCGGGCGTTACAGGGCAGGTGTCATTTGCTAGATTAATAGCACATAGGATAAGAAAGGATGAAAATGCTAGAGAGGTGAGTCATAAACCTAAAAGGTAGGCATGTGTCACTTACTAAATAACTTGATGGCCATTTTTCTTGCAAATAAAAATCAAGCATGTGGCGAATTGAATTTGGGAAAGGCAAGGAAGAGAGGAAGTGGGCGGATGAGAGATGAGAGGAGATAAGGAGGATGGAAACTTTCCATTTTTGGTAAATTTAGTTCTAAAAGAAGTAAACCATTTAATGTTTGTTCCCTCCACCCAATTGTTTCAAGCCAAACATGGCTTTAATGCTATTATTTTGTCTATCTTAAGTTAATTGATCATGGATGATTAAACCTTTGTAGCATGGTTAGGTTAGTTGGTGGGAGATTTAATTAAGTTAAATCATCCAACACTTAGCCATTTAATTCATTTCATTCCATAAGCTAGGAAGAGAAAGAAAGAACAAGAAAAGAAAAATAAGAGAGCATAGAGAGAGAGAGAGAGAGAAAGAGAAAGAGCACGGGAAGAAGAAGGAAGGAAAAGACGATCAAGGTCATTATCTTTAATCACCTAGAAGAGAACTACAAGGGTAAGCCATGAAAACCCTAACTTCTACTTCATCATTTAAAGCCTTTTATTATGTTTAGTTGTTGATATTTTTATGGAACATCATGAAGGATCTTGGAGAAATAAGGATGTGTGTGGTTTAAAAATCTTAAACTACTTGTTAAATTGCATGAAAAATGGAATCAAAAATGAAAATACAAACGTATACGTAAAGAAATACAAGAACGGACAATTAACAGACTGTTGTGGACTATTTTGGTGACCTTTTGAGGTAGCTTATGAAATGTAAAAATTAAGTTCTAGGGTATCATGTTATATTCTTATGAGTCATGAACATTACCGAATTGGAACGAAAGAAAAAGCTTTTGTAGCCAAGTCATGGCGAATTTTTAAGTAAAGCTAGTTAAAAAGCTAAAAAGAGCTAGTGTAACTCCTTACCCTCGAGCAATTTTCTGTTCCAAATGGTTTGCTGGAAATTTTTTTCGTTTTAGGGGATATGTATTAAGTTAATTAACGAGTTCGTGGACGTAAGAAGGACCTTATTCCGAGTTCGGAGATGGGAGATATGCCCTTCGGAAGGAGACTAGTAAAAACTGGAAGACTATTTCAGGTAGGGAATTTTGTGCTACTATTTTGGCCTGAGAATGAACGTAGAAAAACAAATTCACCTAGGGAATTTGTAGTAGATGTAACAAGGAAGAAAATGACGCAAGAACGGACTCATTCCGATAACGGAGGGTCAAGTTATGACAATGCAAAGTCGGTACATCAATAAAGAGAAAAAACCACCTGTTTTGTTTTCATCCAGGGGGTTTTGAACTAATGCAGATGACTAGTTAACCTATCTGGATTGACAGACGGGGATTTTAAAGTTAAAGAAGATACTCCGTGTAGCTATCTGGATTGACAGACACGGAGTTTAAAGTTAAAGCACACACTCTATGTCATTGTCTGGATTGGCAAACAGGGAGTTTTGAACTAAAGCAGACACCCAACCCTGCTATCTGTTTTATAACTTTACCAAAAAATGAAATATAAAAGTTGGGCGCATTGATTAAATCATCAAAAACGAACACTAAGAATTAAGAATCTAAGCATCAATATATGTCTAATTGGTATATGTATATGAATTTAAATAATGTTTCGAGTTTAATGAAACAAACATTATAAAACAAGGAATAGGGTTAAAGTAAACCATGTGTGACGTTTATACTTGGCAGATTGGTATGTCTATGTACACTAAATGTGTAGGACTTTCAAAGGGTGATTAACATTAAAGTATAGAAGACACTTGAGGCAAGTTTCTTATACTTACTCAAATTTTATTGACCAAGTATTCTAACTCCATTCAACTTCTGTTTGAATGTCAATTTTTAAGTATATATTCTTATGAATAATTCTTATGTATACTTCGGTTTACACAATATTTATCAATTGTGCAACCTTCAGACTTATACAAACTTTCTGTTAATTGTATAAGTGTTCAACTATGCTATAATTCATAAATTGTTTAACGTTTTTTATAATGCATAAATTGTTCAAGTTTTGCTTTGACATAAATTGTTCAAGTTTTAAAGTTCTAATATTCATGAACTTTTTAAGAGTTATGTCAATGCCAATTTTATCGGCTGGACACATGTTAAAACGTTCTATTAATTTTAATACCATTCTCTGAACGTTATTTGGATTAGGTAGAGTTGTCCACCCAAATTATTTTGGGGTTCGGACTCTAGTATGAGATAAATAACCCTAATATTAGGGTATTTTTACTTTGAAAAAATCCCGACAGACTCTTGAGGTGGTCAAACAAACGCATATAGTCGTTTAGCTAGAGTGTTGTACAACATAGGGTACACTGGGTTGATCACCTAACTTGCCCGTAGGCCATACCGGTTCATAGTTGAACTACTGTTGAACACTTGAGAAAACAAAATTGTTCAAGGTCTTTTGACCGCTTAGTATGTCATTTCAAAAATGTTAGCTAAAAAGGAATTTATTAATTTTATTCCAATTTATTCGGAATGTTTTCATAACTATTATTCAGTTGTAGAAATAGTAGCATGATTCTTGATTTTGTTGTTTACAACTGTTTATACTTGCTGAGCTTTGTACCTTATCCTTGCTTTAAATAAAAATTTTCAGCAAAGCCAAAGCAAATTGAAGGGTCCAATAAGAATAAAGGGAAGGGAAAGATGGTTGAGTAAAAGATAACCGTAACTATTTGTAATAATTAGAAGTATTGTAATAATTACTAAATATTTTATCATGTGTTGAAGACTTAAAGGTCTGAGAACTTGGGATTTATGTCGCGTTTGGATTAAAGGAATGAAATGGAGATTGAAATGATTTATTCCATTCTAGTTGGAATGATTCATTCCAAAGTTATTCCATGCTCTTCCTCCTCCAAGACCCTCGTGCCTCAATGATAAAAAAATTACTCATAAGGCTTTGGGCATGAATTTTTGGACAAAAATGTTAAATTTCAGTCAAAAATAACAAAATAAAATAAAATAATAGTTTAATCCATTTCAATCGTAACCAAACACAATTTTTTTTATTCCATAAAAATGAGTCATTTTATTCCCATATTTATTATTTTAATCCAAACGTAGTATTAAAGTAAGACATATTGTAATAATTGATAGTTATATTTATGTAATTATTATTATGTTAGATGAGAAGTAATAGTAAATCACCATATTCAGGTTTAGGGCGTCACAAATTTCTTAATTAATCAAGGTGAATTAGTTCCCTATAGGCGGTTTCAACTACAATGAAATACATTTTTAGAATCGAATTGTAATAGAATAATTTTTAAAACAAATAAAAAAAAATATAAATAAGACACCTATCATTTTATATTTGTTTTTTTTGTATCGATATTTTGTCACCATTCTATTTACTCTACTTTTTATTTAGAACTACTCTAATGTGTAGCTCAATTAAGTATGTGTCTTAATAAATTAGATCATCTGAATAGTTATGAGGTCTGAATCTAAAAAATTGTTTGATAACTAAAAGGTAAGTTATGTCTTAATGACACTAATTTACCATTTTAAAGGGTAAAATTTTATTTAATAATTTTAAATATTCAATTTAATAAAAATGAGTGCATAATATTTTTGAATATATTTATATAAAAAAAAATTATCAAAAAAAATTTATTAAGAGGTACCTCTTAATTATTAAGATTTTATTTTTTGTCTTACTGATTAAGAGGCATTCAGAGGTAACAAAAACAAAAACAAAAACAAAAACAAACAACATCATGTCTCTTAGAGAATAAGAGACAGTTCATTAAGAGGCAATCAGATATAAATAAACAGCACCTAAATAAAAAAAAATATTTAATTTCGTGGAGGGTAATAATTAAATTAAATCCTTGAAAGGAAGTCTAGGGAAGATGAATCTCAAGGAGAAAATTTAGGTAAGTTGTTAGCTATCTGTTTGGCTGGTGATGCTCTAACTGAAAAATCAAAGGTTGAGTAGATAATTATAAAGTAATAACATAATTAAAAAATCATTAAACTGTCCTAGTCAGACCTCCATACTCTCTCTCTTTTTCTCTGTATTCTTCATTTCTTCCGTTTCTAGTGTTCACATTGCTACTACTAGCTCCTCATTTTAATGGTGTGAGCAGTAACAGACCATATACTCCCTCTCCACTCAAAACCAACCTTCAAAAATCAAAGCCCATTTTTTTCTTTTCTCTTGTTCATCAACATTTCTTCTTCTTGTTCCCCAAAACCCAAACCAAATCAATCCCAAATGTGATCAAATATGCTACAAAATTTCTTCATTTACCCATTGATCATCTATTGTATTTTGTTATTTTTATGTATTATGTAGCATCCTTGTGTTGATACCTGACCAGGGTTGTAAGATTTCTAGGTTTGTTTGTCCTTTCCTATTCTTTTATTAGACTCCCTTCTCTTTCTCTATCTATCTGTATATATTTCCTTAGTTGAATGTAAAACATTTGTGTTTGTATGATGTTTAAACTTAAACAAGCTGGGAAAGATAAGGTGATTGGGGAAAAAATGAAGGGTGAAAAAGAGCTTGAAATGTATTTAAATGAAATTCCTCAGGTGACATCTCTGGGTCAGTACCATCTTTATCAAAACCATCATCAAAATATGTTTACTAGTGCTTCAGTTTCACCTATTAGTTTATGTCCTTTTTCTAGTGCGTTTTACTCTTCTGAGGATGGGTCGTCACCATCTGTGGCCCCATTTGGTTATCAAACGCCCACTACTAATTACTTGGACTCTCTGGTTTCCAAAAACTCAAATGGGCATATGTCGGATGATTTTGGTTTGTCTGAGAATCTTTCTAGAATGCATATTGGCGTTGAACATGATGATTGTTCTAATCTTAGGGGTTTTGGGATAGACTCAGATGGATTTAGGCTCAGTAGTCATTTTCCCCATGGAATTAGTCCTTATAATGTTGATCATTGTTACTCAAACGAAGGTTTTAATGGCTATTTTCGATCTCCTGTTAGTGGGTATTCTCAGAGTTCTTATGACCATAACAAGGCAACATTGCTTGGGTTGCCCCAGGGAGATAATGTGGGTACTTCAATGGATCCTTATTCCACTTGGAGTCATTCCCCTGTTCTATATTCTGACCCCAGTTGTCAAAATGGCCTGATGGATTATGTGGTGGAGCTAGGAAAGGAGCAAGAGAGAGGTTATTGTAATGGGGGGATTCATTTGCAGAATCCATCTATGAGTAGGCCTTGTGGTAATGATGCTTTATATCACTCACAGAAATGTGGGATTGACATTAACGGAGAGAGAAGTGTCTTGAATCCATTGGGTTCTTACCAGCTTATGAATCCTAAGCTGACTTTGGGTGTTGAAAATCCAACATATAATTGTTCCATGATAAAACAAAAGCCTAGAGCTATTCCAAACTGTAAGGCCAATCCAGCTGTCTTGTCAAAGTCAAATGCAGGTGATATAGAGGGTTTTAAATGTGAAGATAGTTTCATTATACAAGGAAAGAGAGTGAAATTTGTTGCTGACAAGCAATATGATCGCTCAAGGGGAATGGGGCAAAGTGATCAAAACCATTTTGAAAGAATTTGTGAAAATAATTCAAGGTTAAGGAGTTATAGCACATTGTCTATGCAGCCGACAAATTGTTCATTGCTGGGCCTCCAGGGGATAATATACTTTATGGCGAAGGATCAGTATGGTTGCCGGTTCTTACAAAAGAAATTTGATGAGGGAACCACTCAAGATGTCCAATTAATATTTAATGAAATCATTGATCATGCTGTTGAACTTATGGTGAATCCTTTTGGCAATTACCTTGTTCAGAAACTAATGGAAGTCTGCAGTGAAGAACAGAGAATGCAGATTGTTCTCATGGTGACGGAAGATCCTTGGGTGCTTGTCAGAATTTGCTTGAATACACATGGGTAAAATCCTTACATTTTCACTTAACTGTTTATTCTTTGCTCAAAACAAACTTTTAATATCTTTTGAAAAGCTTTGTTGGTGGTTTACTTGTTCTGGTGTCAGCACATGTGCGATGCAGAAACTAATAGAGACTCTCAAAGCAAGGCAACAGATTTCATTACTTATAACGGCGCTTGAACCAGGCTTCCTTGATCTTGTTAAAGACCTTAACGGAAATCATGTTGTGCAGCGTTGCTTGCAGTGCTTTGGCAAGGAACATAATAAGGTATTGTATGTGGTCTTCTGATCGAGATCGACAGCAGAGCTATGTTATAACAAATCATATTTTTGGAGTTGAATATAATGCAACTTAATTTATTAGTTTGCCTTAGTTCCTCATATATCATTCTTTCAGGATTGCCTGCTTGCATGCACTCCATGTCAGTACAATATTTCCACATTAATAAACGTGTCACAATAGTTGTGTTTTGCTTAGAATTTTATGCAGTTTCTGATGCAATTTAACAAAGGACAATTGTGTTTTGCTTAGAATTTTAATCAGTTTTTTTGTTGATGCAATTTAAATAACTATAACTTGCAAATTCACAAAATATGAGCTACACATAAATCAATCTGATCTATGATGTTAAGGTGATCATATAGTTTAAATGAACAAGTCATACTGTGATTCTATCATCAACGTTGATTCAAAGATTCATTTGCCCCTGTTTGAATTATTGTGTTTTGTTATGTTCAATTATAGCCTTCTGGTTTGTGCTGCTTGGGGTGATGCCTCATTGTTTTGGTATAAGTTGCTATATTGAACTATTGGCTTAAAAGGGTTTACTAATTCAATTCTGGATGCTAATTCCAGTACGTGAATCATCATGCATACTTCCTAAATGAAGGCATAAACCACGTTATGCATCACGACAAAAAGATTTAGCTCATTGTTAATTAAATATTTTATTTCTTTTTATATCTTCTGCCTTTCACTTTATTTTGTTATTTACAAGTTCCACCATTTTCTTGATCACATATACGGTGTATCGTTTACAACCTATTTATGCTTGAAAAAACATTATCGTTGGGTCTTCTTCTAGGGTACAAAGGACAAAAAATATTGGTTTCTTGAGGAAAAATCGTTGATGATAGTATAGACTTTCTCCAAGGAACAGATTTTATGGAGGACCTTGTTTGGGTGTTAACCCACCAATCATTCTGAATGATTCCTCCCATCTTATCTCCTTTTTGAAAGCCTTAGAATGAATAGAAATTTCAAGTTGAATGGAAATTATTGCCAACTTTGATGACTTAACATAGGGATATAATACAGGGCAGCTTTACTCTGGAAGCAGCATAGATAACCCATGCTGATGGGACTGTCTTGCACTGAGTTTTTAAGACATTCTATTTGTTGTTTACCTTTGTAGTTCTTTTTTAGTTCTTAACTCAGAGAGGGTAGGGGAAGTATAACGTTTACCAAGATGATGGAAGAAAGAAGTCATGTATTCTGTTATCCAGACCAGCTAACTTGTACTATTAACACCAGACCCATATCTGTAGCGGTGTAGCCAGTAATGAGATGCATTAAACCTCTAATTCTAATCTGAATCAGCTCTATTAGTGAAGATGATGTTTCTGACAGACCAGATAAAAATCCCCTTGTATTGTATTTAATTAGGGGAGGAGAAATGCACTCAAACAGGAGATAGCAATGAGGGAACATCTTAATGGATGGAATGTCAAGAGGATATTCTTGGATAAAATCATGAGTTGATGGGTCTAAACACTTTTAGTGTATAACGTATTACTTGATGAGTGAAATATTGTTTATATCTCGTATGAGTTGTGAAAGTAACAACTACTAAAGCTGCCTCAGGTCAAGTTAAAATGCAAGTAAAATTTCAGACTGTTAATGTCACCAAGAAGTTCTTTATTTTTCTCAAGTTATGCATGAACTCTTGGTTTTCGACCTGTTTAAACGAGAAGTTTTATATCTACATTCTTATAGACCGAATAAAGAGGCTACATATAAACTCCTAAGTTCTTATCTTTGGTTCTGACAGTTTTTGTATATCTGGATTTTCAGTTTATTTTCAATGCTGCTACGAAGTATTGTGTTGACATTGCAAAGCATCGCCATGGTTGCTGTGTGTTGAATAAGTGCATTGCTCATTCAAATGGGAAACATCGAGAAAAGTTGGTTGCAGAAATTTGTACCAATGGCCTTATGCTTGCTCAAGATTCTTTTGGGTAACATTTTCTTTTTGATATGATCATGCTTTTGAGTAACTTGAAAGACTATGAACCATATTAATATGTTCATTTGTTCTTTTACTGGTTCATGATCTCTCAAACTGATGGGACATTCCATATAGAAATATCTTATGCTCATAGATTTTCTTGGCTACAGGATCTATATCTTTGTCTGTGATAATCTAATAAGTCATCTATTAACTTCCATGCTACCAAATCGTGTATTTAGTTTATTGACATATGCTCGCCATCATTGAGTGCCTATCATTACGCAATGCTATTAGTAAGGAATTTTCCTTGAAGGCACATTTTCATTTGAGAACCATGGAGCTGTACTATCCTTGTTATCTAAAGTTGTGTAGTAAGGAACTGCGTCCACATGAAATATAATGTAAGCAAAGATGCAAACATATAACTCATGTCATAATTAAGTGCACAAATCTTGATGTTTTTGAGTTACTGAAAATCTTTCAAAATAAGCTTCCTTTGTTATGTACCAATTTTTTACCCCTCATACTGTATCACAGCAACGGTACGAGTTCAAGAGATAAGATGTGGTGATGTTAAAGGTTGAATAAGAACTACTATAATGCCAGTATCTTCCTCAAGTCAATTTTAGTAATGGGTTATTTCTTACATAATCAACTGTACTAGAATCCATCATACTATTGTGGTTTTGTCTTTCAATTATAAACGCTATTTATCTTGCAGCTTATCCCTTTGAGTATTGTTGATTGTCTGGTGGTGAAATATTTCAATTCATGTATACAGGGCTTGTTAAGCCTACTTAGTACGACCTATTTTAGATTATTGGCCTATAGTAATACTAAATCATTTGCAGCAAATTTAGAGAAAAATGAAAAATCTTACCATTGCTTAAGTTCGTAAGACTGAAGTTCAATGCATGTCACCATTCCCAATAATATTGCTTCATCTCAACCATAGTTGTCACGGCGTCGCCTAGGCATAACAGCAAGCAGCATGACGATGCTCGCCTTGGGGTAGGCTGGCGTTTTCGTAGCCCAAGACCCATGGACTTTACCCATTACAGGTCGAATTAAAAGAGGGAGAGAAGAAAATTAAAAGTCCTCTACAACTTTTATTCTGTCGACAGCAAACAGTATTCCAAAACACAACTGCGAAGAGAGTCCTAAAACTAAAGAAGAAAAGGATCGGCTGAACAAGAAGAAGAAGAAAAAAGGATCGACTGAAGAAAAAGAAAAAGAAGATTTTTACTGCTTGTCCTATTTTTTTATTAATTAGATGTTAGCTGTCATCCACTAAATGAGTCATTCCCCACTAAATGACAAAAGCAGTAGTGGTGTTTGTGTAACACGTGTTTCTATTGTTCAACAAATAAAGAATAAATAATTAACTTAAACATAAAAAGTAAATAATAAATAATATAATAAATAATAAATAAATAAAAACACCCTTTAAAAAAAGAATAAATATTAAAAATAATAATATTAAATAATAACTAATAAATAATAATAATAATCAAATAATAATAATATTAAAAAATAATAATAATAAATATTAATAATAAAAATATTAATTTTTCTTTTTAACAAAATAATAAATATTTCTACTTTTTTCATAAAAAGTAGTAAATAATTATTTTGTTATTTTAAAAAGTAATACTCTTTCTCCCTGAAATATTAAATGCTTATTGCATGTACAATTTTAACCCTTAAAAGTTATAATTTTGACCACATAAATCATAAAACTCATGCAACTCCAAAAAATATATAAATAATATTTTTTCCCCTCAAATTAAATATATGTTGCAATGTGTTTTTAATGCTATTGCATGGTTTTAGTTATTATATTTTGGATTTTAATGTATATGAAATTTTATTGTCAATATACTTGTTAAGAAAAATAAATAATATATAAATTGCACATTGTAAAGGACTCGTCGCATACGAACGCCAACTATGATCTCAACTTTATGGTTCTGCCAATATAATCTCGCTAATCTATTTTCTTTGTTTTCTCCTTTATTTTCAGAATCACCAGAATTCTCTTTCTTTCACACTTTTGTAGCTTAAAATTAGTGGATTCGTATGTGTACCTTTCCCATGTCAGAAGATTAGGCAACATTGGTTTGGTTGTTATGAAATATGACTTAAGTTTACCAATTTAAAAAAAGAATATATGTCTAGTTCAGTTGAGTATCAGGCTATCAGCAAAATGCAGTACCAAAAAGTTATTCATATATCACAGTTGTGCTACTTCTTCTTATCTCTCCTTGGCTTTTGTCAATGCACTTGTTTCTTAAGTTTCCTAGTTTTTCCACCATCTATCTTAACATTGAAATCATGGTAATGCTAGTAAATATATTATGTCAAGTTACAGTGCTCTACAGTTTACGTCTTATTATTTATTTGGATATATTGGTTTAAAGTCTTATGCCTGTGAGAATTATACTTTATATATGCATATATGATTATATTCCCTGCACTATATAAATCCCTGTAAACCTAACCTTCTAGTATAGTTTTGCCATGATTCATTTAATTAAGTATATTTCACAAGTTGTTCATATTACAACCTTATTCTGTTTCAAGTTGCAGAAATTATGTTGTTCAGTATATTGTAGAGCTTAAAATCCCCGCAGCTGCCGCCACCTTGCTTTCTCAGTTCGAAGGGCACTTTGTGTACCTCTCAATGCAAAAGTTCAGCAGCCATGTGGTTGAAAAATTCCTCAAGAGTTTTGAACAGAGCATTCCAAGAATCATCCATGAATTCTTGTCTGTATCTCATTTTGACCAGTTGCTTCAAGATCCATTTGCCAACTATGTTGTTCAATCTGCACTAGAAGTTTCCAAGGTTTGAACTACACTCTTTAATTTTCTCAAAGTTCACGATATGTCATATGGTCGCGTATATTTTTTAATAAATTTTTGTTGCGTAGTTGTATAATTTTTTGGTTCATTGGTCAAAATTTGTTCAATGCAAATTGAGGTTGACTAGCATAAGAGAGATAGGAAAATCACCAAAATTCATAAGTTGTTTCGACATCTAGGAATAAAGAAAAAGGAAAACAATATCAAGCTGCACACAACATCAGTTTAAATCAAGTCTTTAAGAAATTTATAAATTTAGGATCAAAGATTGCCACAAATTTGGGAAATCAAACAAAGTCGGATTAAGAAAAGAAGATGATTTGCTCATAATTTGAAAAATGCAAAAAATGAAAAAGGAAGTTCTCGTTTAGGAGGAGAAACCGGGTCTTTGTATTTTTTGAGTTTTGTGTCGGTTTGATGTAAAATGATATGTCGACTAATTTTCGTGTCAAATGTATATTGAGACTAACGTGGAATTGAAAGCAGTACTTTAATGTGTGGGTCCCTTTCTTACTATCTCCTCCTATCACATGCATCCACATGCATCAGTGGTATCTAATATCAATATAAAATTTTCATCATATATGGCAACTCTTTGCATAATATATCCTGATGTTTTGCTTTCTTCGATCCCAACTCCCAAACCAGGGACCTCTTCATGCTGCATTAGTTGAAGCTGTCCAGCCTCATGCAATCCTACGCACCAGTCCGTACTGCAAGAAGCTTTTCTCACGCAACCTCTTGAAGAAATGATGCAGCGCCCTGTTGGTGATGTGCTGTTGTTCCTCGAAGCGTATTACTATTTTCCTAACACCAAATGTAGATTTATCTGCCAGAATTTGGCACTCATTGACCAAGAATTATTTGGCTCTGGCTGTATAACATACCTCTATCAGTAGCTTATGTAAAGAAGCAAGTTTTGCTTGACCTGTTAATATAACTTTGTACCATTTTGTTGTGCTGCTGATTTAACTTGGAATATACAGGAATAACAGGATTATAAATGATGGGAAATGTGACTTTTTTGCTTCGACCATTCTACTTGCATAATGGGATGCGTAATGATGCCTGTTTCTCTTTCTAAAATATGCTTTGTTGTTTAGATACGAAAATGATATATATAGGAAACTTATATTTTCACATGTTAAAAATGATATTTTCACAAGTCTTTTTCACATGAAGGTGGGATCTATTCACAATTCATGTGAGAGAGATCGTACTTCCTTAAATCAAAATTTATTCAAGTATAATTTTTCGGAAGGCTATCAAAGCGTAGAGCAGAAGCACAACTCAAATATCACTAAAAGATTGTAAAATGGTGGACTCGAGTAATCAAACTTTTATTTTTTTTTCTATTTACGATCGGTTGGCAAAAATTAATGACGCGACCTGCTAATTAGACTAATTAATGTCTATGTATAATTAAATAAAATATTATTTAAAGTGAATTTTCACATTTATTAAATATCAAAGGTAAAAAATCATGAAATTTATGACATGTTTACCTAATAATGTTTAACAAATGTGCAAAAATCATTTAAATAGGTTTTTTAAAATAATTAAACATAAACACTGATTGCCCTAACCAGAGGGCCACATAATCAATTTATGATATGGCATATTCAATTAATAACTTAATTACAAAAATTAAAACTTAAATCTGCGATCAACAAAATAGAAAAATATTAATATAGTATTCAAGATAGTTTTATATTTAAGCCTTTAAAGTTACTATATACGATTAAAGTACGTTATTTTACGGCTAAAGAAAACAATTACGACAATAACATATACAGGGCACCACAAGGAAAACATTTGGAAGTGTGTTGCATCAATCCATAGCAAAATATCATACAAAAAGATATTCAAGTATAAAACATTACTAGAAAATCAGGATAAGGTGACGAGCTATATTATATAAAGTATGTTTTACTTTCAAAAGTAATTAAACAGGTTTTTTATTTTTAGAAAAAATAAAGAATTTTTATCCTATTTATGTAAGGATCATTGTGGATATCGAGGGTTCCAAGTAAGAAAGTTAGGGAACTTCTCTCTAGAATTTCCCCCTCCCGCCCCCTCTTCCTCCTTCCCCCAGCCCTTTTTCCATCTAGCCCACCCGTCTCCCTTTCTTCCGTTTTCCCCTCTTGGGCCCACCAGCTCTCCTGCCCTCTCTCTCCACTTCTCATGCTTGGTGACTGTTCGGCTTTTTCGACAGTTGAAATGGGAACCTTTCCAAAATTTCGTTTTCCAATCTATGCACAACCGAGTCCGAGGGGCTTTAGATCATGGGGTCCTCTGTCAAGAATAGTAGGGGGTATGATGTGAGTGGTTTTGGGTTTGGAGTTCTGATCTTAAGTGGGGATGATAGGTTTTGGGGTTCGAATCTTGGTGGTTTTCTGGGTTTGAGATGTTAGGACTGAGGGATCCGTTTTGGATCTGGTTTGTTCTTAACCAGTTCCTGAACTATGCGTGCCGATGTTTGTTTCGGGTGGCCTTCCGATCTGAGTTTCTGTTCTTATTTTTTATCAATTAATGTTCAAATTTGGATGTTCATTGATGGATCTGTTGTGGTCCAATACGTTTAATGGCTGTGAAATCTGTCTAGTGCTTCATGTTAATTTCTATTGTTAGATTCTATTGCTAATTTCTAATCTCATTCATGCGCTTCCTCATCTCTAACCTCCGACACTCTCCTATCTCCTATCGCTGCTTGACCCACATATTTTTGGATTTGATCGATGATAGCTTTGTGTTCTCTGCTCCGGTTTGGTGGGTTGTTTGCTACAGTATATTTGATTTTTGGCAAAACTAATAATTTAGCAGTTCACAAGTTTTACTTACACTATCAAACTTTTAATTTTTAAAATTATTCCATTGAACTAATTATTATTTTTAAATTGAGTCATTATGGTAAATTCTGTTCATGGCTGTCAAATACTTACAACTATTATCTGACGTGGAAGTGAAAATAACAAAAAAATGACATGGCCTATCAGACGAGAATTACTCCACCATCGCTACCGCTTCCCTCCGCCGCCTCCAATTGCAAAACCATTTCTGGCCTTGCCCAACATCATCAAACCCAAATCATGATACTCACGAACATCACTGGAATCAAATAATCTCAAATCTGAAACCTGACAACAACAAAGTATCCAGATCGGGACAATAAAAAATTATAAACAAGTTATAAGACCCATACGACAATCACCAAACCCTGATTTATGAACAAGATGAACAAAATGCACATATAAACCAATAAATTCGACAAATAGGAAACCCCAAATCCAATTACACAAGAGGGTACGACAATTCGACGACCCCAAAACCATAGATTCCGGCCGAATAATATAGAAGCAATCGAAACGATCACCACTAGAGCAGCAACATAATTTCAAAAATATCACCGGCAAAGATGCCAGAAGAAACCCAACTAATGAAGCACTTAGTTGACCAAACAAAACCCAGATCTGAAATGAGGAAAAACCCCTACTTAACAAATCGAGTATTAAAAAACACCAATCGAACAAAATAATACCCAATTTATACTAAACCAAACAACAGATTAGCAATCTGATAACAGCAAATCCTAAACCCCAAATCAGAAAGGGATATCAGAAATGAGAACAAATCCATGCAATTAAATCAAAACAATATATAAGCAAGCATGAAAATAAAAACGCAATATTTCGAAGACAATCCATCATGAAAGATGGGAAATCAGATATATTGAGGTAGCGCCACAACAAAGAACCAACCAATCACTTCTTCAAAAGTTCCCACGAACAGCCCATACCAAACCCAGCAAACAACCAGATCAGATCCATTCTCTTAAGGCTTGACCGAGAATAAAGCTCCTCTACTCCCATAGCCTAAGTCACCGGACTGTACCAAAAAGGCTAAAAAAGATGCTTTCGAGTTAAGTCACGACATGCCATGTCATCGTCTTATTTTTTATTTTTATTTTTTTCACGTTCACGTCAGATAATAGCTAAAAAAATTTAACAGTCGCGAGCTAGAGTTACAGAATGACTCAATTTAAAAATAATAATTAGTTCAATGGGATAATGTGAAAAATTAATAATTCGATAGTGTATTAAGTAAAACATGTTGTAGACACTCGAAATTTTCTGCATATCTGTTACTAACATTGCAGGAGGGCAGAATCGTCTTTCAGAGATAACCTTGGAAGACAACTCAGTTCAATCCTGGAGACAACCTTGAGATATTCAGTTATTATCATTTCGGGGATAACCTCGAGACATCCAGCTCAAATCCCGAAAATACCACCAGAAGTTTCAACCTCAACCCCAGAAATAACACCGGGAGTTTCAGTTTCAACCTCGGAGATAATCTCGAGGAATGCAGTTCAAATACCGAAAAATCACACCGGAGAAGACCGTGTCATTTCAGAGATAACCCCGAGATACTCAGTCTCAATCCCGAAAAGAACACCGGGAGAGATAGTGCCAACCTCGGAGACAACCCCGAGGCATGCAGTTGCAGTTCCGGATATAACCCCGAAAATGCTTGTTTCAAATCCATACAATCAGCTTCAACACTCGGCAATGGCCCTGAAGCACTCATTCCCCAAGACCGAAGATAACCCCGGGAGGTCAGGCACACCTCATAAACAACCCTGAGGACGGTCAACACCTGCATCAGTCCAATCTCAGAGATAACCCTGAGCAACGACTGCTAAATCAGCTCAAGCCGGAGATAACCCTGGTGAAGGGCAGAATCATCATTTTGCCATCCCAACCCCACATTGTGTCGTCTCAACATTCATACATACATTCTACACATCAATATCCTACAAGAACCAAAGAGCTCCAATCCCGAGTGACTACTACACAAGACAGCACACCGGATAGAATTTGAAGCTTGAAGACCAAGGGCATTGTCCCATCTGCCTGACTTTGTACAACCTCTAATCCCATGTCATTGTGTAGCTCTCGACAATAGCATGCCATAAAAGGTCTTATACACCTCGATCGGATGCCCGGATTGAAGTTCTGAAAGTTCGAGCGGGCAACATATTGCACGCGTACACGTACTTCGAGACGGCAGGACCTGCGGAACCTGGGGCACCCCGGACAGTCGCAGGTGCATCTGCGGCTGCCATAGGTACACCTGCAGTCCACTGTGAGCCTTCTTACACTTTCTAAAGCCTTTCTCCACTATTGTGCACACACAGTTCTTCACGTTGAAAGTCGTGTAGCGTGTATATGCCCGGACTTCGGTCCGTGACTTTTATTTCTTTTTGTATATATATATATATATATATATATATATATATATATATATATATATATATATATATATATATATATATATTGTCGAACTATGTTCGATGAGCCTGAATTTTACATCCGGAGCGTTTATTGCTTTTATATATATATATACAGCGACAAATTACCGAAATGATAAATCGAGCCGGGATCGAAATATATTCTGTGTGTTTACCGCTTTTATATATATATATATATATATATATATATATATATATATATATATATATATATATATATATATATATATATATATATATTTCTGTTAGGCCTGGAGTTTATTTTGTGGCTTTTTACTGCTTTATTTATATTTTGTCCCGCCTAGAGTTACTTCGTGGCGGTTGACCATATTTATTGCTTTATTTATATTTCTGATCCCCCATAGAGGTACTTCGTCGTGGTTGATTATGTCTCTCTCTATATATATATATTTACCGCTTTTATATATTTATATTTTCGATCCCCCATGGAGGTGCTTCGTGGTAGTTGATCATGTCTGTATATATATATATATATATATATATATATATATATATATATATATATATATATATATATATATATATATATATACAGCTTTTATATATATAATTGCTTACAGCTTTCATATAAATTGCTACATCATGTGAGCCTAGAAATCATGTGATCACAGATTCAGTCTACTGAATCTAGATTCGGTTCCCGTGATAGACATTTTCAGCTGTATATGGCTTGTAAATTATTCGCAGTATTAGAACTTCCTTAGATGTCTTTCATGCCCACAAGGAGTTTGATAATGCTATGTATATTATTTTCTCTAAGATGCTTCGCATCTCGAAAATAAAAGCAATCAAGCCGAATATTTAATAAAATGAAAGTATCAAAGGCCTCAATTACTATTGAGCACAGGGTTTGAAAAATCTCTTTTTACAAAATATCACTGCTATATCTTGTTAAAATTGAATTTTATACAGAAATTCAAACCCTTTGTATATAGGTGCGAACGAGGCATAGCACTACTTCCAAATAACTGCACATTGACCCACACACACACACATTCATATAGCAGTTTAATTAAAAAGTGGCGGTCACCGTGGCAACACGGATGTCGGGGGGTTCCTAACACCTTCCCTCCGCATAACCAAGTCCCCGAACCCTAATAAATCTCAGTTTCACAGACCCGTTAAGTAGTGTCACATCATTGGGTCAATGTGCAAACCTTTTCTCGGTTGTGTTGATACAACCATTTAAAAAACCAACTGACGACTCTAACAGTCCAATCGTCGACATATAAATGTCGGACCTTTTCACAACTTATTTTTTCAAACAAATCTCACCTAACATGAGAACACCAAAAGACAAAAACAGAAAAAGGACAAATAAAATCCTGACGTCGACAGGTGGCAACTCTGCTGGGGACCTCCAGTAAGAGGACTTAAGCCGCTATTACAAGCTTTTCAAAACTATTATATGCTTGTGTGTGGATGTTGCATTTATATTTGATGGATGTGTACGAATGCATTTACTTACTATACTTAATACTTTACACTATATCTGCTTGTGATATTAGTGCTTCGCACATGTCATCATTTTCATAAACGGTGAGACACGTTGTATGTGAATGTATGTTATGTGGTTCCTCCATCAGGAGGCTATCCTGTCGGTGTTTGATTACTGGAGTCGTAGGAAGACTAATTCCAACGAGGCTCAGGAAAGGCACCACCCAAATTCGCTCCAGTTGAAAGACCGGATTAACTTCCCGTCGAGTAAATTGCGATGATTTGGGAACCTTCATGCTAAAAATCCGCGAGAGTAGCCCAAGATAGGTCAGCCTCTGATAAACCAAACGCGGAGGAAAGTCTCTTCATACTTTCTATTTTCAATTACTTGTAAAATCATTTACTTGTAATGTCATTCCATGCCAAACTCATTGTAATGGGAAATATGAAGAAATATGTGCATATACATGCTATCCTGTATTACAAACAGCTAACATCCGTTTGCAGGATAATACTCCTAAAATGGATACGTCTTATAGCATGTAAACATTTATACATTCCCTGAAACTAAACTACGTCAGTTTTACGCAGGGAAACAATTGGACTTATTACTCGTTCAAAGTCCAAAAAGGCCACGAGCCTACAGCCAATTATGTCTTCATCTGACTAGGCTAATCTTAATCCTGTCTCCTGCGAGGAATTCGACAGATTAAGTAAACAAATAACAGATTTGGCTGTTCTGCTTAAAGAACTACACCAATCTACTCAGGGTACAAGGATACCCATACATACTGAATCCTCTGCATATGGAGGAACACAAGGTGTGGACAAAGAAGCTCCCGTACCTGATGCTCAGTTGGATACAACCAACAAAATTCATGATACCACCCATCTCAAAGAAAATCTAGACACCGATGATATCAGAAAGAAAGTCCTTCAAATGGAAGAGACCATCCGTTCTATCAAAGGGATTGGAGCACATGAGAGTGTTTCATATGCCGACCTTTGTATATTCCCTGGTGTGCATTATCCAGAGAAGTTCAAGACTCCTGACTTTGAAAAGTACGACGGGTTAGGAGACCCTTATACCCATTTGAAGGTATTCATTGGAGAACTCGGATCTTATGCCGAGGATGAGAAGCTCATGATGTGGCTATTCCAGAAGAGTCTAACTAGAGAAGCCCGTTCGTGGTATACCAGATTAGACAATTCCAAGATCCATAGTTGGGAGGAGCTAGCTCATGCCTTCCTTACTCAGTACAACTTCTAGTTTCAGATGGCCCCTGACCAGTACCAAATTACTAAAGTCAGGAAACAAACCAATGAATCTTTCAGATAGTATGCTCAAAGGTGGAGGCGCCTTGCTGCTCAAGTTGTTCCCTCTATAAACGAGTCAGAAATGGTTATGACCTTCATAGACATACAAGAGGCTCCTTTCTATGAGAGGGTTTTAGCTGGTATTGGCAAACCATTCTCTGAAATGATTAAACATGGGGAGATGGCTGAGATGGGATTAAAGTCAGGAAAGATTCAAGACCTATCTACCCTTAAAGCTGTTGCTGAACACATCCAGTCTGGAAATTATGAAAACAACCCCCGGAGGGTCCATAAAAAGAAAGAGGAAGATGTTTCCTTGATACTACAAGGTCAGAAAGGCAGTCAGAATATGCATGTCCAAAGGAGAAATTATACTCCCTTTCAAGCACAGTCTTCAAACCCTCCATTGACTAAAGGTGGAGAAGTCAGACGCACTTGAGTGTTCACACCCCTAGGGGACTCACTCGAGAACATTCTCAATCTTCTAACCACTCAGAAAAAAATTATACATCTTCTTCCACCAGCCAACCCAAATGGGAGGGGTTTCAATGCTACTCGGAAGTGTGCTTATCATGCCGGGGCACCGGGACATGATACTCAAGATTGCTGGGCCTTGAAACGCAAGATCCATGATTTGATCGATATCAGTGAGATTGTGGTCACCAAGCCCGATCAACCCAATGTGCAAGACAACCCTCTTCCTCAACACAAAGAAGAAGAGGTCAATATGATTAATTGGAGCAGTGGACAGAGTTCCAATTTTAATGGTGGATCTTCCCAGACCTGCAAGGATGGTGCTGACAAATGGGATTTTGCAAAGTTCCAGTATACAATGGAACGAAAAATGAATGCTCTGCGTGAGCAACTTAACCTATTGGCGGAACTGATGGTTCATCAGCATCAAGCCACCCGCCAATTATTTAGTCAGGAGCATGCCAGTCTCCTCCCTCTTGTTACAAACACTCCACCATGCGGTCCAGAAAATAAAACACTGGAGGATAAGATTGCAAAAAGAGCAAATGCCAAAGCCCGTTAGGATCTTGCCAACAAAAGGGAATTTACATACCTAGGCCAACCGATGGAAGAAATACTGCAGATGCTGATAAATGAAGGAAGAATCACAAATCTGCTACCTCCAATTAGCCCGCGTTCAAGACAGTTTGATTTCAATGGGGTGTGCCAATATCACTCCCAATCTCGCGGTCACATCACAGAAGAATGCTGGGCACTCCGCCACCTTATTCAGAATTTAATTAACAGCGGTGTCCTGCAGATGGCAGACGATGATGCTGTGATATTAGAAAGTGAGGACGCGTTTCCTATAAAGTGGAAGGAAGTCGTAGCAGTTATATCTTCTGAGACAGATGTAACTACTCCCTCACATATAATCCAATTAATTCAACTCAAAGGAATTGATAGTCCTTTGAAAATGGCGGCGCCATAGCTAATTATCTTGCCATTCAGACCACAATATGCTGTTGTCAGCCTACAGAAAGTTCCATGGAATTATGGAGGGGTTGAAGGATCCACATCTCACATAACTGCTGCAGTGTCGAAGGTTAATCCTTTGTATCTCCCCCAATGGGTGATGAAGCCTACCATCAAGTCAAAGGGGAAGATTTCCATGGAAAAAGTGGAAGAATTTCTCCGTACTATGGGCCATAATGAAGCCAAGGTGGTTTTAAGATTAAGAGAAGCTCCACACCAAGTTTCCATACTGGACTTAGTTTTCTCTTCTGAAGATCACATGAAGGTATTGCTCAAGGTGTTGGAAGAAGCCCAATTGCCTAAGTCAATAGATGTTGAGAAATTCTAGCATCTGGTGGATCACATTTTCAACAACAATGTGATATCTTTCAGTGATGATGATAAACCTCCCGAAGGGACAGGTCATTGCAAGCCGTTGCACATAGCGGTTTTATCTTCTGGATATATGGTGGGAGGAGTTTTGATAGACGGAGGGTCATCATTGAATATCTGTCCTTATGCCACTTTGGTGAAGATGAATATCAATCTCAATCGGATCCGAAGCAGCCATACAGTTATCAAAGCTTTTGATGGAGCCCTACAAAACTCTGTCGAAGAGATTGAACTGCCAGTAGAGATTGGTCCACATACATTCTGTGTGTCTTTTCACGTTCTAAAAATAAACACAGGATACAACCTGCTTTTGGGAAGACCGTGGATTCATATGGCCGGGGCCGTCCCCTCCACTCTTCACTAACAACTTAAATACATTATCAACAACAACCTAGTCACCGTCGATGCTGAGCCGAAATGTCCTGAATAAGGTGACATACTTCCTCCGTTCCTTAATATAAGTCATTTTAGAGAAATGTTTTTGTTCCTTAATATAAGTCGTTTGAGAATTTAAAGTAAGCATTAATTGCTTAGTTTCCAATATTACTCTAAGTATTAAATATAACGTTGGTTCTCTCACTATTTTTTATCCAATAAATAACAATCTCTTCTTCCAATATAAGGGCAATATAGACAATTGATATTATAATTAATGCTATATAATCATTTCCTTAATACTTGTGCACAATCCTAAAACGACCTATATTAAGGAACAGAGGGAGTACCACTTATCAGCTTCAATTCAGAAGTTGAGTCGGTCAGTTTTCATGCCCTGGAAGTGAGCAACACTCACTACAATCTTGTTGGGGCGCCACCTCTCATACCCCAGATTTCTGCCGAAGTAATGTCGACAAGTCAAGAAATGATGTCATTGGGTTATCAACCTGGACAAGAGTTGGGCAAAGATCATCAGGGCATCAAGAGCCCCATCCAAGTTCCCAGTCAAATAGGGACAACCAGACTAGGTTATACTGCTAGTTCCAGTCGTAGGAATCCTCATAAGCACAAACAGATTCCTTCAGCTTCAGCCATACGATGATTATCTCCACCTACAGTTCCTGAGCCTGTACTATCTCCGATAAAGGTGCTTACCCATGTAATGGCCATGTTATTTCCCAAACTGATACTAGTAAAGGAAAAAGAAGTCCTAGTTCCAGATCCCAAAGTGGAAGAAGAGGAATAGAGACGTAAACAGGACATCGCTCGGATGATATAAAACATGCGTATCATTGTCCATGATGAACATAAAAATAGATACACCCTAGATGATGATTGCCCAGACGTAATGATCATCATTCGGGAGAAGGAGGACGATGACAGCCCTTCCATCATTACAGTCCATCAGGACTTCACCCTTGCCAATTGGAGCAGCACTCCTTTCATTGGTCGACAAGGGTAAAACGGGCAGAAACTCCTTCTGCCCTGTAGATAATAATAACTGCTTACTTTTCTGTACAGTATTAGCAGTTGTTTTGTCAGTACATGCTAACACTTTGTATGATTGAACAGTTTCATATATTAAGTGAAAGCATATTTTATTTTAGGATCCTGAATTTAGATGTGCCTATACTTGCTGATAAGGTGCCTTTTCTCCACAAGGATTATAACTTTGATGAAAAGTTGGACTCAGACTTAATAGAAATACAAGAGGACATTGAGATACCTCAGGAGATCAAAGAATGGGTCGAAGACAAACCTAAACCCAACCTTGATCAAACCACCTCCTTCAATCTCGAAACTTTAGAAAGCCCTAAACTAATCCAGATTGGTATATACCTCACTCCAAACCAAAGGAATGACATAGTTACACTCTTAACCCAATTCCAGGATGTGTTTGCGTGATCTCATGAAGACATGGTGGGTTTGTCCACTGACATTGTCATCCATCGCCTCCCCCATCAAAGAGGGATTCAAGCCAGTCAGGCAGAAATTCAGGCGATTAAAACCTGAGTGGAGTTTAAAGGTTAAAGAAGAAATTGTGAAACAATTTCAAACAGGCATCATCATGGTGTCTACATACCCTGAATGGCTATCAAACATAGTCCCCATGCCTAAACCAGGAGGGAAGGTGTGAGTTTGCATGGATTACCAGGATCTGAATAAAGCTTGCCTTAAAGATAACTTTCCCGTGCCCTTTATCTACATTCTCATTGACAATACTGCTCAATACGACATGTACTCCTTTGCTGATTATTTTGCGGGGTATCATCAGATTATGGTTGCGGAAGAGGATTGTGAGAAAACTGCATTCATCACGCCTTGGGGAACTTTTTGCTACAGACGGTTGTCATTCGGCCTCATCATTGCCGGAGCTACCTACCAGCGAGCCATGATGGTTCTTTTCCACGATCTAATGCATAAGGTGATAGAGATCTACGTGGATGACATCATTATCAAGTCCCGAAGGGAGGAAGACCACCTAGACCATCTTAGAAAGCTCTTCAACAGGTTGCGTAAGTATAATTTGAAGTTGAATCCAGCCAAGTGCGCCTTTGGTGTCAAGTCAGGTAAGTTGCTAGGTTTCCTATTCAGCCACAAGGGGATTGAGCTGGATCCCACCAAAATCCAGGCCATTACAGAAATGCCCATATCTCAGACAGAGAAGGAAATACGGGGATTTTTGGGAAGAATCAACTTCATCAGCAGGTTCATTTCCCAACTCACAGCAACCTGTGAGCCTATTTTTAAGTTGTTAAGGAAGAACTCCTCTATGAAATAGAATGATGAGTGCCAGAAGGCCTTCCTTACAATCAAAGAGCAGCTAGTTAAAGCTCCTATTTTGGTACCACCCAGGGATAATGTTCCCTTATTTATGTACCTTTCCATAAGTGACAATGCCATGGTGTAACGCCCCCAAAATAGGTATACAGCACCCATTCTGAGTTGCCAAATACATGGTACAGAAAGCAAACTATAACTTCAATAATACAATTGTCGTGCAAAATACGACAACACATAGTGTGAGTTTAAATACAAATATTGTCTTCTAGACAATATCCACACTCAAATAAGTCCTCAATACAATTATTCAAACACTATTTTACAGAAATAGTGAGGACTGCTGAAACATCTTTCTAGAACCATCATTCCATACCCCGACTAGATCCTGCTATGTTCTCACCTCCTGAGAAGAAAAATGGAACAAAAAGGAAAAGGGTGAGCTCAACTAGCCCAGTAAAGAATATTATGACTAAGATAATATACAACAAATTATCATTAGTATTCAACAGGGAAAAATCTAATAGAATATAATCGACAACAAGTTTTAGATCAACAACTGCAGCGGAAACAACAAACCATTAGAAGAGTCAAGTAGAGAAAGAATTCTACTATCTTCTAAGATTTAAAAGTCCATCATCAATATTTTATCCTTGTAACATCGATTAATAATGATCTTTAACCAAATATTTATCTTTGCACTACAGGCCAAAGATATTCATTTGTATCACCAGTCGGTCATGTTCATCTCAACACCTGTTCATCTTTGCACTACAGGCCAAAGATATTCATCAAGTAATCATACATCTTTACACTACATGCCAAAGATATTCAGTAATATCATCATTTAGGACTGAGGATGATGAAAAATATCTTAAAGAAAACGAATCCAGTGAGACAAAAGGACAAATATTAGGGATTCGTATAACAGTTTATCCAAGATCAATAATACTTCATAATAATCAATTGTGAAACAGAATTTAAAAAAAATAAAGATCAAAACATGGATACAATCAAAGATAGTAACCATAATAGACATCTTGGACAAAAAGGGAAAATTTTATTTTTCGGTGAATAGTGCCGTATTCGTGAATAGTACTTTATTTTTCGGTGAATAGTGCCGTATTCGTGAATAGTACCGTATACGTGAATAGTGTTGTATACGTGAATAGTAACTACGACATAAAAAGTTCTAAATTTGATAAAAACTCATATCAATATTTCAGCATAATGATATTGAAGAAAATAATATCATTTAAGAAAAAAATAATATCCCTTACCTCAAAATATCAGTACTTCTGGTCGGAATACCGGTATAAGGCTGAAAGAAACTTACACTGATGAATAGAAACTCTCAAAGTATCTAAATACTCACAAAATACACTCAATAATCTAGAGAGAGAAGGAGAGAAAACTTGTTTCAGGTGTGATTTTCAATTCTAACTTAGCCCTCTATTTATAGAAAAATTTTAGTAGGCTTGACCTGCAACCTGATGGCTTTACCTGCTACTATTCCCACCCACCACATTTGAAATATAATTCAGCACATTTCTTCACCAACCACAAGTGGGGCCCACCAATTCTAGAATTTTCCACCAAAATGATTAACTCTAAAAATTCAACAATTTCTGAACCAGTCATCTCGTAAAATTCGTAATAAATCACACGTTCATTTTTAACGGTTCAAAATTTGTGAACATATACTCAAATTATATATGTATAACATATCCAAAAATTACCACGATCCAACGGTCGGATTAAAAATTATAACCCCCGCAAAATATCTCAAAAACCCTGATTTTTAATACCTCAATTCTGACAAAAATACGGATAAAAACCTCAACATTAACTCCTTCATTTTTAACCACAAAAATATATCCCTTATTTATATCCACATAAAATAAATATTTCCTTATCATATGAATAAATAATTAATTATTCACAAATAATATTACAGAATCACATTTATGACAACCAGGCCGTTTCCAGGAAAGAGGGGGCTTTCCAATAAGGATTTCTCCTTACTGGCGCGCAATTAGATGACCAAACCTCTCCTTAGACAGAACTTTCTAGACATTGCCAATAATGTTATCTAATAATATTATTTAAATAATATGAATTATTGATCTGATAATGAAAAATACTGTGCAGCAACAATTATTGAAACAACAATAATATAAAATATCAACATAGCAATTATTGAATCAATAAAATAAAATATTGAACAGTAACTACTGTAACAATTATTGAATAGTGCCTTCTTACGTAAGAATCAATAATTGGTACAATACCGTGTGCTACTGTATTTTAACCACCGGGTATTCCAACAGTATTAATGGTAACAACTACGCCGTTATTTATAAACAACTTATACTTGTCGTTTTCTTCATCCAATCGTTTTCCGTTATGGGGCCCGCACAAGGCTGCGCCGTCGTACGAATATTTCCTGACAGCAAGAATATTCCACGACCAAACGAATATTCCCCGACAAAATGAATATTTTATAACCACTTGCTTATTTTGCAAAATTTGCACATTTCACTCATAACCAAAGTATTATATCAAATTAAACCCTTATTATTCACAATAATATTTAGAGAAAATTTGATTTTATTCATTAATAAGTTGGGGTCTTACAACCTCCCCTCCTTATGAAATTTCGTCCTCGAAATTGACGTACGTACCTGATATTTCGAAAAGGTGAGGATACCTCGCTTTCATTTCTGATTCTAACTCCCAGGTCATTTCTTCAATAGCATGGTTTCTCCACAAAACCTTAACTTGTGGTATAACCTTCGTGCGTAGGACATGCTCTTTCTTATCTAAGATCTTAACAGGTACCTCCTCGTACGTTAAATCTTCAACTATCTCGTCTGGTTCTAACTCAATAATGTGGTTCGGGTCTTTAACATATTTACGAAGCTTAGATATGTGAAAAACATTATGAACACGAGACATGCTTGGAGGTAATGCGAGTCTATATGCCACATTTCCTATTCGCTCAAGAATCTCAAATGGACCAACAAATCTTGGATTGAGCTTTCCTCTCTTCCCAAATCTTGTAACTCTTTTCCATGGTGCAACACGTAACAATACATGATCCCCAATATTAAATTCCACGTCCTTCCGATGAAGATCCGCATAACTCTTTTGTCGATCCTGTGCCGTTTGTATACGTTGTCGAATCGTTTGGATCTTCTCTGTAGTAATGCGTACCAACTCTGGTCCCAACAATGTTGCTTCACCAACCTCGTCCCAGCATACTGGAGAACGATATTTTTTTCCATACAACGCCTCGAATGGAGCCACACCTATGCTCGCCTGATAACTGTTGTTGTAGGAGAATTCTACCAATGGTAGGTACTTATCCCAACTCCCTTTGAGATCTAGGACACAAAGTCTTAATAGATCCTCAAGAGTTTGAATAGTCCTCTCTGATTGTCCGTCCGTTTGAGGATGGTATGCCGAACTGAATCGTAAATCCGTGCCCATAGCTTTCTGCAAGCTAACCCAAAATCGTGAAGTGAATCTTGGGTCACGATCCGAAACTATGGATACTGGCATGCCATGCAATCTCACAATCTCGTTCACGTACATACTAGCAAGACGTTCAAGGGAATAAGTCTCACGTATCGGCAAGAAATGAGCGGACTTGGTTAATCTATCAACAATAACCCAAATCGCATCTATGCCTTGAGAAACCTTGGGAAGACCCGTAACAAAATCTATAGTAATGTGTTCCCACTTCCATTTCAGAATCTCAAGTGGTTGCAATGGACCCTTTGGTACTTGATGCTCCGCTTTTACACGTTGACAAGTTAAACATCTCGAGATAAACTCCGCGATCTCTCTTTTCATATTACTCCACCAAAATGTATGTCGAAGATCGTGATACATTTTGGTACTCCTAGGATGGATTGCAAACGGTGTGTTGTGTGCCTCCATCATTATTCTATGCTTCAAGTCAAAATCGTTAGGAACACAAAGTCTGGAGTTGACTCGAAGTATTCCTTCTTCATCAATTTTTGCTTCTGGAATAGCACCTTCTTGCACTTTCTTCTTCATACGCATCAGCTCTATGTCCGTAGCTTGAGCAGCTTTAACTTTATCGATTAAAGTCGGTTCTACTCGTTTATTTGATATTATCATGTGGGTACTTGGAGCCTTCATCTCTATCTCCATCCTTTGCAAGTCATACAAAATGGGCCTTTGTGTTAACAGCATTGCACTCGTACCCGCGTATGATCTTCTACTCAATGCGTCAACTACTACGTTCATTTTTACAGGATGATATTGGATGGTATGATCGTAATCTTTCAACAACTCAAGCCAATGTCGCTGCCGCATGTTGAGTTCCTTTTGGGTGAAGAAATATTTGAGGCTTTTATGATCTGTATAGATCTCCACTTTCTCCCCATACAGGTAGTGTCTCCAGATCTTCAACGCGAAAACGACTGCTGCCAACTCCAAATCATGAGTAGGATAATTCCTCTCATATTCTTTGAGTTGTCGCGAGGCATAGGCTATGACTTTCCCATGTTGCATGAGAACACATCCTAACCCTTTTCCTGAAGCATCGCTGTAGATAACAAATCCATCCGAACCAGATGGTATTGTCAGAACAGGTGCCGAAATGAGTCTCCTCTTGAGTTCTTGAAAACTCTTCTCACATTCCTCACTCCATAGGAATTTTGTATCTCTACGAGTCAGCTGCGTTAATGGAATAGCGATTCGAGAATATCCTTCAACGAATCTCCGATAATAACCAACTAAGCCTAGAAAGCTACATATTTCGATTACCGACTTAGATTGCTCTCAACTGTAACTCATATCCCAACCTTGGATAGCACGTCACAATGACACCTATCAGTTTACTATCGTACGAATATGGCGTCCCCTACGGAGAGTCTGGCTTTGGTGCATTCCACAAAGGAAGTCACCAGATAAAGGCTCAGGTACAAACTTCTACAGTTAGGTTTTTAACTCCTGAAGTTCAATAGGAGCCATTCGATATGAGATTTTAGAAGTGAGTTTTGTACCAGATTCAAAGATGACACAAAATTCAATATCACGCGTAGGCCAAGAAATTCTTCAGGAAATACGTCAGGAAATTCACTAACAACAGAAATATCATTCAAAAATGACGTATTTTTGTTCAAGTCTATGACATGGGCTAAGAAAGCTTGACATCCGTTTTTTAATAAACGAATGACTTTATGGCTTGGTATGACAGCGATTGATTTTAGTGGTTTGGTTGCTTGAATTCGAATAACAGGTTGCTTAGGAATATGAAAACTAACAACCTTACGAAAGCAATCAATTTTAGCATGATGAGTGGTTAACCAATCAATTCCTAAAATCACATCAAAAGCAAGTATCTTTAAAGAGATAAGATCAATAGGTAATGTGATAGTGCCAACTTGGATCAAACAAGATTTATAAACAGTGGATGTAACGAAAGTTTCTCCTAACGGAGTTTCCACAGATAAATCAAAGTCTAATTTCTCCGGAGTTAAGTTTAAACGTTGAGCACAAGCAGGAGAAATAAATGAATGGGTAGAATCGGTATCTAATAAGGTATAGACTTCGCAAAAATTTATAATTAACTAACCCGTGCTAACTTCGTTCGGGTTCCTCGCATTCTGACCAGTCACGAAAAATGGTCTTCCAGGAACCGTTGACTTTGACTTTTCTGGGACAGCTTTTTGAGTCACCATCCCCGCTGAACTTGATTTTTCTACAGAACACTCTCGAGCTATATGACCCTCATTTCCACAGTTATAACATACCTTAGATTATTGTGGGCAGTTTGGGCTGATATGTCCCTCTTTCCCACATTTGTAACATACGACCGGTGGTCGTTCTCCTCCCCTAGAAACAGTTGATGTTTGTGCTGACGTCTTCACGTTATCATTGTTGTACCTTCTCTTCTTGAAATCTCCTCCCGACTCGCTCCTTCTATTATCACGACCACGATTACCACCAGAGTGGTTACCGTTTTTGTCCGAATGTTTTCCTCCCTGCTGGTTTTCATTGCTTCGATGACTGCCGCCACCGGTATGACCCTGGTTGTGGTCCCTCGGTTGCACATACTCATTATCTCGCTCTAATAATTGAGCCCTGTTTACAACATCTGAATATAAAAAAAATTTATGAGAGATAAGATATTGCCGAATCTCGGGTTTTAGACCTCTCAGAAACATCCTTGTCATTCGTTCCTCATTTTCGACCAAATGAGGTGCAAACCTGGATAACTCTGCAAACTTCGCCTCGTACTGGGACACCGTCATGTTATTTTGTTCCAGTCTGATAAACTCCACCTCCTTCATATGACAAATACTTTCAGGAAAGTACTTGTCATTGAACAGTTTTTGAAATGTTTCCCAGGACATGTTGAGTGCGTCAGGCTGGGTACGCTTCACAGACTCCCACCAGTAGTCTGCCTCACCGCGGAACATAAAGGTGGCGAATGGAACCTTCTGTTCCTCCGTGCATCCCAAGACATCGAATATCTTGGTAATTTGCTTGACCCACGTTTTCGCCATGATCGGATCCGGCTTTTCCTTAAATTCTGGTGGTCCCAATTCTTTGAACTGCTTAGCTGTGACAAACCGCGCGTTGTTATCATTTCCACCCGTATTCTGCACACGAGTCTCCCTCGTCTGATTTTGCATGAACTGCAAAAAGCTCCTAAACATTCTATCATTCATCGTTTGCTCGGTAACGTTGTTTACAGGAGGAATATTGCCTTCCTGTTGCACGTTCCCCTGGGTAATGATTAAAGGTGTCTCCACAGTCTGATTTACTCTATTATTAACGTTCTCAGCTGCCATTCTTAAATACTGCAATAAAATAAGGGTTAATAGTCATGTCATATATTATCCCTATACTCTGACCGACCAAATAAATACCAAATAAACTTAGTCAGGTCATACTAGCGAAGGAATTCCTCGTCTCTCCCCTCCTAGTTCTTGTCTCACATCTCAGCCAGGGATCATATCCCTAAGCTCTGATACCAACTGTGACGCCCCCAAAATAGGTATACAACACCCATTCTGAGTCACCAAATACATGGTACAGAAAGCAAACTATAACTTCAATAATAATATTGTCGTGCAAAATACGACAACACATACTGTGAGTTTAAATACAAATATTATCTTCTAGACAATATCCACACTCAAATAAGTCCTCAATACAATTATTCAAACACTATTTTACAAAAATAGTGAGGACTGCTAAAATATCTTTCTAGAACCATCACTCCATACCCCGACTAGATCCTGCTATGTTCTCACCTCCTGAGAAGAAAAATGGAACAAAAAGGAAAAGGGTAAGCTCAACTAGCCCAGTAAAGAATATTATGACTAAGATAATATACAACAAATTATCATTAGTATTCAACAGGGAAAAATCTGATAGAATATAATCGACAACAAGTTTTAGATCAACAACTGCAGCGGAAACAGCAAACCATTAGAAGAGTCAAGTAGAGAAAGAATTCTACTATCTTCTAAGATTTAAAAGTCCATCATCAATATTTTATCCCTGTAACATCGATTAATAATCATCTTTAACCAAATATTTATCTTTGCACTACAGGCCAAAGATATTCATTTGTATCACCAGTCGGTCATGTTCATCTCAACACCTGTTCATCTTTGCACTACAGGCCAAAGATATTCATCAAGTAATCATACATCTTTGCACTACAGGCCAAAGATATTCAGTAATATCATCATTTAGGACTGAGGATGATGAAAAATATCTTAAAGAAAACGAATCCAGTGAGACAGAAGGATAAATAGTAGGGATTCGTATAACAGTTTATCCAAGATCAATAATACTTCGTAATAATCAATTGTGAAGCAGAATTTAAAAAAAATAAAGATCAAAACATGGATACAATCAAAGATAGTAACCATAATAGACATCTTGGACAAAAAGGGAAAATTTTATTTTTCGGTGAATAGTGCCGTATTCGTGAATAGTACCGTATACGTGAATAGTGCCGTATACGTGAATAGTAACTACGACACAAAAAGTTTCAAATTTGATAAAAACTCATATCAATATTTCAGCATAATGATATTGAAGAAAATAATATCATTTAAGAAAAAAATAATATCCCTTACCTCAAAATATCAGTACTTCTGGTCGGAATACCGGTATAAGGCTGAAAGAAACTTACACTGATGAATAGAAACTCTCAAAGTATCTAAATACTCACAAAATAAACTCAATAATCTAGAGAGAGAAGGAGAGAAAACTTGTTTCAGGTGTGATTTTCAATTTTAACTTAGCCCTCTATTTATAGGAAAATTTTAGTAGGCTTGACCTGCAACCTGATGGCTTTACCTGCTACTATTCCCACCCACCACATTTGAAATATAATTCAGCACATTTCTTCACCAACCACAAGTGGGGCCCACCAATTCTAGAATTTTTCACCAAAATGATTAACTCCGAAAATTCAATAATTTCTAAACCAGTCATCTCGTAAAATTCATAATAAATCACACGTTCATTTTTAACGGTTCAAAATTTGTGGACATATACTCAACTTATATATGTATAACATATCCAAAAATTACCACGATCCAACGGTCGGATTAAAAATTATAACCCCCACAAAATATCTCAAAAACCCTGATTTTTAATACCTCAATTCCGACAAAAATACGGATAAAAACCTCAACATTAACTCCTTCATTTTTAACCACAAAAATATATCCCTCATTTATATCCACATAAAATAAATATTTCCTTATCATATGAATCAATAATTAATTGTTCACAAATAATATTACAGAATCACATTTATGACAACCAGGCCGTTCCCAGGAAAGAGGGGGCTTTCCAATAAGGATTTCTCCTTACTAGCGCGCAATTAGATGACCAAACCTCTCATTAGACAGAACTTTCTAGACATTGCCAATAATGTTATCTAATAATATTATTCAAATAATATGAATTATTGATCTGATAATGGAAAATACTGTGCAGCAACAATTATTGAAACAACAATAATATAAAATATCAACGCAGCAATTATTGAATCAATAAAATAAAATATTGAACAGTAACTACTGTAACAATTATTGAATAGTGCCTTCTTACGTAAGAATCAATAATTGGTACAATACCGTGTGCTACTGTATTTTAACCACCGGGTATTCCAACAGTATTAATGGTAACAACTACGCCGTTATTTATAAACAGTTTATACTTGTCGTTTTCTTCATCCAATCGCTTTCCGTTATGGGGCCCACACAAGGCTGCGCCGTCGTACGAATATTCCCCGACAGCAAGAATATTCCATGACCAAACGAATATTTCCCGACAAAATGAATATTTTATAACCACTTGCTTATTTTGCAAAATTTGCACATTTCACCCATAACCAAAGTATTATATCAAATTAACCCCTTATTATTCACAATAATATTTAGAGAAAATTTGATTTTATTCATTAATAAGTTGGGGTCTTACACATGGGCTGTATGCTGGGACAAAAAGACGATAGAGGCCAAGAGCGAGCTATCTACTACCTCAGCAAAAGATTCAGCAGCAATGAACACAAGTACACTCTGATTGAGAAGACTTGTTGTGCTTTAGCATGGGCTTCCATGAGGTTACAACATTACCTCCATGGTCATACAACCCATCTCAAATCCCGCATGGATCCTCTCAAGTACGTGTTCAGTAAACCATGTTGAATTGTAGGCTGTCCAGATGGCTGTTGATCCTACAGCAATTTGACATCGTCTATGTGACGCAAAAGTCCATTAAAGGTCAAGGAATTATGGGTCAACTGGCCGTCGCATCTTCAGGGGATTTCAAACCCTTGGAGACATACTTCCCTGATGAAGGGGTAATGGCAATTCAGCAACACCATCAGTACGATGCACGCCAATCCTGGAGGATGTATTTTGATGGAGCTATAAATATGGAAGGTTCCGGGGCCAGAGCAGTTCTAGTATCCGTTACGGGGGAGCAGCATCCCGTCACCGTCAAATTGCAGTTTGCTAACACCAACAACACATTTGAGTATGAAGGCTGTATCATGGGGCTAAAACTTGCCTGATCAATGGGCATTAGACGGTTAACTGTCTTTGGAGATTCCGAGTTGGAAATCAGACAAACCACATGAATCTATCACACCAAAGGTCTTCACTTACTGCCTTACCATCGGCAGGTTCTACAGATGGCTTCGGAGTTTGAAGAAATATTCTTACTCCACATTCCTCGAAATAGGAATAATTTTGTAGATGCGCTAGCAACCTTGGCCTCCTTGATCAACATACATGACAAGGAAGACATGCCAACCCTCACATTTGCCCAACAAATGGCTCCAACCTATGGGAATTACATCAGAGAAGTATCAGATGTGCTACCTCCCATCCAACACCCTTGGTATCAACATATCAAGGAGTACTTACAAGATGGATCTACACCCGCTGAGGCGAGCCCGACAGAAAGAAGGCCGATCCATCGACTGGCTATAAAATTCTACCTGAGCGGAGATGCACTCTACAAAAGAGATGTAGGATTAGGTCTCCTCAGATGTCTGGACAAGGACCAAGCTCAGAGGCTCATGGATGAGATCCATGGTGGAGTATGTGGCCCACACATGAGCGGCCCTATACTTATAAAGAAAATCCTAAGAACAGGGCATTACTGGCTCTCTCTCAAGGCTGACTGTGAAGATCGTGTCAGGAGATGTTATCAGTGCCAGATTCATGGGAATGCTATCCACGCCCCTTCATGGGAGCTCCACAATATGAGTTCACCTTGGCCCTTATCAATGTAGGGAATGGATGTGATTGGGCCCATCGAGTCCCAAGCCAGTAATGGGCATCGGTTTATCCATTACTAGAAAATTTACCTATAGCGATGGTCGACGACCGTCGCTATAGGCATAAAGACCATTGCTATAGGCGCCATAGAAGCCGTCGGTAAACTCTATAGCGACGGTCTTTAGGCCTATAGCGATGGTCGCCGACCGTCGCTATAGACATTTTAGATTTCAAAAAAATATTAATTAGTAATGCACATTTATTCAACAAACACAAGTACAATATAAAATAAAACATAAAAATATTATATACATCATTTAAAATCATTCACATTACAACATTACAATTTTATCCAACTGAGCCCACTTGTTGAAGGCAGCAAATGAACCCATTACAAATTCAATCACCTTTCCTTTCCACGATCTATCTGAGTTTATGAAAAAGGAAAACAAAAAAAATCTATGTAAACATTTAAAATGGAGAATGATGAAGATTTTATTTCATCACAATTCACAGTATAGAATCCCACTGCCACTGTAATTCCTCCAGTCACACTGCACAAGCACCAATTAGACCACCATTTCTATCATTGGCAGAAAAGAGTACCGATATAACAAGACAAACATTCAATCTTATTCAAAAACTTTTAAGTTCTTCCAATATAGAGTGAAGAAATATAATTACCTGCCAACATGAAGGGATTCTTCCCCAAGAAATAGAACCCCCATGGAAACTGCAATGACAATCCCCAAGGGCCTGAACATGGCTACCTAGATAGGCCCCTTTTCCTGCAAGCACCATGTCTGAACACCATTGCGGTATATTCCTCCAAATGTTGCCTAAATTTATATTTAAGAAAAGGTATTTTTATTAAATCTTTCATCTAGAGTAGCATTTCAGCAAAAGGTAGTAAAAATGTGGAAACAAACAAAAGTGGTATTGAGAAATAAATTTTCTTCATAACGCAAATATGTCAAAAGAAAACCATATACACAAACCTCTACCCAATTGAAGTAACTAAAGAGAAAATATAAGAAGAGGTGAAGTTAGTAGTTTTCTTACCGAGTACATGATAGCCTCCATCTCAATGTCCATGCATTCGAATTTCTTTCCACAATGGGACTGAAAATCCCGAAGAGGATACAGGAAAAGAAGCAGAAGAAGAAAATAATGGTAATTTTTTTTGGAAACTCTTCAGTTGCAGCTGTCGGGAAGCAAAAGAGTTCACGTTATTTCCTTCTACAGGGAAGTTCTATAAATAAAACAAAGGCATAAATTCAATAATATTCATAAAATCCACTATTGTAAGTATGTTTCAAAAGAAGTGTGCATCATAGAAGCTAACACCACATGAAAGTACTCAACATTAGTCTTACGCCCTACTGACAAGTGGGTTACACCAGATTGAGTTTTGTATAAAATATGCAGGTTGTGGATTAACTGTTATAGTTTCACGAGGTTAGTTGGGAAAAGATGAAGCTATCAGGATCTGAGGGCCCTTGTAGAGAGTAACTATGCATGCTTCTGATACCGAAATAATTGCACACCCATAGATATGGCTACACCAGTTGAGCTCCTTTAGTTTAGCTTCTCCATCCTAGAAACATCACCTCATCAGAAGGTAAAAATATAGATTGACCACATACAAAGCTTTTAAAACAAAGAGGTTATATATATGATGTATTACATAAATTAAATGATCACCCTTACATTTGTCAATGCTATTAACACTATGGTTCAATTTCCTAATCAATAGACAAAAATATAATAAACCATTTTATTATGTTAATGCAAGGTAATGACGCAAACACCAAGTAGCATATTCAATGGAAATTTAAACCAACTACACTATCAGAATGGCATACAACGCTATTATTATAATCAATGAATTGCTACATTATCAGTGTCTTGGTTTTAATCGAAGGAAGGAAACAGGTACCTACCAAAACCAAATTGTTGACAGTTGAAAAAACCCAGTAAAATCTCTTTAATTCCTACCGATGAATATTTGAAAAGAAAAGTTACACTTTTGAATAGCAATAACTGAAGCTACAGACAAGACTAATGAGTAATGAGGAAGGATAACATCCTCCACCATATCAGATGTAAGTGGAGATTCACCATTGAGGTAAATGATTTTAAAATCCAGATTAAACCAAGAAGTCTTTCTTGCCTGCTTTCTAAATGCAAACAACTCTAGATGTATTGAGGGAATCATGAACATAGAATTAAAACAAAATTGCAACAACAAAGGTTACTTGGAAGAAAATTAGATGTATTGAGGGAATCATGAACATACCTATCCAAGTGCAGCCTCAATTATTGTTCCAATTGTCCAAAAAGTTGAAAAGATAACCATCCACGTGCCTCTATTTGGGGCAGGAACAAACTCCAGAAACAAAGATGTATACACAGGCCCACCTCCCAGACCAATGCCAGCCAAAAAACGAAGAATGACCAATAATATATAATTAGGATAGAAAGCACTTAGAAACCCAGCTCCAGTAGTCCATATAGCTATGCTCAGAAGACCCATCCTAGTGAAGGCAATAGTAAATAGATACTCTGTAACAATTATGAAAATAAACTTGAAATAGAGTTTAACTTTCAAGGAGGGGAAGAACTAAGCAAATATGCTGAACTATAACTGGAATCTAATAGCAACAACTTAATCTGCAAAATTGGCAAAACAATATGATAGAATCAGCCAAAAAATAAAAATAAGTGTCAATTTATAAAAATTATACCAAATTAAATTGACATATTCAACCAGGGAAATAATGAAGAAGAAGAATGCAACAAAAAGGTATAAGACAGCGAACCTCGCCCAGCCTGTTTAATCTGTAAACCAGCCCTTCGTTTAATTGGTGGTCCCGTTGAAGTAAACAAAAGACACCTCATATCTAATAAACCCTTCTTCCTCTGTTCCTCAAGAACCAAATACACAACAAATACTTTTTCCTAACAGAAAATATAAAAGTCCAATTCAGATATAACAAGGATTATGACAGAAAATCATAATTTCAATGTCCTACAATAATTTCTCAAGAATGTGACTCAAAAACTGCAGTAATGGAAACTTTAAAATCGAAATGAGTATATGCTTAAGAAATGGAAATGAAATTACAGTTTCAAGAGCACTGGATTTAAAATGAGCTGAAATGAATTACCTCGATGGTCCAAATGAAGAAATCAAGAGGCTTAGGTGAGCGATGTTTGTTCATCTCTTGAATCAGCACTCCAAAAACAAACACACGCCAATCCTTATATAGGATCCTACGATGCCTAGGGTTTCGAGAGAGAAAGTGTTAGAAAGGAGGGAGATGACTTGAGAGGGTTTTGTCTAATAAAAATCTCTATACCGACGGTTCTGTGCCGACCGTCCCTATAGATACACTATAGCGATGGTTCCGTGCTGACCGTCGCTATAGATACACTATAGCGACGGTTCTGTGCCAACCGTCGCTATATCTCTTTGCTATATGTCGAATTTTTAGTAGTGATCTTTACCATGATCGACTACTTCACCAAGTGGGTAGAAGCAGCCTCCTTCCCCAGGGTAACCAAAGAAGTCATCATTGCTTTCATCAGAAATAATGTCATTTGTCGATATGGACAACCAGAGGTAATTATATCAGACAATGCTAAGAACCTCAACAATAGAATGATGGAGGAGTTTTACAGTAAATTCCACATCAAACATCTCAACTCCGTCATCTACCATCCAAAGATGAATGGTGCTGTTGAAGCGGCTAACAAAAACATCAAGAAGATCATGCAAAAGATGTCCACTAACCATAAAGGATGGCCTGACTTGTTGCCTCTGACTCTATTAGCCTATAGAATGTCAATGCGCACTTCCATTAGGGCAACCCCCTATGCATTAACCTATGGGATGGAAGTAGTGCTCTCTATAGAATTGGAAATGGAATCCCTCAGAGTGTTGATAGACGCTCAGCTGGATGAAGACCAATGGTTACATGATAGGTATCACCAATTGTCTCTAATAGATGAAAGGCGAGCCACTGCTATCTTCCACGGTCAGTTATATTAACAAAGGATCGCCAGGTCCTACAACAAAAAAGTTCGACTACGGCAGTTTAAACAACACGACTTGGTTTTGAAGAAGATCATTGACAAACAAGATCAATCTAAGGGAAAATTTGGCCCAAATTGGGAGAGCCCATTTATTGTCAAAGAGGTATTGACAGGAGGTGCTCTCAGATTACAGGAAATAGATGGCGATGAATTTCCACAGCTTATCAACTCGGACACCGTAAAATGGTACTATGTCTGAGGTTACCATCAAACAAACATGTGACGCCCCCAATATTAGGTATACATCACCCATCTTGGGTCGTCAGATACGTGGTACAGAATACAAATACAACTTACTAATATAACTGTCGTGTACAATATGACAAAACATAACTGTGAGTTTGAATATAATTATTGTCTACTATAAACTATACAAACTCAAAAGAAGTTCTCATTATAATAATTGTCACACTATTTAACAGAATAGTGAGGACTACTAATACTATCATCTGGTCCATCACTCCGTTCCCCGACTCGTCCCAGCTATATTCTCATTTCCTGAAGAGAACAGTGAAAGAAAGGGTGAGCTCAACTAGCCCAGTAAGAAATATTTTGACTAAGATAATGCAGAATAAATTATCATTAGCCTTCAACAGTGTTAAACTGATAAAATATAACGAACATCAAGTTTAACTGCAGCGGAACAAGTAATCCATTAAAAGAGTAAAGTAGAGAATAAAATCTACTATCTTCTATGATTTAAAAGGTTTTTCAACACTGTTATCGCTGGGACTCAACTTAATAAAATAATCCACATCATCGAATCACCCCTGCACTACGACTAATGATATTCTTTAGTATCACGACCACAATTATCCATGCACTACGGGCCAAGAATATTTGTGTACTCATTAATGGTCATGATCATGCCAACAACTGTCCATCAATGCACTACGGGCCAATGAGGACTTTTACGACATCATTTGTAACATTATGGTCATGATTATACCGAATAATCCCTGGTCATAATCATACCAAGTCCATCTATGCACTACAGGCCACAGATGACTTTCAACATTTTATGAACATGAGGATGATGACAATGATATAAGAATTCAATAAAACAAGTTCAAGAATTAATTTATCCAAGAATTAACAACGTCCAAATTGTTAACACGATACTGCTTTGTGGAGTAAAATTCAAGAATGCTTAGAATAATATTTTCATGATAAGATACTGGATGAAACACAATTATTAAGGATATTCCACTAATTTCATGGAGTATAGAAGTTAAAACTTAACCAACTGAGTATAATAAAGAATGGAATAATAAAAGAAATCATCCGACATGCGATAGACCGCACAGACAGGTTATTCTAACAGAATAATAAATAATGGAACCAGGTCCGGCGTAAATGCATAGACAGGATATTCAGACAGAATAATAAATAATGGAACCAGGTCCGGCGTATACGCACAGACAGGATATTCCGACAGAATAATAAATAATGGAACCAGGTCCGGTGTAAAACACACAGACAGGATGTTCCAATTGAATAATAACAAGACGGAACCAGGTCCGGTGTAAAACACACAGTCAGGATGTTCCAACAGAATAATAATAAAAACAGAACCAGGTCCGGTGTAAAACACACAGACAGGATGTTCCAACAGAATAATAGAAGAATGTCACCAAGTATAGGGTAGACCGCGTATACAGGTTATTCCAACAGAATAATAAGAAATGGAATAACAAAAGTTCTCTTCATGAATAAGAAAGAATAACACCCCTTACCATTTTAAAGAAGAACTGAAATAAGGAAGTAGTTAAGTAGCAGAATACTTTTCTTCTCTCTTTCTCTATAGTTTCTCTCTCTAGAGTTCAGTGAATTCGTAAGAAATAATAAAAGAATGAGCTGCTATTTATAGAAGAATGGACTGCATAGTAACTAATCAAGAATTTGAATAGTCCTCTCTGATTGTCTGTCCGTTTGAGGATGATATGCCGAACTAAATCGTAAATCTGTGCCCATAGCTTTTTATAAACTAACCCAAAATTATGAAGTGAATCTTGGGTCTCGATCAGAAACTATGGATACTGGCATACCATGCAGTCTTACAATCTTGTTTATGTACATACGAGCAAGACGTTCAAGTGTATAAGTTTCTCGTCTCGGTAAGAAATGAGCAGACTTGGTCAATCTATCAACAATGACCCAAATCGCATCTATACCTTGAGAAACCTTAGGAAGACCAGTAACGAAATCCATGGTAATGTGCTCCCACTTCCATTCTGGAATTTCAAGTGGTTATAATGGACCTTTTGGTACTTGATGCTCCGCTTTGACTCGTTAAAAAGTTAGACACCTCGAGATAAACATCGCTATCTCTCTCTTCATATTGCTCCACCAAAATGTATGACGAAGATCATGATATATTTTGGTACTTCCAGGATGGATTGCAAACGGTGTGTTGTGCGCCTCCATCATGATTTCATACTTTAAATCAGGGTTGTTAGGAACACAAAGTCTGGAGTTGACTCGAAGTATTCCTTCTTCATCGATTCTTGCTTCCGGCATAGCACCTTCTTGCACTTTCTTCCTCATACGCATCAGCTCTAGGTCTGTAGCTTTAGCAGCTTTAACTTTATCGATTAAAGTTGGTTCTACTCGTATATTCGTCATCATCACATGGGTCCCTGGAGTCTTTAACTCTATCTCCATCCTTTGCAAGTCACACAAAATGGGCCTTTGTGTTGACAATATCGCACTCGTACTTGCATATGATCTTCTACTCAATGCGTCAGCTACCACGTTCGCTTTTCCAGGATGGTATTGAATGGTATGATCATAATCTTTCAACAGTTCAAACCAACGTCGTTGTCGCATGTTGAGTTCTTTTTGAGTGAAGAAATATTTGAGGCTTTTATGATCCGTAAAGATCTCCACCTTCTCCCCATACAAGTAATGCCTCCAAATTTTAAGTGCAAAGACAACAGCTGCCAACTCTAGATTATGAGTAGGATAATTCCTCTCATATTCCTTGAGTTGTCTTGATGCATAGGCTATGACTTTTCCATGTTGTATGAGAACGCATCCCAACCCTTTGCTCGAAGCATCACTGTAGATGAAAAATCCCTCCGAGCCAGATGGTATTGTTAGAACAGGTGCTGAAATGAGTCTCCTCTTGAGTTCTTGAAAACTCTTCTCACATTCTTCGCTCCAACTGAACTTTGTATCTTTCCGAGTCAGCTGAGTTAATGGAGTAGCGATTTGAGAAAATCCTTCCACGAATCTCCGATAATAACCAGCTAAACCAAGAAAGCTACGTACTTCGATCACTGATTTAGGTTGCTCCCAGCTTTGAATAGCTTCAATCTTTGCCGGGTCAACATATATTCCACGACTTGATACTACGTGGCCAAGGAATGCTACCTCCTCCAGCCAGAACCCGCATTTCTTCAACTTGGCATAAAGTTTGTATTCACGAAGCTTTTGGAGTACCAGCCGCAAGTGTTGCTCATGATCTTCATGGCTTTTAGAATAAATTAGGATGTCATCAATAAAGATGACCACAAAGTGATCCAAATATTCCTTGAATACCCGGTTCATCATATCCATGAAGGCAGCAGGAGCATTAGTCAATCCAAAGGACATGACTAGGAATTCATAATGCCCGTACCGAGTTCTGAAAGCCGTCTTTGGAATATTCTTAGTTCTAATCTTCAGCTGATGATATCCAGAACGAAGATTGATCTTTGAAAAGAATTGTGCTCCTTGCAATTGGTCAAACAGGTCATCAATACGTGGCAATGGGTACCTGTTTTTTATGGTGACATGATTCAACTCCCGATAATCAATATAAAGTCGCATCCTTCCATCTTTCTTCTTCACGAATAGAACAGGAGCACCCCAAGAAGAAGTACTAGGCCGAATAAAGCCAATGTCTAACAATTCTTGTAGTTGGATCTTTAACTCCTGAAGTTCAATAGGAGTCATTCGATATGGGGCTTTGGAAATAGGTTTTGTACTGGGTTCAAGGTCGATACAAAATTCAATTTCACGCTCTGGGGGTAAGCCAGGAAGTTCTTCAGGGAATACGTCAGGGAATTTATTAACAATAGAAATATCATTCAAAACTGACGTATTTTTGTTTAGATTCGTGACATGAGCTAAGAAAGCTTGACATTCATTTTTTAATAAACGAATAGCTTTATGGCTTGAGATGACAGCGATTGATTTTAATGGTTTGGTTGCTTGAATTCGCATAATAGGTCGATTAGGAATATGAAAGCTAACAACCTTACGAAAATAATCAATTTTTACATGATGAGTAGTTAACCAATCAATCCCTAGAATCACATCAAATGCAAGTATTTTTAATGAAATAAGATCGATAGGTAATGTGTGGGTACCAACTTGAACCAAACAAGACTTATAAACCGTGGATGTAATGAAGGTTTCTCCCAATGGAGTTTCAACAGATAAGTTAAAGTCTAATTTCTCCGGAGTCAAATTTAATCGATGAGCGCAAGTAGGAGAAATGAATGAATGGGTAGAACCGGTATCAAATAAAGTATAGACTTCGTTAGAGTTTATGATAAGCTTATCCGTGATGACCTCATTCGGGTTCCTTACTTTCTGGGAGGTCACAACAAATGCTTTCCCTTGCACTACCGGTTTTGACTTTTCTGGTATGGCTTTTGGTGTCTCCATCCTGGCTGAACTTGTTTTTGGTAAATGACAAAATCGAGCTAAATGACTTTCTCTTCCACAATTATAACATGCTTTAGACAGCATCGCACAGTTTGGACTGATGTGCCCCTCCCCTCCATATTTGAAACATATGATAGGTGGTCGTTCTCCTTCCTTAACAACGGGTGCTGGTGCTGACGTCTTTCCATCATTGTTGAATCTCCTCTTCTTGAAATGACCATTCTTATTGTTTTGGCCCTGATTACCACCGAAGTGGTTACCATTTCTGGCCTGTTGATTCCCTCCACGCTTGTTGTCACCGCTTCGATGACTGCTCTCACTGGTATTATCATTTTGCCGACTGCTCTCTTTTGGTTGCGTTGACTCATTATCGTGCTCCACTAACTGAGCCCTATTCACAACATCTGAATACAAACACAGTTTATGAAAAATAAGATATTGACGTATCTCAGGTTTCAAATCTCACAAAAACATTCGCACCATTTGCTCTTCATTATCCACCAAGTGGGACACAAACCGGGACAACTCAGCAAATTTAGCCTCATACTGCGACACGGTCATATTATTCTGCTCTAATTTGATGAACTCCACCTCCTTCATGTGACGAACACTTTCAGGAAAGTTTTTGTCATTGAACAGCTCTTGGAACTTCTCCCAAGACATCTTCAGTGCGGCAGGTTGACTACGCTTAATCGATTCCCACCAGTAATCTGTCTCTCCTCGCAACATAAAGGCGGCAAAGGGAACCTTTTGCTCCTCAGAGCATCCCAAGACATCATATATCTTGGTGATCTGCTTTATCCATGTTTCTGCTATAAGTGGTTTTGGCTCTCCCTTAAACTCCGGTGGTCCCAGCTCCTTGAACTGTTTAGCGGTGGCCGTCCGAGAGTTTTCAGTGTTTCCACCTACATTTTGGACAGGAGCCGCTCTTGCCTGCTGTTGCATGAACTGCATAAAGCTTCTAAACATTCCATCATTCATCATCTGGTCAGTGTTGTTGTTTGCATGAGGATTGTCACCTTCCTGATGCACATTATTCTGATTATTGATATGTGGTGAATCAACAGTCGCCTGTGCTCCAGTGCTATTCTCAACATTCTCAGATGCCATTTTCAGATACTGCCACAAAAGTTAATTGATATGTCATATATTATCATTATATTCTGATCGACCAATTAAATACCATGCAAATAAACTTAGGTAGGTCATACTAGCGAAGAAATTCCCCGTCTCTCCCCTCCTAGTTCTATTCTCACATTTTAGCCAGAGATCATATCCCTAAGCTCTGATACCAACTGTGACGCCCCCAAAATTAGGTATACATCACCCATCTTGGGTCGTCAGATACATGATACAGAATACAAATATAACTTACTAATACAACTGTCGTGTACAATACGACAAAACATAACTGTGAGTTTGAATACAATTATTGTCTACTAGAGACTATACAAACTCAAAAGGGTTCTCATTACAATTATTGTCACACTATTTAGTAGAATAGTGAGGACTACTAATACTATCATCTGGTCCATCACTCCGTTCTCCGACTCGTCCTAGCTATATTCTCATTTCTTGAAGAGAACAGTGAAAGAAAGGGTGAGCTCAACTAGCCCAGTAAGAAATATTTTGACTAAGATAATGCAGAATAAATTATCATTAGCCTTCAATAGTGTTAAACTGATAAAATATAACGAACATCAAGTTTAACTGCAGCGGAACAAGCAATCCATTAAAAGAGTCAAGTAGGGAATAAAATCTACTATCTTCTATGATTTAAAAGGTTTTCAACACTGTTATCGCTGGGACTCAGCTTAATAAAATAATTCACATCATCGAATCACCCCTGCACTACGGCCAATGATATTCTTTAGTATCACGACCACAATTATTCATGCACTACGGGCCAAGAATATTTATGTACTCATTAATGGTCATAATCATGCCAACAACTATCCATCAATGCACTACGGGCCAATGAGAAATTTTACCACATCATTTGTAACATTACGGTCATGATTATACCTAATAAATCCCTAGGCATAATCATACCAAGTCCATCTATGCACTACAGGCCACAGATGACTTTCAACATTTTATAAACATGAGGATGATGACAATGATATAAGAATTCAATAAAACAAGTTCAAGAATTAATTTATCCAAAACTTAACAACGTCCAAATTGTCAACATGATACTGCTTTGTGGAGTAAAATTCAAGAATGCTTAGAATAATATTTTCATGAAAAGATACTGGATGAAACACAATTATCAAGGATATTCCACTAATTTCATGGAGTATAGAAGTTAAAACTTAACCAACTGAGTATAATAAAGAATGGAATAACAAAAGAAATCTCCCGGCATGCGATAGACCTCACAGACAGGTTATTCTAACAGAATAATAAATAATGGAACCAGGTCCGGTGTAAACGAGACAGGATATTCTGACAGAATAATAAATAATGGAACCAGGTCCGGCGTATAAGCACAGACAGGATATTCCGACAGAATAATAAATAATGGAACCAGGTCCGGTGTAAAACACACAGACAGGATGTTCCAATTGAATAATAACAAGACGGAACCAGGTCCGGTGTAAAACACACAGTCAGGATGTTCCAACAGAATAATAATAAAAACAGAACTAGGTCCGGTGTAAAACACACAGACAGGATGTTCCAACAGAATAATAGAAGAATGTCACCAAGTATAGGGTAGACCGCGTATACAGGTTATTTCAACAGAATAATAAGAAATGGAATAACAAAAGTTCTCTTCATGAATAAGAAAGAATAACACCCCTTACCGTTTTAAAGAAGAACTGAAATAAGGAAGTAGTTAAGTAGCAGAATACTTTTCTTCTCTCTCTCTCTATAGTTTCTCTCTCTAGAGTTCAGTGAATTCGTAAGAAATAATGAAGGAATGAGCTGCTATTTATAGAAGAATAGACTGCATAGTAACTAATCCATGAACGATCCAGATTGATTTACTTTAATTTGACGGTCCATATTTAAAGAAAAGTCTTTTAAATAAAATATAATATATTCTATTTATAGAATAACTTTAATAAAGTATTCTGTTTTATATAAAAAGATGTTTCTGTTTTATTACGTTAATAATACGAATAAAACAAAACTTTATTATCGCTAAATAATTCATATTATTAACTGACAATAATTGAATCAAACTGAATGACTTCTCACATAAGCATTAATAATCAATACCGTGTGCTACTATGCAACCACACGCATTACTGTACTTTTACTACCGAGTAGTTCAATAGTATCAATGGTAAAACTTTCGCCATTATTTTTAATAAAATATTTTTGTCATTTTCTCAATCCGACAATAATTCCTTTGTGGGGTCCACCAATGATTGTGCAGTTGTACGAATATTCCCTGTTAAAACGAATATTCTCCGACCAATCAAATATTATATAACAACTTGCGTACTTTGCAAAATTTATAAATATTACCCACAACTATAACATTATATCAAATTAACTCCATAATATTCAAAAATGATAATTATAGAAAATTTATCTTTATTTATAAAAGTTGGGGTCTTACAACCTCACCTTCTTATGAAATTTCACCCTCGAAATTAGGGTACGTACATGGTCTTACAAAATATCCTGGTTTTAGATGTAACGACCCCAAAATAGGTCCATTCCATCCAACCTATTCTGAGTCGCCAAATACATGGTACAGAAAATAACTGTAACTTTATTACAACAATTGTCATGCAAAATACAATAACACATATGCTGTGAGTTTGGATACAAATATATACCAAATGTGACTCATGTTCCAACCGTGGACATCACCTCACAATGACACCTTACATAAAGGTATAGTCAAAAACTGTTTTAGAAATTAGAATCTTTGGGAAGTGCTCAAGAAAACCTTCGTACATAGGAGGCCATGCGTCTAGGTTATGATAGATATCATATGGCCACAGAATTATTCTTGGTTGACCCAATAGACCCCAAAGAAAGACGAGAAGATTATTATCATATTCTTCCCAATGGTGAGTCTTCTCTTGACATATCATTATCTCTGTAGCATCCCCAAATCCCGGTACTAATCACCAAGGATCTAGTATACTATTTCTATAACTATTGCGGAAGATATAAACATAAATTATTTATACATTAAATTTTTACACATCATAAACCCCACGGTCTACAACCTTAACTTAATACATACCTTCAATATCTTAGAAGATTTACATTAATATTTGCATTAGCAAATTTAATAGTTCTAACTGTATAATAGCTTAATCTTGGACTTTGCCTTTACCTTTGTCTTTACTCGAGCTTTCATCTTAATCTGAAAAAATTATTATGAAATAGCAAGGGTAAGCATCAAATTTGCCCAGCAAGTTTAAATTCAATAAAGATATATCATGATTGAAAAGAATGAATAAGCTTTCAAGTTTTCAACAATATTATAATTGTGAAATAACATGAATCAAGTTTCAATAATTTCATGACTGAATCAATAATGTTTGAAGGTCAACAATGACCATAAACAATTTAATTGAACCTTATGGTAATGAAGGTGATCAGCCTTTCATACCTGATGAACATATGCAACATGTACTAAGTGCGAATCAATAATCAGTTAAGACATGAATAATCATCAATAATCATTCACTAACATACTTTGAAATATAACTCGAGTTTGAGTTAAGGAAATTTGCCTGATTCGTTGACTACTGCTACGCAGTTTAAGTTAACTTCTTTTGGTAAGACCTATCATTAATAATAAGATTGGTCTTTCAATCAGCATATTCTATTTTGTATCATAATACAATTTCTTTGTCAATAGATTATCTAACACTTAATCAAATATTAGATAACATCCTAACACATCGGTATTATTATCATTCTTGGATAATTTTTCAATCACTGTATCATATACATTATGATTTAACACTCTCATTATCATTTCATAGGTTATTCTTTAACATCTAATAAGTCAAATACTTATCCAGCAACCTGGATTCTAAATCTAGCAACAACACTGCCAATCCAGCAGACTAGATTCACCAATCCATCAATCCAGCAAGTTGGATTCTAAATCCTTCAATTTCAATAAGCTTCTTTTCAATCCAGCAAGCTGGATTCATTAGATTTTATAATCCAGCAAGCTGGATTCCATATCCGTTCACGAAAATACCAAATCAACTTATTATTTTTCTATCCTTTGTACAAACATGTATACACATATTTCATACACAAAAAGTATTTTTTCAAAATTTTCCAACTTCCTTTGGTATTTTTTAAAAATCATTTTTAGTTAATTCCTTAAGAAATTAGCTACCTCGTGCTTAACTCCAGAAATTTCCATCTCTTGGCACAACCTTATACATGTTAACGTGAGCCTCCGGTTTAAATTTCGTGGCCATCGGAGTTATAGAACTCCGGTTATAGCCATTTTCGTCAGAAAATCACAGAAATTGAAATGGTCATAACTTGCTCATTTTAACTCGGAATGAGCTCATTTTTGGACACAAGGTACTTGATATCATATATTTTCATGTCCCAAAAGGCCAGAATTTATTACATAAACTAAGTTGCCAAAACAGCCCTCGCAAAAATTTGGGCAGCAACTTTTTGGCCAAAAACAGTTTTGGAGTCCTTTGCTAAAACAGTCATAACTCTCGCGTTTTAAAACATTTTTGAGCGATTCTTGGGCCCACGCGAAGCTAACTTCCAGTGCTACAACTTTTATCTAATGATGGTTTCCCAAAATCCGAACACATCAGTCCAAAAATTTTGTAAATGGAGACTGTTCGGGATTGGGTTGGACAATTTTGATTATGCTTCTTCCGAACGTCATAACTACCTCATCCGGAGTCGGAATTAGTCCGTTCCGGAGTCTATGGAAAGCTTATTCAGTGTACTAGAACATACCAGAAGCTCAGAATTTTTAAAGCACAAAAAAGTGGACGAAAAAGCCCCCGTTACAGACTGCCCAAAAACAGTTCCTAGAAAAACGGGACTGTTTTCACAAAATCAGTCATTACCCCATGTAAACTCAACATGTTTGAGTGCTACCACTTGGGTTAACTAGTAAACAAATATATCTAGCACTCCTCTTTGACGGATCGTAAAAAGGAGTTATAGATTTAAAACGGTGGATTTTCAAAGTAAATAGAAATTTTGGGTTTCCAAAACTAGAAAAATAAGTTTTCTTTTCTTTTGAGTTTCAACCCAATCAACACCCAATATGGGTAGATCCAAACATGGACTCGTGAAAAACACAAAGATTATAGGGTTTTAACATCCAAATCAAAAACCCACATCATCAATTTACAAATAGAAAGAGAAGCAAGCTTAGGAGGAAATTGTTCTATACCTTTCTTCTTCTTCCTCTTTCCATGGATAGCCTCTCTCCCTTCATCCTCCTATGGCTGCCGAAGCCTCTCTTCTCCTTTCTCTCTCTCGGTTTTCTACCGTTCCTCTCTTTCTTTCTTTTCCTCTTTCTCTTTCTTCTCTTCTCTTTCTTCTCTTCTCTTTCCCTTATCTTCTTTTCTTCTTATCTTTTTCCTTCTTTTCTTATCCGGCCAAGTGGCCTTCTTTTAGGCCAAATTGCTTAGATTTTTATGGCTTTTATTTTACTTACCAAATGACCATTATGTCCTTCCATACTTGGATCAAGTTTTGGGCTTCTTAATTTATTGATTGGGCTAACACTTGGGCCACCATAATTAATCTCTTTGGACTTCTAAATTAATTTCTTGGGCCATGAAAATAAATTAGGTCAAATACTTTTAATATTATCACACCCTAAATATTTAATTAGGGTATCCATTCCAAACATTTAGAATTTAAATCACCACTCTTGTATATTAAATTCTATAACCCAACTAAACTTGTTTTAATTAAGTTATAAAATTAATAACTTAAGATAATAAAAATATATCTCTTAACTTATATTATTTTTTTAATATTATTGTTCTCCCACAAGTGGGCCTAGTTTGGGCCCTTAATTAATCTCATTGAGCTAACAAATTTAATTGTTTTACTTACTAACAAAACTAACTTGGGTTTTAAATCCCTAATTAAATTGGGTCCATATAATACTTGTCCCATACATAATATATTGGGCTAGATTAAATAATTTAATCACCCTTAGTCACTTTATCTACAAGTCCCATGCTTAATTAATTAATTGAGCTTGTTTAATTAATATAACTCCTTAGTCCATTAAATTTAATTCTTTTGGACTCTAAATAAATTATCGGGCTATTATATTATTATAGTCCATTACTTTTAATACTATTTTACCCTAATTATTTAATTAGGGTTTTTATTTCTCACTCTAGAAAATAAATTCTTTACTCATGCACATTTATTTCTTTAACCCAATTAGACTTACTATAATTAGGTTATAAAATTAATTAACTGAGATGTATAAAATAAATCTCTTAAAATTAGTATATATTTTATATACTATAATTCTCTCATCTCATAATCCTTAAGTTATTTAATTCTTCATTCATAATATATAATTAGGATCATGCTAATTTCTTTTATTTGTCATCACATAATATTCGTATTCACTTACTCACATAATCATTAAATAAATTATGACATGCTCCACAATTCTCTTAGATTAGGTCACTAGTATATATTTAAATACTAGAACCATTAAATAACAATAACCATTGAGGTTATTTAATTATCATACTTAATAACTTATTCAAGTTATACAATTAATATTGTATACTTAAATTTAATTTTCTCCTCCTCTCCATAAATTGTTTTCAAACAATTTATTTATATACAAAATATATATTTTAATATATTCAATCATTTATTCAAATATGAACTTAATTTACTAACTACTTTGATACCAATATTCATATCTACATATTGGATCTCATCTCATATTTTAGTTTTATATCATTGGTATAATATTAAATATTATATCATTATCCATATAACATCTTTCACTTCTCACACTAATTTTGACTTTTCTCCATAAAAAGTCAACTGCTGACTTTGAACAAAAGTTAACCTTTACACACTTTGTTTTTACTGCCCATTTTGACTAATCTTGACGTTTCGGACGCAACCGAGCAGTCCATGCTTCAAAATTCTATCTCTAACTCAAATTTTGAGTTTTAAATTACTCCCTTCTTATTGCTAATCGTATTAACTAACGACTTTATACTTATTCAAATTCTTATTTGCCATTCAAGGCCAACGTTCAAGTTATGTTAATTACTAACATAGTTTTATCTTGATCCTTATATCATTAACTTAATTCATCACTCCTCTTGCTAAAATATATGTAGCACCTTACTAAGTATATATATTTCTATACATATACTCATCTTCGTTTAACCTTATAACATCTCTTCATGTGAAATCTTATCTCCTTACTAAAATTTCTATATGTACTTCTATAACATTTCTTAGACTATTCAGTTCACACCGAATTTACAGGTATCGTAATACCTTATTCTCGATATTCCTTCAAGTACATATTAATTCATTTCTAGGGTTTTGAAATTTTGTAACCCATATTTTTTTATTCTCATTCAATTAAGAAACCATATAGGTTCTTCTTAAAAAATTTTGAAATCCTTAAAATTCCGTCACAGAAACGTCAATTCTATACACTTATTTTCTGTCTAGGTTCATCTTATAACCTTTAATCCATCATTTTAGAATTTTAATAATTATCTAAATTCTCGGGTTGTCACAATCTCTACTGTCTCTAATTGAAAATTATACTTCAAACAAACACCAAGATTATATAGGTAGTGCTCGTATATATACTCAGCAAGTGGATGAGCACATCCCTGTCTTATGATGACACGAGGTTGTATGTCGTTAGACATCTTGTATGATAGTGGCAAACTACCCTTCCAACGTTGGGTACACCTTACCCTATTGGATTCACCAAATAAAACTACTAAATGAACTTTTCTATACTGCTTCGGGAGAACATCCACAGCTAGAGACCACCGTTCTATTTCTCCGTTACCCTCGCTCGACCCAGCTACACTCTTATTACCTGAAAGGAATTGTGAAGCAAAAGGGTGAGCACAACTAGCTCAGTAAAGAATATCATGACTAAAGATAATTAAATTATCAATAGCCTTCATCAATAATAAATCAGAGATTTAGAACATATGGTAAATGATAAAAATTTCAACCATAGTTGCAGCGGAACTAGCAATCCATTAGAAGAGTCAAATAGACTATAAAGTCTATTATCTTCTTCATGTTAAAAATCCATCAACAATGTTTTATCCCTGTAACATCAATCAACAATTCTGGTCCACAATCATATGAATAACTCATAATCATAACTGTAGTTCTAAATTCCTCTTCTCATCTAGGACAAAGATAATTTTTATCACCTATCTTTACCTGAAACATCAAAGATCATGGTTACACCAAATCACATTTCCTGTTCAAAATCATACTAATAACTTCATCTTTGCACTACGGCCAAAGATATTTATTTGTATCACCAGTTGGTCATGTTTATCTCAACATCTGTTCATCTTTGCACTACTGGCCAAAGATATTCAACAACATGTCATCTTTACACTACGGGCCAAAGATATTCATCAACAATTCATCTTTGCACTACAGGCCAAAGATATTCATCAATATTTTATCTTTGCACTACGGGCCAAAGATATTAATATCTCAAAGAAATATATAATCATTTCAGAATTTATATAAACAATAATTATAACCATGTTGATCAATTCACCTTTGCACTTAAGCTAAAGATATTCACTTATAAATTCAATGGTCATGATCATACCAATCAACGATTCAACTTTGCACTACTGGCCAAAGATAACCCATAGTCATGATCATACCAAAAATCTACCCATCTTTACACTCAAGTCAAAGAGAAATATCATCATTAGGGTTATAAAAATGTTATATATAATAATAAAAATAATATGATCAACATTTAGTTTTAATCTCAAGAGTAATATTCGTAAATCAACTATAATTTGGTTAAAAAAAGAAACCAATTTTTATCATGAATAGTAACTCGTGAATAGTAACTCATACATAGTAACTCGTGAATAGTAACTCATAAATAGTAAACTCGACACAAAAAGATAGAAATTCCACAATAAAATTCATACCAGTATTTCGGTATAATGATATTGAAAGAATAATATTTCTTAAGCTTATAAACAATTTATTTAAATTGTTTACACTTTACAAAATAATGCATTTAATCATTCTAAAATACCAAATTCATAAGATTTTATCACCAATAATCAAAACCCTCATCAAAAATCTGCATATACCTCATATAGGATTCTCAAGTCATAAAATCCTATTTTTCAATTTTCTTACTTCACATAACATATTTAATTCATTTACTCATAACTAGACCATTTTCATGAAAAATACCAAATCAGTTCCAAAAATATTTCTTTTCTGGGATTTAGCATAATATAGTCTCATAGTGAACATATATTTTTTTCAGAATTTTAAAAGTCATTTACTATTTTTCATATGGCCAAAACAGCCGAATATTTAGACATTTATCAAAAATTATACTTTTGTCCAAAAATTCTGAAATTTACAGAGTATACTTCTATCATATACATGTACTCCCAATAAAAATTTCATCAATTTTGGAGTTAACCACAAGAAATTATAAGCGGTTACTTTTAAAATAGTCTTTTCTCATAAAATTCATAACTCTCAATCTATACATAAAAAAATCACCATTTTTGGACACAATCAAGAAAACTCATCAAAATATTATTTAAAATTTTTTCAAAATTTTTGAAGGTCAGAAAAATTACGAAACTGAAAAACATAACAACCCTTAAAATTCCTTACTATCCCTTACTATCCCTTACCTCAAAAGAGCAGTACTTCTGATCGGTATGCAAAGCCGAAGGAAACTTGTACTGAATAGCAACTCTCAAAGTATCTAAATACTCACAAAATATGCTTCATAATATAGAGAGAGAAAGAGAGAAAGCTTATGTTTTTGGTGTGATTTTCAATTCTAACTTAGCCCTCTATTTATAGGAAAATTTTAGTAGGCTTGACCTGCAACCTGATGGCTTTACCTGCTACTATTTCCACCCACCACATTTAAAATATAATTCAGCATATTTCTTCACCAACCACAAGTGGGGCCCACTAATTCTAAAATTTTCCATCAAAATGATAAACTCCGAAAATTCAACAATTTCTGAACCAGTCATCTCGTAAAATTCATAACAAATCATACGTTCATTTTTAACGGTTCAAAATTTGTGGACATATACTCAACTTATATATGTATAACATATCCAAATATTACCACGATCCAACGGTCGGATTAAAAATTATAACCCCCGCAAAATATCTCAAAAACCCTGATTTTTTAATACCTCCATTCCGACAAAAATACGGATAAAAACCTCAACATTAACTCCTTCATTTTTAACCACAAAAATATATCAGTCGTTCATATCCACTTAAAATAAATATTTCCTTATCATATGAATCAATAATTAATTATTCACAAATAATATTACAGAATCACATTTATGACAACCAGGCCGTTCCCAGGAAAGAGGGGGCTTTCCAATAAGAATTTTTCCTTACTGGCGCGCAATTAGGTAACCAAACCTCTCCTTAGACAGAACTTTCTAGACATTGCCAATAATGTTATCTAATAATATTATTCAAATAATATGAATTATTGATCTGATAATGGGAAATACTGTGCAGTGACAATTATTGAACAACAATAATATAAAATTTCAACGTAGCAATTATTGAATCAATAAAATAAAATATTGAACAGTAATTACTGTAACAATTATTGAGTAGTGCCTTCTTACGTAAGAATCAATAATTTTAAAAATACTATGCAATACCGTGTGCTACTGTGCAATAACGCGTATTACTGTATTTTAACCACCGGGTATTCCAACAGTGTTAACGGTAACAACTACGCCGTTATTTGTAAAAACTCAGATTTGTCGTTTTCTTCACCCGACAGTTATTCGTTGTGGGGCCCACAAATAGCTGCGCCGTCGTACGAATATTCCCCGACAGAAAGAATATTCCACGACCAAACGAATATTCCCCGACAACAATGATTATTTTATAACCACTTGCTTATTTTGAAAAAAAATTCATATTTCACCCATAACTTTAAACTTTTATCAATTTAACCATTTACTGAATAGTAATTATAAGAAAAATTGAATACTTTTATTTCATAAAATTCGGGGACTTACAATCTCCCCTCCTTATGAAATTTCGTCCCCGAAATTTACGTACCTGGTAATTCAAAGAGTTGAGAGTACCTTGCTTTCATTTCAGATTCCATCTTCCCTGTCATCATGATTTCTCCATTGCTCATCTCCTATATTTCAGATATCATTCTAGAATACAGCTTCAAAACAAGGGTTAATTGAATAAATTAACATATCACATAATATCCCGATATTATGACTGACCAACAAATAAGCTTAGGTAGGACACACTAACGAAGGATTTACTCATCTCTTCCCTCATAGTTATATTCCCCGATCTCCGCCAGAGATCATATCCCTAAGCTCTGATACCAAATGTAACTCTGGACACCAACCTATGTCAGCACCTTACATTGATACCTATCAGTTTGCCACCGCAGAACGGCGTCCCCTACGGAGAGTCTAGCTTCGGTACATCCCCCATCAACAGGAAGTCACCAGCGAGAGGCTCAGGGCTCTTTATTTATAGCTCTGATACCAAATGTAACGACCCCAAAATAGGTCCATTCCATCCAACCTATTCTGAGTCGCCAAATACATGGTACAGAAAACAACTGTAACTTTATTACAACAATTATCGTGCAAAATACAACACATATGCTGTGAGTTTGGATACAAATATATACCAAATGTGACTCATGTTCCAACCATGGACATCACCTCACAATGACACCTTACATAAAAGTATAGTCAAAAACTGTTTTAGAAATTAGAATCTTTGGGAAGTGCTCAAGGAAACCTTCGTACATGGGAGGCCATGCGTCTAGGTTATGATAGATATTATATGGACACAGAATTATTCTTGGTTGACCCAATAGACCCCAAAGAAAGACGAGAAGATTACTATCATATTCTTCCCAATGGTGAGTCTTCTCTTGACATATCATTATCTCTACTGTCTCTAATTGAGAATTATACTTCAAATAAACACCAAGATTATATAGGTAGTGCTCGTATATATACTCAGCAAGTGGATGAGCACATCCCTGTCTTATGATGACACGAGGTTGTATGTCGTTAGACATCTTGTATGATAGTGGCAAACCACCCTTCCAACGTTGGGTACACCTTACCCTATTAGATTCACCAAATAAAACTACTAAATGAACTTTTCTATACTTCTTCGGGAGAACATCCACAGCTAGAGACCACCGTTCTATTTCCCCGTTACCCTCGCTCGACCCAGCTACACTCTTATTACCTAAAAGGAATTGTGAAGCAAAAGGGTGAGCACAACTAGCTCAGTAAAGAATATCATGACTAAAGATAATTAAATTATCAATAGCCTTCATCAATAATAAATCAGAGATTTAGAACATATGGTAAATGATAAAAATTTCAACCATAGTTGCAGCGGAACTAGCAATCCATTAGAAGAGTCAAATAGACTATAAAGTCTATTATCTTCTTCATGTTAAAAATCCATCAACAATGTTTTATCCCTGTAACATCAATCAACAATTCTGGTCCACAATCATATGAATAACTCATAATCATAACTGTAGTTCTAAATTCCTCTTCTCATCTAGGACAAAGATAATTTTTATCACCTATCTTTACCTGAAACATCAAAGATCATGGTTACACCAAATCACATTTCCTGTTCAAAATCATACTAATAACTTCATCTTTGCACTACGGCCAAAGATATTTATTTGTATCACCAGTTGGTCATGTTTATCTCAACATCTGTTCATCTTTGCACTACTGGCCAAAGATATTCAACAACATGTCATCTTTACACTACGGGCCAAAGATATTCATCAACAATTCATCTTTGCACTACAGGCCAAAGATATTCATCAATATTTTATCTTTGCACTACGGGCCAAAGATATTAATATCTCAAAGAAATATATAATCATTTCAGAATTTATATAAACAATAATTATAACCATGTTGATCAATTCACCTTTGCACTTAAGCTAAAGATATTCACTTATAAATTCAATGGTCATGATCATACCAATCAACGATTAAACTTTGCACTACTGGCCAAAGATAACCCATAGTCATGATCTTACCAAAAATCTACCCATCTTTACACTCAAGTCAAAGAGAAATATCATCATTAGGGTTATAAAAATATTATATATAATAATAAAAATAATATGATCAACATCTAGTTTTAATCTCAAGAGTAATATTCGTAAATCAACTATAATTTGGTTAGAAAAAGAAACTAATTTTTATCATGAATAGTAACTCGTGAATAGTAACTCATAAATAGTAACTTGTGAATAGTAACTCATAAATAGTAAACCCGACACAAAAAGGTAGAAATTCCACAATAAAATTCATACCAGTATTTTGGTATAATGATATTGAAAGAATAATATTTCTTAAGCTTATAAACAATTTATTTAAATTGTTTACACTTTACTAAATAATGCATTTAATCATTCTAAAATACCAAACTCATAAGATTTTATCACCAATAATCAAAACCCTCATCAAAAATCTGCATATACCTCATATAGGATTCTCAAGTCATAAAATCCTATTTTTCAATTTTCTTACTTCACATAACATATTTAATTCATTTACTCATAACTAGACCATTTTCATGAAAAATACCAAATCAGTTCCAAAAATATTTCTTTTCTGGGATTTAGCATAATATAGTCTCATAGTGAACATATATTTTTTTCAGAATTTTTAAAAGTCATTTACTATTTTTCATATGGCCAAAACAGCCGAATATTTAGACATTTATCAAAAATTATACTTTTGTCCAAAAATTCTGAAATTTACAGAGTATACTTCTATCATATACATGTACTCCCAATAAAAATTTCATCAATTTTGGAGTTAACCACAAGAAATTATAAGCGGTTACTTTTAAAATAGTCTTTTCTCATAAAATTCATAACTCTCAATCTATACATAAAAAAATCACCATTTTTGGACACAATCAAGAAAACTCATCAAAATATTATTTAAAATTTTTTCAAAATTTTTGAAGGTCAGAAAAATTACGAAACTGAAAAACATAACAACCCTTAAAATTCCTTACTATCCCTTACTATCCCTTACCTCAAAAGAGCAGTACTTCTGATCGGTATGCAAAGCCGAAGGAAACTTGTACTGAATAGCAACTCTCAAAGTATCTAAATACTCACAAAATATGCTTCATAATATAGAGAGAGAAAGAGAGAAAGCTTATGTTTTTGGTGTGATTTTCAATTCTAACTTAGCCCTCTATTTATAGGAAAATTTTAGTAGGCTTGACCTGCAACCTGATGGCTTTACCTACTACTATTTCCACCCACCACATTTAAAATATAATTCAGCATATTTCTTCACCAACCACAAGTGGGGCCCACTAATTCTAAAATTTTCCATCAAAATGATAAACTCCGAAAATTCAACAATTTCTGAACCAGTCATCTCGTAAAATTCATAACAAATCATACGTTCATTTTTAACGGTTCAAAATTTGTGGACATATACTCAACTTATATATGTATAACATATCCAAATATTACCACGATCCAACGGTCGGATTAAAAATTATAACCCCCGCAAAATATCTCAAAAACCCTAATTTTTTAATACCTCCATTCCGACAAAAATACGGATAAAAACCTCAACATTAACTCCTTCATTTTTAACCACAAAAATATATCACTCGTTTATATCCACTTAAAATAAATATTTCCTTATCATATGAATCAATAATTAATTATTCACAAATAATATTACAGAATCACATTTATGACAACCAGGCCGTTCCCAGGAAAGAGGGGGCTTTCCAATAAGAATTTTTCCTTACTGGCGCGCAATTAGGTGACCAAACCTCTCCTTAGACAGAACTTTCTAGACATTGCCAATAATGTTATCTAATAATATTATTCAAATAATATGAATTATTGATCTGATAATGGGAAATACTGTGCAGTGACAATTATTAAACAACAATAATATAAAATTTCAACGTAGCAATTATTGAATCAATAAAATAAAATATTGAACAGTAATTACTGTAACAATTATTGAGCAGTGTCTTCTTACGTAAGAATCAATAATTTCAAAAATACTATGCAATACCGTGTGCTACTGTGCAATAACGCGTATTACTGTATTTTAACCACCGGGTATTCCAACAGTGTTAACGGTAACAACTACGCCGTTATTTGTAAAAACTCAAATTTGTCGTTTTCTTCACCCGATAGTTATTCGTTATGTGGCCCACAAATAGCTGCGCCGTTGTACGAATATTTCCCGACAGAAAGAATATTCCACGACCAAACGAATATTCCCCGACAACAATGATTATTTTATAACCACTTGCTTATTTTGAAAAAAAAATTCATATTTCACCCATAACTTTAAACTTTTATCAATTTAACAATTTACTGAATAGTAATTATAAGAAAAATTGAATACTTTTATTTCATAAAATTCGGGGTCTTACATTGGATCATCAAATCCCTAATCATTTCAGGTTCTTTAACCCTTCACTACTTGTAACTTCTTTTCACACTCATCTGCCCCATCAGGGACAAACACACTTTTCTAACCAGCAGCCTGGTTTCGGATCGCCAGATCCTTCTTTTAACTTGGTTTTGAACCCTTACTCAACTCCAGTTATCCCACCAGGGATTGAACCTTTCACACCCGCAGTTGTACTCCACTAGGGATAAGACTTTTCACACCCGTAGTTTATCCTGTACATGGGATTAAACTTTCTCACCCATAATTTGTCCTGAACATGGGATCAAACTTTTCATTGGCTGCCAACCGTCCTGAACATGGGGCGAACTACGCCGACCTGATCTCCTTGATACACGAGAGTACGTAGGCAGCCATATTTTATATGGTCCGGTCGTAATAAAACAAAAATAACAAAAATATTTCTATACCCTTCTCATTACCAAAAAATAAAACAAAAATAACAAAAATATTCCTACACCCTCTTTTGCCACATACAACGTTGAACCTCTTACACCAGGTTCGAACTACGCAGACCTAATCTCCTCTTTAATAAGAGTACATAGGCAACCACTCATGGTTCGGTCTAACTCCCTACCAAAACACAAACACTTGTCAATGGTACTGGGATCATCATTCAATCCATCACACTTCATCGGCTTCAGACCAAAGGGATGGAATTACCTGACCTCCCAATATAAATGGAGGAGTCGGCGACCATCTAAGCTGTGGTTCATTCCTCAAAGAGAAACACCAATCCATAAGAGATGGAACTAACTGTGCTCCTCTTAAATAGGAGCGACCATCTGTGGTGCGGTCAACCTCAGAGAGGAAAGCCACATTCCTCTCCTCATCTACATACAGAAACCAGTCCCAAGACACCAAAGATGGCAGGGAATACACACAGATCAACGATCTATTCTAAAATATCCCAAGACAACTCAATGTATATCCATCAAGGAGAAATTCAAAATACATCGAGATCACAAGCCCTGAAGAAACAGGCAAATATCAAGCAAGCAACAAGGCATAACTAAAAGGGAAGTGATCAAAAATATATTTCCCTGCTATATAATGCTGTTTGATATATACAATATGAACTGTACATGTGATGAGTGAGATTTATACCTATGAATCAGTTCCTTTGTGGCTTAAGTTATTGTCTATTTTCAGTATCTTAGTTATTATATTTTCATTGTTATTATGTCTAAGTTCTATTATGCAGGGCTTTACAAATCGTTTCTAGCTTTCATAGGCATTTTTGGCCATTTCTTGTTGTATTGGCGCCGCAACGCCAATGTTATATTTAGAGCTCGCGCCGCAGTGCCATACCACCTTGGTAGCTACTGGACAGTGGCGCCCCAGTGCTAGCAGTCTGCGCCCCAGTGCCATCATTGGCGCTCTAGTGCCATCATTAGCGCCTCAGCATCCCTGTTCCTCGCGCCCCAGTGCCGTGCTTTACTTAAGTAGTCGCGCCGCAGCGCGACCTCCGGTCCTTTTAAGTCTACATGGCGCCGCAGCGCCACTTACGGAGCAAAGGCTCGCGCCGCAGCGCGAGCTCTGGTGCCCAAACAGTAAAGGGCCTTTAATGACCTAAAGAAAAAAGGGAGTAGTATATAAGGATAGATGAGCCGCCTGCATTCAATATCGAGGAATATCAGAGAACTTATTATAGATAGCTTAGAATAGGTTTTATTGCTGTCTTTAATTTCTAGAAGAAAAAGAAGCTATGTTTAAAGGAAGGAGAGTTTTTGCATCCGACAGAATCTCAGTAGCTACGCAAGAAAGAGAAGATTTGGAGGAAGAACACTTCAAACAGGGGTTTTCTTATTCCAAATCTCCCATTTATTTGTGTTTTACTGATAATGTTGAATGCATTAAAAATGTGTGTTAATAATTTAGTTATGAACTAACTCCATTTTTTAGGATTACAGTGTAACCTTTTGTTTAGCTTGATCAACTTTCTCTCCTATTTTGTTTAATGAATCATTTTGGAATGGGTTGTTGTATTTAGTATTTAATGACTGATTGCTTGACAGAGTTTTTGGTATTGATAATATTGGATATTGATAAATGGATGTTATTATCTAGCTTTTAAATACAGCAACACCTGTTATGACCTTGCCAATGGAATGTGTGCATAAATTGCTAATAGGATAGACATATCTCTATTCGCCTTGTGCAGCCTTGAGACTTAGCTTAATGACCTTGGCCTAGTTATTTTCACCAATAGATATATTGTGATTTATCTGGCTAGGGATGTGCATTTGACCATCGACAGAAACTCTTGCGTATTTACTATTCTCGGTTGATCATTCCTAGATTCGTTTGTAATTTGGAGAGTTAGGAGATTAGGCAATGCTTTAGGGGAATTGTAATCCTATCTTAACTTCCTAGAACATCTACTTCTCTTATTCTTACAGTTTTAATCACATAGATTATCCAACCATCTTGTTTTACTCATTTTGATAAGATAAGTAACGACTTCACCTTAGTAATTATTTACCTAGTAAGACTTTGTCCTCGTGGGTACGACACTCAACTTATCATATATTACTTATGGACCGCGTATGCTTGCACGTGATTTAGCAATATCGAAATAGACCAACAAGTTTTTGGCACCGTTACCAGGGGCTTAGTATTATTTGTTGTTCAATATTAACACTAAGTTATTACAATCTTAATTTAAACTGATTCTTCTGTTTAACTCTCTTTTTAGGTAGTCTTTACTATTTATGCCACCTCGAAGGGGACGAAATATAATACCTCTCGATCCTGAGGTTGATAGAACATACTGACGACTGCGAAGAGAAAATTCTCGGGACATGCCTACCCTTGTTAGAATGGCTAAGGAACTTCAGAAATCTCTAAGGGAGTATGCCATGCCTCCAATCAACGATCTTCAGGCAAGCATTCTTAGGCCCGCAATCCAAGCAAAAAACTTTAAGATAAAGCTGGGCACCTTTCAAATGTGCATCAACATTCAGTTTGGGGGACTACCGAATGATGATCCTAATGATCACTTGATAAACTTTGTGGAGATTTGCGATACGTTTAAAACCAACGGAGTGTCTGACGATGCCATCAGACTCAGGTTGTTTCCTTTCATCTTGAAGGACAAGGCAAAGAGTTGGCTGCACTCACTCCCCCAGGCTCCATCACCACATGGGCTGACTTGGCTCAAAAGTTCGTGGCGAAGTTCTTCCTGCCAGCCAAAACTGCCAGACTCAGGCATGAAATTACCTCATTTATTCAGTTCAATTCAGAATCTTTATATGACTCGTGGGAGTGATTTAAGGATCTTCTGAGGAAATGCCCTCACCATGGATTGCCAGAATGGCTTCCTATCCAGACCTTTTATAATGGGCTATCCAGATTAACTCGTTCGAGTATTGATGTCGCGTCTGGAGGGGCCTTCATGGCTAAACATCACACAGCCGGGTACGAACTAGTGGAAACAATGACGACTAATAATTATCAATGGCCGAATGATAGGCAAGCCCCCAGAAGAGCAGCGGGGGTATATGAGGTTGACTCGTTCACATCTTTAGTGGCTCAAGTTGCAGCGCTAACGAAACGGCTAGACACCATGAGACCATCAGCAGTGCAGAATGTGAAGAGTGTCGTAGTCTAGTTTGAGTTAGTTCTGAGTCAGTGTGCAATAAGTCCTGAGTCAGTTCAATTTGTTTCCAACTACGGGCGGCAACAAAATGCTAATCTTCCCACTCATTACCACTCGGGCTTGAGAAATCATCCCAACTTCTCTTGGGGCAACAACAACAACAATCAAGCACAACCCTCATTTACCAGGACGAATTATTCTAACCCTCTGGGTTTTCAATCTCAGAATCAGTACAATCCACAACCGCAGAACTCTCAAAATCAGTTGCACCATCCATCACCTCAATAGGAGAGAAAGCCTAGTTTGGAGGATCTCTTGTTGCGGTACATTGCCCAGAATAAAACAAGGAGTAACAATCAAGAAGCCTCCATTCGGAATCTTGAAGTACAGGTGGGACAATTGGCCACTATTTTAAACAGTCGTCCACGAGGCACATTGCCTAGTGACACTGATGTCAACCCGAAACAGGAAGGCAAAGAACCATGCAAAGCAGTGACACTTAGAAGTGGGAGAACCACTAATGAACAAGTTGGAGGGAGCTCTCCAGTGGAAGAAGAAGTTATTGAAAAGGAACCTGAAGTGGAGAAGAATAATGAGAAATCTGGGGGTGAGAAAAGTACTCAAGTTAGCCCTACAACACCAACCTCTCCAATGAGTAAAGTCAATCCTCCTCCCCCTCAATTGCCTTTCCCCCAGCGTTTACAGAAGCAAAAGCTGGACAACCAGTTTTCTAAATTCCTAGAGGTTTTCAAGAGGCTTCACATAAACATCCCATTTGCGGAGGCATTGGAGAGAATGCCAAGTTATGTCAAGTTTATGAAGGACATATTATCTAAGAAATGGAAAATGGGGGATTATAAAATAGTGGCTCTGACAGAGGAGTGCAGTGCCATTCTACAAAATAAGCTTCCACCAAAGCTAAAAGATCCAGGAAGCTTCACAATTCCTTACAGTATTGGGGATTAATTTATTGGCAAGGCTTTATGTGATCTGGGTGCTAGCATCAACTTGATGCCTCTGTCTATTTATAAGAAACCGGGGCTAAATGAAGCCAAGCCTACAAGTGTCACTTTATAATTGGCTGATAGATCTCTCACGTACCCAAATGGGATAGTAGAGGATGTGCTTATCAAGGTTGACAAGTTCATCTTCCCAGCTGATTTCATTGTCCTAGATTTTGAGGAGGACAGGGAGGTCCCTATAATATTTGGCAGGCCATTCATGGCGACGGGGAGGACCCTAATTGATGCACAGAAAGGGGAGTTGACAATGAGGGTTCAGGATCAAGAAGTGACATTCAATGTTTTCAGATCGATGAAATATCCTAACACCCCAGAGGACTGCTTCCAGATTAATGCAATTGATAATTCAGTTAGGGAAGTGTTATCAGTAATCTGCACTACTGACCCTTTGGAAGCCACATTGATAGGGGCCAGCACTACTGAAGAGCCCACTAATGTTGAATTTGCTAAGTGGCTAGATTCTCCCCAAAGATCCAAGCAGTTTCAAAGACAGTTTGAATCTCTAAATGATGATGAGGCATCAACTTCCAAGGCTCAACCATCAATCATGGAACCTCCTGTCTTAGAATTAAAGCCTTTGCCCAATCACCCGAGGTATGCTTACTTAGGGAATTCATCTACTTTACCTGTGATAATTTCTGCTTTTCTAACTAAGTGTCAGGAAGAAAAGTTGCTACTTGTGCTCAAGCAATACAAAACGGCCCTGGGGTGGTCAATTGCTGACATCAAAGGGATTAGTCCGACTCTATGCATGTAAAAAATTTTACTAGAAGAAGGGTATAAGCCTTCTATTGAACATCAACAGCGATTGAATCCCATCATGAAAGAGGTGGTTCGTAAGGAGATTATAAAATTACTGGATGCATGCATCATCTACCCCATATCTGATAGTCCTTGGATCAGTCCTATCCAATGCATGCCAAAGAAAGGCAGAATGACTGTAGTGCCCAACGAAAACAACGAGATGATCCCACTAGAACAGTGACTGGGTGGAGGGTGTGCATGGATTATAGGAAATTGAACAAATCTACCTGTAAGGATCACTTCCCTCTCCCATTTATTGATCAGATGCTTGACAGGTTAGCTGGGAATGAATATTATTATCTGCTGGATGGTTACTCGGGGTATAATCAGATTTTAATTGCTCTTGAAGATCAGGAGAAGACGACATTCACATGCCCGTATGGGACCTTTGCCTTCCGAAAAATGTCTTTCAGGCTATGTAATGCTCCCACAACATTTCAGCGGTGTATGATGTCGATTTTCTCTGATATGGTTGAAAAGACCTTAGAAGTCTTTATGTATGACTTTTCGGTATTTGGGAGTTCTTTTGATAATTGCCTGAGGAATCTAACTACCGTTCTCTACAGATGTGTTGAGACTAACCTTATTTTGAATTGGGAGAAGTGCCACTTCATGGTTGAAGAGGACATTATTCTAGGTCACAAGGTTTCTGCTGGCGGCATTGAGGTTGATAAGGCAAAAATTGATGTGATTAATAACCTCCCACCACCGACATCAGTAAAAGGAGTAAGGAGTTTCCTCGGGCATGCGGGGTTTTATAGAAGATTTATCCAGGACTTCTCGCGGATAACCAAGTCGTTATGTACACTATTGGAAAAGGACATGCCTTTCCAATTTGATGAAACCTGCCTGAGTGCCTTTGAGTTATTAAAGACAAGACTTGTCTCGGCACCTATTGTGGTAGCTCCAGACTGGACCTTCCCTTTTGAGCTAATGCGTGACGCCAGCGACTTTACAATCGGGGCAGTGTTGGGCCAGAGAAGGGAGAAGGTCTTCCACACCATATACTATGCCAGTAAGACATTAACTGATGCTCAGTTGAATTATACCACCACTGAGAAGGAGCTGCTGGCAGTAGTCTATGCTTTTGATAAGTTTCGTTCCTACGTCATAGGAACGAAGGTGATTGTATACACCGATCACTCGGCCATCAAGTATTTGATTAAAAAGAAGGATGCTAAGCCGAGATTAATAAGGTGGGTTCTGCTTCTCCAGGAGTTTGATTTAGAAATCTGAGATAGAAAGGGAATAGAAAATCAAGTAGCGAATCACTTATCTAGGTTGGAGAACACCCCGCATTCGGGAGATGCTGACAAAGCCATAAATGACTTCTTTCTGGACGAACAACTGTTTGTCGTCCAAAGCAAAGTGCCGTGGTATGCGGACTTTGCGAATTTTGTCGCTTGTCAAGTGCTTCCTCCAAACCTAAGCTATCAATAAAGGAAGAAATTCCTAAAAGATGCCAAGCAATATCTGTGGGATGAGCCCTTCTTGTTCAAGCAATGTTTTGATCAAATTATGAGAAGATGCTTACCGGATGAGGAAATTGATGGTGTGCTACATCACTGCCACTCTTCACATTATGGAGGGCATTTTGGAGGTTAATGAACTGTAGCTAAAGTGCTTTAGTCTGGATTTTATTGGCCCACCTTGTTCAAAGATGCACACATATATGTGTTGCACTGCGACAGATGCCAAAGGGTGGGCACCATATCAAGACGGCATGAATTACCGTTGCAGAATATCCTGGAGGTGGAGTTATTTGATGTATGGGGTATCGACTTCATGGGTCCATTCCTATCCTCCTACAATAATCTTTATATTCTAGTGGCGGTGGATTATGTCTCCAAATGAGTGGAAGCAGTTGCCTTGCCAACAAATGATGCTAAGGTAGTGCTCCAGTTCCTTAAGAAAAACATCTTCACTCGTTTTGGCACGCCTCGGGCTATTATCAGCAATGAAGGGTCGCATTTTTGTAACAAATACTTTGAAGCCCTTCTAGCTAAGTATGGGGTGACCCATAAGATAGCCACCGCTTATCATCCACAGACTAGTGGCCAAGCTAAAATTTCCAATCGTGAAGTAAAGCGAATCTTGGAGAAAATTATCAACCCCAATCGCAAGGACTGGTCTAAGAAGCTTGACGAAGCCTTGTGGGCTTACCGCACAGCTTACAAAATGCCTATCAGAATGTCTTTGTATAGGCTTGTCTATGGTAAGGCATGCCATCTTCCAGTGGAGTTGGAGCATAATGCTTATTGGGCTATTCAGAAGCTTAACTTTGATCTAGAAGCAGCCGATGAGAAACGACTCTTGCAACTCAATGAATTGGATGAGTTTTGTCTGCAAGAGTACGAAAATGCTAAGTTGTATAAGGAGAAAACAAAGAGGTGGCAAGATAAAAAGATCTTCGAAAGAAGTTTTGAGCCAGGTCAGAAGGTTCTCCTTTTTAACTCCCGTCTGAAGTTATTTCCAGGGAAGCTAAAGTCCAGATGGTCGGGGCCATTCACAATTGCCAAGGTGTATCCGTATGCGGCAGTAGAGGTTGAGGACCCCAATTCTGACAAAACCTTCAAGGTTAATGGTCAGCGGTTGAAACATTACTGGGGCGGCGAGGTAGACCGATAGAACACCTCCATCATATTGGGAGACCCGGTGTAAGACGGGAAAATAGTCAAGCCGACGACTCTAAATCAAGCGCTTGATGGGAGGCATTCCCATCTCAGTATCAAACAAATTACTTTTATTTTTAGTAACTTTAGTATTATTTTGGTTGTCTTTAGTTTCTATCTGTGGTTATTAACATAACCTGTGGTCTATATAGTGCATGTCAGTTAGTATGTGTTTCAGGGTTGTCCTTAGTTAGAACTTGTCAATACTGTGTTTGCTGTGTTTTTACTGATTGCTGATATAGATTTTGGCCTGTGCAGGATTGCTTTTTGTATCAGAAGGTTAGGCTCCGCGCCGTGACGCTAATGTTTATACTGGCATTCGCGCCGCAGCTCCATATTCACGCTTTAGTCTCAAGATCCACGCTGCAGCGCCGGGCAAAGTGTTGATGTACTACAAACTGGGGCCCCAACGCCAGTTCTTAACCAGCCATTTGCGGCCTAGTGCCAGAGTGGGTTTGATCCCATGCCCCGGCGCCATGCATCGCGCCGTAACGCCACTAGCAGATTTTAGTTGTTTAAATGAGGCATTTTCACTTAAATTGTAGCGTAATTCTTCTCTCTCCTCTCATATCAGTTGCAGCTTTCTCCAAACGATGCTTTTTCCTCCAAGAGCCGTTAGAAAGCCCAACTGGCATCAGTTTATTACGGTTTGGGCGCCCAACAGTCTTCACGGTTCCTCTTCTTGCCGTTGCTAGTTCACGCCTTCATCTTTAAAAGCCAAGCACGGTACGCTGTTGTGTTATACTGTTGGCTTCTAAAATTTCTAGAGAGCGTGCCTTAGAATATTTTTTTTGAAAATCAATTATGGCTTTTAAGTGTCCTAGAACTAGTATTAGCCCTCCTCCGCCATCCTCTTCCAGCTCTTGTGCTCAGACTTGGGATGCAGTGAAATTTTCAACGGAAGAAGCCTATCAGCGGTATACTCAGAATTTCTTATCTCGAAGTTTGGTGCCTGAGCGAGGGCTTAAGCCTGATGATAAATTGGATGGTCAAATAAATACTATGATATCCAAAATGATATGGGAACATTTCACCAAACTGCCGAAATCTGTCGTGGTCTTGGTGGTGAAGAAATTCTATACTAATGCCATTCCTGATGGTCCGCCGGCTACACCAGTGCGGGGAAAATTAATCCCATTTGATAGCAGGGCTATTAATGCAGTTTATGGGACTCCCAATTTTGACAGGCACGATTATCGAGAAAATGGGATTCAGAGTTACCACACTGACGATATTATTAGCAAACTCTGTAAGCCTAGGACGATGTGGAAAACGAACGAGTACACTGCTGAAAGAATGTCGTTCCCCTAGCAGGCCCTTAGTTGTTATGGTAAGGCTTGGTACACTTTTATCTGTGTAAATATCTAGCCTACGCGTCATGTGAGTGATGTAACTCGGGAAAGGGAGACTCTGCTCTATGCCATTGTTATCTGTTTAAACGTCGATGTAGGGGTTTAGATCAATGAGTCCATCAAGAAGGCCATTAAGAGCAAAGTTATATCTGGCCTCCTGCACCCGTCTCTTATTACCCGTTTATGCAAAAGGGCGGGTGTTCAGTGGGAGAAGAAAGATGTCACCCTGCCTCCAATGTCGGTCATTAATCAACATCTCATTAGCCGCTATGCAGTCTGGGAGGGAGCACCATCGCATCCCCGAGGAGAAGGATTTTTTCCAGCTCCTCAGTCGCTGCAATCCGATGATCCACAGCCATCCACTGAGGCAGGAACCTCCACTCAAGCGCTAGTCTACCCTTCTGCTGAGACCATTGATTCTGGGGCCCTTGCACAGATTATGAACAACCTAAGCTTTCTACACTGCAAGATAGACCATGTTGCCCAATGGCAGAATCAATTCCACCATTTCCATGCAGAGTTCGCCAACACACTCTCCAATATTCATGCTGCTCAGGGTGGTGACGATGCTGATTTCATGTCCTTTCCATTTCCAACGCCTTCAATTTATGCTCCTTATCCGCCGCAATTTTTGCCTGCTGAGGAGGCCCACACAAATGAGCCAGTAAACGTGGAGGATGATGATGGAGATGATGATGATCTTGAGGTGTTTGACGATGATGAAGATCTTGATCGTGATGGTGATGAAGGCGGAGATGCTACTGATGTTAGATGATGCAGCCCAGAGGCTAGCGAGGACACTGGCTACATTCCAAGTTTGGGGGAAGACTTACTGTTATTTATTTTTATATATGAATTGTGTTAGTTTTATTATGTTTCAACTGCTATGCTATGATGTGTAAGTTTAATGATGATAGGGTGTGAGATTTTAAGTATGGTATTTGGGCTTGATAGCCCCAGACATATTGTTTAATATTTTTTTATCTATTGTTGATTACTATTGTGGTAAAGTTTTTGGTTTTTGGATGCATGTTTTTGTTTAGTAGTATTTTATGTTACATATGAATGCATGCTTTTGGTTTTATATCTTTTGCCTGGGAATATCTTGACTAAGTCAGATATTGTTTTGCCTAAAGCCTCACTTTTTGGGTTTTGCACTGATTAATTAGTATACTTGATGCCATGTGTTATGGCTTTGCCCTTTGTTGAAAAGGGTACTATATAGTTTATAGTTTTTGCTTATTACATTTTGATTAAATCTAACCCCCAGTTTGTAACTGTCTATATGCTGGGTTAGGGTAGTTTATCATTAAGTTTTGTATGTGGCCTTTAACGAGCGCCAAGTAATCATATCATTTTCTGAGACTAGTGGCAAATCTATGTGAATTTGGGGCGTGTGTTTTAGATAAAGCGAGACTATTTTGGATCCATCCGTTTACTCTGTTGATTTCAAGAATAAAAGACTTAGAAGCTTTGGCACTTTCGACTCTTTAGTTCTATGTAAAAAAAAAAACTTTTATAATAACAGTCCTATGGTGGGTTGAGATGGAGCGTGGAAATGCACTCACCCATAAACGCAGGCTGGTAAAATCTATTTTAGACTTATGTTGTTTACGTGGCCTTTGTGCTTGAGTTATTAGATTCTTAGGGGTGTTCTATACCTAGTGCCCTAAAGTCTTCTGGCTTGGGAGTCATTGATTGAAAGCTTGCTAATGGGTGCTCTGTTTAGCCTAAAAGTAATCAAGTACTGTCTGAGTCGGAATTTACTTCTTTATTCTAGAGCTTTTGAGCCTTTCGTGTTTTTGCATCTTGTCTTAATGCTTGTGAATTATATGATTTGCATAGTAAGCTTATTGGTTATCACGGTCGACTGTATGATCTTAATTTGGGTTATGGCTAGTTTAGATGTGTGGTCTGTGCACACACAGAATGGATCTATTACAGTCTCAGGTTTGTTTTTAGACTTTAACCCCTCGTTCGCATGTGTTTTTGCCCTATTCTTAGAGGATGTTTATGATTGTGCTTAGAGGCCATATTATTAGCCTTTAGAGTTAGTCTTCATTCGTATCTTGCAATAATGGGTATGGATGTCTGTTAGTTTGCTTGAGGACAAGCAAAAGCTTAAGTTTGGGGGTATTTGATGAGTGTGATTTATACCTACGAATTAGTTCTTTTGTGGCTTAAGTTATTTCCTGTTTTCAGTCTCTTAGTTAGTTTTTATTTATATTTTCATTGTTATTATGTCTAAGTTCTATTATGCAGGGCTTTGCAGATCGTTTCTAGCTTTCATAGGTATTTTTGGCCATTTCTTGCTGTATTGGCGCCGTAGCGCCAGTGTTATGTTTAGAGCTCGCGCTGCAGCGCCGTACCACCTTGGTAGCTACTGGACAGTGGCTCCCCAGCGCTAGCAGTCTGCACCCCAGCGCCATCATTGGCGCTCCAGCGCCATCATTGGCGCCCCAACATCCCTGTTCCTCGCGCCCCAGCGCCGTGCTTTACTTAAGTAGTCGCGTCGCAGCGCGACCTCCGGTCCTTTTAAGTCTACGTGGCGCCGCAGTGCCACTTGCGAAGCAAAGGCTTGCGCCGCAGCGCGAGCTCCGGTGCCCAAACAGTAAAGAGCCTTTAATGACCTAAAGAAAGAAGGGAGCAGTATATAAGGAATGATGAGCCGCCTGCATTCAATATCAAGGAATATCAGAGAACTTATTACAGATAGCTTAGACTAGGTTTTATTACTGTCTTTAATTCCTAAAAGAGAAAGAAGTTGTGTTTAAAGGAAGGAGAGTTATTGCATCCGACATAATCTCAGTAGCTACGCAGGAAAGAGAAGATTTGGAGGAAGAACACTTCAAACAGGGGTTTTCTTATTCCAATTCTCCCATTTATTTGTGTTTTACTGATAATGTTGAATGTATTGAAAATGTGTGTTAGTACCATAGTTATGAACTAACTCCATTTTTTAGGATTGCAATGTAACATTTTGTTTAGCTTGATCAACTTTCTATCCTATTTTATTTAATGAATCATTTTGGAATGGGTTGTTGTATTTAGTACTTAATGACTGATTGCTTGACAGAGTTTTTGGTATTGATAATATTGGATATTGAAAAATGGATGTTATTATTTAACTTTTAAATACATCAACACCGGTTATGACCTTGCCAATGGAATGTGTGCATAAATTGCTAATAGGATAGACATATCTCTATTCGCCTTGTGCAGCCTTGAGACTTAGCTTAATGACATTGGCCTAGTTATTTTCACCAATAGATATATTATGATTTATCTGGCTAGATATATTCGTTTGTAATTTGGAGAGTTAGGAGATTAGGCGATGCTTTAGGGGAATTATAATCCTATCTTGACTTCCTAGCACGTCTACTTCTCTTATTCTTACAGTTTTAATCACATAGATTAACCAACCATCTTGTTTTACTCGTTTAGATAAGATAAGTAACGACTTCACCTTAGTAGTTGTATACCTAGTAAGACTTTGTCCTCGTGGGTACGACACTCAACTTATCATATATTACTTGTGGACCACGTATGCTTGCGCGCGATTTAACGATAGCGAAATCGACTAACAACATGACAAAATGGCTAAGCTAGTCTGTGCAGGAAAATACAAGCTCATCTACAAATCAGAGTATATGTGAGCTATTAAGCCCAACATGGCATCTCTCTCAGAAGGAGGAGGTAGTGCTGTTGGGACAACTCGAGAATTTAGATAATTATTAAAATCCTAAAATGGTGGATTAAAGGTTATAAGATGAACTTAGACAGAAAATAAGTGTATGGATTTGACATTTTTGTGAAGGAATTTTAAGGATTTCAAAATTTTTGGAGAAGAACTTGAATGATTTGATAGACTATAAGTGATAGTCTGATAATGAGGTTTATGTTAGTGTATAAGTTCCTAAGAATATGTGTATGTGGTGAATATATTAATATATTTTCTTCAGTTAAATAAATTGTGAAGACAATTTATAGAAAGTAAAGAAAATAATTGGATATATGGTATTATGTTATATGGTTAATGGTATAATATTTAATATTATACCAAATGATGTAAAGTAAAAATATGAGATTAAATCCAATATGCAAATATGTATATTGGTATCAAAACAATTAGTAAATTAAATTCATATTTGAATAAATGATTGAATATATTAATTTATATATTTAATATATAAATAAATTGTTTGGGAACAATTTATGGAGAGGAGGAGGAAATTAATTTAATTATACAATATAAATTGTATAGCTTAAATAAGTTATTTCAATTAAGTAGGAGAATTAAATGACCTAAATGGTTATTGTTATTTAGTGGTCCTAGTATTTATATATATACTAGTATCCTAATCTAAGAGAATTGTGGAGCATGTCATAATTTATTTAATTATTATGTGAGTAAGTGAATATGAATATTATGTGATGGTTTATATTTGTCTATTATATAAACAAATAAAAGAAAATAGTGTAATCCTAATTATATATTAGGAATGAAGGATTGAAAAACTTAAGGGTTATGGGATGAGAGAATTATGATATTTAAAATATATACTAATTCTAAGAGATTTATTTATATATCTTAATTAATTAATTTTATAACCTAATTAATGTAAATCTAATTGGGTTAAGGAATTAAATGTATATGAGTAAGGATTTGGATTATAATTGAGTAGGGGGAAACCCTTATTTAATTATTAGGGTAAGATAGAATTTAAGATAATGGACCATATTAATTCTTATGGCCCAAACATTTTAGTTAGGAAGTCCAAATATTTTAATTGGATAGCCCAAAAGAATTAAGTGTTAAGCCCAAATGTTGGCCCAATTATGGAGGGACATTTTGGACAATTAGTAAAGCATGTTATAACATTAAAATTTTACAAAAATTGGGGATAAAAGGAAGATGATTTTCGGCCAATAAGGGAGAGAAAGAGAAGCTATGTTATTAAATCATTAAGTTTAGTAACTCTCAACAACTTCCAACAAGTGTCCAATTCTCATTCAACCAACACTTTTATTTAAGTGTACAAGTAACACTAAAATGATTAAGAAATAGAAAGAGAGAGTGAGTGGGGGGAATGAATGTAATGATGCAACACAAGAAAATTTGGGGATTATTTATGTACTCACATTATAACACATGTACATTAAATACACGTAATTAAAATAACACAGTTAAGTATTATTGACCGGGTAGTTTCATAATTATCTCTACTACTCACATAGGCATATTATTATTTAATATTATATATTAAGTGTACACACATAACTTCTTTTCCGATTTCTGGAATGCACAGATATTAATTTATTTCTGTTTAACAATCACTTATGATTTTATTGCACTACTTGATACTCCATATCATTGGAATATATTCTTATTATATGATTCTAAGCATGTCACACATTACACTAATGTTCCAATTCATTTTCTATTGTAGAACTTAACTTTCTAAGTTTGGGCATTGGCGCAGCTGTGCCATTTTGTACTGCTGGGAGGGCGCAGCTGCGCCAGTCCTTGGCAGTGCCAAAATAGGTTAGCTTCAAGCCAGTTCAAAATTCTATTACCACATAAGTATTATATGAGATAATTTAACTTCTACAATGGTGATATACCCACAATTGATATAACTCAATATGTTCAAATCTCGCCACTATATTCAAATAAATTGAATATTTAATCATTAAGAATCCTATCAATTCTTTGATATCAAACTCTTATGGTTAATCCACTAATTTAAATAACTATTAGTGACTCCTTTTAATCATTTCATAAATTCACATAACCACATAAGGTTTAAATAGATTCACAAAACTTACTGATTAAAAATTAAATCACATATTTAATTAATAAGGAGTTTCAAATTCGTGGACGTTACATTTGGAGAGTGTTCTATTAGGGAATTCAGAGATAGAAGACAATGAGGTTGCAGAATTTGTACATATTCTTGACACAACACCAAAGTTTTGAAGATTCAAGACTCCTATCGAGCCACTCAAAATTGCTGAAGAGACATCAGCACGACTCAAGCCTTCACTTGAGATGCCTCCAGATCTAGAACTAAAACCTCTTCCTGACCATTTGAATTATGCATTTTTAAATGATTGTTCAAAGTTACTTGTTATTATCTCCTTTGCCCTAACATCTTGCCAGGAAGAGAAACTGCTAAGAGTTCTAAGAGAGTTCAAATCAGCAATAGGATGGACCATAGCAGACATTAAAGGGATCAACCCATCATTCTGTATGCACAAGATCCTACTGGAAGATGATAGTAAACTGTCAGTGGAGCAACAACGCAGATTGAACCCGATTATGAAGGAAGTGGTCAATAAGGGAGTTCTAAATTGGTTAGACGCAGGGATAATATATCCGATATCAGACAGCTCTTGGGTGAGCCCAGTACAGTGTGTGCCGAAGAAAGGGGGAATGAATGTAGTCTCCAACGAGAATAACGAGCTGATGCCGACCAGGACAGTGACGGGATGGGGAGTTTACATGGATTATCGCAGACTGAATAAAGCTACAAGGAAAGACCATTTTCCACTTCCGTTTATTGATTAGATGTTGGACAGGCAAGCAGGTCACGAATACTACTGCCTTCTAGATGGGTACTCATGTTATAATCAGATTGTGATAGCTCTAAAAGACCAGGAAAAGATAACTTTCACTTGTTCATACAGAACATTCGCATTTAGAAGGATTTCTTTTGGGTTGTGTAATGCCCCGACCACATTTTAGAGGTGTATGATGGCTATTTTTTCAGATATAGTGGAGCACAATGTTGAAGTCTTCATGGATGACTTCTCAATTTTTAGAGATTCATTTAACTTGTGTCTAGATAATTTGGTGATGGTGTTAAGAAGATGTGTTGAGACGAAATTGGTTTTAAATTGGGAAAAGTGCCATTTTATGGTACAAGAAGGTATAATATTGGGACACACAGTTTCTAAGAAAGGATTAGAGGTAGATCGAGCTAAATTGGAAACCATTGAGAATTTACTTCCACTGACTACTATTAAAGGTGTGCGTAGTTTTTTGGGGTATACATGCATCTACTGTGATGCCCCCAAAATTAGGTATACATCACCCATCTTGGGTCGTCAGATACATGGTACAAAAAACAAATACAACTTACTAATACAATTGTCGTGTACAATACGATAAAACATAACTGTGAGTTTGAATATAATTATTGTCTACTAGAGACTATACAAACTCAAAAGGAGTCCTCATTACAATTATTGTCACACTATTTAATAGAATAGTGAGGACTACTAATACTATCATCTGGTCCATCACTCCGTTTCCCGACTCGTCCTAGCTATATTCTCATTTCCTGAAGAGAACAGTGAAAGAAAGGGTGAGCTCAACTAGCCCAGTAAGAAATATTATGACTAAGATAATGCAGAATAAATTATCATTAGCCTTCAACAATGTTAAACTGATAAAATATAACGAACATCAAGTTTAACTGCAGCGGAACAAGTAATCCATTAAAAGAGTCAAGTAGAAAATAAAATCTACTATCTTCTATGATTTAAAAGGTTTTTCAACACTGTTATCGCTGGAACTCAGCTTAATAAAATAATCCACATCATCGAATCACCCCTGCACTACGGCCAAGGATATTCGTGTATTCATTAATGGTCATGATCATGCCAACAACTATCCATCAATGCACTATGGGCCAATGAGGACTTTTACCACATCATTTGTAACATTACGGTCATGATTATACCGAATAATCCCTGGTCATAATCATACCAAGTCCATCTATGCACTACAGGCCACAGACGACTTTCAACATTTTATAAACATGAGGATGATGACAATGATATAAGAATTCAATAAAACAAGTTCAAGAATTAATTTATCTAAGAATTAACAACGTCCAAATTGTCAACATGATACTGCTTTGTGGAGTAAAATTCAAGAATGCTTAGAAGAATATTTTCATGAAAAGATACTGGATGAAACACAATTATCTAGGATATTCCACAAATTTCATGGAGTATAGAAGTCAAAACTTAACCAACTAAGTATAATAAAGAATGGAATAACAAAAGAAATTACCATGCATGCGATAGACCGCACAGACAGGTTATTCTAACAGAATAATAAATAATGGAACCAGGTCCGGCGTAAAACGCACAGACAGGATATTCCAACAGAATAATAATAAAGACGGAACCAGGTCCGGTGTAAAATACACAGACAGGATGTTCCAACAGAATAATAATAAAGACGAAACCAGGTTCGGTGTAAAACACACAGACAGGATGTTCCAACAAAATAATAAAAGAATGTCACCAAGTATAGGGTAGACTGCGTATACATGTTATTCCAACAGAATAATAAAGAATGGAATAACAGAAGTTCTCTTCATGAATAAGAAAGAATAACAGCCCTTACCGTTTTAAAGAAGAACTGAAATAAGGAAGTAGTTAAGTAGCAGAATACTTTTCTTCTCTCTCTCTATAGTTTCTCTCTATAGTTTCTCTCTCTAGAGTTCAGTGAATTCGTAAGAAATAATGAGCTGTTATTTATAGAAAAATAGAATGCATACTAACTAATCCATGAACGGTCCAGATTGATTACTTTAATCTGACGGTCCATATTTAAAAAAAATCTTTTAAATAAAATATAATATATTCTATTTATAGAATAACTTTAATAAAGTATTATGTTTTATATAAAAAGATGTTTCTGTTTTATTACGTTAATAATACGAATAAAACAAAACTTCATTATCGCTAAATAATTCATATTATTAACTGACAATAATTGAATCAAACTGAGTGACTTCTCACATAAACATTAATAATTAATACCGTGTGCTACTATGCAACCACACGTATTACTGTACTTTTACTACCGAGTAGTTCAACAGTATCAATAGTAAAACTTCTGTCGTTATTTTTAATAAAATATTTTTATCGTTTTCTCAATCCGACAATAATTCCGTTGTGGGGTCCACCAATGATTGTGCCGTTGTACGAATATTCCCTGTTAAAACGAATATTCTCCGACCGATCGAATATTATATAACAACTTGCGTACTTTGTAAAATTTATAAATATTACCCATAACTATAACATTATATCAAATTAACTCCATAATATTCAAAAATAATATTTATAGATAATTCATCTTTATTTAAAAAAGTTGGGGTCTTACAACCTCCCCTTCTTATGAAATTTCGCCCTCGAAATTAGGGTACGTACCTGGTATGTCGAAGAGATACGGATACCTTGATTTCATTTCAGATTCTAACTCCCAAGTCATTTCCTCAAAATCGTGGTTTCTCCACAAAACTTTAACTTGAGGTATAACCTTGGAGCGTAGAATATGTTCCTTCTTATCCAAGATTTGAACAAGAACTTCTTCATACGTCAAATCCTCCGCTATTTCGTCCGGTTCTAACTCAATAATGTGGTTTGGGTCTTCCACATATTTACGTAACATGGATATATAAAAAACGTTATGAACACGAGACATACTTGACGGTAAAACGAGTCTATAAGCTACAGTTCCTACTCGATCGAGGATTAAAAATTGGCAGATGAATCGAGGATTGAGCTTTTCTCTCTTTCCAAATCTCGTAACTCCTTTCCATGGAGCAACACATAAGAACATATGATCTCCTATATCAAATTCCACGTCCTTTCGATGAAGATCAGCATAACTCTTTTGTCGATCTTGTGAGATTTTTATACGTTGTCGGATCGTTTGAATCTTTTCTGTAGTCATACGTACCAACTCCGGTCCCAACAATGTTGCTTCACCCACCTCATCCCAGCATACAGGAGAACGACACTTTCTTCCATACAACGCTTCGAATGGAGCCATGCCAATATTTGCTTGATAACTGTTGTTGTAGGAAAACTCCACTAATGATAAGAACTTTTCCCAACTTCCCTTGAAGTCAAGGACACAGAGTCTTAATAAATCTTCCAGAGTTTGAATAGTCCTCTCTGATTGTCCGTCCGTCTGAGGATGATATGCCGAACTAAATCATAAATCCGTGCCCATAGCTTTTTGTAAACTAACCCAAAATCGTGAAGTGAATCTTGGGTCTCGATCAGAAACTATGGATACTGGCATACCATGCAGTCTTACAATCTCGTTTATGTACATACGAGCAAGACGTTCAAGTGTATAATTTTCTCGTATCGGTAAGAAATGAGCATACTTGGTCAATCTATCAACAATGACCCAAATCGCATCTATACCTTGAGAAAGCTTAGGAAGACCGGTAACAAAATCCATGGTAATGTGCTCCCACTTCCATTCTGGAATTTTAAGTGGTTACAATGGACCTTTTGGTAATTGATGCTCCGCTTTGACTCGTTGACAAGTTAGACACCTCGAGATAAACAGCACTATCTCTCTCTTCATATTGCTCCACCAAAATGTATGACGAAGATCATGATACATTTTGGTACTTCCAGGATGGATTGTAAACGGTGTGTTGTGCATCTCCATCATGATTTCATACTTTAAATCAGGGTCGTTAGAAACACAAAGTCTAGAGTTGACTCGAAGTATTCCTTCTTCATCGATTCTTGCTTCCGGCATAGCACCTTCTTGCACTTTCTTCCTCATACGCATCAGTTCCAGGTCTTTAGCTTGAGCAGCTTTAACTTTATCGATTAAAGTCGGTTCTACTCGTATATTCGCCATCATCACATGGGTCCCTGGAGTCTTTAACTCTATCTCCATCCTTTGCAAGTCACACAAAATGGGCCTTTGTGTTGACAATATCGCACTCGTACTTGCATATGATCTTCTACTCAATGCGTCAGCTACCACGTTCGCTTTTCCAGGATGGTATTGAATGGTATGATCATAATCTTTCAACATTTTAAGGCAATGTCGTTGTCGCATGTTGAGTTCCTTTTGAGTGAAAAAATATTTGAAGCTTTTATGATTCGTAAAGATCTCCACCTTCTCTCCATACAAGTAATGCCTCCAAATTTTAAGTGCAAAGACAACAGCTGCCAACTCTAGATCATGAGTAGGATAATTTCTCTCATATTCCTTGAGTTGTCTTGATGCATAGGCTATGACTTTTCCATGTTGCATGAGAACGCATCCCAACCCTTTGCTCGAAGCATCACTGTAGATGACAAATCCCTTCGAGCAAGATGGTATTGTTAGAACAGGTGCTGAAATGAGTCTCTTCTTGAGTTCTTAAAAACTCTTATCATATTCTTCGCTCCAACCAAACTTTGTATCTTTCCGAGTCAACTGAGTTAATGGAGTAGCGATTCGAGAAAATCCTTCCACGAATCTCCGATAATAACCAGTTAAACCAAGAAAGCTACGTACTTTGGTCACTAATTTAGGTTTCTCCCAGCTTTGAATAGCTTTAATCTTTGTCGGGTCAACAGATATTACACGACTTGATATTACGTGCCCAAGGAATGCTACCTCCTCCAGCCAGAACTCGCATTTCTTCAACTTGGCATAAAGCTTGTATTCACGAAGCTTTTGGAGTACCAGCCTCAAGTGTTGCTCATGATCTTCACGGCTTTTAGAATAAATAAGGATGTCATCAATAAAGACGACCACAAAGTGATCCAAATATTCCTTAAATACCCGGTTCATCATATCCATGAAGGCAGCAGGAGCATTAGTCAATCCAAAGGACATGACTAGGAATTCATAATGCCCGTACCGAGTTCTGAAAGCCGTCTTTGGAATATCGTCAGTTTTAACCTTCAACTGATGATATCCAGAACGAAGATCGATCTTTGAAAAGAATTGTGCTCCTTGCAACTGGTCAAACAGGTCATCAATACGTGGCAATGGGTACCTATTTTTGATGGTGACATGATTCAACTCCCGATAATCAATAAAAAGTCGCATACTTCCATATTTCTTCTTCACGAATAGAACAGGAGCACCCCAAGGAGAAGTACTAGGACGAATAAAGCTAATATCTAATAATTCCTGCAGTTGGATCTTTAACTCCTGAAGTTCAATAGGAGACATTCGATATGGGGCTTTGGAAATGGGTTTTGTACCGGGTTCAAGGTCGATACAAACTTCAATTTCACGCTCTGGGGGTAGGCCAGAAAGTTCTTTTGGGAATACGTCAGGGAATTTATTAACAATAGAAATATCATTCAAAACTGACGTATTTTTGTTTAGATCCGTGACATGAGCTAAGAAAGCTTGACATCTGTTTTTTAATAAACGAATAGCTTTATGGCTTGAGATGACAGCGATTGATTTTAATGGTTTGGTTGCTTGAATTCGCATAATAGGTCGATTAGGAATATGAAAGCTAACAACCTTACGAAAATAATCAATTTTTGCATGATGAGTAGTTAACCAATCAATCCCTAGAATCACGTCAAATGCAAGTATTTTTAATGAAATAAGATCGTCAGGTAATGTGTGGGTACCAACTTGAACCAAACAAGACTTATAAACCGTGGATGTAATGAAGGTTTCTCCCAATGGAGTTTCAACAGATAAGTTAAAGTCTAATTTCTCCGGAGTCAAATTTAATCGATGAGCGCAAGTAGGAGAAATAAAAGAATGGGTAGAACCGGTATCAAATAAAGTATAGACTTCGTTAGAGTTTATGATAAGCTTACCCGTGATGACCTTATTCGAGTTCTTTACTTTCTGGGAGGTCACAACAAACGCTCTCCCTTGCACTACCGGTTTTGACTTTTCTGGGACGGCCTTTGGTGTCTCCATCCTGACTGAACTTACATTTGGTAAATGACAAAATTGAGCTAAATGACCTTCTCTTCCATAATTATAACATGCTTTAGATGGCATCGCGCAGTTTGGACTGATGTGCCCCTCCCCTCCACATTTAAAACATATGATAGGTGGTCGTTCTCCTTCCTTAACAACGGGTGCTGGTGCTGACGTCTTTCCGTCATTGTTGAATCTCCTCTTCTTGAAATGACCATTCTTATTGTTTTGGCCCTGATTACCTCTGAAGTGGTTACCATTTTTGGCCTGTTGATTCCCTCCACGCTTGTTGTCACCGCTTCGATGACTGCTCTCACTGGTATTATTATTTTGCCGACTGCTCTCTTTTGGTTGCGTTGACTTGTTATCGCGCTCCACTAACTGAGCCCTATTCACAACATCTGAATACAAACACAGTTTATGAGAAATAAGATGTTGATGTATCTCAGGTTTCAAACCTCGCAAAAATATTCACACCATTCGCTCTTCATTATCCACCAAGTGGGACGAAAATTGGGACAACTCAGCAAATTTAGCCTCATACTGCGACACAGTCATATTATTATGCTCCAATTTGATGAACTCCACCTCCTTCATGTGACGAACACTTTCGGGAAAGTATTTGTCATTGAACAGCTCTTAGAACTTCTCCCAAGACATCTTCAGTGCGGCAGGTTGAGTACGCTTAATCGATTCCCACCAGTAATCTGCCTCTCTTCGCAACATAAAGGCGGCAAAGGGAACCTTTTGTTCCTCGGAGCATCCCAAGACATCAAATATCTCGGTGATCTGCTTTATCCATGTTTTCGCTATAAGTGGTTTTGGCTCTCCCTTAAACTCTGGTGGTCCCAGCTCCTTGAATTGTTTAGCGGTGACCATCCGAGAGTTTTCAGTATTTCCACCTATATTTTGAATAGGAGCCGCTCTCGCCTGCTGTTGCATGAACTGCATAAAGCTTCTGAACATTCCATCATTCATCATCTGGTCAGTGTTGTTGTTTGCATGAGGATTGTCACCTTCCTGATGCACATTATCCTGATTATTGATATGTGGTGAATAAACAGTCGCATGTGCTCCATTGCTATTCTCAACATTCTCAGATGCCATTTTCAGATACTGCCACAAAACAAAAGTTAATTGATATGTCATATATATTATCCTTATATTCTGACCGACCAATTAAATAGCATGCAAATAAACTTAGGTAGGTCATACTAGCGAAGGAATTCTCCGTCTCTCCCCTCCTAGTTCTATTCTCACATCTTAGCCAGGGATCATATCACTAAGCTCTGATACCAACTGTGACGCCCCCAAAATTAGGTATACATCACCCATCTTGGGTCGTCAGATACATGGTATAGAAAATAAATACAACTTACTAATACAACTGTCGTGTACAATACGACAAAACATAACTATGAGTTTGAATACAATTATTGTCTACTAGAGACTATACAAACTTAAAAGGAGTCCTCATTACAATTATTGTCACACTATTTAATAGAATAGTGAGGACTACTAATACTATCATCTGGTCCATCACTCCGTTTCCCGACTCGTCCTAGCTATATTCTCATTTCCTGAAGAGAACAGTGAAAGAAAGGGTGAGCTCAACTAGCCCAGTAAGAAATATTATGACTAAGATAATGCAGAATAAATTATCATTAGCCTTCAACAATGTTAAACTGATAAAATATAACGAACATCAAGTTTAACTGCAGCGGAACAAGTAATCCATTAAAAGAGTCAAGTAGAAAATAAAATCTACTATCTTCTATGATTTAAAAGGTTTTTCAACACTGTTATCGCTGGAACTCAGCTTAATAAAATAATCCACATCATCGAATCACCCCTGCACTACGGCCAAGGATATTCGTGTATTCATTAATGGTCATGATCATGCCAACAACTATCCATCAATGCACTATGGGCCAATGAGGACTTTTACCACATCATTTGTAACATTACGGTCATGATTATACCGAATAATCCCTGGTCATAATCATACCAAGTCCATCTATGCACTACAGGCCACAGACGACTTTCAACATTTTATAAACATGAGGATGATGACAATGATATAAGAATTCAATAAAACAAGTTCAAGAATTAATTTATCTAAGAATTAACAACGTCCAAATTGTCAACATGATACTGCTTTGTGGAGTAAAATTCAAGAATGCTTAGAAGAATATTTTCATGAAAAGATACTGGATGAAACACAATTATCAAGGATATTCCAAAAATTTCATGGAGTATAGAAGTCAAAACTTAACCAACTGAGTATAATAAAGAATGGAATAACAAAAGAAATCACCATGCATGCGATAGACCGCACAGACAGGTTATTCCAACAGAATAATAAATAATGGAACCAGGTCCGGCGTAAAACGCACAGACAGAATATTCCAACAGAATAATAATAAAGACGGAACCAGGTCCGGTGAAAAACACACAGACAGGATGTTCCAACAGAATAATAATAAAGACGGAACCAGGTCCGGCGTAAAACGCACAGACAGGATATTCCAACAGAATAATAATAAAGACGGAACCAGGTCCGGTGTAAAACACATAGACATGATGTTCTAACAGAATAATAGAAGAATGTCACCAAGTATAGGGTAGACCGTGTATACAGGTTATTCCAACAGAATAATAAAGAATGGAATAACAGAAGTTCTCTTCATGAATAAGAAAGAATAACACCCCTTACCGTTTTAAAGAAGAATTGAAATAAGGAAGTAGTTAAGTAGCAGAATACTTTTCTTCTCTCTCTCTATAGTTTCTCTCTATAGTTTCTCTCTCTAGAGTTCAGTGAATTCGTAAGAAATAATGAAGGAATGAGCTGCTATTTATAGAAAAATAGAATGCATAGTAACTAATCCATGAACGGTCCAGATTGATTACTTTAATCTGACGGTCCATATTTAAAAAAAAATCTTTTAAATAAAATATAATATATTCTATTTATGGAATAACTTTAATAAAGTATTCTGTTTTATATAAAAAGATGTTTCTATTTTATTACGTTAATAATACGAATTAAACAAAACTTCATTATCGCTAAATAATTCATATTATTAACTGACAATAATTGAATCAAACTGAGTGACTTCTCACATAAGTATTAATAATCAATACCGTGTGCTACTATGCAACCACACGTATTACTGTACTTTTACTACCGAGTAGTTCAACAGTATCAATGGTAAAACTTCCGCCGTTATTTTTAGTAAAATATTTTTGTCGTTTTCTCAATCCGATAATAATTCCGTTGTGGGGTCTACCAATGATTGTGCCGTCGTACGAATATTCTCTGTTAAAACAAATATTCCCCGACCAATCGAATATTATATAACAACTTGCGTACTTTACAAAATTTTACAAAATTTATAAATATTACCCACAACTATAACATTATATCAAATTAACTCCATAATATTTAAAATTGATATTTATAGAAAATTCATCTTTATTTATAAAAGTTGGGGTCTTACATCTACCGTAGGTTTATAAAGGACTTCTCGAAGATTACAAAGCCACTTTGTAGTTTGTTAGAGAAGGATGTGCAATTCAAATTTGATGGGAATGCCTGTCTGCATTTGAACATTTGAAGAACAAATTAACTACAGCACCTGTGATTACAACACCAGATTGGGACCTTCCATTTGAATTGATGTATGACGCAAGTGACTTTGCTGTGGGAGCAGTTTTGGGACAGCGTAGGGATAAGATCTTCCATGTGATATATTATGTGAGCAAGACCCTTACAGATGCCCAGTTAAACTACACCACAGAAAAGGAGCTTTTGGCAGTGGTGTACGCATTTGATAAGTTTCGAGCATATTTGATTGGGATTAGAGTCATTATGTACACAGATCACGTAGCAATCTGGTATTTGGTGGCAAAGAAAGATGCCAAACCTCATCTAATCAGGTAGATACATCTTTTGCAAGATTTTGATCTAGAAATCAAGGACAGGAAAGGGACTGAGAATCAAGTGGCGGACCACTTATCTAGATTAGAAAATCAGGGAAATGATGTAAATGACAAGGTGATGATCAATGAGTCTTTCCCAGATAAGCAGTTATTTGTTGTGAAAGGTGAAGTGCCATGGTTCGCAGATTTTGCTAACTTCCTAGTAAGCAAGATAATCCCTTCTAACTTGTCTAGGAATCACAAGAAGAAGTTTCTACATGATGTAAAATGGAATATTTGGGATGAACCGTACTTGTTCAAATAGTGTTCTGATCAAATGATAAGGAGGTGTATTCCATACAGCGAGACAAAGGGTATTTTGTAGCATTGCCATGCATCCGTATATAGAGGTCACTATGGAGGTGAATGGACAGCGGATAGAGTGTTGTAAGCAGGTTTTTACTGGCTGACTATTTCTAAAGATGCTTATAGCTTTGTTCAGAAATGCGATAGATGTTAGAGAGTTGGGAACATATCCAAGAGGAATGAAATGCCCTTGAATACAATCCTTAAGGTAGAAATCTTTGATGTTTAGGGGATAGACTTCATGGTACCTTTCGTCTCATTATGTGGGAATTTATACATTTTATTGGCAGTCGATAATGTAGCTAAGTGGGTGGAAGTCGCAGCTCTTCCAACAAATGATGCTCGGGTGGTTCTAAGGTTTTTACAAAGGAGCATTTTTACTAGGTTTGGGACTCCAAGGGCAATCATTAGTGATGAGGGCATTCATTTTTGTAATCGTCAGTTCACAGCTTTGTTGGCTAAGCATGGGGTTAATCATTGAATTGCTACAACTTACCATCCCCAGACTACTGGCCAGGCAAAAGTATTAAATTGTGAGGTGAAGAGAAATCTAGGAAAGATTGTGAATCACATAAGGAAAGACTGGTCATTAAAGCTAGACGATGCAGTATGGGCCTACAAGACTTCTTATAAGACACCATTAGGAATGCCACCATTTTAACTTGTATATGGAAAGGCTTGTCACCTTCCCGTGGAGCTTAACCACAAGGCATATTGGGCAATAAGGAAGCTGAATTTTGACTTAAAGGCTGCAGGAGAAAAACGTCTACTCCAACTCAATGAGTTGGATGAATTTAGATTGCAAGCCTACGAGAACTCCAAATTGTACAAGGAAAAGGTGAAGAGAAGATTTTGGAAAGGGTGGTTGAACCGGAAAGAGTGTTATTGTTTAATTCCAGACTTAAACTCTTCCCAGGGAGGCTTAGGTCAAGGTTGTCAGGGCCGTTCACTGTGAAGAAGGTATATTTGCATGGTGCGATTGAGATTTTTGATAAGTTTCCAGACAAGCCTTTTAAAGTCAATGGACAATGACTTAAGCACTATTATGGTTGTGAGGTTGACAGGCAGAAGGTCACCTCAATTCTTTCTTACTACATGATCGGAGCAGAGATAGTCAAGCTAACTGACTATAAATTATCGCTCAATGGGAGGCACCCCTTTATTTCTCTTCTCTCCTCTTGTTTAATTCTTTGTAAATCATATCTATTTCCCATCTTCATGTTAATTCTTGAGAGTATAAAATTTTTGACAAAAGTTTTATTAGAGCTGAATGCATATATCATTTTTTATAGGAATAGCATACAAAGTATTTTTGGATATACATTCATTCATACATGTTATTTAGTACATATTTTGATTTGGGGAATTGGTATATCTCATAATTGTAAATACTTTATATGCAAGTTAGTTAAAGAGTGTCATTGGCTACTTATTTCTACTTCAAGTGCAGATCAGTTCACTTCAGGGTACAGGTCAGCGCGGTCGCGTGATTTCATAGTAAAAATATGGTTTCTGTTCATTCTGGCATACAGCGCGTCCACGCCCTTTACATGCTTAACCACAGCACGCCCGCGCCATAGCAGCGCACCCACACCTTCAACAGACTTAAACTCGGCGCGGCCGTGCCTGAGTACAGTTACAAAAAATTTTAAACATTTTAAAAATGTGCCCCACTCCACTTCTTTTATCAGTTATCATTCTTTCAAACATTTGCCTCCCCATTTTATTTTCAAAATCGAAGCGTCTATCTCTTCACATCTTCCAAAAGTTTTCTTTTTAAAGTATTAACTCCTTACCCCACTAATTCCTACGCATTCAGTTTTCTTCTCACACTCAATCTCTTCTACATATCCTCATTCAAATAGCTAGGGTTTGATTAGAGTTTATCAAAGCAATAAGTTTTGGGGTGGTAGTATACAGAGCGTATCTTCTTCAGTCAAGTTCTCTCGTCAGTCAGGGTTTTCTTCATCATTTGCTATAGCACTAAAGAGAGCACATTTCTGCACTCCAGAGTCATCATCTTCAAGCAACCGAAGCGAGGATATAGTTGATGTCATCAAATTCGTCAGCCTAGATGCTAAGATGGAATATTACATGATTGTTGCTAAGACCTTTGTGAAGGAATGAGGGTTCAATCCTGGGAAACAAGATAGAGAGTTATGGACCATGATTAGGGAAAGCTGCTAGGTTGGAGTGGTGTTTACCCCCATGCCTGCACCCATGGGTATTGTACGTGAATTTTATGCCAACGCGAAGGAGACTATGATTGGGTTATCATACATTAGGGTTATTCAAGTGGATTATCGTCCACAGGCGATTAGAGGAGTGTTCAGCTTACCTGCCCCACTGACTGGACGTGCCAATTGGGTAAAGGTTGCAAGGTTCGGGACTGACTTAGACAGGGTCATAGCTGACTTGTTCGAACCGGGTACGCAGTGGAATTATAAGCCAGGAACGAACCAACCTAAAAATTTTCCAAGTTCTGCCTTTAACCGCTACGCCAAGGCCTGGAATTTATTTATCTGTGCAAAACTGATGCCTTCATCCCATCAACATGACATCTCATCCGAGTGAGCAATAATTTTGTGGGGAATAGTCACAGGAAAATACATAGATGTGGGCCACCTTCTTAATCAAACTATGCTACGCTACATGAGGGGGAGAACTACAGGAAGCATCCTACATGCATCGGTTATCGCCCACTTATGTGCACGAGCAGGAGTCACTTAGACCAATGAATAAATACAGTATCCCAGCCAAGACAACACTCATGCTACTATCGCCAAGTTTGAGGATTGGGCAGGAGGTACAGTGCATCCGAGGGGCAAAGGCTTCATTCTTTCAGCCACATCGTCGGTACCGTCTCCGTAGCCCCCTCAACCAACTGAAGCAGGAACTTCTGCCCATATAATTATAGAAAATGATGATCGCCGCCTTAGAAGATTGGAGAGAAAAGTGGATGCCATGTTTGATAATTTCTTGGCATTTGCAAATGGTTTAACGCGGTCACTAGCTAAAGCATTTGCGCAGCAAGGAACGATGCTAGAGTGGCCTCAATTCGGGACAGCCGTGCCTTTTCCATCGCCCGATTCACCACCCAAGGAGGATGGCCATGCCGATAATTAGGGGAGTTCTTGTAACCCTTTACCTTCATTCATTGGGGATAATGAATAGTATAAGTTGGGGGGTATTGGGTTTTTAGTGTAGTGTAGAGCATGTAGTTTAATTTTCATCATTTTATTCATGTTTAGTATAAATTTTGCATGTTTATGTGTTAGTTTAATTGTGCAAAATTTTGTTTGCATTTTCTTGCTTATTTTTTGTTTTAGTTTATATGTTTAGTGCGTAACATTGCCTAATCCCAAGTGCCTAGTTAGTGGAATTCTAGTTTAGCCAATGATGAATCAGAAATTTGATGGATTCTTGAATGTGGTTGATAATTGAGCTTAGTTATAATGTTATACATGATTTGATCCATGCTTGTTGTTCAGATGTTATTGGTTAGCACATAAGTGTTCAAGTTTGCTTGTGGTAAAAGAATAATTTATTTGCTGCTGAGTTGAAAATGTTGTCTTTAAGGATAGAATTGTGTAGGAAGTGGACATAGACTATGAAAACACTGATACTCAAACTTTTGGAACACATGGGCATGATTGCAATATAAAAAAAAAGAAAAAGAAAAAAAAAGAGAAAAATATGAAAAATTACCATGACTAGTCTTGTTTCGGGGCCTTTGTTACTTGAGCAAGTACGCCCGAGGGGATTTTCTTTACTCCTAGCGCCCTAAGGTCTTTTATGGTCTGGGAGTCGTTGGTTGAAAGCTCGCTAAGGGGCAACACTATTAGCCTAATGGAATGAGGCATTGCACAGTCATTAGAAAAAGAAAAAAAATCAATAAACACAGCGAAAAAGTGCAAAAATTGCCCTCGTGAGTAAAAATGAAGCAGAATAAACCCATTGTTGAACCTTAGTTTGTATTGATGTGTTGGAGTAGTTGTTGTTTCATTTACATGCGTAATTCTTGATTTAAACTTCAGTTTTCTTTCTTAAGCAGTATAGCATATGTAGTCTTTGCCTTTGTCAAGCTTATTTATGAACACATCACACACACACATCTTTATAGAAGGTTTGAATTATTTGATTGTATAGTGTTATGTCTATAGCTTGGTTTGATACTCTGTTCTTCAATCTGGATAATTCTCTGAGGCACATTTGATTAGAATTCTAGTATGGCTGGAAATCTTGGGACTCACTTGCATGATAGTTTAGTTTGCATAGCATGTAGTTGCATTGTTTAATTGGTATTTGTGTTGATTGCTTGAGAACAAGCGATAGTTCAAGTATGGGGGTATTTGATAAGTAAGTTTTATACTTACTTATTGATAACCAACTTACTGGAATTTTGCTTCATTTGAGTATTCTTAGTATATTTTTATTGTTATTTATGTTTGTTTTGTAGTTTGCATCATGGGAACTCCTAAGGCATGAAAATGGCATGGTGGAAGCATAGCATGACATGATGACATCATTGAAGGCAAGGCGTGGTGGCTTGATCAAGAATGAAGTTAGCAACTAGACTCAAACAGGTGAGGAGGACAGATAGAAAGGCTTTGATGTGGCCAAATGAAGAAGAAAGGAGTGAAGAAATAAAGAAAGCAAGTAGCAGACAGCAGTAGTCCAGCAGACAGCAAGCAGAGCGGCCGCGCTGCCATCAAAGCTAGGCATGGCGCGCCCACGCCAGAGGACGTATAGAGGCAAATCAGGCTATCGCGCGGCCGTGCCCCATTATCAAAAGGACATGGCGTGCCCGCGCCTTGCACTCGGCAGCAACATATTCAACGCGCCCGTGCCCGATTCCTCTTACACCACCACGCGGCCGCGCCGATCATAATTAATTTAAAAGGGCTGACTTTTTATTTTGAAAAGTTGGAGCATGTTTGTTATCTTTTAGACGATTTGGTTGGTTACCAGGGACGAATTATTCAGTTTTTATTATTACTACTACTAGGGTTTGTGACTCTAGAGAGAGTTTATAGCATTTCCTCTATTACTTTTGTAAGACCCTGACTTTTTATAAATAAAATAAAATTTCCTCTATTTATTATTTTAAAATAGTAAGGGGTTGATTTGATTAATATGATTAGTTATGGGTAAAATGCGCAAATATTTTAATTAGCAAGTGGTTATAAAATATTCATTGTTGTCGGGAAATATCCGTTTGGTCGTGGAATATTCTTACTGTCGGGGAATATTCGTACGACGGTGCAGCCTTGTGTGGGTCCCATAACGAAAAGCGATTGGATGAAGAAAACGACAAGTATAAGTTGTTTATAAATAATGGCGTAGTTCTTACCGTTAATACTGTTGGAATACCCAGTGGTTAAAACATAGTAATACGCGTTGTTGTACAGTAGCACACGGTATTGCACCAATTATTGATTCTTGCATATAAGGCACTACTCAATAATTGTTACAGTAATTATTGTTCAATATTTTATTTTATTGATTCAATAATTGCTACGTTGATATTTTATATTATTGTTGTTTCAATAATTATCACTACACAGTATTTTTCATTATCAGATCAATAATTCATATTATTTGAATAATATTATTAGATAACATTATTGGCAATGTCTAGAAAGTTATGTCTAAGGAGAGGTTTGGTCACCTAATTGCGCGCTAGTAAAGATAAATTCTTGTTGGAAAGTCCCATCTTTCTTGGGAACGGCCTGGTTTTCAGTATTGTGATTCTGTAATATTATTTGTGAATAATTAATTATTGATTTATATGATAAGGAAAATATTCATTTTCTGTGGATATAGATGGAGAAAATTTTTAATGTGACAATTGTTGAAAATTGATATTTTATCTTTTTCTGATAAAATAACTTATTTAAATATATTATTATATTATAATAATATAATAATGGTGATATTTTACAATGAATGTGGGATATATGAATATAAGAGGAGGAAGAGTATTTTTGTTACTAAAAATATTTAAAACATGTTTTCCATGTTCGTGGACCCCATTTCTTGACTGAAATTTGATTATAGCCAGTAAAATCGTCCGTATGTGGATTTCGATCAATTTCTGTTTAGAATTTAGAAAAACTTAAACTTAAAAAGTTGTAAAAAATTGAATTTCCTATGGAATGGACATACGATTCGAATTTTTCTGATAAAATGGCTATTTATTATGAATTATTGAAGTTCCGGAATAATTGATTTTTGAAATTTTAATTATTTTTTAAGAAAAACATTTTTTATTATGTTGGTGGGCCCCACTAGTATTGAAAGCATGCTGAATTCAGTTTCTTTGGTGTGCGAAGGAAAATTTTTAATATATGTTAATATTTTATTAAATTTTCTGCTTTGGTGTTCTAAGCATTTTCCTATAAATAGGGTGTTTAGGTTAGAATTGAAAATCACACCAGAAACTAAATTTTTCTCTCTATATTATCGAGCATATTCTTGTGAGTATTTTGATACTTTGAGTGTTTCTATACGGTGCAAGTTTCTTCAGCACTATATCTAGTATTCCAGTAAGAAGTACTGTCTTTTTGGAGGTAAGGTATGTTATTTTTTTTATAAATGATATTATTTCTTTCAATATCGTTATGCCGAAATATTGGTAAGATTTTTCTTGTGAAATTTTTGTCTTTTAGTGTCGGGGTTACTATTCACGTATACGGCACTGTTCATGTATATGGTACTATTCACGAATACGACACTATTTACAGAAAAATTAAATTTTTGTTTTTTGTCCAAGATATCTATTATGGATATTAGCTTTGATTGTATCTATGTTTTGGTCTTCATTCTTAAATTTTACTCCACTATGGTTATTTATGAAGTATTTTTGAACTTGGATTATTTAAAGTACGAATCCTTAATATTGTTCTTTTGTTTCACTGGATTCGTTTTCTTTAAAATATTTTTCATCATCCTCAGTCCTAAATGATGATATAACTGAATATCTTTAGCCTGTAGTGCAAAGATGAATGATTTTCTGATGAATATCTTTGGCCTGTAGTGCAAAGATGAACAGGTGTTTAGATGAACATGACCAACTAATGAATATCTTTGGCCTGTAGTGGAAAGATGAATGTTTGATTCCAGATAGATATTGATTGACGTTACAGGGATAAAATAATGACGATGAACTTTTAAATTCATATATAGAAGATAGTAGATCTCATTCTCTACTTAACTCTTCTAAAGAATTATTATTTCCATTGCGAATATTGATTTAAAATTTGTTGTCTATTGTATTCTATTAGATTTTTCCCTGTTAAGGACTAACGATATTTTGTTCTATATTATCTTAGTCATAATATTCTTTACTGGGCTAGTTGGGCTCACCCTTTTCCTTTTTGTTCCATTTTTCTTCTCAGGAGGCGAGAATGTAGCGAGTACTAGTCGGGGTATGAAATGATGGTTCTAGAAAGTTGTTTTAGTAGTAGTCCTTACCATTGTTGTAAAATAATGTATCAATAATTGTAATGATGACTTATTTGAGTATGGATATTATCTAGAAGACAATATTTATATTTAAACTCATAGTTATGTGTTGTCATATTTTGCACGACAATTGTATTAATAAAGTTGTAGTTGTTTCTGTACCATATTTTGGCGACTCAGAATGGGTGATGTATACCTGTTTTGTGGGCATCACAGTTAGTATCAGAGCCATAAGTAAAGAGCCCCGAGCCTCTATCTAGTGACTTCCTGTTGATGGGGGATGCACTGAAGCCAGACTCTCCGTAGGGGACGCCATTCTGCAGTGGCAAATGGATAGGTATCACTGTGAGGTGCTGTCCATGGTTGGGACATGAGTCAAAATTGGTATAACAGCTTAGGGATATGGTCTCTAGAGGAGATCAGGGAATAGAACTAGGAGGGGAGAGACGAGTAAATCCTTTGCTAGTGTGTCCTACCTAATCTTATTTGTTAGTTGGTCAGAATATAGGGATATTGTGTGATATGTTAATTTCTTTAATTAACCCTTATTTTATGGCAGTATTTGAGAATGGAAACTGAGAATGTTAACAGTGGAGTAAATGAGACCGTGGAGATACCATTAATCACCAACAATGAGACGTGCAACAGGCCGACAATGTTCCTCCTGTAAACAAAACCACTGAGCAGACGATGAACGATGAGATGTTTATAAGCTTTTTGCGGTTTATGCAAAACCAGACGAGGGAGACTCCTGTTCAAAATACAGATAGAAATAATGGTAACGCACAGCTGGTCACAGCCAAGCAGTTCAAAGAGTTGGGACCACCAGAATTCTGGGGAAAGCCGGATCCGATTAAGGCAGAAATGTGGGTCAAGAAAATTACCAAGATATTCGATGTCCTGGGATGCACGGAAGAACAGAAGGTTCCATTCGCCACCTTTATGTTCCATAATGAGGCTGATTACTGGTGGGAATCTATGAAGCTTACCCATCCAGCCGCACTCAGCATGTCTTGGGAGACATTTCAGAAATTGTTCAATGACAAGTACTTTCCTGAAAGTATTCGTCATATGAAGGAGGTGGAGTTTATTAGACTGGAACAAAATAACATGACGGTGTCCCAGTACGAGGCAAAGTTTACGGAGTTATCCAGGTTTGCACCTCATTTGGTGGAGAATGAGGAAAGTATGACGCGGATGTTTCTAAGAGGTTTGAAACCCGACATACGTCAATATCTCATTTCTCATAAATTTTCTCTATAATTAGATGTTGTCAACATGGCTCAAATATTAGAGCGAGATAACAAGCACGTTCAACCGAGGGACCACAACCAGGGTCATACCGGTGACAGCAGTCATCGGAGTAACGATAACCAGCGGGGAAAGGAAAACACGGACAAAAGCGGTAACCACTCTGGTGGTAATCGTGGCCATGAAAATAGAAGAAGTGAGTCGGGGGGAGATTTTAAAAATAGGAGATTCAAAAATAGCAATGTGAAGACGTTAGCACCAGCAGCAACTGGTTCTAAGGGAGGAGAACAACCACCGGTCGTATGATGTAAATGTGGAAAAGAGGGACACATCAGCCCAAACTGTCCACAACAGTTCAAGGTATGCTATAATTGTGGAAAGGAAGTACATATCGCTCGAGATTGCACTATAGCGAAAACAAGTTCAGCGGGGATGGTGACTCAAAAGGCTGCCCCAAAAAAGTCAAAGTTAGCGGTTCCTGGAAGAGTGTTTGTTGTCATTGGTCAAAATGCGACGAACCCAAACGAGGTGATCACGAGTAAGCTAATCATAAATTCTTGCGAAGTTTATACATTACTAGATACCGGTTCTACCCATTCATTTATCTCTCTTGCTTGAGCTCAACGTTTAAACTTGACTCCGAAGAAATTAGACTTTGACTTATCTGTGGAGACTCCATTAGAAGAAACTTTCATTACATCTACTGTTTATAAATCTTGTTTGATCCAAGTTGGCACCATCACATTACTTGTTGATCTTATCTCTTTAAAGATACTTGCTTTTGACGTGATTTTAGGGATTGATTGGTTAACTACTCATCATGCCAAAATTGATTATTTTCGTAAGGTTGTTAGTTTTCATATTCCTAACCAACCTGTTATGCGAATTCATGTAACTAAACCACTAAAATCAATCACTGTCATATCAAGTCATAAAGCCATTCGTTTATTAAAAAACGAATGTCAAGCTTTCTTAGCCCATGTTATGGATTTGAATAAAGACACGTCAGATTTGAATAATATTCCTGTTGTTAGTAAATTTCCTGACGTATTTTCTGAAGAACTTCCTAGCCTACCCCCAGAACGTGAAGTTAAATTCTTTATTGATCTTGAACCTAGTATGAAGCCCATTTCTAAAACTCCATATCGAATGGCTCCTATTGAACTTCAGGAGTTAAAGGTCCAACTGCAGGAGTTGTTGGACATCGGTTTCATTCGTCCTAGTACATCTCGTTGGGGTGCTTCTGTTTTATTTGTAAAGAAGAAAGACGGGAGTATACGACTTTGTATTGACTATCAAGAATTAAACCATGTCACCATTAAGAATAGGTATCCGCTACCTCGTATTGATGACATGTTTGACCAGTTGCAAGGAGCACAATTCTTTTCAAAGATTGATCTTCGTTCTGGATATCATCAGCTGAAGATTAGAACTGAGGATATTCCAAAGACTGCCTTTAAAACTCGGTACGGGCATTATGAATTTTTAGTCATGTCTTTTGGATTGACTAATACTCTTGCGGCTTTTATGGATATGATGAATCGAGTATTCAAGGAATATTTGGATCAGTTCGTTGTTGTCTTTATTGATGACATCCTCATATATTCCAAAAGTCGTGAAGATCATGAGCACCACTTGAAGTTGGAACTCCAAAGGCTTCGTGAAAATAAACTTTATGCCAAATTGAAAAAATGTGAGTTCTAGCTTGAGGAAGTAGCATTCCGTAGGCACGTGGTGTCAAAACATGGAGTATCTGTTGACCCGGCGAAGATTGAAGCAATACAAAGTTGGGAGCAACCGAACTCGGTGACCAAAGTACGTAGCTTTCTGGACTTAGCTGGTTATTATTGGAGATTCGTGGAAGGATTTTCTCGAATTGCTACTCCGTTAACTCAGCTGACTAGGAAGGATACAAAATTTGTATGGAGCGAGAAATGCGAGAAGAGTTTTCAAGAGCTTAAGAGGAGACTTATTTCGGAACCTGTTCTGATAATGCCATCTGGTTCGGATGGATTTGTTATCTACAGCGATGCTTCAGGCAAAGGGTTAGGATGTGTTCTCATACAACATGAGAAGGTCATAGCCTATGCCTTGCGACAACTTAAAGAATACGAGATAAATTATCCTACTCATGATCTAGAGTTGGCATGAGTTGTTTTCGCGCTAAAGATCTGGAGGCACTATCTATATAGGGAGAAAGTGGAGATATATTCATACCTTAAAAGCCTCAAATATTTCTTCACCCAAAAGGAACTCAACATGTTGCAACGACGTTGGGTCGACCTGTTGAAAGATTATGATCATACCATTCAATACCATCCTGGAAAAGCGAACGTGGTAGCTGACGCGTTGAGTAGAAGATCATATGTGCGAACGAGTGCGATACTGTCAACACAAAGGCCCATTTTGTGTGATTTACTAAAGATGAAGATAGAATTCAAGACTCTGGGGACCCATGCGATGATATCAAGTATATGCATAGAACCAACTTTAATCGATAAAGTTAAAGTTGCTCAAGCCACAGACCCGGAGCTGATGCGTATGAAGAATAAAGTACAAGAAGGTGCTATTCCAGAAGCAAAAATCGATGAAGAAGGAATACTTCGAGTCCACTCCAGACTTTGTGTTCCTAATGACTCTGATTTAAAATACAAGATCATGATGGAGGCACACAATACACCGTTTGCAATCCATCCTGGAAGTACCAAAATGCATCGTGATCTTCGACATACATTTTGGTGGAATAATTTGAATAAAGAGATCGCGAAGTTTATATCGAGGTTTTTAACTTGTCAACGTGTAAAGGCGGAGCATTAAGCGCCTAAGGGTCCATTGCAACCACTTGAGACTCCGAAATGGAAGTGAGAACACATTACCATGGATTTCGTTACGGATCTTTCCAAGGTTTCTCAAGGCATAGATTCGATTTGGGTTATTGTTGATAGATTAACTAAGTCTGCTCATTTCTTGCCTATACGGGAGACTTATTCCCTTGAACGTCTTGCTCGTATGTACGTGAATAAGATTTTGAGGTTGCATGGCATGCCAGTATCCATAGTTTCGGATCGTGACCCAAGATTTACTTCACGATTTTGGGTTAGCTTGCAGAAAGCTATGGGCACGGATTTACGATTTAGTTCGGCATACCATCCTCAAACGGATGGACAATTAGAGAGGACTACTCAAACTCTTGAAGATCTATTAAGACTATGTGTTATAGACTTCAAAGGGAGTTGGGATAAGTATTTACCATCGGTGGAATTCTCCTACAACAACAGTTATCAGGCAAGTATAGGTGTGGCTCCATTCGAAGTATTGTATGGACGAAAGTGTCGCTCTCCAGTATGTTGGGATGAAGTGGGTGAAGCAACATTGTTGGGACTAGAGTTGGTACGTATGACTACGTAAAAGATCCAAATGATTCGACAACGTATACAAATGGCATAAGATCGACAAAAGAGTTATGCGGATCTTCATCGAAAGGACATGGAATTTTGTATTGGGGATCATGTATTGTTGCGAATTGCTCCATGGAAGGGAGTTACAAGATTTGGAAAGAGAGGAAAGCTCAATCCACGATTTATTGGACTATTTCAAATTCTTGACCGAGTAGAAAATGTGTCCTATTGACTCACGTTACCTCCAAACATGTCTCGTGTTCATAATATTTTTCACATATTTGTGCTTCGTAAATATGTGAAAGACCCGAACCACATTATTGAGTTAGAACCAGACGAGATAGCAGAAAATATAATGTACGATGAGGTACCTGTTAAGATCTTAGATAGAAAAAAGCATGTCCTACGCACCAATGTTATACCACAAGTTAAGGTTTTGTGGAGGAACCATGTTATTGAGGAAATGACTTGGGAGTTGAAAACGGAAATGAAAGCGAGGTATCCTTACCTTTTCGAAACACCAGGTACGTACGTCAATTTCAAGGACGAAATTTTATAAGGAGGGGAGGTTGTAAGACCACAACTTTTTATAAATAAAATTAAATTTCCTCTATTTATTATTTTGAAATAGTAAGGGATTGATTTGATTAATATGATTAGTTATGGGTAAAATGCGTAAATATTTTAATTAAGCAAGTGGTTGTAAAATATTCATTGTTGTCGGGAAATATTCGTTTGGTCGTGGAATATTCTTACTGTCGGGGAATATTCGTACGACGTCGCAGCCTTGTGTGGGCCCCATAACGGAAAGCGATTGGATGAAGAAAACGACAAGTATAAGTTGTTTATAAATAACATCGTAGTTGTTACCGTTAATACTGTTGGAATACCCGGTGGTTAAAACACAGTAATACGTGTTGTTGCACAGTAGCACACAGTATTGCCCCAATTATTGATTCTTACGTAAGAAGGTACTATTCAATAATTGTTATAGTAATTACTGTTCAATATTTTATTTTATTGATTCAATAATTGCTACGTTGATATTTTATATTATTGCTGTTTTAATAATTGTCACTTAACAGTATTTTTCACTATCAGATCAATAATTCATATTATTTGAATAATATTATTAGATAATATTATTGGCAATGTCTAGAAAGTTCTATATAAGGAGAGGTTTGGTCACCTAATTGCGCGCCAGTAAGGAGAAATTCTTATTGGAAAGCCCCCTCTTTCTTGAGAACGGCCTGGTTGTCAGTATTGTGATTCTGTAATATTATTTGTGAATAATTAATTATTGATTTATATGATAAGGAAAATATTCATTTTATGTGGATATAGACGGAGAAAATTTTTAATGTGACAATTGTTGAACATTGATATTTTATCTTTTTCTGATAAAATAATTTATTTAAATATAATATTATATTATATTAATATAATAATGATGATAATTTACAATGAATGTGGGATATATGAATATATGATGAGGAAGAGTATTTTTGCTACTAAAAATATTTAAAACATGTTTTCTATGTTCGTGGACCCCATTTCTTGACTGAAATTTGATTATAGCCCGTAAAATCGTCCGTATGTGGATTTCGGTCAATTTCTGTTTGGAATTTGAAAAAACTTAAACTTACAAAGTTGTAAAAAATTGAATTTCATATGGAATGGACATAAGATTCAAATTTTTTCTGATAAAAGGGCTATTTATTATGAATTATTGAAGTTTCAGAATAATTGATTTTTGAAGTTTTAATTATTTTTTAAGAAAAACATTTTTATTATGTTGGTGGGCCCCACTAGTATTGAAAGCATGCTGAATTCAGTTTCTTTGGTGTGCGAAGGAAATTTTTTAATATATATTAATAATTTATTAAATTTTCTGCTTTGGTGTTCTAAATATTTTTCTATAAATAGGGTGCTTAGGTTAGAATTGAAAATCACACCAGAAACTAAAATTTTCTCTCTCTATATTATTGAGCGTATTCTTGTGAGTATTTTGACACTTTGAGTGTTGCTATACGGTACAAGTTTTTTTTAGCACTATATCTAATATTCTAGTCAGAAGTACTGTCTTTTTGGAGGTAAATGATGTTATTTTTTTATAAATGATATTATTTCTTTTAATATCGTTATGCCAGAATATTGGTAAGATTTTTCTTGTGAAATTCTTATATTTTAGTGTCGAGGTTACTATTCACGTATACGGTACTATCCACGTATACGGTACTATTCACGAATACGGCATTATTCACAGAAAAAGTAAATTTTTATTTTTTGTCCAAGATATCTATTATGGATACTAGCTTTGATTGTATCCATATTTTGGTCTTCATTCTTAAATTTTACTCCACTATGGTTATTTATGAAGTATTTTTGAACTTTGATTGTTTAAAGTACGAATCCTTAATATTATTCTTTTGTTTAACTGGATTCGTTTTCTTTAAAATATTTTTCATCATCCTCAGTCCTAAATGATGATATAACTGAATATTTTTGGCCTGTAGTGCAAATATGAATAATTTTCTGATTAATATCTTTGGCCCGTAGTGCAAAGATGAACATGTGTTTAAATGAATATGACCAACTGAAGAATATCTTTGGCCTGTAGTGCAAAGATGAATGTTTGATTTCAGATAGATATTGATTGATGTTATAGGGATAAAATAATGACGATGAACTTTTAAATTTATATATAGAAGACAGTAGATTTCATTCTCTACTTAACTCTTCTAACGAACTATTATTTCCGCTGCGAATATTGATTTAAAATTTGTTGTCTATTATATTCTATTAGATTTTTCCCTGTTGAGGACTAACGATAATTTTTTCTATATTATCTTAGTCATAATATTCTTTACTGGGCTAGTTGAGCTCACCCTTTTTCTTTTTGTTCTATTTTTCTTCTAAGGAGGCGAGAATGTAGCGAGTACTAGTCGGGGTATGGAATGATGGTTCTAGAAAGTTGTTTTAGTAGTAGTCCTTACCATTGTTGTAAAATAATGTATCAATAATTGTAATGATGACTTATTTGAGTATGGATATTATCTAGAAGACAATATTTGTATTTAAACTCATAGTTATGTGTTGTCATATTTTGCACGATAATTGTATTAATAAAGTTGTAGTTATTTCTGTACCATGTTTTGGCGACTCAGAATGGGTGATGTATATCTGTTTTGGGGGCATCACAACTTTGAGCTTCTATCTTTAGATTATCGATTGTAAATATTGGGTTTAAATTTGTTGATGAATGTGAACTTGATCAAGCTTGGGAACAGACTTTGAAGCAGGGTTTAATAGATTTGAGTCCCCATTTCCCTTATATCTCTTATTTTCATCGTTCATTTCTATGTTTTTCTTCAATTTCATAATGGTTGTTGATTCAGAAATGAACTAACTTCCATTATGAGATTCTAATGGAGATTAGTGTGTAGTCCATAGTTGTATGCCTATTTGTAATGCATGTATGTTTGATATTGGATTGCCTAACATGGTTGCGCTAAAATATTTAATGCTCGATCACCGTTCACACTAATTGTGAGGACCCCAAACTCGAGTACTTGAAACTCGAACTCGGTTCTTCACGATACCATTTCTATGAGCGGAATAATACTAATAATAATAACAATAATATAAAAGATCAACTTAATTTACATAATTATCAGAGTCTAGCTCCCAAGTACGTAACCTTTAAACATTCATTACAACCCATGATAGATAATATATATCATAATTGTCTTAATAACATTAAACTATTACATAACATAGTAATTCGTTCATTCAGCAACCTTCCCTTTTCCTTTGTTCTTAGCAGAGTTCTCTGGTCGTTCGCACTTAGCTGAAAACATTTAAATTTAAGCAAGGATGAGCATTTGAGTGCCCAGCAAGCAATAGCAATTATATATATATATATATATATATATATATATATATATATATATATATATATAGCTGAAAGGATTTAAATGTTTTCTTTGTACTATTCTTCTACAACCAGTCAATTGTTGTGAAGTATTCTGAACCGATAATAATAACATAACAACTCTCTTTCAAATTTTTGAAACTACATAATGACTATATCTGGGGTTATGGTGACATGCCATGAACATTGTTTTCATTTTCAAAAAGGTTAAACAGAAATTCATCTGTAAACCGTCATAACTTACGGGCACGGGGGTGATCAGCCCGTTATGCCCTGCATTGATCAATACTACATTGCTAGAACGATATTATCGTTCATCCTTTGTCCGCCGGAGCGCATAAAAATTTTCCCGTGTAGGGATGTTCATACCTGTCTGGGTTCTAAATCAAAAGTTTTATCTTGTTCAACAATAATCTATAATTCAATATATCTGTACACGGGTAATTGACAAAGGTATATCAACATGTGATTAAATACAATGATTATCCAAGTGGGAACACTTGTTTAACCACTTCTAGAAATTAACGAACAAAATATATATATCTGAATTATCGTATACTAACATGTTGATATTCAATGAGCTTATATAATATAAAGTTCATAATCTGTACAATAATAATATAGTTTAGAAACATTCTTACTCACATCCATTACATAAAAAAAATACAAAGGTTAGATACTTGCCTGAAGCGCTGCTTACAACTTGTAATTAAGATCTATCACTTATCTCACGACCTATCATTAATAAGATAGTTCGTTCGATTAGAACAACATACTATAACACATAACACTACTTATTGCAGTCAACACATAACCTAATCACATTAGCACATATGTTTAATAACCATTGAATCACAAATAATCACTTATACAATCAAAATATCTAAGTCCAGATCAATTTCTGAAACATATCGGTCTACCGACAATTTTATCGGGTAATTATCGAGTCTAAGACTCTATACTATAACTTAACATCAGTACGTATCAGTCATATTATTTTTAAATGACTCAGTATAATTTTAAAACATTTATTATAATTTATCATGAATTTTCAAACATTGGAATCATATTTAAATGATTTAAATACCAATCAATTCTATTATAATAAATATTTAATTAGTATTAAACTATTAATGAAATCATTTCCAAAATATTAAAGTTATGTATAATAACTCAAAATACTTTTAAAGTATTAATATTACCCTTAAATGATTTTTAAAACATTTAAAATCATTTTTAAATAATTATCATTAATATTAAAGTATTAATGTTCTATTTATCAAAATATTAAAAGTCATTATTCATAACTTAAAATATTTTTAATTCATTTATATCCTTTTTAAATAATTTTTAAATTAATAAAACCATTTTTAAACTATTTATTTAATATAATTATTAAATAAATTTAATATCATAACTAATAACTTAATAATCATTAATATTTAATTATTAATGAAATTATCCTTTAAATATTAAAAGTTATATTTTATAACTTAAAATATTTTTAAACACTTTATTTTCATTTAATATGATTTTTAATATAATAAAATCATTTATTTAATTCATTTAGTAAATAAATTAATTACCATTAATATCAATTTATTAATGAAATTTATCATAAAATATTAAAAGTCATTAAAAATAACTTAAAATATTTTCTTATATCATAATATAATTTTTAATGATTTTTCTAATATTAAAATCATTTTTAAATAATTTATTTAATATTATAATTAAATAAATTAAACACTTTTAATATTTCAAAAATATTAAATATTTATGAAATATATTAAAAATAATTAAAAACTAATTTTCAGAATTTTTAATAATTTTTAATAATTTATTTTGTATTTTTAATAATTAAAAACTAATTTTTTCTATTTAATAATTAATTTCCGAAAAATATTAAATAATCTGTCGCTAAAGACCACCTATAGCGACAGAACCGTCGCTATAGGTGTTCTTCATGTTCTTGGCAAAAACCCAGAACACCATAGACAGTTTCGAGGGACCATGTTTGACCAAGATTAAAAGCGTGCGTGATGTGTTTCTGAACATGTTGTTGATAAGATAATGTAGTACAAGTACAAGACTACACGATCCAACAAACAACATCATCAAACCATGCATAACTAACGAGATCTGAAGCGTTGAACAAACTGTCAGAGCTGTTCTTCATTTTCTGGGTTACCCAGAAATGAAGAACAGTTTGACTGGCTCGTTTTGGGCTTCCACAACTTGTTAATCTTGTAATATTTTTGTGATTTAAAACCGGTAGTGTGTAGCTAACATGTAGGAGAGTAGATCTATCACATAATATCAACAAAAAACATAACAAAATCGTCAGATCCAGACCGGTCAAACCTCGTCAGAAACTGTGTTCATAGGTTTTCTGGGTTACCCAGAAAACCGAATCCGTGAACAATGTACCTACTTTGACCGGCCACTATGTTAAATCCATTTGATGTTTAAGGGATTTAAAAGCATGGATCTATAGTACAACTAACAGGCTACAAGATCTACTAAATATCAACATCAGAACATCTATAACATTACAGATATGAGCTTGACAAAAATATTGTCAGACACTGCAAACTAGTTTCTGGGTTACCCAGAATTGGTCTGGTCATGGTCGGTCAACGACCTTTGACCACAAATAACTTGCAATATGTTGAAGCTATGACCTTGATTCAACTTTCAGACTAAAGAACACATACTCGACTACAACTAAAAGCTTTCAAAACACCAAAATCTATACAGATCACAGAGATATAAGGACTGACATTCACTGTCAGAAGACAAAATTTTATTTTTCCAGATTTTGAAAATCTTCAAATCCGAGCCTCTAGATGTTATGGATCTAACATCTAGCAACCCAGATCATCCTTAGACACCTTATACAACATATTTTAACAATCAAACATAACATCTAACACATAATCGTTGGACAGAAATTCTAGGGTTCGTTTATACCTTCTTGAGAAAAATTTCTGATTCTCTGGCTTCTGGTTGTTATGGTTGATCGTGGGGCTGGTCTTGGGAACTGATATGCTAGATAAATTCGTTAGTTCTAGTGAGAGAGGGTCAAGGGTGAGAGTTGGACAAAAATTAGTGTATCAAATGATTTTCTCTCTCCTTAAATCTATTTATACACTTGTTAGATGCATGAATGGCTGATGAAAGAGGCTGGTTGCTGTCATTTAGAGCATGTGGAGTTGGTAAGGTTGTTCAACAACTCAAAATATGGAAAGATTTGCAAGTTATCTCAAGAAAATATCCAATGAGGGTATTTTAGTAAACTAATAAAATAATTTAAGGGTATTCTTGTCCATGACACTTGAATCTAGATTCTAATCACTAGATTTTAAACATTAAGGTTTCCTAAATAATTTCTAGGGTTTGAACAATTATGTATAGAGTTCAATAAAAATTAAATTATAACTAAATAATTATAATTAGGGTTTTTAAATAGAAAATTAGGGTTTTAAAAATATATTTAGGGTTTTCTTGATATTATTAGGTTTCCCCAATTTATGTATTAGGTTTCCTAATTAACATAATTATTTACTAAAATAATAATTAGAGTTATGATTTTAGCAATTAGGCTTTCAAATTAGAAATTAGGGTTTCTAATTTACAATTAGGGTTTCTAGATTATAATTAGGGTTTAACCTAATTAATCACTTAATACACAACATAAAACATATAACATAGTTATATAACAGTCTTAAGCTCACAATTGATTTTCAATTTAGAGTTTCCCTAAGTAAAATTAGGGTTTAACCAATTAATACTAGGGTTTTGAAATTAAACACCATAATTGGCCAATTATCATCAATACGTACACGCAGTACATATTCATAGCACTGAAAAATTAAAATATAATTAATATTATATTATTATTCTCATACCTTGGCAATAATCCAAAATTAGGGTTTGGATACCATATTTGATTTATTCTTCCTATTTAACCTTAATAATTAAGGTAAAATAATTAACTTAATAACCTGTACTAAAATTCATATAATAAAATAATTATTATAATTATTCTAAAAATCAATTCATCAATTATTTAAATAATATATGATTATATATTTTCATGAAAAATAATTATTAAAATATTTCTACCATAAATTGATTATTATAAGTATATACTTTTTAATAATCAATAATTTTAAAATAAATTTATTTGTAAATAATTATGTAATAAATATATTTTTACTCACCACATAAATACATATACACATAATCTTGTACAAATCCTCATCCTTAATAAAAAAAAATTTATTCACAAAATTTCTGATTTATTTATATAGAAAATATCGGGTTGTTACATTCACCCTCCCTTATAAAGATTCTGTCCCCGGAATCACCGTTTTAAAGCCTATACATACACGGCCACATAGCGTACACAATCATTGTAAGTAAATCTCGATCAACTTTGATCGAACTGATCTTTAACTATTCACATGAAGCTTGTCTTTCTGATTACACAGAAAAATTGGTTTCTAACAGAAGTCAAATTCCTCCTCAAAATTTCTTTATAAAATAATTTTACTATATATAGAAAAATCATGCATAAGAAAATAAAAAGGCATACGAATAATACCTGGAGTTCCAGTGCCAGCTGCTGCCGTATCCTGAACTGTCATGTTGTAGACCCTTGCCGTAGATTTTGTTGGCTTGCTTGACGAAGTCGGTCCCGTGATTGCTAACGTTCCACTGCCAGTGCCCATGTTCACACTTCCTGTCTCCACCCTCCTCTTTGGACAATCTTTAACCCTGTGCTCTGTCGATCCGCATATAAAACATCCACTATTCATCCTAGGATTGGGGCAGTTGGGAGAAATATGGCCCTCCTGTCCGCACTTATAGCAAACAAATTTTCCTTGCAAACACTCCCCCGAGTGATTCTTCCCACATGTCTTACGTGGCACTATCTGTTTCTTAACACCTTCCTGTTTCACTTGTACACTTGCAAAACTGCTCACCTTCCTCTTACTATCTCCACTCCTGCTCCCACTATTAATTTCCACCTTCCTAGCTCCTTCTATCTTACCCTTATTCTTTCTCTCCTTATTGGAAAGGCTCATGGCCTCACTTCCCTCCTCAGCTATGATTGCTTTCTCCATGAGTGCTGCAAATGTAGGAATTTGCAACACCGCCACTTTGTTATAGAGCCAGGGTTTCAATCCCAGCTCAAACCTTCTAGCTTTCCTAGCCTCCGTATCAACTTGATGCGGAGCAAACCTAGCTAACTCATTAAATTTGGTGGCGTATTCAGACACCGTCATATTCTCCTGCTTCAACTCTAAAAATTTAACCTCCATCCTCGCCTGCATACTTGGTGAAAAATAATTTTCAAAAAACAAAGTTTTAAATCTATCCCATGTGACTACACCTTCTCCTGCCCTAGCCTGATTCGCTTCCCACCAAAAATTTGCTTCCCCCTTCATCATGTAAGTGGCAAAAGTAGTTTTCTGCCCCTCATCTACCCTAGCTACCATAAACGCTTTTTTAATTTCCTTAACCCAAGTTTGAGCTTCTACAGGGTCGGTTGTACCTCTAAATTCTGGTGGTCCTACAGCCTTAAAGTCTTTGAAGTTCGCTAAGCGGTTGCCCGGCTGGTTTCCAGCGACCGGTATTCCGTGTTGCGTAGCCTGAGCTAACATGTTCACAAATTGCTGCATCGGATCTGGTTGTTGTTGTCCCTCAACGTTGTTGACAGATTCCTCTGCCCTTTGATTGCGAGTTCGACATCTTGGCGGCATTATCTGATTGAAAAAAAATCATAATTTAACTTACATTCTAAACCTTATCACATAAGTTTAATATTTTAAACTTATTTCACCATTTCTCAAACATAGATTCATATTCATTTAACGAATATTTTACATAGCACAAAATGCTTTGAACTTCAGCTATTCTTTTATGACCACAAAGATCGGGATTTACAGTCTTGACTTAATACAAAGTTGGAAACATTACATTACACAAACATACTTATCATATGTATTATATTAAACACTCCTACACAACAGAACCTATACTACCTATTTATTACACCTTTTCCTTGGACATTCTCTCGCCTGATGACCTTCTATACCACAGACATAACATGCTCCTTTTTTGTAGTCAGGACAGTACGGGGTGGTATGTCCTTCATAGCCACAAAGATAACAAATTCCTTTCCATTTCTTCTTATTGGATTTTCCTAAATCATGGTCTTCTATCTTTCTTTTCCCCTTCTTATCCGGAGCTGCACACGATGTGTTGCTTGTAGCTCCTATCTGACCAATTTGGATTTTAAGCTTATCTTGTCCTTCCAATGTTTCTATTAACGCTTGACGCAACTGACTATTCAACAGCTTTTCTATCTCCCACAGCCTTTCCAAAGAAGACACCTTGTTCTTCAGATCCTGCACTTCCGTTGATACTTGATCAGCTTCAACTTTAGTGTCCGAATCACTATCTGTCAGCTCCACCATCTCCGAATCTGGTACAATATTTTCCACAATAACCACATCGTCTGAGTTATTTTCATCGTAAGCCTCTATTTCAGCTATCGGCTTCGATATTGGCTCCTTCTTTACGATCCGAGGGTAATCGAATCTTTTTTCACCTGACATCTACACACATAAATTATCCTAATTAGCATATAGTATATACACACAACAAATAAGAGTTTTATACAAGTTATCTTTTATTTAGTTTGACGATGAATTTAGTCAATTCATCTCTTTTTAAACTCTATATGAGTTATTTATATTTTCAATGTTTCCCTCTGTTCTAAGGTTATAGCCTAAGGTCTAGCCCACCTAAGGTTTCTAACCCTATAGCTCTGATACCAACCTGTGAGGACCCCAAACTCGGGTACTTAAAACCCGAACTCGGTTCTTCACGATACCATTTCTATGAGCGGAATAATACTAATAATAATAACAATAATATAAAAGATCAACTTAATTTACATAATTATCAGAGTCTAGCTCCCAAGTACGTAACCTTTAAACATTCATTACAACCCATGATAGATAATATATATCATAATTGTCTTAATAACATTAAACTATTACATAACATAGTAATTCGTTCATTCAGCAACCTTCCCTTTTCCTTTGTTCTTAGCAGAGTTCTCTGGTCGTTCGCACTTAGCTGAAAACATTTAAATTTAAGCAAAGATGAGCATTTGAGTGCCCAGCAAGCAATAGCAATTATATATATATGTATATAAGCTGAAAGGATTTAAATGTTTTCTTTGTACTATTCTTCTACAACCAGTCAATAGTTGTGAAGTATTCTGAACCGATAATAATAACATAACAACTCTCTTTCAAGTTTTTGAAACTACATAATGACTATATCTGGGGTTATGGTGACATGCCATGAACATTGTTTTCATTTTCGAAAAGGTTAAACAGAAATTCATCTGTAAACCGTCATAACTTACGGGCACGGGGGTGATCAGCCCGTTATGCCCTGCATTGATCAATACTACATTGCTAGAACGATATTATCGTTCATCCTTTGTCCGCCGGAGCGCATAAAAATTTTCCCGTGTAGGGATGTTCATACCTGTCTGGGTTCTAAATCAAAGGTTTTATCTTGTTCAACAATAATCTATAATTCAATATATCTGTATACGGGTAATTGACAAAGGTATATCAACATGTGATTAAATACAATGATTATCCAAGTGGGGACACTTGTTTAACCACTTCTAGAAATTAACGAACAGAATATATATATCCGAATTATCGTATACTAACATGTTGATATTCAATGAGCTTATATAATATAAAGTTCATAATCTGTACAATAATAATATAGTTTAGAAACATTCTTACTCACATCTATTGCATAAAGAAAATGAAAAGGTTAGATACTTGCCTGAAACGCTGCTTACAACTTGTAATTAAGATCTATCGCTTATCTCACGACCTATCATTAATAAGATAGTTCGTTCGATTAGAACAACATACTACAACACATAACACTGCTTATTGCAGTCAACACATAACCTAATCACATTAGCACTTATGTTTAATAACCATTGAATCACAAATAATCACTTATACAATCAAAATATCTAAGTCCAGATCAATTTCTGAAACATGCCGGTCTACCGACAATTTTATCGGGTAATTATCGAGTCTAAGACTCTATACTATAACTTAACATCAGTACGTATCAGTCATATTATTTTTAAATGACTCAGTATAATTTTAAAACATTTATTATAATTTATCATGAATTTTTAAACATTGGAATCATATTTAAATGATTTAAATACCAATCAATTCTATTATAATAAATATTTAATTAGTATTAAACTATTAATGAAATCATTTCCAAAATATTAAAGTTATGTATAATAACTCAAAATACTTTTAAAGTATTAATATTACCCTTAAATGATTTTTAAAACATTTAAAATCATTTTTAAATAATTATCATTAATATTAAAGTATTAATGTTCTATTTATCAAAATATTAAAAGTCATTATTTATAACTTAAAATATTTTTAATTCATTTATATCCTTTTTAAATAATTTTTAAATTAATAAAACCATTTTTAAACTATTTATTTAATATAATTATTAAATAAATTTAATATCATAACTAATAACTTAATAATCATTAATATTTAATTATTAATGAAATTATCCTTTAAATATTAAAAGTTATATTTTATAACTTAAAATATTTTTAAACACTTTATTTTTATTTAATATGATTTTTAATATAATAAAATCATTTATTTAATTCATTTAGTAAATAAATTAATTACCATTAATATCAATTTATTAATGAAATTTATCATAAAATATTAAAAGTCATTAAAAATAACTTAAAATATTTTCTTATATCATAATATAATTTTTAATGATTTTTCTAATATTAAAATTATTTTTAAATAATTTATTTAATATTATAATTAAATAAATTAAACGCTTTTAATATTTCAAAAATATTAAATATTTATGAAATATATTAAAAATAATTAAAAACTAATTTTCGGAATTTTTAATAATTTATTTTGTATTTTTAATAATTAAAAACTAATTTTTTCTATTTAATAATTAATTTCTGAAAAATATTAAATAATCTGTCGCTAAAGACAACCTATAGCGACAGAACCGTCGCTATAGGTGTTCTTCATGTTCTTGGCAAAAACCCAGAACACCATAGACAGTTTCGAGGGACCATGTTTGACCAAGATTAAAAGCGTGCGTGATGTGTTTCTGAACATGTTGTTGATAAGATAATGTAGTACAAGTACAAGACTACACGATCCAACAAACAACATCATCAAACCATGCATAACTAACGAGATCTGAAGCGTTGAACAAACTGTCAGAGCTGTTCTTCATTTTCTGGGTTACCCAGAAATGAAGAACAGTTTGACTGGCTCGTTTTGGGCTTCCACAACTTGTTAATCTTGTAATATTTTTGTGATTTAAAACCGGTAGTGTGTAGCTAACATGTAGGAGAGTAGATCTATCACATAATATCAACAAAAAACATAACAAAATCGTCAGATCCAGACCGGTCAAACCTCGTCAGAAACTGTGTTCATAGGTTTTCTGGGTTACCCAGAAAACCGAATCCGTGAACAATGTACCTACTTTGACCGTCCACTATGTTAAATCCATTTGATGTTTAAGGGATTTAAAAGCATGGATCTATATTACAACTAACAGGCTACAAGATCTACTAAATATCAACATCAGAACATCTATAACATTACAGATATGAGCTTGACAAAAATATTGCCAGACACTGCAAACTAGTTTCTGGGTTATCCAGAATTGGTCTGGTCATGGTCGGTCAACGACCTTTGACCACAAATAACTTGCAATATGTTGAAGCTATGACCTTGATTCAACTTTCAGACTAAAGAATACATACTCGACTACAACTAAAAGCTTTCAAAACACCAAAATCTATACAGATCACAGAGATATAAGGACTGACATTCACTGTCAGAAGACAAAATTTTATTTTTCCAGATTTTGAAAATCTTCAAATCCGAGCCTTTAGATGTTATGGATCTAACATCTAGCAACCCAGATCATCCTTAGACACCTTATACAACATATTTTAACAATCAAACATAACATCTAACACAGAATCGTTGGACAGAAATTCAAGGGTTCGTTTATACCTTCTTGAGAAAAATTTCTGATTCTCTGGCTTCTGCTTGTTATGGTTGATCGTGGGGTTGGTCTTGGGAACTGATATGCTAGATAAATTCGTTAGTTCTAGTGAGAGAGGGTCAAGGATGAGAGTTGGACAAAAATTAGTGTATCAAATGATTTTCTCTCTCCTTAAATCTATTTATACACTTGTTAGATGCATGAATGGCTGATGAAAGAGGCTGGTTGATGTCATTTAGAGCATGTGGAGTTGGTAAGGTTGTTCAATAACTCAAAATATGGCAAGATTTGCAAGTTATCTCAAGAAAATATCCAATGAGGGGTATTTTAGTAAACTAATAAAATAATTTAAGGGTATTCTTGTCCATGACACTTGAATCTAGATTCTAATCACTAGATTTTAAACATTAAGGTTTCCTAAATAATTTCTAGGGTTTGAACAATTATGTATAGAGTTCAATAAAAATTAAATTATAACTAAATAATTATAATTAGGGTTTTTAAATAGAAAATTAGGGTTTTAAAAATATATTTAGGGTTTTCTTGATATTATTAGGTTTCCCCAATTTATGTATTAGGTTTCCTAATTAACATAATTATTTACTAAAATAATAATTAGAGTTATGATTTTAGCAATTAGGCTTTCAAATTAGAAATTAGGGTTTCTAATTTACAATTAGGGTTTCTAGATTATAATTAGGGTTTAACCTAATTAATCACTTAATACACAACATAAAACATATAACATAGTTATATAACAGTCTTAAGCTCACAATTGATTTTCAATTTAGAGTTTCCCTAAGTAAAATTAGGGTTTAACCAATTAATACTAGGGTTTTAAAATTAAACACCATAATTGGCCAATTATCATCAATACGTACATGCAGTACATATTCATAGCACTGAAAAATCAAAATATAATTAATATTATATTATTATTCTCATACCTTGGCAATAATCCAAAATTAGGGTTTGGATACCATATTTGATTTATTCTTCCTATTTAACCTTAATAATTAAGGTAAAATAATTAACTTAATAACCTGTACTAAAATTCATATAATAAAATAATTATTATAATTATTCTAAAAATCAGTTCATATATTATTTAAATAATATATGATTATATATTTTCATGGAAAATAATTATTAAAATATTTCTACCATAAATTGATTATTATAAGTATATACTTTTTAATAATCAATAATTTTAAAATAAATTCATTTGTAAATAATTATGTAATAAATATATTTTTACTTACCACATAAATACATATACACATAATCTTGTACAAATCCTCATCCTTAATAAAAAAAAATTTATTCACAAAATTTCTGATTTATTTATATAGAAAATATCGGGTTGTTACACTAATTACTTGTATTGAATTGGAAAATGAAATATAAGTGCAGATTAGACCATGTTGGCATATGTTCATGAGACTTATTTGCATTAGGTTTTGTGATTCGTGACCCGGATAGACATATACCGGTTCACTATATGTAGCCAATGAGAGAGCTTGTGCTTAAATCATTATTGCTTGTAAGTCACATAGACATATAGTGGGTTAGGTAATTTTGATGCTTACATGAATTCTATCATTTTGTGGATTTTGTGTGATTTAGACATAGTACATCGAAAGATGGTTATGTTCCACTTTTGTGCACTCGACTAGTCATCCATATTAAATAATTAGGCATAACCAGAGGCGTGCATTTTGGATAAAGTATTAAATGACATCAGGATCCCATATTTCTCTAACTTGATTCAATTAGTATTTTTGTGCAAATTTAGATATCAATTCACTTTTAATTGATCGTTTGAGTAAACAGTAATAGTGATAAGGTTGATGCATGATAGCATAGATTTATTCACCTTTCTCTGTGGGATCGATACTTTCTTACTCTGTACTACTTGTTGACCCTTGTATACTTGCATGAGTTAGAGTCCATTTTGTTAAACCAAAAAGGAGATAACATCCTTGTGCTAGAATGGTTGTCTGTGATATGAGTCAGTTGTGTATGACATTGACAGACTTACGATGCAGAGTTTCCCTGGACAAGATTACCTCGGGGCATGGGGTGTCCATGGATTTCTTGATTGACCGATTTAGGTCACTGGACAGCTATCTACGACATTCCGGGGATTTCTGTAATAACCATGAATTTCAAGTCACTTTATATGTATGTACATTATTGATATTTAAAACTTTGTGCTATATACTGATATAATATGTGATAACGTATGTGAAGTGGTACATGGCTCAATAAACATATATACTATAGTTATGGATATATACACTTATAGATTTCATTAAAATGAAAGCTTCATAACCTAATTATACATTAGGTGAGACAATTAAATAACCTAAGGGTTATGGTAATAAGGAAAAGTTAGTATTTAATATGTATACTAACTTAAGTGGGTAATTTTATTATTTCAAGTGACTAATAATTTTAAACCTAATTAGGTTATGAGCTAAAGTCGCATGTATAACTAATTAAATTCCATAAGATTGTGAATGGAAACCCTAAATAAACAATTAGAGTAATATATATTAAAATTGTTAAACTATGTTTATTACATAGCCCAAAAAATTAAAGGAGGAGCCCAAAAGAAATAAAATGCAAGCCCATACTTAACCCACTTGATTAAGGGTATTTTAGACCTTTGATAAATCTAATTTGTGCATTAAATTAAAAGTAAAATGGAGGGGTTATTGGCCACATAGGTCACCGGCCATATTAGCCTTTTAAGGCAAAAAGATTAAGCAAATCCTTAAGTAGAAACTCTTACACACAAGGACAAGTGTGTCATGCTACCATTGGTAGGAAATCTAATTAGCAACCTTAATGGCATGATTAGGAAGGGATAGGGCTAACCCTTTTGTCCAAGGGGTAAAAAGAAAATGGGGGATATTAGCATCCCATTTCATTTCACCAACATTATATCTTCACTTCATTTTCATTCTCCATCATTCTTCTTCTTCTTCTATTTTCTCTAAACTAGCAAAACACAAAGAGAGGAAGAGAGAGAGAGAGGTTCTTAGAGAGGAAGCGAAGTATATTGTTCATGCATCCCAAGTTCCTAGTCTACATTGGAAATTAAAGAAGAGCATCCCACAAGACACTATAAGAAATCAAACCCTAGTTTTTATGTTTTGCATGTTCTATGTGATCTTGTAAGAGATTCATAGAAGTGCAATTTCTAATAGGCTAGAGTCTTATATGAATGATAAATCTTGAGTATAATATGTTTAACATGTCCATCTATATAGTTTATGTTGGAAAATTTTGGAAAAAAGAAGCTAAAGTAGTTTTTGGGAAAAACCTAATTTAAAGGAGTGATCTATGCTTTTCATTTTGATATCTAAATATGGTTTTTGTGATTTTGTTTCTTGGTATGCTAGAAAAATGAGTTAAGAGTAAAACTCCTTTAGAAACATGTAAAAATGTTAAAATTTGAGCAAGTTATGGATTTATTATTAAAACACCTCAATTATGAGATCATGTGCAAGAACAGTCATGTCTAGGCTTATTTCCGGGACCAAAATAGAACCAAAATTGATGTTTGATGAATGAAAACTGTAGTTCAAGAAGATACGAATCCAACGAGTCCAATTGGACCTAAATCGAAGTTGTAGATTTCATTTTAATCAAGTTTTAGTGAAGGACCCCAAATCTGGAAAAAAAAATCAAAAAGCTTGAAAACCTACTACCGGTTCAGCTGAACCGAACCGGCCAGAATATTCCAACGACCGGTTCGGCCACTTTCTGGCCGGTTCCGGTGGTGGTTCTTGGACACAAATTTTTCTAAAATTTGGAAGAATATTAAGATATTTAATCCAAAATTTGTCTGAGCAGTTAGCTAATTATTAAGTAATTAGTGGTTTAAACTCATTTAAATCATTTTAAAAATTAATAACTTATAATTTTTGATGCAATTAAAGGATTATTAAACTAATTACATGTAATTTGAATGTAATTAACTATTTAATTATTACCTAAGTGTTATTGGATGATAATTAAGTAGAGAAATTATTAATAAAGTAACTATTGATTATTTAATTAAAATTAAATAATAATTAGAGTTAAACAATTGATTAATATTAAATAATGATTAAAGAATGCTTAAGTAAGATTATGTAATAATGTAATTACTTACTTACATTGACATAAATTTATAAAGTAATTATTTATTATTTAGTTAATATTAAATAATAAATAAGAATAAATGATAATTAATTATTCTTGAGTTAATAAGAAAGAATAATTAAAGACTTGTGAAGTAAATTAATTATTTATTATTCAAGGATAAATAAATAATTAATTAAATAATAAATAAGAACAACTAATAATTAATTATTCTTAGATTAATAAGAAAGAATTATTAAAAACTTATGAAGTGAATTAATTATTTATTATTCAAGGATAAATAATTAATTAATATTAAATAAGGACATATGTTAATTAATTATTCATTTATTTATAGTAATGAATAATTAAAGACTAATAAATTAATTATTTATTATTCAAGGATAAATAAATAATTAATTTTTACTTAATTAATATTAAATAATAATTAAAGACGAATAATGTTAATTATTTAATATTTAATTAACATTATAATAAGTAGATGTAATTAGCTATTATTTATTTAATAATAAATAAAGGTAATTAATTAATTACTATTTAACTAATATTAAATGGTAATTAATGGAAGATAGAGTTAATAAATGGAGATAATTTAAAAGGCTCATTAATTAAATAATTATAATAAATTATTTAAGGGTTTAATAAGTGTTTATTACTTAAGAAAAACTTATAAATTTATTAAATCGTTAACCTAAGGTTTATTAAATATCCTATAAGATTAATGATGGTACATTATATTATGTGTATATTATGATTGAATTATTTGCTAGATAAAAGCATAAGTAAGCGTATAGACGTACGATTATACGCAGTACTAATTAGTAGATCAACATTATCAATGATAGGTCAATCAAAGAGTTTTAATTAAAGCTAGTTAGTTGTAGCTCATCAAACAGGCAAGTTCCCTAACTCAAACTCGAGTTATTATTTTCAAAGCATGTTAGCGAATAATTATTGTTGATTATTCACATCTATAATGATTATTGAAATTCGCACTTTATGCAATTTAATTCAGGTTCTATTATTATTGAATCGCCAATTAGATTAAAGTTCTTTATTCATGAACTGTTTATGAGATAGATCTATGCTAATTGTATCAGCTAGATAAAGCATGTTTAAATTTGTTAAATCAAATGTGTTTTAAAAAGTTGTTCTTATTAAATTGATATGATAATAAATCTTTATTGAGAAAATGACGAATTTGATTAAAGCATGATATCGATGCTGGATTATTAAGTGTTTATGCATAAATCACAGGGTATGAAAGGCTGATCCTCTTGATTACAAAAACTTATTAAGAGGTCCAATTTAAATGATTGAGAACCTTGGCAAATGTTCATGGTTATTTCAAACCACTCAGCATCTGTTATTCAATTATTGAAACTTAATTCATGTTCCTTCACAATTTTATAATGTCTTTAACATTGAAAGAGAAACTTCGTTTCAATCATAATATATCTCCCTCGTATATAAACTTGCTAAGCAAATTAGTTTCTTACCCTTGCTATATCATGACATTTATTTCAGTTAAGCTTGAAGGATCGAATACGAAAGACAAAGGCAAGGGCAAGGTCCAAGAATAGTTTAATATGAATGTTAATTATTATATTATCTGATGTTATTATTTATGTAAACCTTTTGTAATATTAAAGGCATGTTTAAGTTAAGGTAACAAAGACCTTGGGATTATGTTATAAAACTTTATTATAATGAACAATGTATGTTTATTATTCCGCAATAGTTTATAGAATGCTTATGATGATGATAGATCGTGAGCACTGAATCTGAGGTTAGAGAACCTGGATTTAGGGGCGTCACATGTTGGTATAAAAGCTGTAGGTTATAAATATTAGGAATGCGAAACCTAGGTTATAACCTTAGTAGAAAACTCATATAGAGTATGTTAGGAGATGGATTGTGGAAATTCATCGAATATGTGTTATACTTAATAAAATATTATTTCATTTTACCAATGAATATATTTTATTACAGTACTGATGTTGTATCCTTGTTTTATTATAGGATGCCTGCAGATAGTCAGGGGAGTCATTCTGTAGATCAGTAGGAGACTGTGCCAAAGGAGATAATGGATACCTCATATAATGTGATGATTGGTGACTTGTTGGCAAAGAACTATGCAATAGAGCAGAGGATTATAGAGTTGGAGTCGTAGAATCTGACGTCAGTATATGGAGTAGCAGTATAAAGATGCTGCTAGTCAGGCACTGATTGAGTTAGCAGAGGTGCGAGTGCAGCTGGAGCAGAAGAAGGCAAAATTTGGAGCATTAAGTGTAAAGCATCTGGCGATGCGGGGTGAGTTTAACTTAGAGATTGCAGATAAGATACGCGTGGATGATGCATTTTATGAGTCAGCCAAGCGGGTGGACTAGTCAGAGACATCACTATAGGCCATGAAGGTCAGGGTCGAGACCTTGGGACTGGCGCTAGACGCATCATATGAGGGTCAACACAGTGAGACTAGGAGTTCGTATATCGAGATAGGGGAGTCGAGTCGATCAGTTCGACGTAGAGTTATGAAGGGGTTGTTTCCCCAGGAGCCTGTTCAGGTGACCCAGTAGGGCCACCAATGATGTTGTGCTATGGACCAGTTGTAGATAGATGCATTCGTACCCCTTTTTGTGTAATAGGGTTTTATGATTATGTAAACCTCTACAGGTGTGACGTAGTAGGTAGGTAGGTAGTATCCCTATTTGTGTATGTAGAGGAGTATCATTTAGAGTAAATCTCATCTTTTGTGTTTAAAATGAGATAGTAGCATTTATAGTAATATATCTGTAATGAACGTGTGAGACACTGAAGATTGGTATATGAATATAAATGCATTATTATGATATGTGTTTAAAAATTTAAATAGTAAATTGTCTACTTAATGTTATGTAAATTCAGTTTATATTTTGTTAAACATACTTAACCCACTAATTGGGGAGGAAGACTTCCAAATTTTGGAAATCTAAAACTCTCACATGTTGATCATGTGATTGTTAGAATACAATATTGTATTACATGCTAAATACTTATATGATAATAAAACTCGAGTAACGTGTTAGAATTTTGTTTAATTAGATAATGTCGCCCAGACGAGTACTACGAAACTAAGAGATCAATGAGTCAGTTAACAATGCAACGGGAGCTCAACCAAACCAAATGCAAGACTTTATCAACATGATGGCTGAAGCTATGCAGAATCAACCTTAACCTGCAGGAAATTAGACGGGAAACCCACTAGCCAACTTTAAAGACTTCAAGGCAGTAGGACCGCCGGAGTTTAGAGGAACAGCAGACCCGATAGTGGCCCATACGTGGACAAAGGAGATAGAAAAGGCCTTCATTATCGCTAGAGTAGTAGAAGAGTAGAAGAAAATTTTTGCTACCTACTTAATGAAGGGTGAGACTAACTATTTGTGGGAAGCCAACTAGAGCAAAGTCGGGACTGGAATCATGACTTGGGAAGACACAAGCGAGAATGGAGATCAAGTTTCTGGAATTAAAACAGGAGAATATGTCAGTATAAGAGTACGCTGCGAAGTTCAATGAACTAACTAGATTTGCTCCATATCTGGTGGACATGGAGGTGAGGAAAGCAAGAAGGTTTGAAAATGGACTAAAGCCGTGGATCTATAGTAAGGTAGCGATTTTATAAATTACGTCATTATCAACTCTGTTGGAGAAAGCTCTCATAGCAGAAGGTGGAAGTGTAGCGGTTTCAAAATATAATCGGGAAAAGAACAAGAAGAAGGTAGAAGGAGGAAATTTGAGTGTTAACAGTGCTAGCAGCAACAACAAGTAGCGAAAATGGAGAAGTGGAGGAAGTAATTTGGAGATTTAACTAGGGAGCGTGCATAAAAAGAAGTCGGTGTGTCGAAACTGTGGAAAGGGTCACTCGGGAGAGTGCCTGAAGGGAAAAATAGTATGCTATACCTACGGACAAGAAGGGCATATTTCGCCTAATTGTTCTAAGGCGAAGAAGGGAGGTTGTTTTAACTGTGGTGAAGAGGGACATCGGATCAAAGATTTTTCGAGGAAGAAAAGCACAGATGGCGGAAGCGGCAATAGGGGCAACAACACTAGAACAACCAGTGGAGGACCAACCCAGCCAAACAAGCCAACAACGAGGACATTTATTATGATAGTGCAAGATGTTGTGGCATCTAGGGAGGTGGTGTCAGGTATAATTTCGATCAACAATATAAATGCATATGTGTTATTCGATTCAGAAGCTTCGTGTTCTTTCGTATCTGATGAATTTGGCAAAGATTAAATTTACCACGCGAACTATTAGAACACCCAATGAATGTAGAAGTAGTGAACAAATAAATTATCCCCGTAGACTAAATTCATATGAATTGTTGTGCTAATTTGAGAGGGTTTAAGCTTAACGTGGATTTATTACCTATTCATCTTGGAGAGTTTGATGTAATCCTCAGGATGGATTGGTTATCGAGTCACGTAGTGGTCATTGACTGTAAGAAAAAGTGCGTACACCTGAAGACTCCGAATAAGTCAAAGGTGGTATTTTATGGTAGTAAATCGTCGAGAAAATCTTGTTGTCTGATGATAATGTAAGCAAAGAAGTTGCTTATGAAAGGTTGTATAGGTTATTTGGCTCACGTTGTGGATACTCGCAGAGTTGAGGGTGAACTGGGTCAGATACCTATTATAAGGGAATTCGTTGATGTCTTCCCAGATGAGATTCCAGGATTACCACCAGATAAAGATGTAGAGTTTGTTATTGATTTGGCACTTGGGGCAGCACCGGTATCCAAAGCACAATATCGTATGGCTCTGATAGAAATGAATGAACTGATGGTTTAACTACAAGAGTTGTTAGTTAAGGGATACATTCGACCGAGCGTATCATCGTGGGGAGCAACAGTCTTATTCGTAAAGAAGGATGGGTCGTTAAGGCTTTGTATCGACTACCGAGATTTGAATAAGGTCACCATTAAGAACAAGTACCCGTTGCCCAAGATCGACGATTTGTTTGATCAGTTGAAGGGGGCAAAATACTTTTCAAAAATCGACTTGAGGACCTGTTATCACCAACTGAAGGTGAGGCAGGAGGACATTCTGAAGACGGCATTCAGAACTCGGTATGGACACTTTAAGTTCCTGGTAATGTCATTTGGACTGATGAATGCACCATCAGCATTCATGGACTTGATAAATAGAGTGTTCAAGCAGTATTTGGATAAGGTTGTTGTTGTGTTCATCGATGACATTCAGGTGTATTCATAGATGGAGGAAGAGCACATTGAACATCTAAGGATAGTGTTGGTGACGTTAATGAGGGAGAAGTTGTATGCAAAATTCTCCAAGTGTGAGTTTTGGTTATAGAGAGTGCAGTTTTTGGGTACCGTTATCAAAAAGGATGGAGTTTTGGTGGATCCGGCAAAAGTAGAAGCGGTTATCAACTGGGAGCAGCTGAAGACGCCGATAGAAATAAGGTGTTTCTTGGGATTAGCAGGATACTATCGTAGATTCATCCAGGATTTTTCAGAGATAGCATCGCCATTGACCAACCTTACTAGAAAGATGGTGAAGTTCATTTCAACGAAGAAATATGAGGAGAGTTTCATTGAATTGAAGAAGAGGCTCAGTCAAGCACCTGTGTTGGCTTTACTAAAAAACACGAGAGGATTTGTAGTGTACAATGATGCATCACACAAGGGTCTTGGCTGTGTGCTGATGCAGCACGGCAGGGTCATTGCGTACGCTTCACGTCAGCTGAAGGACTATGAGAAGGGCTATCCGACTGATGACCTGGAGTTAGCAGCGGTAGTTTTTGCCTTGAAAATTGTGAGGCACTATTTGTATGGCGAAAAGTGTGAGATATATACGGATCACAAAAGTCTGAAGTATATCTTCATACAGAATGAGCTAAACATGAGGCAACACCAATGGCTAGAATTGATAAAAGATTATGGTTGTGAGATTTTGTACCATCCAGGCAAAATAAATGTAGTGGCAGATGCCCTGAGCAGAAAAGGCAGAGAGAAGTTACTGAAGTTGACCATTCAAGAGGAATTGCTGAAAGACTTCGAACGATTGGACTTAAAGGTTAAATATGCGATGGAGAATAACGAATAATTATTTACAGTGGCAGCGAGCCCATTCTTATTAGACAAGGTTAAAGAGGTTCAAGAGAAGGACAAAGATTGTGTGACGCCCCCAAATTCGGGTCCCTTCGAACCTCGAATTCGGTCCGCCACGATGCTACTCTCGTCAAACTATTTATATTTTTCATTCATAACGTAATGAATGAAACTTTACTTATTACAATTTAGAATATAAATTCATTCCATTTTCAGGATCTGCACAATGATCCCAAACTTTCATAAGTTTTTAATCCTGGTCATTTACAATTCATGTATTACATCACATTCGATATTATAAAAATGCGGAATAATTTAAACTTTTTTAATATCTTGAATAAAATATTTTATTGATTTCATAACTTTGAACCAATTACAATTCTTGAATCAACTATATAATATGGTTCAGTCTATTGGAATTACTATATAAGATTTTACATCTTGATTTGATATCCTCTATGTATTAACTAATACATCCTTATAATACAACAAGTATTAAACATCGTAAGTATATATCAAGTACACTCCTAGAACCTAAACATGGTTCAAGTAATAACCTAAATAGTATCCTTCGTTGCGAAACTATCTACTTTGTCAACCAAGAAGCACGAAAACTTTACCATGAGTCCTTAACCTGCAAAAGTGGTTATTTGCAAGGGTGAGCTCGATAGCCCAGCAATTCTAACAGTTTTCATGTAGCACATAGCATATAATAGCATATTCAGTTCATGCATTCATAATCAGTTAATATTAACTACGCATGTTACTTCACACATAACATGCATAGAAATTTACTTCACAAGCATATCATCAAAGATCAGCTTTTAAATTTCATACATAGCTCATATGCATTTCATATATATACATCAACATTCTCATAGCATAATATAGCTCAACTAATAGTTATAGAATTCATATATCAAATAGGAACTGAAAGACTTGCCTGATTCGTAGTTTATGAACTATGACTTAACTGCTTAAAGCTTATCTACACTACGTGTATTTCTACACAATTATATAATCATGGATTCATATCCATTAGTCACATATTTCATACATTCTTAATGTAATAATAATGTTACATTGTTCTCTAACTAGGTTCGTAACACCTATATTTCACTTTCTCATCATACTCTTAGAATAGCTAGGTATGTATAGGTATACCTAACCATCCGTACTTGACATCAACATTCAGAAACATTTGTCACACACTTGACTCGCTATGTGTTCGACACATATTTAAAGTTTATAGATATGTGATCCACGTCGTTCATATTGAAACTACTTAGTTCCGTAATGATTTATTTCAATCATTAAGGCTTAACAACTTTCTTTAACAAGATTCGATGTTATAAACTTTTAAATCATATATTAGTACTAATAAGCCTCTACTAGTGTGCTTCACATAGACATAGCATAGTTCATTATTTGAAAACGTATTTTAAAACACACTTGAAACGTCCAATTCATGCTTGGCTAAAAGATGAACATAACCGTCATGTCTAGGGGCATAAGGCATACAAGTTCACTTTTAAAAGTTATTCTAGTCCAAGGTAAAGCAACTAGGTGTAACTTTTAATCTCATTTCTTAGCTAACTAAGCCATGTATATATGTTATCATGTTTAGAACTTTAAGTACACAAGTTACTTTAAGTTCGTTCTTAAAGTTCAAGTTTTCTTTAGAAATAATTTTCAGCTAAGCTATTGTATGTTGATAATAAGTAAAGTAACTTTAAATCACTTCTCATTCTTAAGTATACTTATAACTCAACAAGATGTATGTGTTAAAATATCATAACTTCAAAGACTTAAGGTTCGTCAATACTCGTTTTTCACAACTCTAAGTTTTTTTTCAAAACACATACTAAGCCAAGCTAAAGCATTCTATTATGAGTAAGGTAATCTTATATGTCATGTATACTATCATTCATTTTCATGTTAAATCACTTAGAATAACATATTCCATTGTCGGGAGCACTACACTTGCGTATGTGCTCGCTTGACGCCCTCCAATGGCCTTCGATTACATAATAGTCACGAAGATGACTATTTTGACCCTTCCAAATGACCTGAAATTGAAAAACTTACAGAAAAAAAATTTTAGGCCTATTCGTTCTCGTTTTGGATCACCTTGAATCTCCTCAATCTGAGTTCGTATGAAAAAGTTATGATCATTTTACCAAAATATGTTATGTCAAATCTCTCAACACCTAAAAACCAGACCATCCCCCGCCGGGGTGGGGGTCTTGCCCTAAAAATAGCCTGCCGAGGCGGGCCTAGCTGCTGGAAACTCGAAGTTTCATTCCCTGCTTCGAGCTTATCATGCCAAACATCTATCTAACCTTCATAATTTGAGTTATACATATCCAAATTTGTTCGTTTTTGATTCTATGGGTTCGTAATTCATAGAACTACAACATACTATAATACCCATCAACTAACATAAATATTAACTAACCCAAATATGAATTCACAACTTATGTTCATACTAATTGTTTATGTTTTAATAATTTAGCGAATTCGTTCACTACGAATTCGTTTCTTAATCAAATTGGTTCGTTTAATTTTCGTTGAATTCGTATTGAACTATATTAATAATATCTACCAACAATTCATGGATTATAACAATCCTTAGGCATAATTTTGTGACTCAAAAGCTAGTTTTTCATGACATTTGTCTAAGAAACTCAAAACATGAAATGAAGAACATATGTGTATATAAATTATAATCACACAATCAGGTTGTCACCATTCCATCGCTGATTTAAGTGTAAAGAAATATAAAGGAGTTATAATTGAGTACCTTTGATGATTTCCCTGAATTACAGAGCATTACTCCCTTTTACGGTAATCACCAAAATGTAAGAGCTTTCTTAGAATTCTTCTTAACTCACTAGTTCTCTCCCTATCCAGCAATTTCACTCCATATAGTAAACTAACAGAAATCTAGCCAATTAAATTTGGGAAGTGAAGCTCTCTATATATATAGCCCAACCATTGTCCAACTTTTATCTTTGCCCTAGAAATCAAACTAGTGGGAGAGAGAAGAATCCATTAGACAAGAAGGAGTTGGTGGAAAGTGGCTAACCACTCCCTCCCCACCATTCTCGTAGCCATCATCCCTACCTTCTAGCTTTTGATTTCACTGAGTTTTGAGCATGGAGAAATAGACTAGGATAATTGCTTAGTCACGTGAGTAAGGAGAAATGACTGCAAAATTGGGACAAGGCTTATAACTCAGCAACTTAAGCTTAGTCTAGTTCCTTTTAATTCCCAAAAATGAAATTTTAATGTGTTAATGCTATTACACCAAGTAAAATTATGGATTATTTATGTACTCATATCATATACACCATGTACATTAGTCCACATAATATTTTAATTGGGCTAAATATAAATTAGTTCGATATTCTCAATCCATTAAATAATTACTAGATACTAGTATATTATCCATAACAATAATTAATATTATAAAATAATATATCTCATCACTGTGCCACACAAGGCATATTTCACAAGCTCGATTTTAAGCTTCTCTCATTCTCTACACTTATTATTCTTTCAATATAATATTTGTGTGACTCAAGCATTTAAATGCTAAGCTACCTTAATTAATTATAAGTATAACTTTTACGCTTATAATAATTAATATATACTCCATTAGTTATTTAAATGATAGCATCCACCATAAAATAATAACTTAAGTTATTTAATATATTAAAATAACTTAGTTTTCTTTCATTAATTAACTCCTTGAAAATACATTAGAAATTATGTATTTTGTCATAACATAAATATTATGTTTTCTCCGAATAAAGACATTTACAATTAGAATTTAATTTGCTTATTGTCTCAAGATATTATCCTTAATATAATATCAATTAACTATATATACGATACATGTACCTATATTATATATAGAAAATAGATAATAAGTTTATTTTCTATTATAATAAATTGTTTCCATCAATTTATTTACATATAGCAAATATGTTTTAATATATTTACTATATTATTAATCATACCTCATACAAAAATATCTAAGGTAATATTGTTATTCAAAAATAACATTTCCTCCTTTTATTAAAATAACTCAATATTAGAAATTATTTTAATATCCTCTATTAGAAATATATAATTATTATTTCTCTCTCCCTCTATAAATTGTTCCCAAAATAATTTCTTCAATTTTTAAATATTTATTTAAAGATATAATGATTTATGTCTCCCTTTAATAACGTATATATATTTAACGTTATTCGTACATTAGACTTTCTCACATACTACCATTCTGAGTAATATATATAAAGTATCACATATTCAAAACACATATTAATTCACTCTTTTACTTAAGTAAATTAAACCGTGTACTATATTACCATAGTTATTTAATGTTTAACATACACATTATATTATTCTATGATATAACTCTCAACTATCAATTAACCAATATTTATTCTTATTAGTTAATTCTCTCAACTAACTCATGTTTCACTATCCAAACCCATTAGCGGATAACTTACGTACTATTAATAACCTATATTATAATCATACCCGTTATTAGTACACATACACAAGAAAATGACAATTATACATTAATGTCATCCACTTACTATGATAAAATAATCCTATAAACTATTTAATATCGATAGAAAATTTTATCCACTTCTCTTATCTCAACTGAATTATCTCTACAATCAATAATAATATATAAAAATAATATATTTATTAATCACAAAAATCACATATTACATGGTTCATATTACCCTGTGTAACACATTTCTACATATCTCGCATCACATAAATATTTTTATTCGAACTCATTTCACACTTAAGAATTTTATTCATTAAATTCTTATTTAATAATTTATGAAAATCCGGGTTCTTACATCCTCTCCCCCTTATAAGGATTCTGTCCTCGGAATCACTGAAACCTCCTCTACTCGATGCTATTCTGAATATTACATATTCTTTTTGAATAATTTTATCCATTCTCTTTTCGAAAGTTTCATTATAACTTGCTCACTTACATTCTACCACATTCCCCTTTCTAAGGAACATTCTTACTCACTACATTCATCTTTCAGAAGAATGAGAATCTTCTACGATTTTTCAATAATCGGGAAGTAGTATAAATAACTCAGATTCCAAATTATGCTGAGGGGTCACAAGACCGTGAACTCTTCCCTAGGTTTACAAATGCTTCAATAAAATCCTTCACACTGCAAACCAGAGTGTTTTTCAATCACAAAGACTGAAAACACCATCCACGCGTACACTAGGTGGCCAGCCTATTATACCACTATGTTGGGCCGCAACGTAGTGTTTTGTAACGACTATATGCGTTACGCTCGGAACCATTGTCCCCCAAAACATGTCCCCTTATAGGGTTATTCACCTCAGCTTTTCAACATCTGAATCCGCACCAGAGCAATCTGGTTCGACACAAATACTCAAGAATGCTTGAATTTCACAAATATTTTTCAACAGTCGTCTAGCCGAATCAAATAGCATAGATTTTTATCAACAACTCGAACATCAATCGAAATAATTTAGCCAACTTAATTGACCTTCATCATAATTTAAAAGAAAACCAAAAATTCTTTTATGACGTCATGATACCGTACCAAATTAGTAGTACGTTGAGGATTCCGCCATTAGGTGACTGTGTCATATTACATCATACCATAGTGGGCTGACGATCTTTCGATCACAACCAACACTAGGTTCGACTGCATTGATGACTCTATCGTTTACCATTTTTACACCATATCAAATGATGCACATGGTTAGAAATACATTTTGAAAATTTTCAAATCATTTTTGTCTTAGCCGAAACAATTAGCATAGACATATGGTAACGGTATTATTTTTAAAATATTATTAGTTCAATCACATGATCCAATGTTTTTCAAGTAAATAGAAGTGCGAACATCATCACGACGTCAATAAATTTTGAAAATCTAGCAGAGCTAGAAGATTTAGAAAATCCATGTTTCTCCATTAACTTCAATGTTTACTCCATTGCTTCACTCTATCAATCTCTAACACCATCAATGCTTACCATACTAAAATTTCTAACTTCACAACATACATATACCCAATAAAGTTCATCAAACTTACAACACCTTGGAAATCCAGGAACTTTCCATAATCATATGAGTTTAAGAACTTATCCTAGTCAGACCATAGGCGTCCATTCGCTGAGGGGTTAAAAACATACCATATGATTATGAGTCACGAACTTACAATATGCATGAGTTTTAAGAACTCGCGCCTAATCTTAATATTCTTTACCTTAATCTTAATAGTCTCTATCTATCAAACATGATATGAGAAAAGAATCACCGTCTCACCATAAGCACAACGATAGCGCGACACTGACATTCCATTGATTATCATTGTGAGGAACTGAGCGTAAGCACAAAGCCTCCGCCCACACAAAGGTTTGTACAACTCAGCTCTCACATGAGTCCTCAACTAAAATCCCACTTAACTATATCTTACTCTTAACTTTCTCTTTACTCGATACGAATTCTTCGTATCTCAACATGTAGAACTCCTCATGAGCTCATATCGTACCAATAGTACATTCTCTTATAGCATCAAGCTATACACACTTAGTCATTACAGACTATTTATCACTTCATAGCTCATTCTGATCACGTTGTGATCGTCAGTTAACTTAGGGTTGTTTTCCATTATCAACTAAACTCCACTCGAGTTCATTCTCATTATCTTTGTTATATTCATCTTATAGACATCATCATAAAATTTTTATTACCGGAGTTAGGAAACCCCTGAATTCACATTCTCTTAGATACTTTAAGATTCTTCTTTGAATCTTCACTTATAAATATTTTAATATTTATCTTTCTCTCTCTCTCTCAGGTTATAGCCTAAGGTACACTTACCTAAGTTTATAACCTATAACTTTGATACCAACCTGTGACGCTCCCAAATTTGGGTCCCTTCGAACCTTGAATTCGGTCTGCCACAATGCTACTCTCGTCAAACTATTTATATTTTTCATTCATAACTCAATGAATGAAACTTTACTTATTACAATTTTGAATATAAATTCATTCTATTTTCAGGATTTGCACAATGATCCCAAACTTTCATAAGTTTCTAATCCTGGTCATTTACTATTCATGTATTACATCACATTCAATATTATAAAAACACGGAATAATTTAAACTTTTTCAATATCTTGAATAAAATCTTTTATTGATTTCATAACTTTGAACCAATTACAATTCTTGAATCAACTATATAATATGGTTCAGTCTATTGGAATTACTATATAAGATTTTACATCTTGATTTGATATCCTCTATGTATTAACTAATACATCCTTATAATACAACAAGTATTAAACATCGTAAGTATATATCAAGTACACTCCTAGAACCTAAACATGGTTCAAGTAATAACCTAAATAGTATCCTTCGTTGCGAAACTATCTACTTTGTCAACCAAGAAGCACGAAAACTTTACCATGAGTCCTTAACCTGCAAAAGTGGTTATTTGCAAGGGTGAGCTCGATAGCCCAGCAATTCTAACAGTTTTCATGTAGCACATAGCATATAATAGCATATTCAGTTCATGCATTCATAATCAGTTAATATTAACTACGCATGTTACTTCACACATAACATGCATAGAAATTTACTTCACAAGCATATCATCAAAGATCAGCTTTTAAATTTCATACATAGCTCATATGCATTTCATATATATACATCAACATTCTCATAGCATAATATAGCTCAACTAATAGTTATAGAATTCATATATCAAATAGGAACTGAAAGACTTGCCTGATTCGTAGTTTATGAACTATGACTTAACTGCTTAAAGCTTATCTACACTACGTGTATTTCTACACAATTATATAATCATGGATTCATATCCATTAGTCACATATTTCATACATTCTTAATGTAATAATTATGTTACATTTTTATCTAACTAGGTTCGTAACACCTAAAATTAACTTTCTCATCATGCTCTTAGAATAGCTAGGTATGTATAGGTATACCTAACCATCCGTACTTGACATCAACATTCATATACATTTGTCACACACTTAACTCGCTATGTGTTCGACACATATTTAAAGTTTATAGATATGAGATCTACGTCGTTCATATTCAAACTACTTAGTTCCATAATGATTTATTTCAATCAATAATGCTTAACAACTTTCTTTAACAATATTCGATGTTATAAACTTTTAAATCATATATTGGTACTAATAAGCCTCTACTAGTGTGCTTCACATAGATATAGCATAGTTCACTTTTAAAAGTTATTCTAGGCCAAGGTAAAACAACTAGGTGCAACTTTTAATCTCATTTCTTAGCTAACTAAGTCATGTATATATGTTATCATGTTTAGAACTTTAAGTACACAAGTTACTTTAAGTTCGTTCTTAAAGTTCAAGTTTTCTTTAGAAATCATTTTCAACTAAGCTATTGTATGTTGATAATAAGTAAAGCAACTTTAAATCACTTCTCATTCTTAAGTATACTAATAACTCAACAAGATGTATGTGTTAAAATATCGTAACTTCAAAGGCTCAAGGTTCGTCAATAATCATTTTTCACAACTCTAAGTTTCTTTTCAAAACACATACTAAGCCATGCTAAAGCATTCTATTATGAGTAAGGTAATCTTATATGTCATGTATACTATCATTCATTTTCATGTTAAATCACTTAGAACAATATATTCCATCGTTGGGAGCACTACACTTGCGTATGTGCTCGCTCGACGCCCTCCGATGGCCTTCTATTACATAATAGTCTTGAAGATGACTATTTTGACCCTTTTTAATGACCTCAAATTGAAAAACTTAAAGAACAAAAGTTGTAAGTCTATTCGTTCTCTTTCCGGATCATCTTGAATCTCCTCAAACGGAGTTTGTATGAAAAAGTTATTGTTATTTTACCAAAACATGTTATGTTAGATTTCTCAACAGCTGAAAACCAGACCACCCCCCACCGGGGTGGGGGTCTTGCCCTAAAAATAACCCGCGGGGGCGGGCCTAGCTGCTAGAAACTCGAAGTTTCATTCCCTGCTTCGAGCTTATCATGCCAAACATCTATCTAACCTTCATAATTTGAGTTATACATATCCAAATTAGTTCGTTTTTGATTCTATGGGTTCGTAATTCATAGAACTATAACATACTATAATACCCATCAACTAACATAAACATTAACTAATCCAAATATGAATTCACAACTCATGTTCATACTAATTGTTCATGTTTTGACAATTTAGCGAATTCGTTCACTACGAATTCGTTTCTCAATCAAATTGGTTCGTTTAACTTCCGTTGATTTCATATTGAACTATATTAACAACATCTACCAATAATTCATGGATTATAACAATCCTTGGGCTTAATTTTGTGACTCAAAAGCTAGTTTTTCATGACATTTTTCTAAGAAACTCAAAATTTGAAATGAAGAACATATGTGTATATAAATTATAATTACACAATCATGTTGTCACCATTCCATCACTGATTTAAGTGTAAAGAAATATAAAGGAGTTATAATTGAGTACCATTGATGATTTCCCTCAATTACAGAGCATTACTCCCTTTTACGGTAATCACCAAAATGCAAGAGCTTTCTTAGAATTCTTCTTAACTCAGTAGTTCTCTTCCTATCCAGTAATTTCACTCCATATATTAAACTAACAGAAATCTAGCCAATTGAAATTGGGAAGGGAAGCTCTATATATATATATAGCCTAACCATTGTCCAACTTTGATCTTTGCCCTAGAAATCAAACTAGTGGGAGAAAGAAGAATCCATTAGACAAGAAGGAGTTGGTGGAAAGTGGCTAACCACTCCCTCCCCACCATTCCCGTAGCCATCATCCCTACCTTCTAGCTTTTGATTTCACTGAGTTTTGAGCATGGAGAAATAGACTAGGACAATTGCTTAGTCACGCGAGTAAGGAGAAATGACTGCAAAATTGGGACAAGGCTTATAACTCAACAAATGAAGCTTAGTCTAGTTCCTTTTAATTCCCAAAAATGAAATTTTAATGTGTTAATGCTATTACACCAAATAAAATTATGAAATATTTATGTACTCATATCATATACTCCATGTACATTAGTCCACATAATATTTTAATTGGGCTAAATATAAATTGGTTGGATATTCTCAATCCATCAAATAATTATTAGATACTAGTGTATTGTCCATAACAATAATTAATATTATAAGAAAATATATCTCATCAATGTGCCACACAAGGCATATTTCACAAGCTCGATCTTAAGCTTCTCTCACAAGCTCGATCTTAAGCATATGTCTAACTTGTCAAAGAGTCAAGGCAAAGCATCAACGACCGAGTGGATTACTAGAACCATTAGAAATTTTAGAATAAAAATGGGAGCACATTACGATGGATTTTGTGATAGGACTTTCAGCAACACAAAAAGAACACGACGCCATATGGGTGATTGTAGATCGTCTTACGAAGTCAGCTCACTTTCTGCCGATCAAGGTCATAAAAGTAGTATTCACACAAGTCAATCATATTTGATGATAAAGCATATACTTTGTAACAATCTTATTTATTTATTAATAAAAAGTATTAATTTATTAAAGGCTTTTAATTATCTACATGGTGCTGTTTTATAATATGTTATAAACCCATATTTTTAAGCAATGCTTTTAGAATAATGATAATGATCATTCTAATGAGATCTAAATTCTTAGAAAGCTTAAAACTAAAATAATTCCCAATCGTTGGATTACTAAACTGGGGATTAGTGAATCCGGATAGATTGGTACATACGTTACTTGCTCATTGGATGAGGATGATTGATCTCATGATCATTTGTGTGGAGACATTAAAGCAAGTATGTAGGTGCTTATTGGAGAATAAGTTCACTGAACTTGACTCGCCAAGGAATACTTAATGGAGTTTTACTTACTTTTCAATAAGAATTCCTATAGTCATAGTAGTACAAGTAATCCTTAGACTTGAGATCATCATAGTATCTTTTATATAATGATTTATACTTTAACTTATTCCTTAAGACCCTCGGGGTATATCAAAGGGTATGCTTGGGTATAATAAGTTATATATGGAGATACTGTATGATCAATAAAGAATTTACCGCTTCTAGTAAAAGAAGAGAAATGTCCTATGTGAATAGATAAATGACATCCCAATAGTCTTTGGCCAAGGCAGAATGAAATTAGAAAGAAGTTTCTAATTTTCATTATTTGGTGTTGTGTATTTAATAATCGAAATATATATAATTAAATAAAATAAAACTTGACAATAATTCCATGTCTTATATTTAATTGGGACATTATATGGTGGAAGGATTGAATTGTACGGTAACTATTTACTCAAATATTCTTTTATGATTAATGTTTAAATCTATATTATCTGAAAAGTCGTTAATCGCTAGGGAGGCTTATCCCTATTGTAGAATAAATATTATTTATTTAAATAAATTAATAGTTTAATTTATTTATTTAAAGAAGATTATAATTGTTCTAAATGATTTATTCACGACCGGATTAATATGGATAATCTAAAGGGTCACACCATAAAATGAAGAATAATTATTTAATAAGTTAATGGTATAATCGTAATAATATGTTAAGTATATTTAATTTAATCTATGGTGATAGAATAAATTAAATAACTTAATATTTATTATTTAATATTTTTGAAATATTAAATATAAATTAATAAGAGGAGTCTTATTAATATTATTACCATTATTATTATTTTTATTTCTAAAGGAGTTTAGAAATTAATTTAATATTAGTACTCTCATTTATTCCTAATAAGATTAGGAGACAAATTAATTAAAAGAGTTTAATTAATTATCACTAATAAGATTAGAGAGCCTAATTAATTAAAAGAGTTTAATTAATTATATAATACCCTATTTTAATTAAATTAAAATAGGTTAACCGATATCTTTATAAGAGGAGTTTTATATCAGATATTAGTGTTTGTGATATATACGTGATTTCAATTGTTGGAGAGTACACCCTTTTTTTACAAAGATAGGAAAAACTAGGGTTTGAGCCAAAACACTCTTCTTCATAAATTTTTATTCTTTTTTGGTGGATCACAACTAGAGGCCAAACACTTGGGTGACTAACTTTGATTAAAGGAAGGAATCTAACCCGGTGGATTCAAATTGAATGCGAAAAGAATTGGAGGTGAACTTGTACCTGAGGAAGCTAGTTCTACAAGGGTATAAATCTAATCTCCATCTTTTTTCTATTGATTGATAATTATGCACAAAGTATGATCATGGTGATGGGTTTGTAAGAAAATTTTAAATTCTTATTTTATCGCGCTTCCGCACCTTTTATATAATTTGATTGCATGATCGCGCTATATACAAACCCAACAGTGGTATCAGAGCCAAGCTTTGTGCTAATTATCGATCTTGTTGATTCCATGTATGAATAATATGTGATTGAATCGAATTTTTTGGGAAAAAAAATTACATGTTTTGTCTGCAACACGGCGTAGCTGCGTCGTCTCCAGTTCATTCTGGAGCGCAGCTGCGTCATAATGTGGAAACGATTTTCGAGGCTAGCAGCACAGCTGCACTGTATCCCAGTGTATTCTGGGCGCAACTTGAATAAAAGAGTTTATTAACTTGCAATTGGATTCCACGTTTGTTTGAATATAAGAGTTTATTCAAATGTTGTATATTAATTTGGAATAGGATTCCACGTTCGTTTGAATAAAAGAGTTTATTTAAGAGTTTTATATTAATTTAGAATTAGATTCCACGTTCGCTTGAATAAAAGAGTTTATTCAAATATAGAATAGGATTTCATGGTTCCTAGAATAAATAAGTTTATTCACATATGGAAAAAGATTCCATGTTTACTAAAATTAAAGATGTTTAATTTTGATATGGAATATGATTCAATATATTTTATTTTTTTTCAGCAGTTTTAAGTTAAAATAAAGATGTTTATTTTGTACTTAAAATTAAATTCCTTATTAATTAAAATAAAGGAGCTTATTTTGATTTGGAATTTGATTAAAAATAAAGGAGTTTATTTTTATTCAAAAATTAGATAAAATAAAATAAAGAAATTTATAATGATTTAAATTTTTATTAAAATAAAGGAGTTTATTTTATTTTAAAATTTAGATTTTAATAAACTTGAAATTGCCCATTAAATTGATATTGATGCATCTATGGAATGGATTTATTATTCATGAGATGAATTTATTTATTGATGCATATGTTGATGTGTATGATAATAAATGGGATTGATTATGGACTATTGACCAATGTGATTGAATTTTATTTTAGTTGGATGCATGAATGTATGAGTTTTATTAAATGGGGTCTGTGCACCTCGTCTTCTCTAATTTTTCTTAATGTAAATTCTATCTCCCTCCTATGTAGTTCCCCGTGACTGCTGATCAAGGTTTCTATTTATTTTTAAATAGTTTTGTAATAGGAATATTTAGAATTAATTTTGAAGAATTAGAGATCAAGCAGCAAGGAGCGCTTGAAGACCCGTTTGTAATGGAGCCCGTGTTTAAATGTAATATTTATATTTAAATTTAATTCTTACACCCTAGGTTTGACCTGTTGGTTCACTTTGCAACTCTAGTAGACCAAACTAGAATAAAGTCCATAATCAATTCGAGTAGAATATAGTATTCTATATATGCAAGCTTATACTATATATATATATATATATATATATATATATATATATATATATATATATATATATATATATATATATATGCGTGTGTGTGTGTATGTGTGTGTGGGGGGGGTGCATGCGCGCTAAACAAGATGAGATAAAAATAATAACAAACCCCTCAAAGATTTTATATTAAGTCCTAAGCGTTCAAAGATATTTGAAATATCGAACGTCGGCTTCTAGCATGATAAAAATAATAGAGTATCAATTAATTATTATAAGTTTGTTGTGTCGCCACAAGGCTTATCTTAATTCTTTGACATGTTAATTTTATCACATTTGATGCTTATAAAGAAAATTGAACAATGTTATTTTGTTATGTCACAACAAGGATAATATTTTTTCTTTTTGAATATATGGAGTGCTAGGTTTGACTTGACTTGGATAATTTTGATTTGAGTGTGCTACCACTTGATTAAAATAATCTAAGAGGCAAAATAAAATGAGTTACATGATGTTGTAATTGACAAGAGTTGTCTACCTATTTATTTATATATAGTTTGTTGTGTCACCACAAGGCTATATACATTTAAAATGGGATCCTTATTCTCATTAGCAAATCTTTAATTAGGTTTTGCCGAACTATATAGGTAAGGGTAATATAGTTTGATGAAAATAGTAGGAGATACCAATTTAAAACAAGACCTAATTTATCTGAATAATTAATTAATAAAAGAATGTATGATATAATGTTGTTAAATTACAAATTCATTTAGAGAATTTTACAATGTCTAAATTAGTATCAATGCGTAGCATATTTGATGTTAATTAACCAGACCAAATTAAACGGATTAGTTAAGGAATTTAAGAATAGTTCTCATGGCTGAAAAGTTATCTTATGTCCTTAATACGCCTATCATTGCAATGGTTGCACACAATGCCTTTGAGGAAGAGATTGTTAGTTTTAGAAATTGTCAAGACGATGCACAGTTGGCTCAATGCATCATGCTCGTATCCATGAGTTGTAAGCTTCAGCGTCAGCATTAAACTATGGATGCTCCTACTATACTCCTGCATTTCAAGTAGTTGAATTGTGAAGAAAGTAGGACTAATAGATATAATATATCTAAAGAGCTCTTCCGATCTAAAATGATCGATGGCACTATAGTACAGAAAAAAGTCATTAACATGATCGATTTGATTGAACAATTAGGATAACAGGTTTTGTCATGGATGGAGAGTTGAGCCATGATTTGATCTTGTAGTCACTCCCGGACTCCTTTTCATAATTGTTGTGAATTTTTCATATGAACAAGCTAGATATCAGCATAGCTGATTTGCTTAACATGTTGAAAACGCTGAGAGTCACTTTCCAACCAAGAAAGACCAAGTCTTGCTGGTAGGGGCCGAAGGATTTTTTTTAACAGAAGAACGATTCAAAGAAGGTAAATGGAAAGACAACAACAAAGGATAATAAGAACAAAACTGATACGGATAGCAAATGAGTTTTCTTCCACTGCAATAAGCCTGGACACTAGAAAGAAACTACGAGAAGCATTTTGCAGAGGCTAACCAGATGAAGCTTAGTGAAGTTTCGGTTACAAATACAGTTTTATTCATGATTGAAATAAATTTTTCTTTAAGTCAAGCTTCTACTGGGGTATTGGATCCCGGCTTTGGTTCTCATAAATATATATTTATTAAAGGACCAAGGCAGAAGTAAAATGTTAAACACGAATAAGTAATCCTGTGTGTGGAAAATGAAGCAAAGGTTGCTACATTAGGCATATGAACTTGTAGTTTAGCACAACCTACGGGCTAATCTATTAAGTTAATAAGTTGTTATTGTAATCCAGTTCTCGTTAGAAATATTATATCCATTTTATTATTGAACAATGAAATCTTAGGTATTATATTTAAGAATAATTGTTGTTCTATTTATAATAATAATATTTTGTATAGAACTGAAATATTACTTAATTGATTTTGTATACTTGACTTATGTGAAAATAATTTTCCATATTGAACAAATTAGTATAAGAAAAGGAGATGATTATTCAAAGAGTTGAATGTGTGTATTTGCTGAAATACAAGTGTGAATTATTTGAAAGGTTCAAAAAATTCATAAATGAAATAAATTGGCAAAGTATTAGGATTTTTTGATTGGATCAAGGAAGGAATACTTATACAATGAGTTTCTACATCATCTCAAATGGTTTTCTCACAATGGACACCTCTTGATACGCAATAATTGATTGATGTATTTGAAAGGAAAAATCGTACTTTATTGGACATGGTGCGGTCCATGATGATTTTACCGACATTCCAGTATCCTTTTGGGGTCATGCCCTAGAAATGACTGCATATCTAAGAAAAGGTAACCTCAAAATCTGACCCCAAGACTCTATAAAAGTTATGGACAGGGAGGATTCCTAATCTTAAGAATGTTAAGATAAGAGGTTGTCCAACTTATATGAAAAAAGGTTTCAAAGGATAAGCTTGGGATAAGATTTGACAAGTGCAGATTTGTGGGACATCCTAAAGTAAGTTTAGGGTATATGTTCTATAATCCTACTTAGCAAAAGGTGTTTGTTGCGAAACATGTTTCCTTATAAGGTTAAGGTGTTTATCATTGAAGGGGCTAATGGGAGGATAATAGAATATTTTGGAAGTGCTCAAGGAAATCTTTGTATATGGGAGGCCATGCGTCTAGGTTATGATAGATATCATATACCCACAGAATTATCCTTGGTTAACCCAATAGACCCCAAAGAAAAATGAGAAGATTACTATCATATTCTCTCTAATGGTGAGTCTTCTCTTGATATATAATTATCTCCACTGTCTCTAATTGAGAATTATATTTCATCCAAACTCCAAGATTATATAGGTAGTGCTCGTAGATATACTCAGCCAGTGGATGAGCATAACCCTGTCTTATGATAACACGAAGTCGCATGTCATTAGACATCTTGTATAATAGTGACAAAACACCCTTCCAACGTTGGGTTTGCCTCACCCTATTTGATTCACCAAATATAACCACTAAATGATGTATAAAATATAACACACTTTTCTATACTGCTTAGGGAGAACATCCATAGCTAGAGACCACCGTTCTATTTTTCTGTTACCCCCGCTCGACCCAGCTATACTCTTATTACCTGAAAGGAATTGTGAAGCAAAAGGGTGAGCACAAATAGCCCAGTAAAGAATATCATGACTACAGATAATTAAATTATCAATAGCCTTCATCAGTAATAAATCAGAGATTTAGAACATATGGTAGAATATAAAAGTTTCCAACCATAATAGCAGCGGAATCAACAATCCATTAGAAGAGTCAAGTAGAACATAATGTCTACTATCTCCTCTAGATTAAAAGTCCATCGTTAATATTTCATTCCTGTAATAATCATCAACAGTTCTTGGTGATACCCAAGATAAAGAGAACTCTCATCACCTGTCTTCACCTGAATCACCACAAATTATAATTAAATCATAATTCATATTTATAATCAAGTACATCAACAATCCAACTTTGCTCTACAGGCCAAAGATATACAACTGAAAAACCAATAATCAACAGTCCATCTTTGCACTACAGGCCAAAGGAATACAACTGTAAAACCAATCACTACTACAAAACAGTAAATAGGCAACACTTAAACCACAACGTTTTTTATAAAAATATTGTGGTATTTTTTTTCACAACGTTTTTTAAAAAAACATTGTAGATATATATGCAAAAACGTTATCTATTTAAAATGGCATTTTTTTTGTTTTAACTAGATAACATTTTTTTTAAAACGTTGTCTATTAAAAAAACACGGAGCTTAAACACTTGTAATTAATAGACGTATAGTCTTTTTCTCTCCTAGCCTTCCAACATCTCTTCCAACATTTGAAGCAGTTCTCTGCTCTCCCAAATCCTAATCTCTACACCCTCCCCTATCTCTCCCTCATCTTCCCTCTCTCACCTCAATCAGATTGGTAAATAACATGGTAGGCTTTGAATCGGCGTCGTCCCCTTCAACCCCGACGGCTAGGGACCGGTTAAACCCTAGAAGCCGAATAAGCACCGTTTGTAGGTAAGCCGTCTTGGTGGTTCGCCTGTGAGAGGTTGCACCAAAGCCAGTAGTAACACCATACGTGTCTATGCCACGAGAGATGTTGTCAGCTACCCAGTTGGCACTTTTGGTGACACGTTCACGAGCAACAGCTTCGTCTAGGCTCACTTTCAAGTGGGTATGACGAGCTAAAGCCATGACCTGAGCAACAGTTAGGCCAGTGCCTTGGATGCCAATAGTGTGATTGTTGGCAAACTGTGACACCATGGATTGTACCTCACTAAAATGGCTACTCTAAAGGGACTCTGCAGCCTTGATCCAGTGGGTTGGGGGTAAGCAAATGGGGTCATCATTTTCAGCGTATATTTTTAATAAAATATTGGTACATGGTTTTTATTGATACAAAATTTAATAACTGGCCTTCAGTGTATGATATCTTATCTCTTTAATAGCATTTGTATGATACCTTATCTCTTGGGTTTTGCTTGGAAGAAATTTGATAATTAAATGATGATTACATGTGCTCGTTTGTGTATTTTTGAAGATCTATTTGTGTTTTATTATCTCAATTATTCGACATTCAGTTGACAAATTGTAACTCTGTAAGTATTTTCTTGACCCACCCATTGTGTAACATTTCCTTCTGAAATTGTTTTCCATTGTTCAAGTTTGTATCTTTGATGAATTTAATCAATTCTAAAATTATTAATGTTTTTGTGGCATCCATTATTGGCCATAACACTATCTGTTATGTTGATTTAGCCATTTGCATGTGCTGATGGCAGATACACTGCAGTAACTATGGAACAAATTGAATTATAATATTGGATTTCAGCGTTATAAGGGTAAAAGTTTAGTCCTTTTGCTTTCTGTATCTTCTTAAAAAGTAGTTACGGCAAAGGGAAATGTACATGGTGGTTCATAATTTCTGAATTTAAAACTTGCAAGCCGTGGAGAATCTGAGAATGAAGTTGCTGCAGCTAAGTGGAGGGGAAATCCCAAGGAACGAAGACCAACTTTGGGTCGTAAGCGTGCTCGATTTTCTTTGAAGCCAAACACATGGTAAAACTTTCAATTTCTATAATTGGGATATATTATCTGAAAAAATTATATTGATTACTATAATATCTTTGACAGCCAGCCTTCTGTCAGTTTAGAACCCATCTTGGATATTGATCAGCTGCAAGACCCAGTGGAGTTCTTCTCTGCCTATTAAAAACTTGAATGTATATTTAGTTATGTAATTTTTTGTTAATCCTGTTTTGCAATCATTGTTTACAACTATTTTTCCCTTTGTCTGGAACTGGTCTGTAGATGCCAAAGAAGTAATGCAAAGACACACATGTGGTTAAACGATTGAAAAGAAAGAGTACAATACATCTGCCAATCCTCGCCGTCGTCGACCAGGAATTTTGGGGTATCATCAGTGGTTCTTATTAGCCTCTTTAATAAGTATCTGCTTTGTTTACTGGTTATTACTTTTATGTTTAACCTTTATTATATGATGTAAAACTAGATGCCTTGTTTTTCAGGAAGTTAGTTAGCTATAGGCATCATTACTCATCAGTGGTTTCTAAAAATGATGACACTCTTTTATCCTCTCAAGAGACATTGCGACAAGATAATCTCAGTCCATATTATTTTGATTCACAACAAGAAACAACCAATCCCGATGTTGAATTACAAGAAAGGGAATTAGCTGGTAATTATTGTTATAATTACTAATCTAATTATACTATCACTAAGGTTATTACCTTATGTAATGGATCATGTATATTCATGGATCATGTATATTCTTGTATTTATTGTCAACAGGTAATAGCTTCAAGTCTTTGGCTGCGGTTTACTATCATTACTCTATGTTGCTACTATTATACATAGATGAATCATGCTTTTCTACTGATCGGTATCACTGGATATGGTTTCAATTTGAGAGCATATGTTACATTCATATATGTAGTACTTAGTGAATAACCATTCTTTCACATGTGGGCATAATTATTATCCTAACCATGTGAATTTGTTATTGACGAGTGTAAATGAACGAAGTGGCAGATTTGAGCCCTCAGGACTCCACCTTATTATCTGATGTTGTTGAAGTTGGCCGTCTTCCAAGCTTTACCCGTGAAGATGGGGAATCTCGGCATAACATTTATATTTTAACTTGTCATGGGCTGCGATATAAGTGCTTGAGTGTTTCTAAAATACAGGCAGACTTGCTTTGAATTATTGATTATATTTATTAGTGCCTACTTTTTGATACTAGAACTAGTTCTGCAGTTGTGAGAAGTTAAAACTGAAATGAACTAATTACTTTCTCTAATAATGTTACAAACAGCGTATATACACGCTAATCTTTCTCCAGGGATGGTAATAACTCACTACTGTAAGATATTTTTTTACTGCAGTCTTACATGGACTCGGAGATTATGGTTATTATGTCACAATACATTCCTCTTGACGGCCAGCATCATAATCAAGTTGTTCAACATGAAGGCAAACTTATTGTAAACGTATTGTATGGTATTAATATTTTTTGTAATTGGTATATTTTGAATTTGAGATGTATGGATAGTAATATTATTTGTAATATTATTTGTAGTTGGTAATATAAGTGAACCACAACCTTTTTTTTCTTTTTTTTATCTACAATATTTTAAAAATGTTGTGTAAATATGCCTAAACGTTGTCTGATATATTAAACTATAACATTTTTATCCAGAAAACGTTGTGGAATCATACCTTCTACAACGTTTTTAAGCATCTGTTAATTTATAAAAAATAAATCTACAACGCTTTTTTCTTAAAAAACGTTGTGTAATGTGCTTAACTACAACGTTTTAAAAACATTGTGTAAGGGTGCCAAATAGATAACACCCTTAATCACGACGTTTATCTGATTAAAACCACAACGTTTTTTCCGCATTGTCTATTTACTGTTTTGTAGTAGTGAATAATGCTGAGACTCAACTTAATAGTATCACGACCACGAATTATCTATGCACTACGGGCCAAGGATTTCCGTGTTTTCAATTACGGTCATGATTATACCGAATAATCCATGGTCATAATCATACCAAGTCCATCTATGCACTACGGGCCAAAGATGACTTTTACCACATCATTTGTAATATTACGGTCATGATTATACCGAATAATCCCCGGTCATAATCATACCAAGTCGATCTATGCACTACTGGCCATAGATGACTTTCAACACAATATAAGCATGAGAATGATGACAATGATATAAAAAATCAATCACATAAGATAAAGGATAAATATTAAACATTTATAATACAATTTATCCAGAGTTCAAGAATATCCAAATTGTCAACATGATACTGCTTTGTGGAGTAAAATTTAAGAATAATATTATATCAAAAATGATTTGAACAAAAAATAATATTTTAACGAATATTTAACGAAGATAATAACATTATTCATTATATTATAAACTCCATTTAATATTATTCATTATATATTAACATTAAATTCATTTTCTAAATATTATTAATATTACCATAATATTTTAATCATTTTTAAAACTTATAAACAATTTATTTTAATTATTTACACTTTACTAATTAATGCAGTTAATCATCCTAAAATGCCAAACTCATAAGATTTCATCACCAATAACCAAAACTCTCATAAAAAATCTGCATATACCTTATATATGATTCTCAAGCCATAAAATCCTATTTTTCAATTTTCTTACCTCACATAACATATTTAATTCATTTACTCATAACTAGTCCATTTTCATGAAAAATACCAAATCAGTCCTAGAAATTATTTTTTTTCTGGGATTTAACAGAATATAGTCCCATATTGAATATATATTTTTATCGAAATTTTTAAAATTCATTTACTATTTTTCATATGGCCAAAACTGCCGAATATTTAGACATTTATCATAAACTATACTTTTATCCAAAAATTCCGAAATTTACAGAGTACATTGCTATTATATACATGTACTCCCAATAAAAATTTTACCAATTTTGGAGTTAACCACAAGGAGTTATAATGATTTACTTTTAAAATAGTTTTTTCCCATAAAATTGATAACTCTTAATCTATACATCCAAAAATCGTCATTTTTGGACACAATCAAGGAAACACATTAAATTATCATTTTAATTTTTTCTAAAATTTTTGAGGGTCGGAAAAATTACGAAATTGAAAAACATAATAATCCTTACAATCCCTTATCTCAAAAGAGTAGTATTTCTGACTGAAATATCGGATGTAAAGCCGAAGGAAACTTGCACTGAATAGCAACTCTCAAAATATCTAAACACTCATAAAAATATGTTCGATAATATAGGAAAATGCTAGAACGTCAAACTAGACTAAAATAATAATAAAAAATATTATAATTTTTCTACGCATGCATGCTTTGAACAAAACTCAGCCACCATAAGTGGGTCCCACCATAAATCAGCCATCTTCCCAAACAACCAAAAGTGGGGGCCCACCCATATTTTTAATTAAAATATTTTAATTTCTGAAACTTCAATAATTCATAATAAATAGCCATTTTATCGGGAAATACAAATTTTATGTCCATTCCACACGAAATCGAATTCTCTACAACTTTGTAGTTTTAAGTTTTTCCAAATTCCAAACCAAAAATATCCGAAATCCACAAACGGATGATTTTCAATACCTCATAAAATTCATAACAAATCATATGTTAATTTTTAATGGTTCAAAATTTGTGGACATATACTCAACTTATATATATATATATATATATATATATATATATATATATATATATATATATATATATATATATATATATATAACATATCCAAAAATCACAACGATCCAACGGTCGGATTAAAATTATAACTCACACAATAGAGCTTTAAGAACACCGATTTGATTTTTTAATACCTGAAATTCGACAAAATTCTGATAAAACACCTTAACATTAATTCCTTCATTTATAACCATATAAAATAAATAAATCCATCATTTATATCCATATCAAACAAATATTTCTTTATCATATAAATCAATAATTAATTATTCACAAATAATATTATAGAATCACAATACTGACAAACAGACTATTCCCAGGAAAGAGGGGGCTTTTCGATAAGGGATTCTCCTTACTGGCGCGCAATTAGGTGACCAAACCTCTCCTTGACAGAATTTTCTAGACATTGCCAATAATATTATCTAATAATATTATTCAAATAATATGAATTATTGATCTAATAATAGAAAATATTGTGAAATGACAATTATTGAAATAACAATAATATAAAATATCAACGCACAATTATTGAATCAAAAAATAAAATACTGAACAGTAATTACTGTAACAATTATTGAGTAGTGCCTTCATACGTAAGAATCAATAATTCAAAAATACTGTGCAATACCGTGTACTACTGTGCAACCACGCGTATTACTGTATTTTATCCACCGGGTATTCCAACAGTGTTAACGGTAACAATTACGCCGTTATTTATAAAAACTTAAACTTGTCGTTTTCTTCATCTAACAGTTATTCTGTTATGGGGCCCACAAATAGCTGCGCTGTTGTAAGAATATTCTCCGACAGTAAGAATATTCCAATACCAAACGGATATTCCCCAACAACAATAAGTATTTTATAACCACTTACGTATTTTGAGAAAAAAAAAATTCATATATCACCCTTAACTTTAACTTTTCATCAATTTAACCATTTACTGAATAGTAATTATAAGAAAATTAAATAATTTTAATTCATAAAATTCGGAGTTTTACAATCTCCACTCCTTATGAAATTTCGCTCTCGAAATTTACGTACCTGGTATTTCGAAGAGTTGAGAATACCTTGCTTTCATTTCAGATTCTATCTCCCCGATCATCATGATTTCTCCATTGCTCATCTCCCGTGTTAACTTCATTTGGGTTCCTCACTTGTTGGGAAGTCATGACAACCACTCTCCTTCGAACTACCCGACTTTGACTTGGCTGGGGCAGTATTTAGTGTCATCACTACCGTTGGAATTAACTTTTCTATAGGGCGTATTCCACCCTCAACTACTTCGTCGTACTCTTGATTCATGATCTGAATCATCAATCTTCGATCCATTTCGAATTGAGGTTGACCGCTCTGTACAGGGTAATTTAAAACTCGATGTTGGGTTCTCCTAATTGCCATGCATCCTTCATTCTCACTCGTTCAGTTGTTTCTTCTTTCAGTTGATCCCTGATATTTGAATTCTCAAATTCCAGCTTTAATATCTTACACTCTGCCAAAGAGTGCTTCTGTTCAAGCATCACATATCAGGCAATACAATTTTGAATTATTGCATTCCTTTGCTCCACGACAGCCTGTCGTTCTTCAACCTGTTCTTCTAACTCACGAATACGATCTTGCAGTTCTATATTTGGATCAAAAAAATCTTCTAATAAATTCTCCTCAGGTTCCTATTCTTCCTCACTTTCAGCTACTACCTCTGCGACTAGCTCGGGTGCAACTATTAATTCTTCCTTTATCATAAGAATATCTCTAATTTCTTCTTCACCTGACATCACATTATTCTGGTTGGTGATTAGAGGTGTCTCCACGGTCTCATTCACTCCATTGTTAACATTCTCAGCTGCCATTCTTAAATACTGTCATAAAATAAGGGTTAATTATACCAATTAACGTATCATATAATATCCCTATATTATGACCGACAACCAAATATAAGCTTAGGTAGGACACACACTAGTGAAGGATTTACTCATTTCTCCCCTCCTAGTTCTATTCCCCGATCTCCGCCAGAGACCGTATCCCTAAGCTCTGATACCAAATGTGACACCCCCAAAATAGGTCCAATCCATCCAACCTATTCTGAGTCTCCAAATACATGGTACAGAAAATAACTACAACATTATTACTACAATTGTCGTACAAAATACAACAACATATATGTTGTGAGTTTTGATACAAATATATACCAACTGTAACTCTCATCCCAACCTTGGATAGTAAGTCACAATGACACCTTACATAAAGGTACAGTCAATAACTGTTTTAGAAATTAAAATCTTTGGGAAGTGCTCAAGGAAACATTCGTATATGGGAGGCCATGCGTCTAGGTTATGATAGATATTATATGCCCACATAATTATCCTTGGTTAACCCAATAGAACCCAAAGAAAAACGAGAAGATTACTATCATATTCTTTCCAATGGTGAGTCTTCTCTTGATATATAATTATCTCCATGTCTTTAATTGAGAATTATATTTCATCCAAACTCTAAGATTATATAGGTAGTGCTCGTAGATATACTCAGCAAGTGGATGAGCACAACCCTGTCTTATGATAATATGAAGTCGCATATCGTTAGACATCTTGTATGATACTGACAAAACACCCTTCAAACGTTGAGTTTGCCTCACCCTATCTGATTCACCAAATATAACTACTAAATGATGTATAAAATACAACACACTTTTCTATACTACTTAGGGAGAACATCCACAGCTAGAGACCATCGTTCTATTTTTCTGTTACCCCCGCTCGACCTAGCTACACTCTTATTACCTAAAAGGAATTGTGAAGCAAAAGGGTGAGCACAAATAGCCCAGTAAAGAATATCATGACTAAAGATAATTAAATTATCAATAGCCTTCATCAGTAATAAATCAGAGATTTAGAACATATGGTAGAATATAAAAGTTTCCAAACATAATAGCAGCGGAATCAACAATCCATTAGAAGAGTCAAGTAGAACATAATGTCTACTATCTCATCTAGATTAAAAGTCCATCGTTAATATTTCATTCCTGTATTAATCATCAACAGTTCTTGGTGATACCCAAGACAAAGAGAACTCTCATCACCTGTCTTCACCTGAACCACCACAGATTATAATTAAATCACAATTCATATTTATAATCAAGTAAATCAACAGTCCAACTTTGCTCAACAGGCCAAAGATATACAACTAAAAAACCAATAACCAACAGTCCATCTTTGCACTACAGGCCAAAGATATACAACTGTAAAACCAATAACCAATAGTCCATCTTTGCATTACAGGCCAAAGATATAAAACTGTAAAATCAATAATGTTGAGACTCAGCTTAATAGTATCACGATCACGAATTATCCATGCACTACGGACCAATGATATCCGTGTTTTTAATTACGGTCATGATTATACCGAATAATCCTTGATTATAATCATATCAAGTCCATTTATGCACTACTGGCCATATATGACTTTCAACACAATATAAGCATGAGAATGATGACAATGATATAAAGAATCAATCACATAAGATAAATGATAAGTATTAAACATTTAAAATATAATTTATCCAGAGTTCAAGAATATCCAAATTGTCAACATGTTACTACTTTGTGGAGTAAAATTTAAGAATAATATTATATAAAAAATGATTTGAGCAAAAAATAATATTTCAACGAATATTTAACAAAGATAATAACATTATTTATTATATTATAAACTCCATTTAATATTATTTATTATATAATAACATTAAATTCATTTACTAAATATTATTAATATTACCACAATATTTTATTCATTTCTTAAACTTATAAATAATTTATTTTAATTGTTTACACTTTACTAATTAATGCATTTAATCATCCTAAAATGCCAAACTCATAAGATTTCATCACCAATAACCAAAACCCTCATAAAAAATCTGCATATACCTTATATATGATTCTCAAGCCATAAAATCCTATTTTCTAATTTTCTTACCGCACATAACATATTTAATGGCAAAACTATATTTTTCACCACTAAATTTGGCACGTTTTACTTAATACACCATTAAACTTTTAATTTTTTAGATTACATCATTAAACTAATTAAAAATTTACAATTGGGTCATTCCGTCTAAAATAGTTGACAGACGTTAAAGTGGCGCTGACATGGTGCTGATGTGGCAAATTTTTTTTTAAAAAAATGCTTATGTGGCAAAAAAATCAAAAACAGATTTTAAAAAAAAATTAACATTTTAAAGTTTTAAAAATAACAAAAACATAATAAAATACAAGAAAAAATAATTTTTTTTTTAAAAAATAGATTTTTTTAAAAATTATTTTTTTTAAAAAACTGATTTTAAAAAAAAATAGAATTCTATAAAAAATATATTTTTTCAAAAAATAGATATTTTTTTAAAAACTTTTTTTTAAAATAAATCTTTTTGTGTAAAGAATATAAATTTTTTAAAAAACAGATTTTTTTTAACAAAAGTTTTTTTTTGAAAACAGATTTTTTTAAAAAAATAGAATTTGTAAAAAAACGGGACTCTTTAAAAAAACAGTTTTTTCAAATAAATAGATTTTTTTAAAATAACAAATTTTTGTAAAAAATTATAAATTTTTAAATTTTTTTTAAAAAAAATAGAATTTGTAAAAAAACGGGACTTTTTAAAAAAACAGATTTTTTTAAAAATTAGATTTTTTTTAAAAACAGATTTTTTTAAAAAAATAGAATTTTTTTAAAACATCTTTTCAAATTATTTCTTTTTTTAAAAAACATATTTTTAAAAAAAAAATAGAATTTTTTTAAAAACAGGTTTTTAAAAAAATTATGTTTTTTAAAAAAAGGCGCTTTTTAAAAAAAACTATTTTTTAAAAAAAATCTGCTTTTTTAAAAAAACTATTTTTTTAAAAATATCTGTTTTTAAAAAAAATCATTTTTTATAGAATTCTTTTTTTTAAAAAAATCTGTTTTTTTAAAAAATATATTTTTTATAGAATTCTATTTTTTAAGAAAATCTTTTTTCTAAAAAACCTGTTTTTAAAAAATATATATTTTTAAAAAAAATCTGTTGTTTTTTTTAAAAATTATTTTTTGTTTTATTTTATTATGTTTTTGTTATTTTTAAAACTTTAAAATGTTAATTTTTTTTTTAAAAAAATCTGTTTTTGATTTTTTTTGCGACACAAGCAATTTTTATTTATTTATTTGCCACATCAGCGCCATGTCAGTGCCACGTCAGCGCGACTTTAACGTCTGTCTACTATTTTGGACGGAATGACCCAATTATAAAATTTTAATTAGTTTAATGATGTAATCCAAAAAATTAAAAGTTCAATGGAGTATTAAGTAAAACGTGCCTAGTTTAGTGGTGAAAAACATAGTTTTGCCCATATTTAATCCATTTACTCATAATTAGCCTATTTTCATAAAAAATACAAAATCAGTCCTAGAAATTTTTTTTTGGAGGGATTTAGCAGAATATAATCCCATATTGAATATATATTTTTCTCTGAATTTTTAAAATTTATTTACTATTTTTCATATGGCCAAAACTGCCGAATATTTAGATATTTATCATAAATTGTACTTTTATCCAAAAATTCTAAAATTTACAAAGTATACTGCTATTATATACATGTACTCCAAATAAAATTTTTACCAATTTTGGAGTTAACCACAAGGAGTTATAAGGGTTTACTTTTAAAATAGTCTTTTCCCATAAAATTCATAACTCTTAACCTATGCATCCAAAAATCGCCATTTTTGGACACAATCAATAAGACTCATCAAATTATCATTTCAAATTTTTTTAGAATTTTTGAGGCTCAAAAAAATTAGGAAATTGAAAAATATAATAACCCTTATAATCCGTTACCTCAAAAGAGCAGTATTTCTGACTGGAATATCGGATGTAAAGTCGAAAGAAACTTGCACTGAATAGCAACTCTCAAAATATCTAAATACACACAAAAATACGCTCGATAATATAGAGAGAGAAAACTTATGTTTCTGGTGTGATTTTCAATTCTAACTTAAGCGCCTATTTATAGGAAAATGCTAGAACGTCAAACTAGACTAAAATAATAAAAAAATATTATAATTTTTCTACGCATGCATACTTTGAACAAAACTCAGCCACCACAAGTGGGGCCCACCAGAAAGCAGCCATCTTCCCCAACAACCAAAAGAGTGGCCCACCAATATTTTTAATAAAAATATTTTAATTTATGAAACTTCAATAATTCATAATAAATAGCCCTTTTATCAGAAAAATACGAATTTTATGTCCATTCCACACGAAAATCGATTTCTCTATAACTTTGTAGCTTTAAGTTTTTCCAAATTCCAAACCGAAAATATCCGAAATCCACAAATGGATGGTTTTCAATACCTCATAAAATTCATAATAAATCATACGTTAATTTTTAACGGTTCAAAATTTGTGGACATATAATCAACTTATATATGTATAACATATCCAAAAATTAGAACGACCCAACGGTCGGATTAAAATTATAACACACATAGTAGATCTTTAAGAACACCGATTTGATTTTTTAATACCTCCAATCCGATAAAATTCTGATAAAACACCTCAACATTAATTTTGTCATTTATAACCACATAAAATAAATAAATCCTTCATTTATATTCATATCAAATAAATATTTCCTTATCATATAAATTAATAATTAATTATTCACAAATAATATTACAGAATCACAATACTGACAACCAGACTGTTTCCAGGAAAGAGGGGGCTTTCCGATAAGGATTTCTACTTACTGGCGCACAATTAGGTGACCAAACATCTCCTTGACAGAACTTTCCAGACATTGCCAATAATGTTATCTAATAATATTATTCAAATAATATGAATTATTAATCTGATAATGGGAAATACTGTGAAATAACAATTATTAAACAATAATAATATAAAATATCAACGTAGCAATTATTAAATCAATAAAATAACAGTAATTACTGTAACAATTATTGAGTAGTGCCTTCATATGTAAGAATTAATAATTCAAAAATACTGTGCAATACCGTGTGCTACTGTGCAACCACGCGTATTAATGTATTTTAACCATCGGGTATTCCAATAGTGTTAACAGTAACAATTAAGTCATTATTTATAAAAACTTAAACTTATCGTTTTCTTCATCCGACAGTTATTCTGTTATGAGGCCCACAAATGGCTGCGTCGTCGTAAGAATATTCTCCGACAGCAAGAATATTCCACGACCAAACGAATATTCCCCGACAATAATAAGTATTTTATAACCACTTGCGTATTTTGAGAAAAAAATATTCATATATCACCTTTAATTTTAACTTTTTATCAATTTAACTATTTACTGAATAGTAATTATAAAAATTGAATACTTTTATTTTATAAAATTCGGAGTTTTACAGTTTAGCATGGCAAACTCTAAGAGATATCTCATGTTGATGAGTTATGGAGTGTATCTCTTTTAATAGTCCCTATAGACTCTTAAAAGAGAGATCTGATGAGTAACTATGATATTTCAATAGGCACACTTAAAAAGGGGGGGGGGTTGAATAAGTGTAGGGACAAACTATGTCCAACTTTTGATTAGCTAAAAATTCCTTTGGATATTCATTGCAGCAAGCTGGATTCTATATCTTTGTAAGTTAAAATATTAAAACAAGATATTGAATTAATGTATCACTTTCCAAAAATATAATTTTGAGACTTAACTTTTTCTAAAGTTGATTATGATAAACCAATTTACTGAATTAGTTTAGTGATATGAATTGATATAGAATGCATGCTGTTGGATAGTTAGCAGAATAATAAAGCACAAAATGAAATCACATAAACACAGGAATTTTTACGTGGTTCAACTACTACCCTCTAGAATAGTAGCCTAATCCACGTCCAATACCAACTAGTATTGGAGACTCACTTTTATTAAACTTTTCCAATTACAATACTAGTTCCAACAATTTGAGCACCTTTACTTCTTGTGCACATATGCACTCTTAAGCACCTATGCTTTCTTCAAACTTGATTGTAATAATGCAGTAACCCAAACCGGATTACAATTTAGAGAATATTGGTTTGTATAAGAAAATATAAGATATACAATAGATGTCTAATGATCAAGCAATATATCACTTACCAATGCAAGGCTCTAGTATGTAATGATATGCAAGATAAGTATTACCAGAATATTTTCTACAAGACCACCTTAGCCGTAGCTCCTTCTTAGTGTAATCAGTAGTGATCAGGAAGAAAAAACAGTTCCGCAGCTTGTATGCTTTTTGATATCAGTATGTGTTTTTCTTGCCTTTCTTTTTAATGGACTCAGTTCTTTTATAGGCAACTAAAAGTATTACCGTTGCTAAGACCCACTTACTGTGATATAAGCGATTGAAACTTATTACATGCATCTTGCAATTTCCACGTCAATCATGATATGCTTAGTTCGTTTCACATCACCGAGAAATCTGTTTGCTCGTGATTTGAGATATCACGCTATCAGTGATTTTATGGCCAGTTTATTTTCACCATGTGAAAGATAGTACCTCTTACAATTTTCCACTATATCATTCACTCAATTGTTGGAAGTCAATTTATCATAATTTATCTGCTGACTGGTTTCCACATACCATATATTGGGCCGGTGAGAATAACCAATAAATTCCTTAGATCATGGAGCAATATTATGATGTATGACTCATGCTATCTCATATTTGTTTTTACCGTGAATCAGTTTGGTGGAAATAAATAATGCCTAATTTTACGATATTTTATTCAATCAACTATTTACCCCAAACTACCATATATATATATATATATGGTTTAACAGGATTTGATTCCTTAATTTATGGTGAACGAATTTCGGCCATGCATATCATGAGCTTAATGTATTAGTATGTAGCACCGAATATGTAAGCATAATTATGTATGTAATGCACATGCCCTAGAGCTTGTTTTGGAAAGTAATAAATGCTAAGATCTTACATATTTTTCCTAGGACTTAATTTGCTCTTCCCTCTTCAAAGATTCCTTGACTTTGTGATTTCCTCCTTGATGTTCCTGTAATGTCATATCTTTCCCTGAAATGTTATATAGTATGATTAGAGGAATAATATGGTTATCATCAAAACATGGAGTATAACATTCTCCCCCTTTTTGATGATGACAACAAAATAACTATGACTCCTCCTAAATCCATGCATATCAAGATAATTATGACTCCCCCTCAATTTATGCATATCCTCACATTTAGAGTTAACTGTTTAATGCATATTTTTCTACAAATATGCAGTGTTTTAATCACCCTGCACTAGCCTGTTAGACCACAAAATTTCAAATAGAAGAACACCATATTAACCCATCATCCATCAATAGTTAAACAAAATATCCATCAACAATTGAAGCATAGTTTTTAAACTCGAAGTCATCATGCATGGAAATTAAAAATTGTCTTTTAATGGCAGAAACATAAAAAATTGTCTTTTAATGGAATCTTTGGCATCCATCAAAAAGAAGTGTCCAGAGAGCCAAAAGGGGAAAGATAGAGCAACCTTTAAGCATCCTCCTCAGTAATGTGAGCGTTATTGACATCACGCGCAGTGAAATATGGACGATGAAGCCTACGGTGTACAATCTCCTCCAAGGACATGGTGTTGGCAAATCTGGGAGGACGGGCGATGAAGGTAGGAGGAGGTAAAGGCAAGTCTAGGAAATCTCCTTGGTATTCAGCCATCCAATTGCACTGTGGCCACTCAGGTATGCGAGATTGGACTTGGTCAGCCTGGAGTTCTTCACTGAGATCATTCATGCGTCGCTCGGTAAATCATCCGAGAGTCCCAATCTGATTGCTGATGAATTTGAGTTCAGTACTTAATTGGCAGGGATTGCGATTCATTTTTCTCTGCAGGGCTTCTACCATAGCCTGAGTATGTAATTCAAATCCTTCTTAAAGGTCAATGAACTCATCCTCCACGTTGAGAAAAATAGAGTGAAGTTCAGTGCGACTGATGGGGAGTTTACCTTTTTCAAACACATAAAGATGATGTTGGATATCCTTAACATCAGCAGTGATTGATGCTTGATTAGTTGTGATGGTATGAAGAAGAGTGAGAAACTCAGGGGCGGGAGGTTGTGAAGCAGGAGGAGTAGGATTTTGGATAGGGGGATTTTCTGCAGCAACTCACATGAACTTTCCATTTACCAGTGTGAGATGAGCACTTTTGAGATAGATAGAATCGATGGAATCAGTAATTGAGATGGAGCCCTCATTGTCTAGTGGGATTTAAAAGTGAGTGAACAACTTTGTAAGGAAACAACTGTAAGGAAAACATTTTTTGGAATGTTTGATGTAGTTTACCATGTGTTTAAGCATCATAAGAGAAAAGTTGAATGGTTTTCCTTTCATTATCAGAGCCACTAAAACCAAATCCTGGTAGGTGAAGTCAGCCCCACCACCAAGACGAGGAATAAGATTGTACCTTAGTAATTTGTGAAGGACTATGGCAATAGGGGATACTTCAGTGGTCTTTGGAAGAGTGGCTGTTGACATGGTGGGGTCAGCCATGATAGTTCGAAGTTGGTCAAGAGGGGACAGAGAAGTATAAACTGGTCCCTTAAGTGTAAAAGGATAGTCTCCTGTATATGGAATAGACAAGATGCTCCCTAAATCCATAGCAGTAAAAAACAGAGTTTTACCTTTAACAAACGAACTATAGCAGTCGCCATTATTTTCAAGGTTTGTATAAAATTGTTGGACTAATTTTGGGTAAGCCATAGAGGGAGGAGCACTTAAAGAAGATAAACCACATGACTCAAGGAGGTGTTGAAGAGGCGAGTTTTGGTAGTAAAACATGTCAACTGATTTTTCATAAACAAAGGATTTTTGACAAATAGAAGACTTAAAACGAAGTTAAAAATTATGGCCTCTAAAGAAATCTTCATGAACATCATGCAACGAAACAGATGGAGGAATTACCGTCATCGGAGGGGAGCCGGGTGAAGATTCTTTGATTTTTCGCTGTTTAGTTCCAGTCGATGTCTCAATTGGTGGAGGAGAAGGTGCACTTGCTTCAGATTCGACAAGGGATGAGTCGCCGGAGATGGTCGTGATAGAAGGTTGCTTCCCTTTTAGTTTTCGAGTAACAGGAGGATGAGAGGGTGGAGAGGGTAGTGATACCTTGTCCTCAGACTCGTCACGGAGTTGTCTAGCACGGCTGGTTTTCATTTTCTCGGACGGGGTTTGAGAGCGATGAAGAATTTCAAAGATAGTTAGTGTGCTGAAGAGATAAAGAGGAAGCTTGGAAGAGTAAAGTATCTTCTGTCTTTTTATGGGTGCGTGGTACCGAGATAGGGAAAGGCGTGGAGCCGTGCTTGGGAAGGGAACTCTTGAGCAGATTTAATGAGCGTAATTATGGTAATAAGATCTGTCGTGTCTGTCTAATTTCCTTAAAGCATGCAGACCATATCTATATCAGCCTCATCCCGAGTTCTCTTCTTATAGTACAGAAGCGTTCTTCCCCTAGAGGTTTTGTAAATATATCTGCTAATTGATGCTCAGTGGGGATAAATATTAATTTAATTAGTCCTTTGGACACATTGTCTCTAAGAAAATGGTGTCGAACTTCTATATGTTTCATACGAGAGTGTAACACTAGATTTTTAGAAATGTTAATGGTGTTTGTATTATCACAGTATATAGGCACATTTTCACACATAATATCAAAGTCACACAGTGTTTGACGCATCCACAAAATTTGGGAGCAACAACTTCCTGCTGCTAAATATTCACCCTCTGTAGTGGATAGGGCAACTGAAGTTTGCTTCTTACTATGCCATGAGACAAGACTTTATCCTAGGAATGTACACACACCGCTTGTGCTTTTTCTATCTATTTGACAGCCTGCATAGTCAGCATCTGAGTAACCCATTAGATCAAGATTGTCACATTTTGGGTAAAATGATCCTAAAGTTGTAGTACAACTCAAATATTTAAATATTCGTTTAACAGCTTGTAAGTGTGATTCTTTGGGTTTGGCATGAAAGCGAGCACATAAACAAACATTATACATTATATCAGGTCTAGATGTAGTTAGATATAGTAGGGATCTGATCATACCTCTATATTTTGTTTACTTCTACATCCATACCTTTTTCATCTGCTGTGAGTTTTATTGATGTACTCATTGGTGTGGTCTTTGAGTTTGAGTTGTCAAAACTGAATCTCTTGAGTAGTTCTTTTGTATACTTGGTTTGATGAATGAAAATACCTTCCTGATTTTGTTTTATTTGATGGCCCAGAAAGTAACTGAGTTCTCCCATTAAGCTGATATCAAACTCCTTGTGCATACATTTAGAAAACCACTCACAAAGAAAATTATTAGTAGCACAAAATATTATATCGTCTACATATATTTGTACAATAATGATATCTTTATTTTGATGTTTAATAAATAGAGTTGAGCCGATTTTACCTCGCATGAACCCATTTGCTAGGAGGTACTTACTTAATATCTCATACCAAGCTCTTGGGGCTTGCTTGAGCCCATATAGTGCCTTATTTAGTTTGTATATGTAATATTGTAACTTGTCATGTTCAAATCCAGGAGGCTATTTTACATACACTTCTTCATTTATGTAACCGTTGAGAAAGGCACTTTTGACGTCCATTTGGTGTAGTTTGAACTTTCTGAAACAAGCAAATGCTAATAATATTCGAATGGATTCCAAACGGGCTACAGGGGTAAATGTTTCTTCATAGTCTATTCCTTCTTGCTGATTGTATCCTTGAGCTACTAATCTAGCTTTGTTTCTTGCAATTGTTCTGTACTCGTCAAGTTTGTTTTTGAATACCCATTTAGTTCCAATAATGACTACATCTTTTAGAGGAGGCATTAACTCCCAAACTTGACATCTTTCAAATTGTTGTAGCTCTTCTTGTATTGCTAGTAGCCAATTTTCATCAAGTATGCCTTCTTTCGCGTTCTTTGGTTTAATCTGGGATAGAAATGCTGATAAAGCACACATATTTTGTGCTTTTTCTTCTTGTAGTAACTCCTTCATTTATGTTCCCAATGATGTTATCGGGAGGATGATTTTTGATGTATCTTGCTGATTTTGGAAGTTGAATGTCATGGATCACTTTTTTAGTAGTTTCTGAATCATGGTCTTGTTGTTCGTTCATTTCAGCTTGCTGGATATGTTCCTGATTTTTGTTTTCAGCTTGCGGGATAGGTTCTTGGTCATGATGTTCTTCTAATCCAGCTTGCTGGATCGGTTACATAGTCTTGCTGTTTTGCTTTATGTGGTAAATTGGATTTACATCAGTCTCTAAATTTCCTGCATCTTCCTCTCTTTCTTTTGGAATATCATGGTTAGATTCATTAAATTTGATATGTATATATTCTTCAATCCACATCTTTTGCACATTATAAATGCGATACGCTCGACTATTTTGTGAGTAGCCAATGAATATTCCCTCATATGATCTAGTATCAAACTTGTCAAAGTTTCGACTAGTGTCAAGAATAAAGTATTTAGATCCGAATGCTTTGAAATAGCTTATATTAGGAAGTCGATTGTTTAATAATTCATATGGTGTTTTCAAAATAATTGGACGGATTAACACTCTATTTAGTACATAACATGATGTGTTTACAGCTTCAGCCCAAAATTTCTTTGGAAGTTTACTTTCTTGAATTAGGGTTCTAGCTGTTTCTTGTAATGTTCGATTCTTCCTTTCTACCACTTCATTTTGTTGGGGAGTTCTAGGTTCTGAGAATGCATAAGTAATTCCTTTTTGATTACAAAATATAATAAAGTCCTTTTGAAATCCAGTACCATGATCACTTCTGATTTTTATAAGATTAAGATTATATTTTGTTTCCAAGTTTCTAATCAGTTTTTCAAATTCTTTAAATGCCTCATCTTTTGTTCTAAGAAATAGTACCCATGTGTATCTAGAAAAATCATCGACTATCACAAATGCGTAAAATTTACCATTTAAGCTAGCATGGCTTTCAGGTCCAAATAAATCGAGATTGAGTAATTGTAAGGGAGAAGAAGTTGATACCATGTTCTTGGCTGTGAATGATGTTCTTACTTATTTTCCAAGTTGACAAGGCTCGCATATACCTTTCTTCTCGAAGTTCATTTTGGGTAATCCTCTCACTAGGTTCTTTGATGACAACTTTTTGATTAGGTCCATATGAACATGTCCCATTCTTCTATGCCATAGATTTGCTTCATCTTGAATAGTTACAAGACATAATTCTTCCTCCTATTGCTCAAAATCAAGAGTATATATTTCCTTCTCTTTGGGAAACTAAAGTAGCATTGTTAGTACCATGTGAAATTGTACATTTATCTTTTTCAAAATTTACTTGATGTCCATTATCCATTAATTGACTGATACTGATAAGATTGAATTCTAGACCGTTAACAAGATGAACATTATTGATGTTAACCTTACCATTATGGATTTTACCTTTCTCGATTATTTCACATGACCGGTTATCATCGAACGTGATATTTCCATGTTTCTTTTTGACATTTAGTTCCACGAACTTAGATTTTTCACCTATCATGTGGCGTGAGCATCCACTGTCAAGAATCCACTTTTGAGGTGATACTTTTGCCTTGATACATACCTGTTTGAGAAAAATGCAATTTATCTTTTTGGTACTCATATCTTTTTGGGTCCACTTATGTTAGTTGAAATCAAATCCTTTTTGTTTATTCATATTTCTTTACTTCGATTGTTATTTTTCTTCTTTGAACAATTTATCTCTAGATGACCTTTAATGCCACAATTTTTGCAAGTAGTGAAAGGTGCACAATAATTTAATTTAAATGATGATTTAGATTTAAGTATTTCAACTTCCTTTCTATGTACCGGATTATAACCAATAATTCCTTGTTTATCATAACTTGGTCTTTGTTTCCCTAACATGACATTTAAATTTTCTTCACCATGAACAAATTTAGCTAGAGACAGTTTTAGGGATTCTATTTCCTTTTGAAGTTCATTAGTTGGGGGTGTTTTATTACTAGATTCATCACTAAAAGCATCAACGCATACATCTCTCATTTTTATGTCGTTTGTCAATTTTTCAACTTCATTATTTAACTATTTTACTTTGTTGAAAAGTATTTTATTGTAATTATCTAAGTAATAAATTTTTGCAGCTAATACTTTTTCTTCATTTGTATGTGTTACTTTTTCTAATTCACTCTTTTCATCAATTTGTGACTCAACTTCGCCCATTAGTGTGTTTACTAGATCTTTTAAGTACATATTTTTTTCTTTTAGTTTTTCATTTTCTTGTTTCAAAATACTAATATCAGAAAAAGATACCCCACTAGATTCACCTTCAAGTCCCATGAAGCATATTTGAGCCAGTTCATCATTCGCATTTATCTCCACATCAGATTCTTCATCGTCACTCCATGTTAAGAAAGCTTTATTCTTTTTGAACTCTTTATTGCCATGCTTCCCTTTGTTTTTGAGTTGGAAGCAGTCCTTCTTGAAGTGGCCTGGTCGTCCGCATTCAAAACAAGTTTTTTCGGATTGCTTAGCTTTGAATTGGTTTGAATTGAATGTATTCCTTCTTTTATTCTTTCTCTAAAGTAGTCCCTTGAGTCTCCTTGAGATCATAGCTATTTCATCATCCGGGTTGTTTTCAAGTTCTTCTTCAATTCCTGCATTTAGAGCTAGCACTTTCTTTCGAGGAATTTCTTCCTCGTCATCATATCTTTTTAATTGATGTTCATATTCTTCTAATTCACCAAAGAGAGTTAACGTATCCATACAAGAAATATTGACAGAATCCTGAAGGGTGGTAATTTTAGATGCAAACCTTTTGGGCATAGCCCGAAGTAACTTACAATTGATTTCACTTTGTGGAATTGACTTATCGAGCAACTTCAAAGAATTTAGAAGTACCAAAAATCGTGCTTTAGCCATTTTGATTGTTTCATCTCTTTCTAGTTTGAACATTTTGTAGTCATGCATAAGCATACTTAGCTTAACTTCTCGTACTTTGGAAGTTCCTTCATGACTTACCACTAGGTTATCCCATATCTCTTTTGATGTGTTGCATGAAGAGACTTTATCTATTTTGGATTGCACCATGCTGCTGAGAAGAGTGTTCATTGCTTTTGAATCGTATGAAACCATGTATGTTTCAGTTGAGTCCATCTCGAGTAGAGTTTTTGGAGTGCCATCATCTTTCCTTGGGATTACTGGTCCATTTTCTACCACCCACCAATCCCATGGGTCTCGCTTAAGATATATCCTCATTCGAAATTTCCAGAAATTATAGTTCTCTGTTCCAAAGAATAGTGGAGGTCGGTTTGTTGATTGACATTCATGATGAGCGTTTCCAAAATGTGCCATGTCAGAATCTTTCCCTACAAGTCACCTTTAAGACCAATATAAGTAGAGCCAAGCTTTGATACCAAATGAAATTTAAGTAGGCACATGTAGACACTCAAAATTTTCTGCACACCTGTTACTGACATTGCAGGAGGGCAGATTCGTCTTTCAGACATAACCCTGAAAGATAGCTCATATCTAGTCCGAATACTACCGGAAGCTCAGTCTCAACCCCGGAACATACACCGGGAGCATCAGTTCTAACCTCAGAGATAACCCCGAGCCTACAGTTCCAATACCAAAAATTCCACCGGAGAAGACCGATTCAACCCGGAGATAATCCCGAGATATTCAGTCTCAGTCCCAACATTGGGAATATCAGATTCCAACCTTGGAGATAACCCCAAAGAAGGCAGTTACAGTTCCGGAGATAACCCCAAAACTGCTTGTTTTAAATGCATGCAATCAGCTTTAACCTCGGCGCTTACACCGAGGCACTTAGTGCAAGACCTGGCAATAACACCAGGAAGACATGCATAACTCAGAGATGACATTGAGGACCTTCAACACTTGCAGTAGTCCAATCTCAGAGATAACCCTGAGCAACGTCTGCTTTATCAGCCCAAACTGGAGATAACCCCGGTGAGGGGCAAAGTCGTCATCTTGCCACCTTGACGCCACATCACGCCATCTCAACATTTCAAACATACATTTCTACACAATAATGTCCCACAAGAACCCAGGAAGTACAATCCCGAGTGACTATTACGAACGGTAACGGTTAGAATTTGATGCTTGAAGACCAGAGGGCATAGTCCCATCTTACTGACTTCGTACAACCTCTAATCACATGTTATTGCGTAACTCTCGACAACGGCAGTTCGAAAATAGGTCTTCTACACCTCAGTCGGATGCCCGGATTGAAGTTCTAAAAGTTCGAGCGGACATCACGTACTTCAAGACGACGGGACCCGCGAAGCCCGGGGCACCCCGGGCAGCAGCAGGTACACCTGCGGCTCCCCCCTTAATAAATAGAGGGCTTGGGGTGGCCATTTTGTAAGAGAAAAAGGCGAGGAAGCCCTAACCAATTTGCTCTGTACACACCCTAAACTGAGTGCTTTCTCATTATAAACACTTGTAAGCTCATATATAGCTACTTTTTTTTACCAGCGGGAGCCGAGTGTTCAACCCTTTCAAGTTATAGAAGTCTTCTTTGGCAGTCCACTGTAAGTCTGCTTACACATTTTAAAGCATTTCTCTTCATCTTTGCACACACAATTCTTCACGTTGAGAGTCGTGTTGCGTGTGTAGGCCCGGACTTCGGTTCGTGGTTTCATTTCAGTTTATATATATATATATATATATATATATATATGGACTAACATTATCCAGTTATGCCTCAATTGAGCCTAGACTTATATCTGGAGCGTTTCATTGCTTTCGTATATATATATATATATATATATATATATATATATATATATATATATATATATATATATATATATATATATATATATATATATATATATATATATATATATATTTACATTTCGTCTCGCCTGGAGTTTCCTCTGTGGCGATTGATCGCTTTTACATCTTTATTTAGATTTTTATCCCCCATGGAGGTGTTTCGTGGCGGTTGATCATGTCAATATATATATATATATATATATATATATATATATATATATATATATATATATATATATTTACCGCTTTTATATATTTACATATCTGATCCCCCACGGAGGTGCTTCGTGGTGGTTGATCTTGTCTGTATATATATATTTATAGCTTTTAAATATATAACTGCTTACTACGTTCATATCAATTGCGGCATCATGTGTGCCTAGGAATCATGTGATCCCAGATTCAGTTCACTGAATCTAGATTCGATTCCCGTGATGGACATTTTCAGCTGTAAGCAGCTTGTAAATTATTCACGGTGTTTGGACATTTTCAGATGTTTGTACATTATTTTCTCGAAGATGCTTCGCATCTCGAAAATAAAAGCAATCAAGCCGAACATTTTAAATAAAATGAAAGTATCAAAGGCCTCAATTACTATTGAGCACAAGGTTTGAAAAACCTCTTTTTACAAAACATTGCTGCTATATCTTGTTTAAAACTAAATTTTTACACAAATTCAAACCCTTGTATACAGGTGCAAACGAGGCATAGCACTACTTCCAAATAATAGCACATTTACCCATACACACACATTCATAAAACAGTTTCTTCAAAAGTGGCGGTCACCGTGGCAACACAGATGTCGGGGGGTGCCTAACACCTTCCCTCCTCATAAGCAAGTCCTTGGACCCTAATGAATCTCGGTTTCACAGACCCGTTTAGCAGTGTCACATCACTGGGTCAATGTTCAAACCTTTTCTCGGTTGTGTTGGTACAACCAATTAAAAAACCAACAGGCGACTCTTAACAGTCCATCGTCGACATTATACATGTCGGACCTTTTTCACTTGGTTTTTCAAATAAATCTCACCTAAAAATGAGAACACCAAAGAACAAGTAACGAAAAGGGACAACTAAAAATCCCGACGTCGACATGTGGCGACTCTGCTGGGAATTCCAGTAAGAGGACTTAAGCCGCTATTACAATCTTTTCAAAATTATTATATGCTTGTGTGTGGATGTTGTATTTACATTTATGATGAATGTGTACGAATGCATTTTTTTACTACACTGCAATATATCTACTTATGATATTAGTGCTTCGCACATGTCATCATTTTAATAAACGGTGAGACACGTTGTATGTGAATGTATGTTGTGTGGTTCCTTCACCAGGAGGCTATCCTATCGGTGTTTGATTACTGGACTCGTAGGAAGACTAATTCCAATGAGGCTCAGGAAAGGCACCACCCAAATTCGCTCCAGTTGAAAGACCGGATTAACTTCTCGTTGAGTAAATTGCGATGATTTGGGAACCTTCATGCCAAAAAGCCGTGAGAGAAACCTAAGGTAGGTCAGCCTCTGATAAACCAAATGCGGAGGAAAGTCTCTTTATGCTTTCTCATTTCAAATTACTCGTAAAGTTAATTACTTGTAATTTACATTTCGTATTCATCTCCATGTAATGAGAAGTATGAAGAAATATGTGCATATACATATTTAAATTAGTTTGCTATCCTATATTACGAACAGCTAACATCCGTTTTACAAGATCATAATCCTAAAATGGACACATCATATAGCATGTAAACATTTACACAATCCCTAAAACTAAACTATGCAAGTTTTGTCGCAGAGAAGCATTCGTACCTATTACCCGGTCAAAGTCCAAAAAGGCCACAAGCCTACAGCCAATCATGTCTTCATCTGACCACTCTAATCCAGTTTCTCGCGAAGAATTTGACGGATTAAGTAAATAAATTATAGATTTGGCTGTTCTGTTTAAAGAACTACATCAGTCTACTCAAGGTACGAAGATACCCATACATGCTGAATCCTCTGCACAAGGAGGAACCCAAGGTTCTGACAAAGCCATTACAGTACCTGAGCTCCAGTTGGATACAACCAACACAAGTCATGATATCACCCATCTCAAAGGAGATCTAGACACTGGGGACATCAAGAAAAAGGTCCTTCAAATGGAAGAAACCCTTCGTTCTATAAAAGGAATTGGAGCACACGGGAGTGTCTCCTATGCCGATCTTTGTATATTCCCTAGTGTTCATTATCCAGAGAAGTTCAAAACTCCTGACTTTGAAAAGTATGACGGGTTAGGAGATCCTTACAGCCATTTGAAGGTGTTCATTGGAGAACTTAGATCTTATGCAGAGGACGGGAAGCTCATAATGTAGCTGTTCCAAAAGAGTCTGACTGGAGAAGCTCGTTCGTGGCATACCAGATTAGACAATTCAAAGATCTATAGTTGGGAAGAACTAGCTCATGCCTTCCTCACACAATACAACTTCAAGTCTCAGATGGCTCCTGACCGAATCCAGATTACCAAGGTCAAGAAACAGTCCAATGAGTCTTTCAGAGAATATGCTCAAAGGTGGAGGCACCTTGCTGCTCAGGTTATTCCTTCTATGACAGAGTCAGAGATGGTCATGACCTTTATCGACATACAAGAAGCTCCTTTCTATGAAAGAGACTTAGCTGGCATTGTTATACCATTTTCTGAAATGATCAAACATGGAGAAATGGCTGAGATGGGATTGAAGTCAGGAAAGATTCAAGACCTAGCCGCTCTCAAAGCTGTTGCTGAGCACATCCAATTCAAAAATTATGGAAACAACCCCTGGAGGGTCCATAAAAAGAAAGAGGAGGTTTTTTCCCTGATACTACAGGGTCAAAAAGGCAATCAGAATATGCCTATCCAACGGAGAAATTACACTCCTTTTCAAGCACAATCTTCAAACCCTCCAATGCCTAAAGGTGGAGAAGTCAAACGCCCTCGAGTGTTCACACCCCTAGGGGATTTACTCGAGAACATTCTCAATCTTCTGACCACTCAGAAGAAAATCACGCATCTTCTTCCACCAGCCAGCCCTAATGGGAGGGGTTTCAATGCTGCTCAAAAATGTGCTTCTCATGCCGGGGCACCTGGACATGATACTCAACATTGTTGGGCCTTGAAACACAAGATCCAAGATCTAATAGACAACAGTGAGATCGTAGTCACCAAACCAGATCAACCTCACGTGCAAGACAACCCTCTTCCTCCACACAGAGAGGAAGAGGTCAACATGAATAATTGGAGGAGTGGAGAAAGTTCCAATTTTAACTGTGAAGCATCCCAGATCATCAAAGACGGTGTTGACAAATGGGATAATGCAAAGTTCGAGTTTACGATGGAACGAAAGATGAAAGCTCTGTGTAAACGGATTGAGCTATTGGCAGAACAGGTGACCTATCAACATCAAGTCACAAGCCAATTAATTAGCCAGGAGCATGCTAGTCTACTCCCATTGGTTACGAAGACTCCATCGCTACCTTCAAAATATGAAACATTGGAGGATAAAGTGACGAAGAGAGAAACTACCAATGCCCATCGGGATTTTGATAATAGAAGAGAATTTACATACATGGGCCAACTTATGGAGGAGATACTTCAGATGCTAATCAATGAAGGAAGAATCACATCCCTTCTACCTCCAATTAATCCCCATTCAGGACGGTTCAATCCTGATGGAGTATGTTAATATCACTCCCATTCTCGCGATCACAGCATAAAAGAATGCTGGGCACTCCACCACCTTATTCAGAATTTAATTGATAGCGGTGTCCTGCAATTGGCAGACAACAATACTGTGCTATTTGAGAGTGAAAATATTTGTCCTACCAAATGGAAGGGACTGGTAGCAGTTATATCCACTGAGGCTGATGGGACTGTTAAACCATTCATAATTCAACTTAAGGGAGTTAACCAACCTTTGAAAGTGGCTGCTCCAGAGCCAATCATTTTGCCATTCAGACCACAATATCCTGTTGTCAACTTACAGAAAGTTCCCTAGAATTATGGAGAAGCTGAAGGATCCACATCTCATACAACTGCTGCAGTGTCGAAGGAAAATCCACTATATCTTCCCCAACGGGTGATGAATCCGGCTATTGAATCAAAGGGGAAAATTCCTATGAAGAAGATTGAAAAATTCCTCCGTGCTATGGGTCATAATGAAGCCAAGGTGATTTTAAGCTTAAGAGAAGCTCCACATCAAATTTCAATATTAGACTTGGTTTTAACTTCCGAAGATCACAGGAAGATTCTACTAAAGGTTTTGGAAGAAGCCTACTTACCAAAATCAGTGGATGTGGAAAAATTTTAACATCTGGTTGATCACATTTTCAACAATAATGTGATCTCTTTCACTGATGATGACATACCGTACGAAGGGACCGGTCATTGCAAATCGTTACACATTACGATTTTGTCCCCTGGATACATGTTAGCTAGAGTCTTGGTAGATGGAGGTTTGTCTTTGAATATCTGTCCTTATGCTACATTGCTAAAGATGAATGTCAATCTCAAGCAGATCCGAAGTAGCCATACGATCATCAAAGCTTTTGATGGATCCCGCCGGAATTCAGTCGGAGAGATTGAGCTGCCAATTGAGATTGGTCCCCATACATTTTGTGTATCTTTTCATGTGCTCAAAATAGATACAGGATACAACCTGCTTCTAGAGAGACCGTGGATTCATATGGCCGGGGCAGTTCCCTCCACTCTTCATCAGCAAATTAAATACATTATCAACAATAGCCCAGTCACAGTCAACGTTGAACCGGAATGTCCTCAACATGGTGACCTTCCACTCATCAATGTCAATTCAGAGGTTGAGCCGGTCAGTTTCCATGCTTTGGAAGTAAGCAACACTCAATTCCATTCTATTGGGACGCCATTTACCGTACCCAAGATTTCTGCTGAAGTTATGGCAGCTACTCAAGAAATGATGTCATTGGGACACTAGCCAGGACAAGGGCTGGGTAAAGAGCATCAGGGTATTAAGCACCCGATCCAAGTGTTCAGTAAAACTGGGACAGCCGGACTAGGCTATTTCGCCAGTTCCAGTTATAGGAATTCACATAAGCATAAGCAGATTCGTTCAATGTCAGCCACACGACGATTATCTCCACCTGCAAATCTAGAGTCCGAACTATCTCCAGTAAAGGTGCCAGCCAACATAATGGCTATGTTATTTCCTAAGCCGATACCGATAAAGGAGAAGGAAATCTTTGTTCTAGATCCCAAGGTGGAAGAAGAGGAATGGAGAATTAAACAAGACATCGTCCGAATGATGTCAGGCATACGCATCATTGTCCATGATGAACATACAAACAGATACACCCCAGACGATGATTACCCAAACATAATGGTCATCATTCGGGAGAAGGAGGACAATAACAGCCCCTCCATCACTGCGGTCCACCAGGACTTTGCCCTTGCCAATTGGAGCATCACTCTTTGCACCCGTAGATATCATACCTGCTTACTTTTCTGTACAATATTAGTAGTTGTTTTGTTCGTACATGCTAACACTTTGTATGATTAAACAGTTTTATATATATTAAGTGAAAGCATATTTTGTTTCAGGACTCTGAACTTAGATGTGCATGTACTTGCTGATAACATGCCTTTTCTCCACAAGGATTGTAACTTTGATGATAAGTTGAACTCCAACTTGATGGAAATATAAGAGGACATTGAGGTGCCTCCGGAGATCAAAGAATGGGTCGAAGACAAACCTAAACCCAACCTTGATCAAACCACCTCCTTTAATCTCGGAACCTTAGAAAACCCTAAGTTAATCCAGATTGGTTCAAACCTTACCCCAAACCAGAGGAATGACATTGTGACAACCCGGAAAATCGGATTGTCAAGAATTTAAGTTAAAGAATTAGTTATTAATAAAATGAATTTTTATTAATACTATTATGTGCTATGTGTTCATTAATCGTTCTATAACCTAGAATGATTATTAATCGAGAGGATTCTGGCTACGAGCTAGACTGAACGAGTAAGAATTTTCAAGACGAAAATGAAATTTTTCCGGGAACAAAATATTTTTCGGGGAAAAAGACGAAATAGGTACTATTCACCTATTTCTGCTCGGAGATTATTTTTGAAATTCTGAGAAGTTTTGGATTGCGTGAAATCTTGAGACGTAATTGAATATTCAATAATATTTCAGTTATGGCAAAAACGAAGTTTTGGCCTGCGGACTCAAAACCTAAGGGTTTGGAAAAGTGAGTTCCGAGAATTTTATGATCACGTATAATGATTAGGGTTATTATGCTTGAGAGATACGAGTATAATACTAGTTATTATACGAGTATAGTAGGAAGATTATTACGACGTATAATACGAATATCGTACGAACAATATACGAAGAGAATACGAGCATACGAGAATGGAATGCGTAGAATACGATTAGTCTTAATGGACTTTGTGTTCATAGACTTTTGTAGAATCCAATTGGACTTGGATTATGTCAAGCCCAATGATTGGTGAAGTTAAGCCCAAGTTAGGCCCAATAAGAATTAGGGTTAAGGCCCAAACCAAGAAAAGAAACCGCGGATCGAACCGATGGGTAAACGGATGGGTAAAAATCATTGGGGCAACCCATGGGGTGACCCATGGGCATGTGGGCCGGCCACTTGGCCACCAAGTAAGGGTGGTGGCCAAGTTATCTTGATGGCTAAGTTGTTAAGGAGGTGTGAATAGTAAGGAGGTGGGGGAGAAATGACTATTTTGCCCTTAGCTTTGGTTTTCTATAAATAGAAAGCTTAACTTTCATTTTCTAGGATTTAGAAAATCCTAGAACTTGAGAGAGATAGAGAGAGCTCGGTTGGGAGAGAAGAGGAAGAGCATGATCATGAGCGCTCGGATCAAAAGTGATCGTGAAATAGAAAAGCTAGCAAATCGTCGGCTTTGTCTAACGGAAGAGAAATAAAGAAGAACGGTAATCCGAACCCTAGTTTCTTCTACTATTTTCTTTAAGTTTGATATGTTTAAAACATAACTTAATGAGAATAAGGAGTAAAAGATGTTAGTAATGATTTCATATGGTTGAAATCATGAGAAAATAAGAAATGAGAAATAAGAAATTTAGTTTATAAATTTCTTAAGCAAGTATAAGATTCATGAGGATTTTGAGCGATCCGAATGAATATTATGAACGAGTAGGTGAATTAAGTAAGGAATGGTGTTCTATAACATCAAATTCCAAGAAAAGTAGAATCGTAATCCAAAATATCGATTAAAAAATGAAGAACGCGTAGAACGTTGTTGATGGACAAATTTAAAACCATCGTAGTGTAAATGTTGTTGATGGACAAGTTTAAAACCATCGCGTATAAGTTAGATGCTTATTGCTTGGTTAGGAACGTTAGAAAAGTTCATGAAGAACGGATTAAAACGGAGTATAACGAAGTTATTGTGAAATTTCGTAAAAGACGAACGAGAATTAGAAAGTTAGTAAATGAACCTGAACGTGTAGGATTTCATAAGAATGTAAGAGAATGTATAAAACGTGAGTCGTGGACTCAAGAACGAACGAATTTCGAGTTTGGATGACTGAATTACGGACGAACGAACGAAGAACGTTAAAAGCGTAAAATAAACGAAGGGTTAAGATTAAGCCAATTGAATGGCATGTTAACGGATTTAGAACAAAGTTCTGTCTGAGGGTAATCGAAGTACATAAGATAAGGAAGAAAATGGCTTTGGAACGACCTCGTTCCGAGTTATAACGAAGAAGTTATGAGATCGTAAAGTAAGCATCTCAAACTTGACTTAACACTTAGAAAAAATTTCTAGGTTTTTGTCGTGGCGCCGCAGCGCGGGAAGGGGCGCCGTAGTGTGAGAAGTGGCGCCGCAGCGTGAGAAGGGGCGCCGCAGCGTGGAGCTCGACATACACTTCTGGAGAGTGGCGCCATAGCGCGAGAGGAAAGGCAAGGCACGGCGCCGCAGCGCCAGTGCAGTGCAATACCCAGAAATGAGATTTTAACTGCTCAATTTCTCGGGGGGTGTGCAAGAAAGAAGTATGAACATATAGTTCACGTAATGTAACACTTAGTCAAGTATTTTAAACCTTTAGCAAAGGTTGAACGAAAAGATTAAACGAGAATAAAAGACAAAGAATGTAGATGCGGGTTACGGAACCGATGTCCGGGGACCGTAGTCACGATAAACGAACGTGAGGGATTACTATGGTTGTGATTCCTTAGACATTGGTTGACGATGTTAATGTATAACATTTTGATGTTATGACATGGCATTGAGAGATGAATGTAAAGCGTATAGACGCTATGAACGCAACGTAGTTACAATGAACGATCGGTCTTAGCATACAACAAACGGTATGGCTTCGACATTAAGAAAGAATAATGAACATGGGGTTAATGGGATGGATAATGATGAAAGTAATTGAAACCTTGAGTAAAGGTTGAATGAGAGATTAAAAGACGAACAAGTAAAACGTTGAATACGTAAACGTTCCTTGTGAATTGTATTCGCGTTGGACGAACGTTCTAAGTATACCGTGGTTGTATGACATAGACGTTGATGAAGGTAGTAAGTAAGATACGAATGGTATCAAGAGAGCCGTAACGAACGGTAATAAGATTACTGAAAGCCGCATATAAGTCGGATGAGAATGATAGAATGAAAAGTAAGCGCTGAACACTTTAACCAGCATAAGGGTTGAGTGTAAGCGAGTGTTAAACGGGCAGAACCTACACTCCATGTATGGTTTAACCGTAATGTAATGAAAACTAAGTTTAGCCGTGAACGGTGAAGAAACTAAATTGAAGATAATAACGTATAACGTTAAGAAGCCGAGTTAATAAGTATAACTTGGACAATGTTCCGAGTTGAGGGAACCGGACGTTGTAAGATATGAATAAGTTCATATGAAATGTTTAACGCTATGGTGTCATAGTATTGACATTGAATGATCGTTCCGAGTATACAAAAGATTGTATGACTTAGACGATAAAGAATGATTCCTGAGGTATGACATTTAGTTGCCAGAAAGCCATAAGGAATAAGAAGTTGACTTAACGAACATTATAGTTTAATGGTTCGGATAAGTTAAGGTAAGTTAGGTTGTAGTACAATCATATCCTTTGATGGTTGACATATGGGAGCTGGGCTAAACAATTCCTTTAGAGAGCGAAGGTATATAAAAAACTGGCAACCGATCTAACTCACTGTGTGGGTAGTGTAGATGAGACGGGAACTTGTTTGTTGGTTGTTTGTGAGAAACCACTCAGAGTACCATATGGACTACTAGCAGAAAAGTGATGTGTGCTGAGTCCTAGAGAAGTATAAGAAGAAGATAAGAATGTGAATCATCAAAGATGATGAACGTGTTGAGTAAGACATCTCAGTATGTCATGAAGCCGTAATCTGGTAATGAAAGTTAGTCGCGTAAGCTTAAATTACAAGAACTCGAACCTTAAGAAGTAAAGTTAAGTAAACCAATGCGTAAGTCAAGTATATGACTAATTGGTGTACGTGTTATTTCCTTATGTGTTATATAGGGATTTGGAATAAGCATTTCAGCGTAAACTGTAAGCTGTAGCTATGCGTAAGGCAAGTTTCCTAACTTAATTCATATTTTAAATGAATGCTAGTTTCTAAAACTTCTCAGATGTTGAACTTGAGAGGTTCTGTCTATGTGTGAATGTGCGATATTTGTACAAGATGGTAGTATGTAAGAGGCCTTGAGCCACAATGTGAGCACTTCGGTGTTTTTATGAGATGAACTGTTTTGTGATCGAACTGTTTAGTACAAGTATGTTCGGTTTATATATGAACCATTATTGTTAAGTCTGTGCTATTGATTCTAGACAGACCGATTGTGCATGAAAGAAAGTAGAGAATGAAAGTATTTCAAAGTCCATGTGACTAATGTTTTAAAATGATAGGAATCAAGACTATTCCTATTATTCAAGCTGCTTCATAACCTTTGTTCGGTTATTGAAGTTCTGAAGAATGTTTACACTCTTGAAGTTGTTTGTTCAACTGTTATGACTTGATGGGCAATTGAATGCTCACACTTGCTTTAAATAAAAACATTTTTAGCGAACGATGTTAGAAAGAATTTAAGGATCCCGTAAAGATCAAGCTGAGCGGTATTCAGACGAAGTGCCATTCATTATATGAATGTGCGTGAAGAGCAAGTGAAGACTTGTAATATAGAATGATAGAATTAAACTATAGACTAGTTTAATGATCAGTTATGAATCCTTTGTGGCGGATGAAAGTCACTCGTGTAAGATGTAAAGAATAATGTAATTATCATTATTTGTAATGAAAGAGGTTTTGTGGTTATAGAACCTGGGATTTTAGAATATATGTTATTATATTTTAGAATATAATGATGTATGTTTGGAAGAAAATGGGATAGTGACGTACGGAATCCGGATGTGAAAATAGACCGGATTTCGGGGCGTTACAGACATGGTTACACTACTAACCCAATTGCAGGATGTGTTTGCATGGTCTCATGAAGACATGGTGGGTTTATCCACTGACATTGTCCTTCATCGCCTTCCCATCAAGGAGGGATTCAAGCCAGTCAAGCAGAAACTCAGGCAATTGAAACCTAAGTGGAGTTTAGAGGTGAAAGAAGAAATTTTGAAATAATTCCAAGCTGGTTTTATCATGGTTTCCACATATCCTGAATGGATATCCAACATCGTTCCTGTGCCTAAGCCTAGAGGAAAGGTGAGAGTTTGCGTGGATTATCGGGATCTGAATAAAGCTTGCCTTAAAGATAGTTTTCTCTTGCAATTTATCCACATTCTCATTAACAATACTCCTCAATACGGCATGTTATCCTTCATTGATTGCTTTGCGGGGTACCATCAGATCATGGTTGCTGAGGAGGATCGTGAGAAAACTGCTTTCATCACGCCTTGGGAAACCTTTTTCTACAGACGGTTATCTTTTAGCCTCGTCAATGCCAGAGCTACCTATCAAAGAGCTATGATGGCTCTTTTCCATGACTTAATGCACAAAGAGATAGAGATCTATGTGGATGACATCATCGTCAAGTCCCAAAGGGAGCAAGACCACTTAGACCATCTCAAAAAGCTTTTCAACAGGTTGTATAAGTACAACTTGAAGTTGAATCCAGCCAAGTGCGCCTTTGGAGTTAAATCAGGCAAGTTGCTAGGATTTATAGTCAGCCATAAAAGGATTGAGCTGGATCCCACCAAAATCTAGGCCATTACAGAAATTCCCATTCCTCAGATAGAGCAGGAAATATGGGAATTTTTAGGAAGAGTCAACTTCATTAGTAGGTTCATTTCTCAACGCACAGCAACCTGTGAGTCTATCTTCAAGCTGTTAAGGAAGAACTCCTCCATGAAATGGAATGATGAATGCCAGAAGGCCTTCCTTACCATCAAAGAGTAGATAGTCAAAGCTCCTTTTTTGGTACCACCCAGGGATGATGTTCCCCTGTTCATGTACCTATCCATAAGTGACAATGCCATGGGCTGCGTGTTGGGTCATAAAGACGATAGAGGCCGAGAACGAGCTATCTATTACCATAGCAAAAGATTCAGCAGCAGTGAACACAAGTACACTCTGATTGAGAAGACTTGTTATGATTTAACATGGGCTACCATGAGGTTACAACATTACCTCCATGGGCACACAACCCATCTCATATCTCGCATGGATCCTCTCAAGTATGTGTTTAGTAAGCCCATACTGAATTGTCGACTGTCCAGATGGCAGTTGATTCTGCAACAATTTGACATTGTTTACGTGACGCAAAAGTCCATTAAAAGTCAAGGAATCGCGGATCAACTGGTCACCGCACCTTCAGGGGATTTCAAACCCTTGGAAACATACATCCCCGATGAAGGGGTAATGACAATTCAGCAACACCATCAGTACGATACACGTCAAATATGGAACATATATTTCGATGGAGCTGTTAATATGGAAGGTTCTGGAGCTACAACAGTTCTAGTATCCGGTACGGGGGAGTAGTATCTCGTCGCCGTCAAATTGCAGTTTAGCAACACCAATAACACAGCTGAGTATGAAGGTTGTATCATGGGGTTAAAACTTGCCCGTTCAATGGGCATCAGGTGGTTAACTGTCTTTGGAGATTCAGAGTTGGTAATCAAACAATCCACGGGAATCTATCAAATCAAAGAGCTACATTTATTGCCTTACCATCGGCAAGTTCTACAGATGGCTTCGGAGTTTGAAGAGATCTCCTTTCTACACAGTCCTCGTAATAAGAATGACTTCGCAGACGCATTAGCAACTTTAGCCTCCTTGATTCACATACTTGACAAGGAACACATGCCAAGCATCACATTAGCCCTGCAAAAGGCGCCAGCCTATGGGAACTATGTTGGAGAAGTATCGGATGAGCTACCTCCCATCCAACAACCTTAGAATCAGCATATCAAGGAGTACTTGCGAGATGGATCTACAGCCGTTAAGGCGAGCCTGACTGAGCAAAGGCGGATTCATCGACTAGCTATGAAATTTTACTTGAGCGAAGATGCACTCTACAAGAGAGATGCATAACTAGGTTTCCTCAGATGTCTGGATAAGGATCAAGCTCAGATACTCATGGATGAGATCCATGGTGGAGTATGTGGCCCACACATGAGCGGCCCTTTACTTGTAAATAAGATCCTCAGAATAGAACATTACTGGTTCTCTCTCAAGGCTGACTGCAATGACCACGTCAAGAGATGTTATCAGTGCCAAATTCACGGGAATGCTATCCACTCCCCTCCACGGGAGCTCCACAATATGAGTTCACCTTGGCCCTTCACCTTGGCCCTTCTCAATGTGGAGAATGGACGTGATCAGGCCCATCGAGCCTAAAGCCATAATGGACATCGCTTTATCTTCACTATGATTGACTACTTTACTAAGTGGGTAGAAGCAGCCTCCTTCCCCAGGGTTACCAAAGAAGCCATCATTACTTTCATCTGAAACAATATCATTTGTCGATATGGACAACCAGAGGTAATTATATCAGACAATGCTAAGAACCTCAACAACAAAATGATGGAGGAGTTATGCAGTACATTCCACATCAAACACCTTAACTTCGTCATCTACCATCCAAAGATGAATGGTGTTGTTGAAGCTGCTAACAAAAATATCAAGATGATCATGCAAAAGATGTCCGCCAACCACAAAGGATGGTCTGACCTATTGCCTCTTACTCTGTTAGCATATAGAACGTCAATGCGCACTTCAACTGGGGCAACCCCCTATGCATTAACCTATGGGATGGAAGCAGTACTCCCCATAGAAGTAGAAATGGAATCCCTCAAAGTGTTGATAGACGCTGAACTAGATGAAGACCAATGTGTACAAGATAGGTATCACCAATTGTCTCTAATAGATGAAAGGTGAACTGCGACTATCTTCTATGATCAGTTATATCAACAAAGGATCGCCCGATCCTACAACAGAAAAGTCTAGCTACGGCAATTTAAACAACATGACTTAGTTTTGAAGAAGATCATCGACAACCAAGATCAGTCTAAGTGAAAATTCGCCCCTAACTGGGAAGGCCCGTTTATTGTCAAGGAGGTGTTGACAGGAGTTGCTCTCAGATTGCAGGAAATGGACGGCGATGAATTTCCACAGCTTATCAACTCGGACACCGTGAAACGGTACTATGTCTGAAGTTATCATCAAGCGAACATCCTGGTATTGGATCATTAGATCACCAGTCATTCCAGTTCTTTAACCCTTCATTACATACAACTTTTCTCCACATTGCGCCCCTCAGGGAAACACACTTTTCAAGCCAGTAGCATGGTTTTCGGATCATCAGATCCCTTCCTCTTCTCTCAATTTTTTAACCCTTACTCGACTTCGGTTATCCCCCTAGGGATTAAACCTTTCCCACTTGCAGTTTGTCCCCAAACATGGGATCAAACTTTTCACCCCTGCAGTTTATCCTGAACTTAGGATTAAACTTTCTTTCCCCGCAATCTGACCTGCACATGGGATCAAGCTTTTCAACTCGTCTTGAGGGGCGAACTATGTCGACCTGATCTCCTTGATACACGGGAGTACGTAGGAAACCATATTTTATATGGCTCGGTCGCAATAAAACAAAAATAACAAAAACACTTCTACACCCTTTTCCTTACAAAAACAAAAACAACAAAAATATTCCTACACCCTTTTCTACCATAAACAACGTTGAACCTCTTACACCAGGTTCGAACTACGCAGACCTGATCTCCTCTTCAACAGGAGTATGTAGGCAGCCATTTATGGTTCAGTCTAACCCCTTACCAAAACACAAATACTTGGCTTTAATCCACCATATTTCATTTGGCTTCAGACCAAAGGGATGGAATTACCTGACCTCCCCATCTAAACGGGAGACTCGGTGACCATCTAAGCTGCGGTTGTTCCTTAAAGAGCAACACCAATCCATAAGAGATGAAATTAACTAGGCTCCTCCTAAATAGGAGTACTGGCGACCATCTGTGGTGCGGTCAATCATAGAGAGGAAAGCCACACTCCTCTCCATATTTCCATACGAAAACCGGTCCCAAGATACCAAAGATGGTAGGGATACACACAGATCCATGATCAATTCTGAACTATCCAAAGACAACTCAATGTCCATCCAGCAAGGAGGAATTCAGAATACATCAAGATCACAAGCCCTGAAGAAGCAGGCAAATATCAAGCAAGTATTCAGGCATATCTGAAAGGGAAGTGATCAAAAATATATGTTTCCCTGCTATATATAATACTTTTTGATATACACAATGTAAAATGTACATGACAAAATGACTGAGCTAGTCTGTGCAGGAAAATACAAGGCTATCTACAGATCAGTATGCATGCGAGCTAGTAGATCTAACATAGCATCTCTCTCAGGAGAAGGAGGTAATGCTGTGGTCCCCTGTACAAGGATATCCACACGAGCCAGCAAGTCCGAGGCCATCTGCATGGTGACGCGGTGCTCATCAATATATGCACTCATCTCGGCAAGCATGCCAGTGGTAAGGGACCTCACTGTAGTACTATCTGTGATGGCTACATCCCGAGCAGATATGGCACTATCCCGCTCAACAACAGCGGCATCTCTACGAGCTAATGCCTCGTCTCTCTTTAACAGTGCTATGTCTCTCCCATCAAGAGCTGTCAACATCAGGGCTCTAGCCTGATCCCTCTCAAAGGTCATTAAATGAAGACTCTGCTCAAAGTACTATGCTGAATGTTGAATCACGACAGTGCTAGTACTGGGAGAATCTAAGAGAGCTACTGGCAATCCAGTAAATGGCTCCTCCTCTGTGGGAGAATCAATGTCCTCCATAGGCTCTCCACCATTTGAAGCAATGATCGGCACTGTGGATACTACCACAGCCGATGAAATCTCTGTCTCCATCCACACAGAATACTCTAGCGAATAACCCGGATGGATAATAGAAAAAGTAGCCATCTCACGCTGATCCCAACAAGTATACACCCGGGATCGGTCCTCTACTGATAGATGGGGAGAAGCTAAGTGCTGACCTAATGCCCCATCAAAAGGATGAAAATCCTGGAACTGGTCAAACTACGCCATTACGGCTAGTGGGTGGTAGGTAGTCATGCCCCTCAAACCAGCCAGAGGGAGATAATCCATGCCCAGAGCATGAGTGATGAAACTGTATGGTGAACTGAGCCCTGAACACGACAAAATAGCAAACAGATCTCTAATCCCAGCTAAGAAAATGGACTAACAGGCAGGATCTGTACACTCTGTAGGCTGGAAGGAATACGACATAGCTATCTCATGGGTGAAATAATACCCGTGTCGTCTAAGTGTGCCAATCGGTCTCAAGTGTGACATAAACCACACATACAGCATGACCAAGTTTCCTGTGAATACCCCTATAGGGTAAGTGCTGTAGAATGTGGTCGACCTCAGTGTTTCTGCCATGATCTTCAAAATAATGGTATGACTCTCCCTGAGAGTTCTCACTACCATAATAACGCTGATGTCTAACTCATCCATGTATCATGGCATGTACACGTATGATAATACACACAGCATCAATGCATCCACTTTAGCCAAATGCCACTGGTCCTCTTGTATGGTGAAATCCCCTGAATACTGAGCATAGCTGTCCTCATAGCCAAATCTGTCAATTAGAAAATGCTGGGATATCACATGGTCGGATGTGATCTCATCCTGCACAACTCTCTGCCTCAGCCCGATGAGAGTCATAAACTAACGGCTGAAGTCACCAATGGCCATATGCATGCAAGGTCTATCAAGTGGCAGCATCGTCAAACGTGCATACTCCTCCAAGGTTAGATAGAGTCAACTCCTGGGTCCCAAACTGGAAAACCTGCCTCTTTGGTACCCAGTGCTTCAGCATGCCCTCCACAATCCTGCTGAAACCTGAAACATAAAAAGGGTCATGGTATGCTGCAACAGCTGATCTACGGTCACCCTATCTGGGGGTGACATACTATCATACCAATATCTCAGACGGGATGCCACCAATAATGGTGGAGTGTGATCTATGCTGCTGACTGTCGAAGAATACATCTGTGTGGGTCGTATCATAATACCATCCAGGGGTCAATGCTGAATATCTCTGGACATACATACATATGCATAACATGATACATGTATAACAGATAATAGATGGCAATATGATGCAGGGAATAGAAGATAGTACATACATTCCTAAATACATCATCTCTGTACAACTAAAAATACAGGGAAATGGGGCACAGATGACCTACTACTAACAGAGGCCTATCAAAAGATATAGCGAGAATGGGGCACATCCACCTAATAGCTAATAGAGGCCTATCAAAAGAGATAACAAGAATACACATCAAAAGAAGACAATGGTGTCAATATCTACATCATCAATCCTATCCACCTGATGTAACTCCTCCTGAGTCACTGGATCTCTATCAACAGGGATGTCAGGCCTATACAAAGGAGGATCTACATCGGCAAAGCCAAATGGGTCATCTGAGGGGCCAGCTCTTATGCTGGAAGGATTAAACGAATCTACCTCTACCGGATCTCTGCCCAAATACCAGATAAAGAAATGTGCCCGATCCAGTCGTTGGGTCAAGCTGTCAATCTGTGTCACATGAGTCAGATCTCGGACACAGGCTAGCCAATCCGTCTACATCACGGATCCTAGAATCATATCCCCCATGAACTTAGTGGTGCGTGTCTGGGCTCCAATGGTACGAGGGATCCACCAATGCTGGAATACATCTTGAGTGCAAGGACCCTCTTATAATGCCAAACCGTCAACACCCAACAATGGGATATCAATGACGGGTGTCTAAAACACAGGCCAATAACGCTTGATAGAAGGCAAGACCGGTATATGAATCTCTCCTGTGGTCCTCCTAATAGCACGCTCTCCTAAATAGAGCTTTCATCCTCCATCTGTGAAGAGGAGAACCCTACGGGTGGAAATCACGTACTCGACACCAGTCGGTTACCCATCCTCAAATCCAATGGCCAAGTGCTCCCCAGAATATGGAATCCATGTGATGACATCCGCTGTCAACAACTCCAACTGTAGGCAATAATGAGTGAAACCCTCAGCTACGGGGACCTTCGCCAGCATGGAATGATGCCATCGTCGTCCTCATGGGTAGGCATCCAACCCTAAAACACTCACCAGACGTAAACATATGAGCCTCTCATAGGCCCAAAACTTCTAACACAAAGGCAAACATCTGCTGTTAGTTAACACTCTTAACCTGTATATGTTAAATGACAAGAGAAATACTTACTAGCAGAAATGGGTAAAATCCTAACCAAGCCTCGGTTAAGCCCTGCGAGCACATACGCATGCCCCTGAGGAAATAGGTAAAGGTGTAGGAGCCCCGATCATACTCTCCTATACAGTCCACATGCCGAGTGGCGTGATCAAAGCGAACGACACCGTAGATGAGTTATCTGCTATAAAGCAGCCCCTAATGATCATCAAGAACAATCGCCAAAGAATGTGATCCCTGACTCTGACATCAGCTGGTATGGGCTCACTCAACAGCCCACTCATAGCATCTACGCTCAAAGGACCCGCACGGACAGTCCTACCCTTGAGCGCCTCCACCGGAACTCCTAACAAGGATCTGACGGTAGTGAGGATAATATCTGTCGTGCAAGGCACTGGTGCTCCTCCAAACTCCATACCTATGATAAACCGCCAATCTATCGGCGTTATGATCACCTCACAATCCATTAAATGGAGAGACTGAGTCTGATGAAACCAGCGCTCAGACAGTGCCCTGAGGTATCCCTAAGGACAGCGACGGGGAAGGATGGAAAAGAATGCCCCAAATCCTCAGTCATGCACAATCCCTCTATAGTCAGGATGCAAAGCCTGGTACATGGAGTGAATGCTGAACCAGTTCCCTCGAGGCTGTGTAAAGCTGGGAACCTACATAAAATGCAGATCGACATCAGAATCCTTTACTCCTCATCAATAGGAAAGAAGGAAGATTAAAATCTAACTTTATACCTCGTTAGCATGCAAATACATCGAGGGATGTCGACTCAAATCACCTAGAAGCTTTGGGTTTACCACCTGAATACTCGGGAGGTCCCTATGGGGAACATGCGCAGTAGGAGCGAGGTCTGCAATTGAAACATCCTCCTCCTCATCCTTGACATCCGGTACATCAACCTTGACTGGATGTATCACCACCTCCACCAACCGATGAGGTTGTCTAATAGAACGTGGTCGAGGCATTTCAGAAGCCCTCCTCCGTACACCATAAGTGGTCCTATGGGAACTACTCGGCTGATCCGGATCCATAATATCTGGACAACAAGTCTCCAAATCATCTCATAAAGGGTGTGGTAATTCTGAAACCTGGAGTTTTCTTTTCAAAATGCATTTTATGACTACACGCATGCATTCATTATTTTAACATACGTCTACAATAATGTTAAAAATGCATGACTACTCAAAGCCTATATTTTAGAAAATTTTGCCATAGTTTCCTCTATAAATAGGACTATCCACATGCACATAGGCATGACTAGGTGACCATTCAGTAGCACACTTGCCCACAATCATATAAATATTATTTGTATTAAAAATCAAAGTCATCAATCCATAAGGGTAGCCTAATTACCAGGATTACTTTGCTTTTTCACCATTGCTCATTTGTCCTCAAATAGGATAAGAAATAGCAGAAAAAAGGTGCCAATTTGACTATTTCAAAAGTCAAATTTTTTCACATCATTATGTTCAGCATGGTTTAATACTAACATTTACTATGTTGAATATTTTTTATCAAGTTATTTGAGCATACATAATCACTACTATGTGCTTAGATGCATTTCATGTGATACGTCATTTTCTAACGGATAAAAACTGGAAAAAAGTATATGCATACGTTACCAGGATAGTGTAGAACACTTGTACGGTGATAGAATTTGCAGAAAGACGTCCGAACTCAGCAGATCTGAAGAAGAGCTCTCGAATTTCCTTCGTGGCACAACTTGAAAATGACTTATAAAAGCAACCTGCACGACTTTAATATCCACGGTTGGCTGTAGGTCCATCAGTGGCTGCAGTAGGTGTACCTGCGGCACCCCTACGTGGGTCCCATCCCTCCGTCTTGGTCCAGTTCAAGTTGCAAAGGAGTTCGCATAAGCTGAAAAGGCCAAATCATGGATAAAAATGCTACGCGATTGAGCGGAATAGCCTGAAATCCTTATTTTTCTGGGCCCGACTGTGGCTTTCATATCATTCATTGGTATTCGTCCGAACACAGGGTATACTATATCGATGATCCCCGTCATTGCAGATCACATTCGGCAATACCACACAAAGGTCCAATGCCGTAAATCAAGGGTTGTCGCCCTAATCTTCTCAAATGCAATCCCCGACGGGGGTTACAACGCATGATAATCTTCTCAAACAGATCCCCGGCGGGGGTTACAACGCATGTTCCGCTGATACACACATCAGAGATGATCCAAGAGATCCCCGGCGGAGGTTACAATGCATGGTCATCTGTCTACAAACAGATCCCTGGCGGGGGTTACAACGCATATTATCCGTTGACACACACATCAATGGGGATTAAACAGATCCCCAGCGGGGGTTACAACGCATATTTTTTGCTGATGCACATGTCCACAAAGGTCAAGAAACCTTGACGTCATCTCAGTCGTTGGTAGGTAAACCCAACGTCGCATCGGAAGCCATCTGATGATTGCATCAGTTGATACATACATTAACAAAGGCCAAGCAGCCTTGGTAGTCATCCCCAGTAGGGAGTTCATCCGTTGATATACACGTCAGTAGAGGATCAAAGGGATATCTGGCGGGGGTTACAACGCGTGGTCAACCATTGGTTCACACGTCAACGAAGGTCGGGTAGCCATGACAACACATACTGTTGGCAGTAAATCCAACAGAACATTGATATGTCCTAGCGATACAAACCAGGGAGGATCAACATCATCGGGGAGAATCGATGATGGAATATGTTATGCACATCCTCAAACAGATAAAGTTTTATCCCCACAGATCTCTTGTACATGAGAGGCATATCTTGGGAGTAAAATCTGTATCAAGGATTCAGGACTTTGGTGATAGCCCCAACGTCAACATCCTAATAGGTTTGGATCACACATCTAAGCTTGTCGTCATTACCATCACCGGTAGAAGAAACAGGGAGCCGGCAATAATCCCCATCATGTGGGAAAGCAATCCATATGCATCACCCATATGAATCATACACTTGCATCATGTTGCTCCATATAACTTCATGTTTATCTTGTTGCATTTCATGTGTCTAGGATTCTTTATCCTATCCATGCCATTGCATTGCATGAATATGATAAAAAGGGGAATCTGTAGACACTCGAAATTTTTTGCACACCTGTTACTGACATTGTAGGAGGGCAGATTCGTCTTTCAGATATAACCTTGAAAGATAGCTCATATCCAGTTCGGATACTACCAGAAGCTCTGTCTCAACCCAGAACATACTCCGAGAGCATCAGTTCCAACCTCGGAGATAACCCTGAGGCCTGCAGTTTTAATACCAGAAATTCTACCGAAGAAGACTGATTCCTCCCGGAGATAACCCCGAGTTATTCAGTCTTAGTCCCAACACTGGGAATAGCAGGTTCCAACCTTGGAGATAACCCCAAGGAAGGCAGTTGCAGTTCTGGAGATAACCCTAGAAATGCTTGTTTCAAATGCATGCAATCAGCTTCAACCTCGGTGCTTACACCGAGGCACTCAGTACAAGACCTGTTAATAACACCATGACGACATGCACACCTTAGAGATGACACTGAGGACCTTCAACACTTGCAGCAGTCCAATCTCAGAGATAACCCTGAGCAACATCTGCTTTATCAGCCCAAATTGGAGATAACCCCAGTGAAGGGCAAAGTCGTTATCTTGCCACCTTGACGCCACATCACGCCATCTCAACATTTCAAACATACATTTCTACACAGCAATGTCCTACAAGAACCAAGGAAGCCCAATCCCGAGTTACTATTACGCATGGTAACAGATAGAATTTGAAGCTTGAAGACCGGAGGGTATAGTCCCATCTAACTGACTTCATACAACCTCTAATCCCATGTCATTGCGTAACTCTTGACAACGGCGGTCTGAAAATAGGTCTTCTACACCTGAGTCGGATGCCCGAATTGATGTTTTAAAATTTTGAGCGGACATCACGTTGCACGCGTGCACGTACTTCGAGAGGACGGGACCCGTTGCCGCAGGTACACCTGAGGCCTAGTCGTAGGTACACCTGTGGCTCTCCCCTCTATAAATAGAGGGCTTGGGGTGACCATTTTGTAAGAGAAAAAGGCGAGAAAGCCCTATCCAATTTGTTCTGTACACACCCTAAACTAAGTGCTTTCTCATTTTAAACACTTTTAAGCTCATATATAACTACTTTTTTTTACAGGCGGGAGCCGAGTGTTCATCCCTTTCAATTTATAGAAGTCTTCTTTGGCAGTCCACTTTAGTCTTCTTACACATTTTAAAGCCTTTCTCTTCATCTTTACACACGCTATTCTTCACGTTGAGAGTCGTGTTGCGTGTGTAGGCCCAAACTTCGGTCCGTGATTTAATTTCAGTTTGTATGTATATATACTTATATATATATATATATATATATATATATATATATATATATATATTTTATATATATATATATTTATATATATGGACTAACATTATCGAGTTATGCCTCGATTGAGCCTAGACTTATGTCTGGAGCATTTTTTGTTCGATGAGCCTGGATTTTATATCCGGTGCGTTTACCTGCTTATATATATATATATATATATATATTTACATTTTGTCCCGCCTGGAGTTTACTTCGTGGCGGTTGACCGGTTTTACTGCTTTCTGTACATTTCGTCCCGCCTGGAGTTTTCTTCGTAGCGGTTGATCGCTTTTATAGCTTTATTTACATTTTTGATCCCCCATGGAGGTGCTTCGTGGCGGTTGATCATGTCAATATATATATATATATATATATATATATATATATATATATATATATATATATATATATATATATATATACGGCTTTTATATATTTACATTTCTGATCCCCCATGGAGGTGCTTCGTGGTGGTTGATATTGTCTGTATATATATATTTACTGCTTTTATATATATAATTGCTTACTGCGTTCATATCAATTGCGGTATCATGTGAGCATAGGAATCATGTGATCACAGATTCAGTCCACTGAATCTAGATTCGGTTCTCGTGATGGACATTTTCAACTGTAAGCAGCTTGTAAATTATTCACGGTGTTTGGATTTTCTCAGATGGTTTTCATACCCACAAGGAATTCGACACTATTTTGTACATTATTTTCTCGAAGATGCTTCGCATCTCGAAAATAAAAGCAAACAAGCTGAACATTTTAAATAAAATGGAAGTATCAAAGGCCTCAATTACTATTGAGCACAAGGTTTCAAAAACATCTTTTTACAAAACATCACTGCTATATCTTGTTTAAAACTGAATTTTTACACAAATTCAAACCCTTGTATATAGGTGCAAACGAGGCATATCACTACTTCCAAATAATAGCACATTGACCCACACACACACACACACACATTCATATAACAGTTTCTTAAAAAGTGGCGGTCACCGTAGCAACACGGATGTCGGGAGGTGCCTAACACCTTCCCTCCCCAAAAGCAAGTCCCTGGACCCTAATGAATCTCGGTTTCACAGACCCATTTAGTAGTGTCACATCACTGGGTCAATGTTCAAACCTTTTCTCGGTTGTGTTGATACAACCAATTAAAAAACTAACTGGCAACTCTTAACAGTCCATCGTCGACATTATACATGTCAGACCTTTTTCACTTGGTTTTTCAAACAAATCTCACCTAAAAATGAGAACACCAAAGAACAAGTAACGAAAATGGACAACTAAAAATCCCGATGTCGACAACACACTTAGAAGGGGGGGGTTGAATAAGTGTAGGGACAAACTATATCCAACTTTTGATTAGCTAAAAATTCCTTTGGATATTCAATGCAGCAAGCTGGATTCTATATCTTTGTAAGTTAAAATATTAAAACAAGATATTAAAATAATGTATCACTTTCCAAAAATATAATTTCGAGACTTAACTTTTTCTAAAGTTGATTATGATAAACCAATTTGCTGAATTAGTTTAGTGATATAAATCGATATAGAATGCAGGCTAATGGATAGTTAGCAGAATAATAAAGCACAAAATGCAATCACATAAACACCAAAATTTTTACGTGGTTCAACTACTACCCTCTAGAATAGTAGCCTAATCCACGTCCAATACCAACTAGTATTGGAGACTCACTTTTATTAAACTTTTCCAATTACAATACAAGTTCCAACAATTTGAGCACCTTTGCTCCTTGTGCACCTATGCACTCTTAAGCACCTATGCTTTCTTCAAACTTGATTGTAATAATGCAGTAACCTAAACCGGATTACAATTTAGAGAATATTGGTTTGTATAAGAAAATATAAGATACACAATAGAGGTCTAATAATCAAGCAATATATCACTTACCAATGCAAGGCTCTAGTATGTAATGATATGCAAGAGAAGTATTACCAGAATATTTTCTACAAGACCACCTTAGCCGTAGCTCCTTCTTAGTGCAATCAGTAGTGATCAGGAAGGAAAAACAGTTCCGTAGCTTGTATGCTTTTTGATATCAGTATGTGTTTTTCTTGCCTTTCTTTTTAATGGACTCAGTTCTTTAATAGGCAACTAAAAGTATTACCGTTGCTAAGACCCACTTACTGTGATATAAGCGATTGAAACTTATTGCATGCATCTCACAATTTCCACGCCAATCATGATATGCTTAGTTCATTTCACATCACCGAGAAATCTGTTTGCTCGTGATTTGAGATATCACGCTATCAGTAATTTTATGGCCAATTTATTTTCACCACGTGAAAGATAGTACCTCTTACAACTTTCCACTATATCATTCACTTAATTGTTGGAAGTCAATTTATCATAATTTATCTACTGACTGGTTTCCACATACCGTATATTGGGCTGGTGAGAATAACCAATAAATTCCTTAGATCATGGAGCAATATTATGATGTATGACTCATGTTATCTCATATTTGTTTTTACCGTGAATCAGTTTGGTGGAAATAAATAATGCCTAATTTTACAACATTTTATTCAATCAACTATTTACCCCAAACTACCATATATATATGGTTTAACAGGATTTGATTCCTTAATTTATGGTGAACGAATTTCGGCCATGCATATCATGAGCTTAGTGTATTAGTATGTAGCATTGGATATGTTAGCATAATTATGTATGTAATGCACATGCCCTAGAGCCTTATTTTGGAAAGTAATAAATGCTAAGATCTTACATATTTTTCCTAGGACTCAATTTGCTTCTCCCTCTTCAAAGATTCCTTAACTTTGTGATTTCCTCCTTGATGTTCCTATAATATCATATCTTTCCCCGAAATGTTATATAGTATGATTAGAGGAATAATATGGTCATCATCAAAACATGGAGTATAACAAACTATCATGTATGCAATGAAATGTACGAGACCTGATGTTGATCGGTCATATTCTGGAGAATATTACTGTAAGACAGTGAAAAACATCTGAAAGTACTTAACCGGCACTAAGGATGTGATCAAATTTATGGTGGGTCTGAATTACAACTAGAGGGCTTAACATACTCAAATTTTTCAGACTAACCAAAGACGACAACAAATCCACTTTAGGATAAGGTGTTACCTTGAACAGTGGTGCGATGAATTGGAAAAGTTTAAAAAAGCAAAGAGTTGATTGTTTAGTGATAAGGACAAAGTATATAGCTGTAAATGAAGCTATAAGTTAATTGTTTAGATGAAAAGTTCATTACAGAACTAAGAGTAGTTCCTAAATCTCATCTTGGAACTAAACATGTGTTGCGACACTTTCATTTGATTAGAGGAATCATTGAAAGATGGAAAATCACTATAGAGATAGTGGACTCTCAAGAACAACATTACATATCCATATACTGAAGCTTATCCAACAGTAGGATGATCGTCACTTAGAGAATAAGGGTATGAGATACCATAACGATTGGCTTTAGTGCATGTGGGAGATTGAAAATAGTATGCACACAAGCCAATCATGTTTGATGATAAAGCATATACTTTGTAACAATCTTATTCATTTATTAATAAAAAGTATTAATTTATTAAAGGCTTTTAATTATCTACATGATGCTATTTTATAATATGTGATAAACCCATAGTTTTAAGCAATGCTTTTATAGTAATGATGATGATCATTCTAATGAGATCTAAATTCTTAGAAAGCTTAAAACTAAAATAATTTTCAATCATTGGATTACTAAATTGGAGATTAGTGAATTCGAATAGATTGGTACATACGTTACTTGCTCATTGGATGAGGATGATCGATATCATGATCATTTGTGTGGAGACACTAAAGCAAATATGTAAGTGTTTATTGGAGAATAAGTTCACTGAACGTAACTTGCCAAGGAATACCTAATGGAGTTTTACTTGGCTGTCAATAGTAATTCCTATAGTGATAGTAGTACAAGTAATCCTTAGACTTGAGATCATCATAGTATCTTGTATATAATGATTTATAGTTTAACTTATTCCTTAAGACTCTCGAGGTATATCAAAGGGTATGATTGGGTATAATAAGTTATATATGGAGATAATGTATGATCAATAAAGAATATACCACTTCTAGTAAAAGGAGAGAAATATCCCATGTGATTCGATAAATAACAACCCAGTAGTCCTTAGCCAAGGCAGAATGAAATTAGAAAGAAGTTTCTAATTTGTATTATTTGGTGTTGTGTATTTAAGAATCGAAATACATATAATTAAATAAAATAAGACTTGACAGTAATTCAATGTCTTATATTTAATTGAGATATTTTATGGTGGAAGGATTGAATTGTACGGTAACTATTTACTCAATGATTCTTTTATGATTAATGTTAAAATCTTTATTATTTGAAAAGTCATTAATCGCTAGGGAGGCTTATCCCTAATGTAGAATAAATATTATTTATTTAAATAAATTAATAGTTTAATTTATTTATTTAAATAAGATTAGAATTGTTTTAATTGATTTATTCACAACCGGTTTAATATGGAGAACCTAAAGGGTCACACCATAAAAGGAAGAATAATTATTTAAGAAGTTAATGACATAATTGTAATAATATGTTAAGTGTATTTAATTTAATCTATGGTGATAGAATAAATTAAATAGCTTAATATTTATTATTTAATATTTTGGAAATATTAAATATAAATTAGTAAGTCTTATTAATATTATTACCATTATTATTATTATTATTATTATTATTTCTAAAGGAGTTTAGAAATTAATTTAATATTAGTACTCATTTATTCCTAATAAGATTAGGAGACAAATTAATTAAAATAGTTTAATTAATTATCTCTAATAAGATTAGAGAGCCTAATTAATTAAAGGAGTTTAATTAACTATATAATACCCTATTTTAATTAAATTAAAATAGGTTAACCGATATCTTTATAAGAGGAGTCTTATATCAGATATTAGTGTTTGTGATATATACGTGATTTCAATTATTGGAGAGTACACCTTTTTTCTACAAAGATAGAAAAAACTAGGGTTTGAGCCAAAACACCCTTCTTCATGAATCTTTGTTCTTTTTTGGTGGATCACCTCTAGAGGCCAAACACTTGGGTGGCTAACATTGATCAAAGGAAGGAATCTAACCCGGTGAATTCAAATTGAATGCGAAAAGGATTGGAGGTGAACTTGTACCTGAGGAAGCTAGTTCTACAAGGGTATAAATCTAATCTCAATCTCTTTTCTATCGATTGATAATTATGCACAAAGTATGATCATGGTGATGGGTTTGTATGAAAATTTCAAATTCCTATTTTATCGTGCTTCCACACCTTTTATGTAATTTGATTGCATGATTGCGCTATATATGAACCCAACACGTCAGGTATAGTTTGGATCAGCTAGCCAAATTGTATATCAAAGTAATGATCTCGAGACATGGAGTACCAGTATCTATTATACCGGATAGAGATCCGTGATTCACGTCAAACTTCTGGAAGAGTCTTTAAGAAAGAATGGGGATGTAGCAACGGATGAGCATCGCATATGTGAGGACCCCAAACTCGGGTACTTGAAACCCGAACTCGGTTCTTCACGATACCATTTCTATGAGCGGAATAATACTAATAATAATAACAATAATATAAAAGATCAACTTAATTTACATAATTATCAGAGTCTAGCTCCCAAGTACGTAACATTTAAACATTCAGTTCAACCAATGATAAATAATATATATCATAATTGTCTTAATATCATTAAACTATTACATAACATAATTCGTTCATTCAGCAACCTTCCCTTTTCCTTTGTTCTTAGCAGAGCTCTCTAGTCGTTCGCACTTAGCTGAAAACATTTAAATTTAAGTAAAGATGAACATTTAAGTGCCCAGCAAGTAATAACAATTATATATATAAGCTGAAAGGATTTAAATATTTTCTTTGTACTATTCTTCTAGAACCAGTCAATAGTTATGAAGTATTCTGAACTGATAATAATAACATAACAACTCTCTTTCAAAATTTTAAAATTACATAATGACTATAACTGGGGTTATGGTGACATACCATGAACATTGTTTTCATTTTTGAAAAGGTTAAACATAAATTTATCTGTAAACCGACATAACTTACGGGCACGGGGGTGATTAGCCCGTTATGCCCTGCATTGATCAATACTACATTACAAGAACGATAGGATCGTTCACTCTGTTCCACCTTAGGTGCATAAAAAGTTTTCCCGTGTAGGGATGTTCATATTTGTCTGGATTCCAAATCAAAGGTTTTATCTCGTTTCAATAATAATCTATAATTCCACATATATGTATATCAAAGGTGTATCAACATGTGATTAAATACAATGATTATCCAAGTGGGGACACTTGTATAATCATTTGTAGAAATTAACGAACAGAATATATATCTGAATTACCATATACTAACATGTTGATAAACAATGGGCGTATATAATATAGGTTTAACAATCTGTACAGTAATAGTATAATTCTGAAACATTCTTACACTTGTCCAATTGCATAAAGAAAATGCAAAGGTAGGATACTTGCCTGAAGCGCTGCTTACAGTTTGCAATTTAGATTTATCGCTTATCTCACGACCTATCATTAATAAGATCGTTCGTTCTATTAGAACAACATACTTTAACACATAACACTGTTTATTGCAGTCAGCACATACCCTAATCACATTGGCACATAGATTTAGCAACCATTGAATCACAAATAATCACTTATCTAATCACATTATATAAGTCCAGATCAATTTCTGAAACATGTCGGTCTACCGACAACTTTATTGGGTAATTATCGAGTCTAAGACTCTATTCTGCAACTCAATATCTGTACATATCAGTCATATTATTTTTAAATGACTTAATATAATTTTAAAACATTTATTATGATTTATCATAAATTTTTAAACATTGAAATCATATTTAAATGATTTAAATACTAATCAATTCTATTATCATTAATATCTAATTAATATTAAACTATTAATGAAATCATTTTCAAAATATTAAAGTTATTTATAATAACTTGAAATACTTTTAAAATATTAAAATTACCCTTATATAATTTTTAAAACATTTAAAATCATTTCTAAATAATTACCATTATTATCAAAGTATTAATGTTCTATATATCAAAATATTAAAAGTCATTATTCACAGCTTAAAATATATTTAATTCATTTCTATCCCTTTTAAATAACTTTTAAATTAAAAAAACCATTTATAAACTATTTATTTAATATAATTATTAAATAAATTTAATATCATTAATAATAACTTAATATTCATTAATATTTAATTATTAATGAAATTATCCTTTAAATATTAAAATATTTTTAAATACTTTATTTTCATTTAAAATGATTTTTATAATATTAAAATCATTTTTAAACTAAATTATTTAATATAATTATTAAATAACTTTAATATCATTAATAGTAATTAATTAATGAAATTTAACTTTAAATATTAAAAGTTATATTTTATAACTTAAAATATTTTTAAATACCTTATTATTATTTAAAATGATTTTTAATATAATAAAATCATTTTTAATTAATTTATTTAATTCATTTAGTAAATAAATTAATTACCATTAATATTTAAATATTAATGAAATTTATCACAAAATATTAAAAGTCATTAAAAATAACTTAAAATATTTTCTTATATCATAATATAATTTTTAATGATTTTTCTAATATTAAAATTATTTTTAAATAATTTATTTAATATTGTAATTAAATAAATTAAATACTTTTAATATTCTAAAAATATTAAATATTTATGAAATATATGTAAAATAATTAAAACCTAATTTTTAGAATTTAAAATAATTTTTAATAATTTATTTTGTATTTTTAATAATTAAAAACTAATTTTTCTATTTATTTAATTAATTTTAAAAATAAACTGTCGCTAAAGACTGCCTATAGCGACAGAACCGTCGCTATAGGTGTTCTTCGTGTTCTTCATGAAACCTAGAATGCATAGTCAGTTAACGAGGGTGCAACTTTGACCAAGCTTAACAATCAGATCATGATGTTTCTCGTCTATCTATTGATCACAGTGTGTAGAACTAATGTAATACTATACGATTCAACGACAAACACGAATAAACAACATAAAACGAAAGAGATCGGAGCTTCCAAATATCATGTCAGGCGCGTTCTTGAGTTTCTGGGCTGCCCAGAAACTCAAGCAGTTTCAAGGGTTCCTTTTTGGGCCTTGATTACTCCGGTGTCTGGTCATGTTTTAAGTGTTGTTATGATACCAGATTGTAGTACATATGTGATAGAACATAATAATAACACTAAATCAACCTAAATACAATACATGAGTAAGATCAAAGCTGGTCAACCCATGCCAGAAAATGTGTTCTTCACGAATCTGGGTTTTTCCCAGAAATTCATAAGGCTGGTGGTCAACCCTAGTTTGACCACCCATATTTTTGATCAGGTAAATGATCTGGTTGTTACCCGGGTTTTAGTGTGTAGTATTCATGACAATCTACAAGTATATAACATCAACATGGCAAAATAACTTAAACACAACAAGATCCATGGACTTCAAAATGGTTATCAGACTTTTCTGGGTAATCTGGGTTACCCAGATTCGTTCGATCATGGTCGGTCAACGACCTTTGACCCTTAATAACTTTCAATATACTGATGTTATGGTCTTGATTCAAGTTTCATATGAAAGATCTCATAACATACTACAACTTAAAACATTTAAACAACAAAAACACTTAACAACCAAAGATCTATGGGGTCTGACATTTGACTGTCAGACCCAAAAACCACATTTTCCAGATTTTGAAAAATTTTAATTTCGAGCACTTAGGTGTTATGAATCTGACATGTGTCAACCCAGATCACTTAAGTAGACTACAAACAACACGTTTTAACATAAAATCCTAACATCTAACATAGGATCAAAAGTCAGATTTCCGAATAGGGTTTTATACCTTCTTGATCGATTTTGATTTCTGGCTTCCTGATCTGTTAATGATTTTCGTGGGGCTTGGTTTTGTGACTGGTACACTTCAATATTTCGTGGGTTTTAGTAGGAGGATCTCTTGGATATGTGTTTGTGCAAAATGGCTAAAAATTGATCTTTTTCTCTCTCTTGATCTATTTATGGAACACATGTGCAATGTATTTGGCTTATTAAATGGCTGATGGCTGAGATTTAAGGCACATGGGGTGATCTAAGTTGTTCAACAACTCCAATTTTAGCAAGATTTGCAAGCAAGCCTCAATTATGCAATAAGGGCAAAATGGTCCTTTCGCTTATATTTTTAATGGCATTTGTATAATCTTGGCACAAATCCTTAGGGTTTAGGGTTTGAGCCATCTTAGAGTTAAAAAAAATAATTTCCTAGAATTTCCAATTTAGGGTTTGTAAAAATAAAATAATAAATTTTAGTTTCTAAAATACAAAATTAAGGTTTCTTAATTAATTAGGTTTTTAATTACTTAACACCTTACTAATTAGGTTTAAGATACACTAATTAGCATTAAGCTTTCCAAACCAACAATTAGGGTTTACAATTTAAATAAATTAGGGTTTATAGAATAAATATTAGGGTTTCTAGAAATTAATATTTCTAATTATTAATTAGGGTATACCTAATTAATAAAAAAGTCATATAATACCTAGCATGCATGCACCATATAACATAGTTATATAACAGTATCGAACTCATCTTGAGTTTTAAATTAGGGTTTTCATTTATCAATAAGTTAATTATTAATTTAAGGTTTCTAATTTACGAAATTAGGGTTTTAATTTACAATTAATGTCTCCTATGTTTAGGGTTTTTCCTAATTAATCACAACATCATATAATACACATATTAAACAGTCTCGCACTCTAATTTGGATCTCAAATTAGGGCTTAACATTATTACTAGGGTTTTAAAATTAAACACTATAATTGACCAACCATTATCAATACGAAAATACAGTACATAATCATAGCACTGAAAAATCAAAATATAATTAATATTATACTATTATTCTCATACCTTGACAATAATCCAAAATTAGGGTTTGGATTCCATATCGGATTTATTTTTCATATTTAACCTTAATAATTTAGATAAAACAATTAACTTAATAGCCTGTACTAAAATTCTTATAATAAAATAATTATTATATTTATTCTAAAAATCACTCCACATATTATTTAAATAATATATGATTATATTTTCATGAAAAATAGTTAATAAAGATATTTCTACTATAAATTAATTATTATAAGAATATACTTTATAAAAATCAATAATTCTAAAATAAAATTATTTGTAAATATTTATGTAATAAATATATTTTTATTTACCACATACATACACATACACATTATCTTGTACAAACCCTCATCCTTAAATAAAAAAAATAAAAAATTGTACGCAAAATTTCTTATTTATTTATGTAGAAAATATCGGGTTGTTACATTCACCCTTTCTTATAAAGATTCCGTCCTCGGAATCACCGTTTTAAAACCTATACATACACGGCACATAGCATACATAATCATTGCAAGTAGATCTCGATTAACTTTGATCGAACTGATCTTTAACTGCTCACATAAAGCTTGTCTTTCCGATTACACGGAAAAATTGGTTTCTAAAAGAACTCAAATTCCTCCTCAAAATTTCTTTATAAAATAATTTACTATTTATAGGAAAATCATGCATAAGAAAATAAAATGCATACGAATAATACTTGGAGTTCTAGTGCCAGCTGCTGCCGTATCCTGAACCTTCATGTTGTAGACCCTCGCAGTAGATTTTGTTGGCTTGCTTGACAAAGTCGGTCCCGTGATTGCTAACGTCCCACTGCCAGTGCCCATGTTCACACTTCCTGTCTCCACCCTCCTCTTCAGACAATCTTTCACCATGTGCTCTGTCGATCCGCATATAAAACATCCACTATTCATCCTAGGATTGGGGCAGTTGGGAGAGATATGGCCCTCCTGCCCGCACTTGTAGCAAACAAATTTTTCTTTCAAACACTCCCCCGAGTGATTCTTCCCACATGTCTTACATGGCACTATCTGTTTCTTAACACCTTCCTGTTTCACTTGTACACTAGCAAAACTGCTTACCTTCCTCTTGCTATCTCCACTCCTGCTCCCACTATTAACTCCTACTTTTCCAGCTCCTTCGGTCTTACCCTTATTCTTCCTCTCCTTATTGTAAAGACTCATGGCCTCACTTCCCTCCTCAGCTATGATATCTTTCTCCATGAGTGCTGCAAATGTAGGAATTTTTAACACTGCCACTTTGTTGTAGAGCCAGGGTTTCAATCTCAGCTCAAACCTTCTCACTTTCCTAGCCTCCGTATCGACTTGATGCAGGGCAAACCTAGCTAACTCATTGAATTTGGCGGCGTATTCAGACACCGTCATATTCTCCTGCTTCATCTCTAAAAATTTAACCTCCATCCTCGCCTGCATACTTGGTGAAAAATAGTTTTCGAAAAATAAAGTTTTAAATCTATCCCATGTGACTACACCTTCTCCTACCCTAGCCTGATTCGCTTCCCACTAAAAATTTGCTTCCCCCTTCATCATGTAGGTGGTAAAAGCGGTCTTTTACCCCTCGGATACCCTAGCTACCACGAATGCTTTTTCATTTTCCTTAACCCAAGTTTGGGCTTCAACAGGGTCAGTTGTACCTTTGAATTCCGGTGGTCCTACAGCCTTAAAGTCTTTGAAGTTCGCTAAGCGGTTGTCCGGCTGGTTTCCAACGACTGGTATTCCCTGTTGCATAGCCTGAGCTAACATGTTTGCAAATTGTTGCATTGGATCAGCTTGTTGTTGTCCCTCAACATTATTGACAGACTCTTCTGCCCTTTGGTTGCGAGTTTGACGTCTTGGCGGCATTATCTGATTAAATAAAATCATAATTTAACTTACATTCTAAACCTTATCAAATAAGTTTAATATTCTAAACTTGTTTTATTTCTCAAACTTAGATTCATATTCATTTAACGAATATTTTACATAGCATAGCACATAATGCTTTAAACATCATTCATCCCTTTGTGACTACAAAAGTCGAGATTTACAGACTTGGCTTAACACAAAAATTGGAAACATTACCTTTCACAGACATACTTAGCGCACATATTATATTAAACACACCTACATCACAACAGAGCCTATACTACTTATTTATTATTCTTTTTCATTGGACAACTTTTCGCCTGATGACCTTCTATCCCATAGATAAAACATGCTCCTTTTTTGTAGTCAGAACAATACGGAGTGGTATGTCCTTCACAGCCGCAAAGATAACATATTCTTTTCCATTTCTTCTTATTGGATTTTCCTAAGTCATGGTCTTCTATCTTTCTTTTCCCCTTCTTGTCCGGAGCTGCACACGATGTGTTGCTTGTGGCTCCCATCTGACCAATTTGGATCTTAAGCTTATCTTGTCCTTCCATTGTTTCTATTAACGCTTGACGCAACTGACTATTCAACAACTTTTCAATCTCTCACAGCCTTTCCAGAGAAAAAACCTTGTTCTTCAGATTCCACACCTCTGTTGATGCTTGATCAGCTTCAACTTTAGTGTCTGAATCGCTATCTGTCAACTCCACTATCTCTGGATCTGGTACTATGTTTTCCACAATAACCACATCTTCTGAGTTATTTTCATTCTGAGCCTCTATTTCAGCTATCGGCTTCGATATTGGCTCCTTCTTTACGATCCGAGTGTAATCGAATCCTTTTTCACCTGACATCTACACACATAAATTATCCTAATTGGCATATAGTATATACACACAACAAATAAGAGTTTTATACACGTTATCTTTTATTTAGTTTGACGATGAATTTAGTCAATTCATCTCTTTTTAAACTCTATATGAGTTATTTATATTTTCAACGTTTCCCTCTGTTCTAAGGTTATAGCCTAAGGTCTAGCCCACCTAAGGTTTTTAACCCCTAAGCTCTGATACCAACTTGTGAGGACCCCAAACTCGGGTACTTGAAACCCGAACTCGGTTCTTCACGATACCATTTCTATGAGCAGAATAATACTAATAATAATAACAATAATATAAAAGATCAACTTAATTTACATAATTATCAGAGTCTAGCTCCCAAGTACGTAACCTTTAAACATTCATTACAACCCATGATAGATAATATATATCGTAATTGTCTTAATATCATCAAACTATTATATAACATAATTCGTTCATTCAGCAACCTTTCCTTTTCCTTTGTTCTTAGCAGAGCTTTCTAGTCGTTCGCACTTAGCTGAAAATATTTAAATTTAAGCAAGGATGAGCATTTGAGTGCCCAGCAAGTAATAGAAATTATATATATATATATATATATATATATATAAGCTAAAAGGATTTAAATATTTTCTTTGTACTATTCTTCTAGAACCAGTCAATAGTTGTGAAGTATTCTGAATTGATAATAATAACATAACAACTCTCTTTCAAATTTTTGAAATTACATAATGACTATAACTGGGGTAATGGTGACATGCCATGAATATTGTTTTCATTTTCGAAAAGGTTAAACAGAAATTCATCTGTAAACTGACATAACTTACGGGCACGGGGGTGATCAGCCCGTTATGCCCTGCATTGATCAATACTACATTACAAGAACGATAGGATCGTTCACTCTGTTCCACCTTGGGTGTATAAAAAGTTTTTCCGTGTAGGGATGTTCATATTTGTCTGGATTCCAAATCAAAGGTCTTATCTCGTTTCAACAATAATCTATAATTCAACATATATGTATATCAAAGGTGTATCAACATGTGATTAAATACAATGATTATCCAAGTGAGGACACTTGTATAATCATTTGTAGAAATTAACGAACTGAATATATATCTGAATTTCTATATACTAACATGTTGATAAACAATGGGCGTATATAATATAGGTTTAACAATCTGTACATTAAGTATAATTCTGAAACATTCTTACACTTGTCCAATTGCATAAAGAAAATACAAAGGTAGGATACTTGCCTGAAGCGCTGCTTACAGTTTGCAATTTAGATTTATCACTTATCTCACGACATATCATTAATAAGATCGTTCGTTCTATTAGAACAACATACTTTAACACATAACACTGTTTATTGCAGTCAGCACATACCCTAATCACATTGGCACATAGATTTAACAACCATTGAATCACAAATAATCACTTATCTAATCACATTATCTAAGTCCAGATCAATTTCTGAAACATGTCGGTCTACCGACAACTTTATCGGGTAATTATCGAGTCTAAGACTCTATTCTGCAACTCAATATCTGTACATATCAGTCATATTATTTTTAAATGACTTAATATAATTTTAAAACATTTATTATGATTTATCATAAATTTTCAAACATTGAAATCATATTTAAATGATTTAAATACTAGTCAATTCTATTATCATTAATATCTAATTAATATTAAACTATTAATGAAATCATTTCCAAAATATTAAAGTTATTTATAATAACTTGAAATACTTTTAAAATATTAAAATTACCCTTAAATGATTTTTAAAATATTTAAAATCATTTCTAAATAATTACCATTATTTTCAAAGTATTAATGTTCTATATATCAAAATATTAAAAGTCATTATTCACAACTGAAAATATTTTTAATTCATTTCTATCCCTTTTAAATGATTTTTAAATTAATAAAACCATTTATAAACTATTTATTTAATATAATTATTAAATAAATTTAATATCATTAGTAATAACTTAATAATCATTAATATTTAATTATTAATGAAATTATCCTTTAAATATTAAAATATTTTTAAATACTTTATTTTCATTTAAAATGATTTTTATAATATTAAAATCATTTTTAAACTAAATTATTTAATATAATTATTAAATAACTTTAATATCAATAATAGTAATTAATTAATGAAATTTAACTTTAAATATTAAAAGTTATATTTTATAACTTAAAATATTTTTAAATACCTTATTATTATTTAAAATGATTTTTAATATAATAAAATTATTTTTAATTAATTTATTTAATTCATTTAGTGAATAAATTAATTACCATTAATATTTAAATATTAATGAAATTTATCACAAAATATTAAAAGTCATTAAAAATAACTTAAAATATTTTCTTATATCATAATATAATTTTTAATGACTTTTTCAATATTAAAATTATTTTTAAATAATTTATTTAATATTGTAATTAAATAAATTAAATACTTTTAATATTCCAAAAATATTAAATATTTATGAAATATATGTAAAATAATTAAAAACTAATTTTTGGAATTTTAAATAATTTGTAATAATTTATTTTGTATTTTTAATAATTTAAAACTAATTTTTCTATTTATTTAATTAATTTTAAAAATAAACTGTCGCTAAAGACTGCCTATAGCGACAGAACCGTTGCTATAGGTGTTCTTTGTGTTCTTCATGAAACCCAGAATGCATAGTCAGTTAACGAGGGTGCTACTTTGACCAAGCTTAACAATCAGATCATGATGTTTCTCGTCTATCTATTGATCACAGTGTGTAGAACTAATGTAATATTATACGATTCAACGGCAAACACGAATAAACAACATAAAACGAAAGAGATCGGAGCTTCCAAATATCATGTCAGGCGTGTTCTTGAGTTTCTGGGCATGGGCTGCCCAGAAACTCAAGCAGTTTCAAGGGTTCCTTTTTGGGCCTTGATTACTCCGGTGTCTGGTCATGTTTTAAGTGTTGTTATGATACTAGATTGTAGTACATATGTGATAGAACAGAATAATAACACTAAATCAACCTAAATACAACACATGAGTAAGATCAAAGCTGGTCAACCCATGCCAAAAAATGTGTTCTTCACGAATCTGGGTTTTTCCCAGAAATTCATAAGGCTGGTGGTCAACCCTAGTTTGACCACCCATATTTTTGATCAGGTAAAGGATCTGGTTGTTACCTGGGTTTTAATGTGTAGTATTCATGACAATCTACAAGTATATAACATCAACATGGCAAAATAACTTAAACACAGCAAGATCCATGGACTTCAAAATGGTTGTCAGACTTTTCTGGGTAATCTGGGTTACCCAGATTCGTTCGGTCATGGTCGGTCAACGACCTTTGACCCTTAATAACTTTCAATATACTGATACTATGGTCTTGATTCAAGTTTCATATGAAAGATCTCATGACATACTACAACTTAAAACATTTAAACAACAAAAACACTTAACAACCAGAGATCTATGGGCTCTGACATTTGACTGTCAGACCCAAAAACCACGTTTTCCAAATTTTGAAAAATTTTAATTTCGAGCACTTAGGTGTTATGGATCTGACATGTGTCAACCCAGATCACTTAAATAGACTACAAACAACACGTTTTAACATAAAATCCTAACATCTAACATAGGATCAAAAGTCAGATTTCCGAATAGGGTTTTATACCTTCTTGATCGATTTTGATTTCTGGCTTCCTGATCTGTAAATGATTTTCGTGGGGCTTGGTTTTGTGACTGGTACACTTCAATATTTCGTGGGTTTTAGTAGGAGGAGCTCTTGGATATGTGTTTGTGCAAAATGGCTAAAAATTGATCTTTTTCTCTCTCGATCTATTTATGGAACACATGTGCAATGTATTTGGCTTATTAAATGGCTGATGGCTGAGATTTAAGGCACATGGGGTGATCTAAGTTGTTCAACAACTCCAATTTTAGCAAGATTTGCAAGCAAGCCTCAATTATGCAATAAGGGCAAAATGGTCCTTTTGTTTATATTTTTAATGGCATTTGTGTAATCTTGGCACAAACCCTTAGGGTTTAGGGTTTGAGCCATCTTAGAGTTTAAAAAAATAATTTTCTAGAATTTCCAAATTAGGCTTTGTAAAAATAAAATAATAAATTTTAGTTTCTAAAATACAAAATTAAGGTTTCTTAATTAATTAGGTTTTTAATTACTTAACACCTTACTAATTAGGTTTAAGATACACTAATTAGCATTAAGCTTTCCAAACCAATAATTAGGGTTTACAATTTAAATAAATTAGGGTTTATAGAATAAATATTAGGATTTCTAGAAATTAATATTTCTAATTATTAATTAGGGTATACCTAATTAATCAAAAAGTCATATAATACCTAGCATGCATGCACCATATAACATAGTTATATAATAGTGTCGAACTCATCTTGAGTTTTAAATTAGGGTTTTCATTTATCAATAAGTTAATTATTGATCTAAGGTTTCTAATTTACGAAATTAGGGTTTTAATTTACAATTAATGTCTCCTATATTTAGGATTTTTCCTAATTAATCACAACATCATATAATACACATATAAAACAGTCTCGCACTCTAATTTGGATCTCAAATTAGGGCTTAACATTATTACTAGAGTTTTAAAATTAAACACTATAATTGACCAACTATTATCAATACGGAAATACAGTACATAATCATAGCACTGAAAAATCAAAATATAATTAATATTATATTATTATACTCATACCTTGACAATAATCTAAAATTAGGGTTTGGATTCCATATCTGATTTATTTTTCATATTTAACCTTAATAATTTAGGTAAAACAATTAACTTAATAGCATGTACTAAAATTCTTATAATAAAATAATTATTATATTTATTCTAAAAATCACTCCATATATTATTTAAATAATATATGATTATATTTTCATGAAAAATAGTTAATAAAAATATTTCTATTATAAATTAATTATTATAAGAATATACTTTATAAAAATCAATAATTCTAAAATAAAATTATTTGTAAATATTTATGTAATAAATATATTTTTATTTACCACATACATACACATTATCTTGTACAAATCCTCATCCTTAAATAAAAAAAAAAAATTATACGCAAAATTTCTTATTTATTTATGTAGAAAATATCGGGTTGTTACAGCATATCATCCGCAGACCGATGGGCAAACTGAAAGAACGATTCAAACACTTGAAGACATGCTCAAAGCTTGTGTGATGGACTTCAAGGGTAGCTGGGAGGATCATCTTCCATTAGTAGAGTTTGCATACAAATGTGACAACCCGAGAATTTGAATATTTATTAAAATAATAAAAGATTGAATTAAGGTTAAATAATAAACCTAGACAGAAAATAAGTGAATGGATTTGAGATTTCCGAGAAGGAATTTTAAGGATTTTAAAATTTTTGTGGTGAATTATTCAGAATTAAGGATATAAGTGTATATGTTCTGTGTATATGGTTGTATATGTGTATAGTATGTGGTTAAGGGTCAATGATTGACCATATAAATTATATTCGTGTCTAAACCCTAAGTATATTTTAAGAATATCGACGTTCAGTTAGAAAACCCTAGCGATCGATAAAAAACCCTAGAACCTGGTTCTAGAAACCCTAATTTTAGTTTCAAGAATCCGAAACCTTAATTCAGAATTAGAAAAAACCCTAAATTGGGAAGTTTAAGGGTACGTATTTACGATTATAGACTTAATTAGTGAAACTCTAATAATTAATTAGAAAACCCTAATTTTAAAAAAAATTAAAACCATAATTGTTCCGTTAGAAACCCTAATGTACAATTAAGAACCAAATTGCTAAATTAGCAATTTTAATTAGGAAATATTAATCCTAATTAGCAAGCTTGAATTATGACTAGGAAATCTTAGTACAATTAGAGATTCCTAATTGTAATTTAAAAATATTAATTTTCCATTTTATAACCTAAATTAGAAATCCTAAAAAAAAATTTTAACCTTAGGGTTAAATCCTAAGGGTCCAAACCCTAAGGGTTAAACCCTAAGGGTTGTAGCAAATGTCAAATGTGCCATTAAAATGTCGGACTAAATGACTTAAGTACCTTTTTTTGCAATTCTTTAATAGTAAGCTTATAGATCTTGCTAAAATAATGAGTTGGTGACCAACTAAAGTCTCTCATGTGCCTTAAATTTCAGCAACCAGCCATTCATTCCAGCCAAATTCATTGAACCCAAGATTTAAAAGTCAAAAAGTAAGAAAATTCACTTACTTTACTTAGCCAAATAGATAAGCCTCACACTCTCTCCAAAATTCGAAATATAGAGTGAAATTGAGTGATCAGCTAAGATAATATCAAACCTTAACTCACTATTATCAACAACAAAGGATCAATTCATAGGATCAAAGTTTTATAGAGGTATGAACCTAACTTGTTAGATTTTCAAGATTTGTGTTAATGTTGTTAGTTGTTGTTTAGAACAGTGTTAGAGGGCGCCAATTGGTGATCTGGGTTGCTAGAATACAGATCCATAACATCAAAATGCACGAAATTGAAGATTTCATAAATCTGGAAAAATTTTAAAACGTCGTTTGACAAGCAAATGTCAGACTTCATAGATCGATGTCTGTTAATGGTTTTAGTGTTTTAAATATTTGAACTTGTAGTATGTTCTGCGGTCTTTATTTTGGAACTTGAATCATAGTCAGACCATGTCTAGAACCCAAGTTATGAGTGGTCAAAGTGAGTTGACCGATCAGAAATTCTGAGTTTCTGGGCAACCCAGAAACCCATAATTTCTGACAGCCACTTTTGACGCTTTAGATCTTGCTGTATGTTAGTAGTTAGGCCATGTTGTTGGTTGATATTTGTAGCCTAATATGCAGACTACATATACAAGCCATTAGATTACTCAGATCATGAACGAAAATAATTGTGGTCAAAGTAGGTTGACCAATCTGCCTGAAGAACAAATCTGGAAAACCCAGATTCTTCAAGGCCCGTTTTCTCTGACAAGATTTGTCCAGCTTGAATCTTGTGATTGTGATATTGTTATGATGATATGATAATATATAAATGCTCACTGATATCAGGGCTACAAGATAGAACCATTATATCATACAAATTAATCATAGAAAGCAATGGTTTAAGGGCTCAAAGTAGGCACCATGAACTGTTCTTCATTTCCGAAAAAACTAGAAATGAATAACAGTCTTTGACAAGGTTTTTAATGGCTAATATCTCTTTGATGTGTTGTTATATGGACCTGAAATTGGTTTGTTAGTGTAGTATTACATCGATACTACATGTGTAACACATCAAACTGCCCATAATCATAAACAACAAAGTTTTATACTTGGTCAAAGTACCCTGTAAACCGGCTATGAATTTCTGGGCAGGCTCAAGAACATTCAAGAACACCTATAGCGACAGTTTTGTCGCTATAGGGCCCTTTAGCGATAATTAATTTTAGAAATTAATTATTTTAATAAATAAATTAAAATAAATAATTTTTAATTATTAAAAATACAAAATAAATTCATAAAAATTATTTTAAAGTCCAAAAAATGGGTTTTTAATTATTTTAAATATATTTCATTAATATTTAATATTTTTAGAATAATAAGGGTATTTAATTTATTTAATTATAATATTAAATAAATTATTTAAAAATAATTTTAATACTTAAAAAATTATATTATGGTATAAGAAAATATTTTAAGTTATTTTTAATGACTTTTGATATTTTGTGATGAATTTCATTAATTAATTAATATTAATGGTGATTAGTTTATTTAATAAATATATTAAATAAATTATGAAAAAATAGAATTAATATTTTAAAAATCATATAAAAATAATTTAAGTATAATAAAAATATTTTAAGTTATAAAATATAACTTTTGATATTTTTTCATGAAAAACATTAATATTTAATATTAATGGAAATTATCGGATAATGAATTTAGTTATTTAAAAATCATATAAATATGATTTTAAGGTATTAAAAATACATTGATATATTATAAATATATTATAATATTATGTTATGATCGTCATTAATATTTAGTATTAAATAAATATTAATGATAAAGGAATTATGTGGTATTAATGATAAATATTTAATATTAATGATTAAAAAATCATTTTAAATGATAATAATTATTTAAAAATTATTATGAGACTTGAAAAATTCTTTTGACTGTTGATAAATTACCTAAGATAAGTGTGAACTAGTTTAGGCAGAGCCTTAAGGATAATAGGCTCGATATTTATCTGACTAGACCGTCGAGATGTCGAAATTGTGCCGAATTCAACTCAAACTGTAATAGTTTGACTTGATACCGAGTCTTAGGTAGTTTGTGGACTGATAGGGTTATGTGTTATGTGTTTCGGTTATTCTATGATTATATATAATAGTATTATACTTTGATAATATTATTCTAATATCTGGAGATCAGTATTATTTATATTAGGTTTTCAGACAAAGCTAAATAGAATGCATAACGGTAAACATCGGTACATGCAAGTTTTTCATAACTCGACCTCGAGTTGTTTTATTCAAATATACTTGTGGTTAATCAATGCTGATTGCCATGTCTATGAATTGTTGAATCGTATTCAGTGCATATTGCATGTATTCATCAGGTATGAAAGGCTGATCACCTTCATTACCATTTGGTCCAGTTGATTTATTCATGTTCATTATTCGTTCAGCTATGAAAATTTATTCATGCTCTTTCACAATTATAGTATAGAACTGTAGCCAGCTTATTGTTCAACTCTTTTAATCATGATATATCTTTAATTAAAATTATACTTGTTGGGCAAACTTGTTGCTCACCCTTGCTATATCATGATTAACATTACAGATTAAGGCGAATACGTCGATTCAAGGAAAAGTTAAAGCCAAGTGTAGCTTGGGATTATATGTGCAGCTAAATTATAATAGTATAGTATGATAATAACATTATATGTTAGATAGGTTATGAATTGTGTATAAGTTAAGGTTACTCGATCTTAAGGAATAGTGTGTAAAGTTTAATGTATAAATAATTTATGTTTATATCTTCCGCATTAGTTATAGAATGATTGTACTAGATTCACGGTGATTTGGGACCCGAATTTGGGGCTTTCACAACAATAATAGTTATCACACCAGCATTGGTATGCCACCTTACGAAGCACTGTATGGGAGGAAATGCATAATGCCCTTATGATGGGATGAAGTTGGTGAACGTTAACTTTTGGGACCAAAACTGGTGCAGCAAACCGTAGAGGTCATCAAGGTGATAAGAGCCCGGCTTGTAGCAGCTCAAGATCGCCAGAAGAAGTATGCAGACTTACATCGCCAGAAGAGAGATTTTGAAGTTGGAAGCTATGCATTTTTGAAAGTATCTCCCTAAAAAGGGAAGATAAGGTTTGGAAAGAAAGGTAAGCTGAGTCTGAGATTTATTGGACCATTCGAGATCTTGAGGAAGATAGGTGAAGTGGCGTACGAGGTAGCTCTACCTCCTGAACTGGAACATATTCATAATGTGTTTCATGTGTCAGTACTTCAACCATATAAGCCTGATTACAAGCACGTGATATCATACGAACCAATTCAGGTAGAAAGGGATTTATCGTACGAGGAAATTTCGGTAGAAATTTTAGATAGAAAAGAGCAGAAATTATGAAATAAGGTTATACATTCTATAAAAAATCTTTGGAGGAACTACAATGCTTAAGAAGCTACGTGGGAACTCAAGAAAAAGATGAGGGAAAATTATCCACATCTTTTTGAGTAACCTTATTGTAAGGCTGCAAAAATTAAAAAATTTAAAGATAATTCTAAAACCTTAAAACAGGATCCATGCAAAAATATATTAATTCAATGGTTTATATTTTATACTGATTATAGAAATTTTTGAAACTGCTTCGAATCTCCAACGCAATTCAACAGAACTGCGCCACTACGGTATCCACACGAACGCTCCGCGAATCGTCACACGTTCTGCAGTGAAGAAAACTGCGGTACTAGTCACCAAGGATCAGGATTTTCAAAATTTCTCTCGAGTCTCTCTATAAGAGCGGCTAGGATTTTTAGGTTATGATTATTCTCTACGGAATGGCTGATATATTGTATATATAGCAGTCCAAAAAGAATTAATCAAAAACTAATTCAATTATAAAATCCGAATTTATATATTATATTTAAATTAAGTCTTACTTAATTAATATACGTATATATAAATTATCCTATTAATTTAAATTCGTAATTTAAATACTATCAATTATATTGACATATTTAAATTCGTACAATTTAAATTAATTCCCTTTTGAATTACGTTCTATATGTGTGACCCTATAGGTTATTATTATTACGTTGGCAATAATTTTAAAATCATATTCTAAAAGTATAAACAGTGAGCGGCATCTAGTAATGCATCACTTCTACCCAAGTAATAATAAGATCGATGATTCGATGCAACCTTTTCGTGACCAATGTTTTAATGTAATTTAATCATTTTAACCTTGGCATCCTAGATTAAACTTGAGTAATGGAATGTGTCACACTCTTCATAATTTAATCTGAGTTTTCTTGATCAATGAGTAGACTATATGAAACAAATTACTATTTGAGCATGGCCATGCATTTCATAGTCCTACTCAATCAAGAGGCCTATAGATATCACTCCTAATATATAGGAGTGTTAAATTCCATCTAGATCACTCATATTCCTCACACGATTCATGATGTACCCAATAATCACCTTTATTGTCCACCATATTAAAGGTGACTTTTGATGATATCAAAATACATAAATTCCCATGTAGTAATATAGTGATTTCAGGTCGGAGGATCATTACATAATTGTCACTGTGAGAATCGCTAATGACACTTTATATAATGCTCCACGTAGAATTCTCATGGTGGGTCTGTCCAATACATCGTTTTCTAACATGTACCTACGCATTGACTCAATATCTCATATATGTATGACCAATGAGATTTGATCATCAGTCAATCCACATGCTAGTCTCAATGTATTATTGTTGTCCCATTAACAATGATACTTGACTAGGGACATTTAAGAGCAATAATACTAATTGTAATTATATAATCTCATGTTTAAGTCACATACTTGAAACTATATAATTTGTATCATTATTCTAAGGACTTTTATTATGCTAAAATTTATATAACGCAGTAAATAAAACCATAATAAAATAATTCATTTATTCAATCAAATATAATATCAAAATGCTAAGCAATTATATCAAATAATTGGCCTCTAGGGCATAAACTCTAACACCTATATGTAATTTCGAGGACGAAATTCTTATAAGGGGGGGTGGGGGGGGGGTGGGATGTAATAATCATGAATTTCAAGTCACTTTATATGTATGTACATTATTGATATTAAAAACTTTATGCTATATAGTAATCTAATATGTGATAACATATGTGAAGTGGTGCATGGCTCAATAAACATATATACTATAGTTATGAATATACACATTTATAGATTTCATTAGAAATGAAAGCTTCATAACCTAATTATACATTAGGTGAGACAATTAAACAACCTAAGGGTTATGGTAATAAGAAAAAGTTAGTATTTAATATGTATACTAAAGTGGGTAATTTTGTTATTTCAAGTGACTAATAATTTTAAACCTAATTATAGTAAACCAAATTAGGTTATGAGCTAAAGTCACATGTATAACTAATTAAATTCTATAAGATTGGGAATGGAAACCCTATATAAACAATTAGAGTAACATATATTAAAATTGTATTGATTATGGTTGCTCACTCAGAGCCGGGTATTGGGTATGATAATGAGGAGCCTATGGAGGACCCTGATTCTCCTACCAAGGATGAGCTATTTTCTGGTTTGATAACTGCTCTGGTTGATTCCCCTAATATTCCCACTACTATGACTCCACCTTCTGTAAAGTATTTGTGACGTCCCTAAATTTGGATACTTTTTACCTCAGATCTGGTACATCATTTCAATAACTATTACGGAAGATATAAACATAAATTATTTATACATTAAACTTTTACACATCATTCCCAAGGTCTATAACCTTAACTTAATACATACCTTCAATATCTTAAACGTTTACAATATCATTTGCATTAGCAAATTTAATAGTTCTAACTACATAATAGCTTAATCTTGGACTTTGCCTTTGCCTCTGTCTTTATTCGAGCTTTCATCTAAATCTGAAATTTTTTATCATGATATAGCAAGGGTGAGCAACAAGTTTGCCCAGCATGTATAAATTTAATTGAGGATATATCATGATTGAAAAGAATGAATAAGCTTTCAAGTTTTCAACAACGTTAAAATTGTGAAATAACATGAATCAAGTATCAATAATTGAGTGACTGAGTAAATAATGTTTGAAGGTCAACAATGACCCTGAACAATTTAATTGAACCCTATGGTAATGAAGGTGATCAACCTTTCATACTTGATGAATATATGCAACATGCACTAAGTGCGAATCAATAATCAGTTTAAACGTGAATAATCAACAATAATCATTCACTAACATGCTTTGAAATATAACTCAAGTTTGAGTTAAGGAAACTTGCATGTACCACTAATTGCCGCTAAGCAATCTAATGTAATCTCTCATGAAAGACCTATCAATTATCAGATTGATATTTAAATTAGCATAACATACCTGTTAACTCATAATCTTATAATAAATTATCTAACCTAGTTAAGTATTAGACAGTACATTATAGCCTTAGTATTATCATTATACTTTGATAATCTTTTCATCATGTCATAACTTATACTTATAAGTTTTCCCTTTTATATGTTATCTTAGTAAATTAGATAACATTTTAGTAAACTGAAATACCATTTCAGTAAGTCTGATTTCATTTTAGTATCCTGAAATCACTATTTCAGCCTACCAAAATTAGTTTTAGCAGAATGAATTCAATTTCAGCAACCCGAAATTAAATTCAGTACCCTTGATTCCTTTTTCAGCATATTATACACATAATAGTCTATGTTGAATATTCAATTCAACACACTATATTTAAAGTAACTTTACTGCTCTTTATTATATTTAATCTTCCTAAAATGCATAAACATACTATCTCATCTCAAATGACCCAAAAATCTTCCTAAAATCCATTCTGACTGAAATCGAATTCTCTACAACTTTGTAGCTTTAAGTTTTTCCAAATTCCAAACCAAAAATATCCGAAATTCACAAACGGATGATTTTTAATACCTCCACATCGACAAAATACTGATAAAATATCTCAGCTTTAATTCTTTCATTTTTATCCACATAAAAATAAATATATCCTCCATCATTTATATCCACATAAAATAAATATTTCCTTATCATATGAATCAATAATTAATTATTCACAAATAATATTACAGAATCACATTTATGACAACCAGGCCGTTCCTAGGAAAGAGGGGGCTTTCCAATAAGGATTTCTCCTTACTGGCGCGCAATTAGATGACCAAACCTCTCCTTAGACAGAACTTTCTAGACATTGCCAATAATATTATATAATAATATTATTCAAATAATATGAATTATTGATCTGATAATGGGAAATACTGTGTAGTGACAATTATTGAAACAACAGTAATATAAAATATCAACGCAGCAATTATTAAATCAATAAAATAAAATACTGAACAGTAATTACTGTAACCATTATTGAGTAGTGCCTTCTTACGTAAGAATCAATAATTGGTTCAATCAGTGTGCTACTGTGTAACAACGCGTATTACTGAGTTTTAACCACCGGGTATTCCAACAGTATTAACGGTAACAACTACGCCGTTATTAATAAACAACATATACTTGTCGTTTTCTTCATCCAATCGATTTCCGTTATGGGGCCCACAAAAGACTGCGCCGTCGTACGAATATTCCCCGACAGGAAGAATATTCTACGACCAAACGAATATTCCCCGACAACAATGAATATTTTATAACCACCTGCTTATTTGAAATATTTGCGCATTTTACCCATAACTAACCTCATTAATCAATTTAACACTTACTATTTCAAAATAATAAATAGAGGGAATTTAAATTTTATTTATTAATAATTTGGGGTCTTACAACCTCCCCTCCTTATGAAATTTCGTCCTCGAAATTGACGTACGTACCTGGTGTTTCGAAAAGATGAGGATACCTCGCTTTCATTTCCGTTTCCAACTCCCAGGTCACTTCCTCAATAGCATGATTTCTCCACAAAACTTTAACTTGTGGTATGACCTTCGTGCGTAGGACATGCTCCTTTCTATCCAAGATCTTGACAGGTACCTCTTGGTACGTTAAGTCTTCAGCTATCTCGTACTGTTCTAACTCAATAACGTGGTCTGGGTCTTTCACATATTTACGTAACACAGATATATGAAAAACATTATGAACACGAGACATACTTGGAGGTAACGCGAGTCTATAGGCCACATTTCCTACTCGGTCAAGAATTTGAAATGGACCAATAAATCGTGGATTGAGCTTTCCTCTCTTTCCAAATCTTGTAACTCCTTTCCATGGAGCCACACGTAACAATACATGATCCCCAATGTCAAATTCCACGGCCTTTCGATGAAGATCCGCATAACTCTTTTGTCGATCCTGTGCCGTTTGTATACGTTGTCGAATCGTTTGGATCTTCTCTGTAGTCATGCGTACCAACTCTGGTCCCAACAATGTTGCTTCACCCACCTCGTCCCAGCATACTGGAGAGCGACACTTTCGTCCATATAATGCTTCAAATGGGGCCACACCTATACTTGCCTGATAACTGTTATTGTAAGAGAATTCCACCAATGGTAGGTACTTATCCCAACTCCCTTTGAAATCTAGGACACAAAGTCTTAATAGATCTTCAAGAGTTTGAATAGTCCTCTCTGATTGTCCGTCCGTTTGAGGATGGTATGCCGAACTAAATCGTAAATTTGTGCCCATAGCTTTTTGCAAGCTAACCCAAAATCTTGAAGTGAATCTTGGGTCACGATCCGAAACTATGGATACTGGCATGCCATGCAGTCTCACAATCTCATCTACGTATATACGAGCAAGACGTTCAAGGGAATAAGTCTCCCGTATCGGCAAGAAATGAGCAGACTTGGTTAATCTATCAACAATAACCCAAATAGCATTTATGCCTTGAGAAACCGTGGGAAGACCCGTAACGAAATCCATGGTAATGTGTTCCCACTTCCATTTCGGAATCTCAAGTGATTGCAATGGACCCTTTGGCACTTGATGTTCCGCCTTTACACGTTGACACGTTAAACACCTCGAGATAAACTTTGCAATCTCTCTCTTCATATTATTCCACCAAAATGTATGTCGAAGATCACGATACATTTTGGTACTTCCAGGATGGATTGCAAATGGTGTATTGTGTGCTTCCATCATGATCTTGTACTTCAAATCAGAATCGTTAGGAACACAAAGTCTGGAGTGGACTCGAAGTATTCCTTCTTCATCGATTCTTGCTTCTGGAATAGAACTTTCTTGCACTTTCTTCTTCATATGCATCAGCTCTATGTCCGTAGCTTGAGCAGCTTTAACTTTATCGATTAAAGTCGGTTCTACTCGTATATTTGATATCATCATGTGGGTACTTGGAGCCTTCATCTCTATCTCCATCCTTTGCAAGTCATACAAAATGGGCCTTTGTGTTAACAACATTGCACTCGTACCCGCATATGATCTTCTACTCAATGCGTCAGCTACTACGTTTGCTTTTCCAGGATGATATTGGATGGTATGATCGTAATCTTTTAACAGCTCGAGCCAACGTCGCTGCCGCATGTTGAGTTCTTTTTGGGTGAAGAAATATTTGAGGCTTTTATGATCTGTATAGATCTCCACTTTCTCCCCATACAGATAGTGTCTCCAGATCTTCAACGCGAAAACTACTGCTGCCAACTCCAAATCATGAGTAGAATAATTCCTCTCATATTCTTTGAGTTGTCGCGAGGCATAGGCTATGACTTTCCCATGTTGCATGAGAACACATCCTAACCCTTTGCTTGAAGCATCACTGTAGATAACAAATCCATCCGAACCAGATGGTATTGTCAGAACAGGTGCCGAAATGAGTCTCCTCTTAAGCTCTTGAAAACTCTTCTCGCATTCCTCGCTCCATACGAATTTGACATCTTTCCGAGTCAGCTGAGTTAACGGGGTAGCGATTCGAGAAAACCCTTCCACGAATCTTCGATAATAACCAGCTAAGCCTAGAAAGCTACGTACTTCGGTCACCGTCTTTGGTTACTCCCAACTTTGTATTGCTTCAATCTTCGCCGGGTCAACAGATAATCCATGTTTTGACACCATGTGCCCAAGGAATGCTACTTCTTCAAGCCAGAACTCGCATTTCTTCAGCTTGGCATATAACTTGTTTTCACGCAGTCTTTGGAGTACCAGCTTCAAATGATGCTCATGATCTTCACGGCTTTTGGAATATATGAGGATGTCATCAATAAAGACAACAACGAACTGATCCAAATAATCCTTGAATACTCGGTTCATCATATCCATGAAAGCCGCAGGAGCATTAGTCAATCCAAAAGACATGACTAGGAATTCATAGTGCCCGTACCGAGTTCTGAAGGCAGTCTTTGGAATATCCTCAGTTTTAACCTTCAGCTGATGATATCCAGAACGAAGATCGATCTTTGAAAAGAATTGTGCTCCTTGTAACTGGTCAAACAGGTCATCAATACGAGGTAGCGGATACCTATTCTTAATAGTGACATGGTTTAATTCCCGGTAATCAATACAAAGTCACATACTCCCGTCTTTCTTCTTTACAAATAAAACAGGAGCACCCCAAGGAGATGTACTAGGACGAATGAAACCGATGTCCAACAACTCTTGTAGTTGGACCTTTAACTCCTGAAGTTCAATAGGAGCCATTCGATATGGGGTTTTAGAAATGGGCTTTGTACCAGGTTCAAGATCAATAAAGAATTCAATTTCTCGTTCCGGGGGTAGACCAGGAAGTTCTTCAGGAAATACGTCAGGAAAGTCAATAACAACAGGAATATTATTCAAATTTGACGTGTCTTTATTCAAATCCATAACATGGGCTAAGAAAGCTTGACATCCGTTTTTTAATAAACGAATGGCTTTATGGCTTGATATAACAGTGATTGATTTTAATGGCTTAGTTGTTTGAATTCGTACAACAGGTTGGTTAGGAATATGAAAACTAACAACCTTACGAAAATAATCAATTTTGGCGTGATGAGTAGTTAACCAATCAATCCCTAAAATCACATCAAAAGCAAGTATCTTTAAAGAGATAAGATCAATAGGTAATGTGATAGTGCCAACTTGGATCATGCAAGATTTATAAACTGTAGATGTAACAAAGGTTTCACCTAACGGAGTTTCAACAGATAAGTCAAAGTCCAATTTCCCCGGATTCAAGTTTAAACGTTGAGCACAAGAAGGAGAGATAAAAGAATGGGTAGAACCGGTATCTAGTAAGGTATAAACTTCGCAAGAATTCAAGATTAGCTTACCCGTAATCACCTCGTTCGGGTTCCTCACGTTTTGGCCGGTTACGACAAACGCTCTTCCAAGAACCGCTGATTTCGCCTTATCCGGGACAGCCCTTGGAATCACCACTCTCGCTGAACTTGGTTTCGCTATAGTACAATCTCGAGCGATGTGGCCTTCCTTCCCACAGTTGTAACACACCTTGGATTGTTGTGGACAGTTTGGGCTGATATGTCCCTCTTTCCCGCATTTGTAACATCTAACTGGCGGTCGTTCTCCTCCCCTAAAATTTGTTGTTGGTGCTGGTGCTGCTGCTGATGTCTTCCCGTCATTGTTGAATCTCCTCTTTCTGAAATTTCCACTTGACTCACCTCTCCTATTATCATGGCCACGATGACTACCCGAGTGGTTACCGCCTTTGTTCGTATTTTTCCCTCCTCGTTGGTTATCATCGCTCTGATGATTGCTGTCACCGGTATGACCCTGGTTGTGGTCCCTCGGTTGAGTATACTCATTATCTCTTTCTAATAATTGGGCCCTGTTGACAACGTCTGAATACAGAGAAAATTTATGAGAGATAAGGTATTGACGAATCTCAGGTTTTAAACCTCTCAGAAACATCCGCGTCATACGTTCCTCATTTTCTACCAAATGAGGTGCAAACCTGGATAACTCTGCAAACTTCGCCTCGTACTGGGATACCGTCATGTTGTTTTGTTCCAGTCTGATAAACTCTACCTCCTTCATATGACGAATACTTTCAGGAAAGTACTTGTCATTGAACAGTTTCTGAAATGTCTCCCAAGACATGCTGAGTGCGGTTGGATGGGTACGCTTCACAGACTCCCACCAGTAGTCTGCCTCGCCACGGAACATAAAGGTGGCGAATGGAACCTTCTGTTCCTCCGTGCATCCCAAGACATCGAATATCTTGGTAATTTGCTTGACCCACGTTTCCGCCATGATCGGATCCGGCTTTCCCTTAAATTCTGGTGGTCCCAATTCTTTGAACTGTTTGGCTGTGACAAACCGTGAATTGCTATCATTTCCTCCTGTATTTTGAACACGAGTCTCCCTCGTCTGGTTTTGCATGAACTGCAAAAAGCTCCTGAACATTCCATCGTTCATCGTTTGCTCGGTAGCGTTGTTTACAGGAGGAATATTGCCTTCCTGTTGCACGTTCTCCTGGTTTGTGACTAAAGGTTGTTCCACAGTCTCATACACTCCATTGTTAACGTTCTCAGCAGCCATTCTTAAATACTGCCATAAAACAAGGGTTAATTAAATAAATTAACAAATCACATAATACTCCTATATTATGACTGACCAATAAATAAGCTTAGGTAGGACACACTAGCGAAGGATTTATTCGTCTCTCCCCTCCTAGTTCTATTCTCCGATCTCCGCTAGAGATCATATCCCTAAGCTCTGATACCAACTGTGACGCCCCCAAAATAGGTATACAACACCCATTCTGAGTCGTCAAAATACATGGTACAGAAACAACTACATCTTTATTATTACAACACAAGAACTGTGAGTTTAAATACAAATATTGTCATTTAGACAATATCCACACTCAAATAAGTCCTCATTACAATTATTGATACATTATTTCACAAAAATGGTGAGGACTACTAAAGTAACTTCTAGAACCTTCATTCCATACCCCGACTAGTACTCGCTACATTCTCGCCTCCTGAGAAAAATGGAACAAAAAAGAAAAGGGTGAGCTCAACTAGCCCAGTAAAGAATATTATGACTAAGATAATACAAAACAAATTATCGTTAGTCTTCAACAGGGAAAAATCTAATAGAATACAATAGACAACAAGTTTTAAATCAATAACTGCAGCGGAAACAGCAAACCATTAGAAGAGTCAAGTAGAGAATGAGTTCTACTATCTTCTAAGATTTAAAAGTCCATCATCAATATTTTATCCCTGTAACAACAATCAATAACCATCTTTAATCAAATATTCATCTTTGCACTACAGGCCAAAGATATTCACTTGTATCACCAGTCGGTCATGTTCATCTCAACACCTGTTCATTTTTGCACTACGGGCCAAAGATATTCATCAGTGAATCATTCATCTTTGCACTACGGCCAAAGATATTCAGTAATATCATCATTTAGGACTGAGGATGATGAAAAATATCTTAAAGAAAACGAATCCAGTGAAACAAAATAACAATATTAAGGATTCGTATTTCGATTTATTCATGTCCAAAAATACCTTATAATTATTCATAGTGAAGTAGAATTCAAGAATGATCAAAACATGGATACAATCAAAGCTAGTACCCAGAATAGATATTTTGGACGAAAAGAAGAAAATTTTATTTTTCGGTGAATAGTAACTCGTGAATAGTAACTCGTGAATAGTAACCCCAACGTGAAAAGTTCCAAATTTGATAAAAATTTCCAACCAATATTTCGACATAATGATATTGAAGAAATAATATCATTTTCGAATAAAATAACATCCCTTACCTCAAAATAATCGTACTTCTGACTGAATTTCGGGTATAGTGCTGACAGAAACTCGCACCGTATAGCAACACTCAAAGTATACTCACAAGAATACGCTCGATAATATAGAGAGAGAAAGAGAGAAAACTTTGTTTCTGGTATGATTTTCAATTCTAACTTAGCCCTCTATTTATAGGAAAATGCTAGAACGCCAAAGGAGACTAAAATAATAAATTAATATTTTCTTATTTTCCTTACGCATGCTAAGACCAAGACTTATCAAGGCATGCCAATTCTGAAATTCATCCCAGCAGCCCACATGTTTAATCCACCAACCAAAAAGTGGGTCCCGCAATTTAATAAAAATTATTTTATTTTCCGAAACTTCAGTAATTCATAGAAAATAGACCATTTATCAGAAAAATACGAATTTTATGTCCATTCTGACTGAAATCGAATTCTCTACAACTTTGTAGCTTTAAGTTTTTCCAAATTCCAAACCAAAAATATCCGAAATTCACAAACGGATGATTTTTAATACCTCCACATCGACAAAATACTGATAAAATACCTCAGCTTTAATTCTTTCATTTTTATCCACATAAAAATAAATATATCCTCCATCATTTATATCCACATAAAATAAATATTTCCTTATCATATGAATCAATAATTAATTATTCACAAATAATATTACAGAATCACATTTATGACAACCAGGCCGTTCCCAGGAAAGAGGGGGCTTTCCAATAAGGATTTCTCCTTACTGGCGCGCAATTAGATGACCAAACCTCTCATTAGACAGAACTTTCTAGACATTGCCAATAATGTTATATAATAATATTATTCAAATAATATGAATTATTGATCTGATAATAGGAAATACTGTGTAGTGACAATTATTGAAACAACAGTAATATAAAATATCAACGCAGCAATTATTAAATCAATAAAATAAAATACTGAACAGTAATTACTGTAACCATTATTGAGTAGTGCCTTCTTACGTAAGAATCAATAATTGGTGCAATCAGTGTGCTACTGTGTAACAACGCGTATTACTGAGTTTTAACCACCGGGTATTTCAACAGTATTAACGGTAACAACTACGCCGTTATTAATAAACAACATATACTTGTCGTTTTCTTCATCCAATCGATTTCCGTTATGGGGCCCACAAAAGACTGCGCCGTCGTACGAATATTCCCCGACAGGAAGAATATTCTACGACCAAACGAATATTCCCCGACAACAATGAATATTTTATAACCACCTGCTTATTTGAAATATTTGCGCATTTTACCCATAACTAACCTCATTAATCAATTTAACACTTACTATTTCAAAATAATAAATAGAGGGAATTTAAATTTTATTTATTAATAATTTGGGGTCTTACAAAAATGATTGGGCCATAGAATTTAATATGGTCCATTACATTAAATTTTATATCATCCTAATCATTTAATTATGGTTTTCATGCACTCATTTGAAATACAAATTCTGACACAAGTACATTTAATTTCTTAACCCAATTAAACTTACCTTAATTAGGTTATAGAATTAATTAATTGAGATATATAAAATAAATCTCTTCGAATTAGTATATGTTATCAATACCATAATTCTCTCATCCTATAACCCTTAAGTTATTTAATTCTTCATTCCTACTATATAATTAGGTTAGATTAGTTTTTGTTATTTGTTTATATAATAAACAAATATAAACCATCACATAATATTCATATTCACTTACTCACATATTCATACAAAATAATTTAATAGCTTGAGATATGATCCACAAATCTCTTAGATTATGTCTCTAGTATATAATTAAAATACTAGGACCACTAAATAACGATAACCATTTAGGTTAATTAATTATCATATCTAATTTAAATAACTTATTTAAATTATACAATTTATATTGTATAATTTAATTTAATTTCCTCCTTATCTCTATAAATTATTTTCAAACAATTTATTTATATATTTAATATATTTAATCATTTATTCAAATATGAATTTAATTTACTAACTAGTTGATATATATATATATATATATATATATATATATATATATATATATATATATATATATTTTACATATTAGATCTCATCTCACATTTTTTTTTTACTTTACATCTTTTCGTATAATACTAAATATTATATCATTATCCATATAACCTAATATCATATATCCAATTATTTTCTTTCCTTTCTATAAATTGTCTTCACAATTTATTTAACTATAGTAAATATATTAATATATTCACCACATTAAATACATGCATACATTACACTCAATAATGTAATATATGATTTATTTAATAAAAATAGTGGTTATACATGAAGTATATTAATGCCACCAATTTATCACATTAAAATAATTTAATATTATAAATTATTTTAATTTTGTCCATCTAATTTTCTTTAGTAACTTACTCATACACTTTACTTACATATAATAAATATATAATTCTAATATATTTATTATACACAACATCACATATTGCATGGCACATATTCCTTTGTGCACTACAATATCACATAACATCTCTTCTAATAAGAATTTTTTTTATTTAATTCTTATTTTAAATATTACCCAAAAATTTGGGTTATCACATTCATCTCTTCTTTTAAGAATTTCATCCTCAAAATTATAGCATACTAATCTCTGCTTATTCCATTGATCAAAACTAGGTTTTTAATTTAACATTTACAATTTTATCATGTGAGAATTTCTCTTATATCATCACCTTTTAAAATAGCAACTCACTAGGAGTTTACATTTTCTAAACAATGCTCCTTTCATTCATCAAAACTAGGTTTTCATAATAACCTTTATTCAATCATCTTAGATTCTACTCGTACGCAACGAGTTCAAACTATTTCATATCCATTATCACATACTACCCCAACATTACTATAAAGAGTTTTAAAAAAAATTCATATTTGTCTCAGCGATCATAAAAACTATGAACTTTGAGGTTTAGGGGTATTTCTACCTGCTACCTCTTGCAATTATGAAAGAAAGGTACTCTACCTCTGAAAATATTTTATATTTAGTATGTTTACAATCACAAAGAAGGTAAACTAACGATGCGGGTACTTTAGATGATCAGTCTATTGTACCTTAGTAACCGGAACGACTATATGCGTTCTTAGATTGTAATATTTTATCCAATTAGTATATCCTCATTTTCAGGGTTGTTCACCTCAGACTCATCATAAGATTCCGTACCAAAACAATTTGGTTTGGCATAAGCTTTCAAAGAATACATTGAATTTCATAAATATTTGTCTAGCTGAATCAAATAGCTTAGACGTATATCAATAATTCGAATTTCAATCGAAACATTGCTGGCCAAATTCAGTTGGCAATAATTTATCTTTAAAATTCTTAAAATCATTTTGTCGTCGTGATACCTCACTGTATATACAGTTCGTTTGAGGATTTTGTCATTTTGTGACTTTGTCATACTACATCATACTATAGTGGGCTGACGATCTTTAGATCAAATCCGACACTAAGTAATTATGCATTGATAACTCCATCATTTTTATCATCTCTGCACCAGGTTGCATGATGCATTAATGATATAAAAATATATTTTGATCATTCAAATCATTTTCGTCTAGCTGAATCAATTAGCATAGACTCTTTTTTAAACAGTTCAAAAATCAATGCAAATCAATTTTAGTGCTATCATACCTTAACAGGTAACGATGTGTCAGTGTCCCGAAGTCCACACATACACACTTGTCACGATATATTGAGAATAACAAAAATTTATTTTAAAAAGGCACATCAGTGCGAATTTAGCTTGATATCAAAAATTTCGAAGTCTAGCATAGCTAGAAGATTTGGAATACCTATGCTTCCACCATCAACTTCATTTTCTCCACTGATCCATTGCTTAATAATTCTATCTATTTCTATCATCATTAATTCTCCACTCACAACTTTCTGTACCCCAGTATAGTTCATCAAACATACCACATGTTATAAGTTCAGGAACTTGCCATAATCATATGAGTTTAGAAACTTATCCTAGTCAGACCATAGGCGTCCATTCGCTGAGGGGTTCAAAACATACCATATGATTATGAGTCACGAACTTACCATATGCATCAGTTTAAAGAACCGTACCTAATCTTATATTCTCTACCTATCTGTTATACACATGAGAAAAGAATCACCTTCTCAACAGGTATATAGTAAATAGCGCGACACAACTATTTTAATGATTATCAGTGTAAGAAGCTAAGTGGTTGTTACACCAAGTATAATTCCCCGCCCATACAAAGAACCATACAACTTAGCTGCTGACATGAGTCCTCAATTGAAATCCCACATAATCTTAATCATATCTTTACTCAATACGAATTTCATTTAATCTGTATCTCATCATCCACAACTCTTTTCTGAGTTTACATCATACCATTTCATAGTACCTTCTCCTTATAGCATCAAGCTATATCATTCCAATCACATAACATATATATTATGTTATTCAACAATTTAATCTGATCACGTAGTGATCTTATTTTATAATCATTTCTCATTATACTTACGATCGTTTTATTATACGATCTTCTTATTTTTCTCTTTAATCATATTATATTATGATTTTATTTACATTTTTCATCTTATAGACATCGTCTATTTATTATCACTTTTCATCTTTATTATTAGAGTCAGGTAACTACAGATTCTTATCCTTATAGCCCTTCAAAATTCTTCTTTGAATCTTCTTATCTTCTTCTGTACTTAATAATGAATTTCCAAAGTTCATCTCTTAGCACTTAAACTCTATTTGAGTTAATTCCTTATCCTCAGCTCTGCGGTTATAGCCTAAGGTACCCCTGCCTAAGGTTTATAACCTACAGCTTTGATACCAACCTGTGACGTCCCCAAATCTGGGTACTTTTTACCTCAAATCTGGTATATCATTTCTATAACTATTGCGGAAGATATAAACATAAATTGTTTATACATTAAACTTTTACACATCATTCCCAAGGTCTATAAGCTTAACTTAATACATACATTCAATATCTTAAATGTTTACAATATCATTTGCATTAGTAAATTTGTTAGTTCTAACTGCATAATAGCTTAATCTTGGACTTTGCCTTTGCCTATGTCTTTACTCTAGCTTTCATCTTAATCTGAAATTTTTTATCATGATATAGTAAGGGTGAGCAACAAGTTTGCCCATCAAGTTTAAATTTAATTGAGGATATATCTTGATTGAAAAGAATGAATAATCTTTCAAGCTTTTAACAATGTGAAAATTATTAAATAACATGAATCAAGTATAAATAATTGAGTGACTGAATCAATAATGTTTGAAGGTCAACAATGACCCTGAACAATTTAACTGAACCTTATGGTAATAAAGTTGATCAGCCTTTCATACTTGATAAACATATACAACATGCACTAAGTGCGAACCAATAATCAGTTTAGACGTGAATAATCATCAATAACCATTCACTAACATGCTTTGAAATATAACTCGAGTTTGAGTTAAGGAAACTTGCTTGTACCGCTAATTACCGCTAAGCAATCAAATGTAATCTCTCATGAAAGACCTATAAATTATCAGTTTGATCTTTCAATTAGCTTAACATACCTGTTAACTCATCATCTTATAATAAATTGTCTAACCTAGTTAAGTATTAGACATTACATTATAGCCTTAGTATTATCATTATACTTTGATAATCTTTTTATCATGTCATAACAAATACTTATATGTTTTCCCTTTTATATGTTATCTTAGTAAATTAAATAACATTTTAGTAAACTAAAATACCATTTCAGTAAGTTGGATTTCATTTTAGTATCCTGAAATCACTATTTCAGCATACCAAAATCAGTTTTAGCAGACTGAATTCAATTTTAGCAACCCGAAATCAAATTCAGTACCCTTGATTCCTTTTTCAGCATATTATACACATAATATAGTCTTTGTTGAATATTCAATTCAACACACTATATTTAAAGTAACTTTACTTCTCTTTATTCTATTTAATCTTCCTAAAATGTCATAAACATACTATCTCATCTCAAATTAGCCAAAACCCCATCAAAATATGCATCAACCATATATAGGGTACTCAAGTCATAAAATTTCATTTTCTATATTTCTAACATCACATAAATAATTAAATTCATTTATCCATAATATCATTATTTATATAAAAAAATAAAATGCTTTCACTCAATATATGAGATTGTTTGATCATACAAAGTGTTAGCAAAAGCATGACAAAATTAACTTCTAGTATTGTACAACAAAAGCAAGCAGTTAATAATATCTACATAGCATGGCAGAGGAATTTTCTGCCCTTTTTACCCTTTTCGACATATGCAAGGAGTGATGCTCCAATTGCCTAGGGTGAAGTCTTTGTGGACAACTATGATGAAGAGGTAGTTGATTTCCTCATCCTCTTTGATGATGACCATGACAGAGTTCATATCAGAGTTAGTATTTTCCTTTGACTTATTTTCCTTTAACCGATTTTCCTTAGCCCTATTGATGCGAGGGGTCATAATTTGATATTCTGAGCAGTCATCATCTAGGATATCGTCGTTCATACCCTCAGTATTCACCAGAAAGTACATATTTGATAACCGATTCTTCACTTCTTGTGTGAGTCTCTAGTTCCTTTCCTCGCTTTCTGGGTCTTGAATTAGGACTTCTTTCCCACTAGCCGGTTTGGGCTTAGGAATCGACATACCCGCCACAAAAATAGGAGTTTTCCTCAGAGGCTTTACAGATCTTGCATATGTAAGATTAGGTAGCAGAATGGTAATGGAAGGAACTGGTGGATGTTTGTACGGGTTCCGATGATTTGATCTAGAGGAATAGCCTAATCCAGCCTTCCCTGTCTGGCTAGGAATTTGAATTGAACTTCTAATTCCTTGCTAATTTTTCCCTAACCCTTTTCCATGCTAAAAACCCAAGGATATCATTTCCTAACTAGCCGGCATTACTTCGGTGGAAACTCTGGGCTTTAAAGCAGGGGTCCCAATAGGTTGATATCGAGTGTTGCTCACCTTAAGGGCTTAAAAACTGACAGGCTCAACTGCTTCATTAAGAATGATTAAAGGCATATCACTTTGGACACGGAAAGGATATTTTGGTTCAGCATTGATAGTGACCAGATTACCGTTGATGATGTATTTGACCTGTTGATGAATGGTAGATGGAATAGCTCCTTCCATATGGACCAAGACCTTCCCAACATCAAATTATATCCTGTGGTGATGTTGAGCACTTGAAAGGATATGTAAAAGGTATGTGGACCGATCTCCACTAGCAATTCAATTTCTTTTACAACATTTCGTTGAGATCCATCGAAGGCTCTTATGACTATGTGGTTGCTTCGGATTCGATTGAGATTGATCTTCATTCTCTCCAACGCGGCATGGGGCAAAATGTTCAAGGAATATCCTCCATTTATTAACACACCTCCGACCACATATTTTAAAGACATCACTGCTATATTCAATGGCTTGCAATGGCCCATCCCTTCAGGGGGTATGTCATCATCAGTAAAAGATATCACATCACTATTAAAAATGTGATCTACCAAATGTTAAAACTTTTCAGTGTCTACCGTCTTTGACAGGTGAGCTTGTTCTACTACTTTCATTAAGACCTTGCGATAATCTTTAAAAGAGAATATCAAGTCCATAATGGATATCTGTTCAGGTGCTTGTTTCAAGCTTTGCACCAACTTGGCTTCATTATGCCCTATCATGTAGAGGAATTCTTCACTTTTCTCCTCAGGCACTTTCCCCTTGGATTTGATGACTGGCTTCATTACTCACTGAGGTAGATACATCGAGTTTTTTATTGATACAATAGTAGTTTGATTTGAATTTGATCCCTTAACCTCCCTATAGTTCCATGGGACTTTTTTTAGGCAGATGATAGGATACTGCGACCTGAATGGAAATACCAATGGTTCTGGTGCAACCACTTTCAAAGGGTTCTTTACTCCTTTGAGCTTTATTCCTTGGATTGCAAGAGGTGTTGCAGACAAGTCTCCTTTAGAGGATATGACTACTATAACTTCCCTTCATCTCTGTGTTCCAGGAGGAAATATCTTCTCTTCCTCAGGAAATACGATATCATTATCTACCATTTGTAGGTCACCGTTGTCAATCGTATCCTGGATAAGATGACGAAGTGCCCAGCAGCTTTCAGTGCTATGACCCTGAGTATTGGAGTGGTCTTGACAAACCCTAGTAGCATCAAATCTCTTGAAATGTTGATTGATCGAAGGTAGCAGTGCTGTGATCTTCCCTCCGTTGATCAACAATTACAGGATATCTTCCATTGGTTGACCGAAAGGAGTGAACTTTCTTTGGTTTGCATAATCCCGACGAGCTTGGGATCTTGCTTTCCTTATAAGTTTTTCTTCCAAGGTTTCATTCTCTTGGGCTTGTTGTTAATTCTTTGTGATAAAGGAGAGGAGAATGTTATGCTCCTGACTGATCAGTTGCCTAGTTACTTGGTGATGATGTATCACCAATTCTATCAGCTGATCAGTTGCCGAGTTACTTGGTGTTGATGTATCACCAATTCTGCCAGCTGATAAACCCGTTCATTGATAAACTTCATTTCTTGCTCTATCATATACCAAAATTCTGAATAATTCCATTTATCGGAATTATCTTTCCTGGTTTGGGGAGAATTACCTACATATTTGAGGTAATTGGAACTTTCTCCACTCCCTCTGTTGATCATGTTGACATTCTCTTCCTTGTGTTGAGGGAGAGGGTAATTTTGCACATGCAGTTGTTCTGGTTTTGTTACCACAATCTCACCACTGTCTATCAGATCCTAGATTTTATGTTTGAGAGACCAGCAATCTTGGGTGTCATAACCTGGAGCTCTAGAATGATAAGCACATTTCTTGCTTATATTAATATTCTTTCCAGTTGGATTGGCTGGAGAAGGAGCTGGACAATTTTCTTCTATGGTGTCAGAAGCTTGAGTATATTTTTCAATGAGTCCCCTAAGGGTGTTAAAATTCTTTGACGTTTGACCTCTCCAACCTTTTGAAATAGAGGATTTGAGGATTATGCTTGAAAAGAAAAATAATTTTTCCTTTGAATTGGTAAATTTTGATTGCCTCTCTGAGTTTGTCCTTGCAGCACCAAGGATACATCATCTTATTTCTTTTTATGATCCCTCCGAGTGTTATTCTCATAATTTCTAGCTTGAATGTGCTCGACCACAGCTTCTAAAGCAATGAGGTCTTTAATCTTCCCAGACTTTAACTCCATCTCATCCATTTCTCCGTGTTTGATCATTTCTGATAATGGTTTTCATATGACTGCTAAAACCCTCTCATAAAATGGAGTGTCTTGTATGTCAATGAAGGTCATTACCATCTCAGTTTCTGTCTTGGATGGGATTACTTGAGCAGCCAGACACCTCCATCTTTGGGCATACTCTCTGAATGACTCAGTTTTCTATTTTTTGACTTTGGTAAATTGATATCTATCTTGAGCCATTTATGACTGGAAACTGTATTGGTTTAGAAAAGCATGGGCTAGTTCTTCCCAGCTATGGATTTTGGAATTATCCAATTTGGCATACCATGCTCTGGCTTCTCTAGTTAGACTCTTTTGAAATAACTGCATTCTCAATTTTTCATCCTCAGCATAGGATCTGAGTTCTCCAATGAACATTTTTAAATAAGTGTAAGGTTCTCCCAATCCGTCATATTTTTCAAAATCAGGAGTTTTGAACTTGTCTGGATAATGAACCCCATGAAAGATGTAAACGTCTGAATAATTTATGCTTCCATACGCTCCAGTCCCTTTGATTGACCGGATGGTTTCTTCCATTTATTGGACTTTTTTTAGAATATCACTAGTTTCTTGATCTTCTTTAAGATTGGTGATTTTAGGGGTTTTGTTAGATATTTCAATTTGAGGCTCAAGTATTTGTATTTCCTTTTCCTTCTTGTCAGTACCCTGGATTCCTCCATGTGCAGAGGATTCTATTTGAGTGGGTATTTATGGACCCTGAGTCTGTTTGTTTTGTTCTTTCAAAAAGACAACTAATTCTGCTATCTGATTTCTTAGTCTCTTGAACTCCTCTCGAGAAACAGGAGAAGATTCAAGTTGGGCACTTGCAGCCATGTCTGAAGGTGGGCTTAGTGCCTTTTTGGACTTTGAACGGGTAACAGGACCAATTATTTCCTTATAAAAAGACTATGTAGTTTAGTCTGGGTAAATATTAAGAGTCTGCATGCTATGTAATGTGTCTGTTTTAGGAGTTTTTTTTAATGTTTTCCTACAAAATAGATGTCAATTGTTTTGATGACAGGATAACATGACAGGTTTTGATAGGGAAAGGAATGCATATTTACATCTTCCTTTATATTACATGGAATTGGGATTTACATGGAATCGTAATTTACATTGAATTGAATTTACATGGAATTGAAATGGAAGGGCATGAAGAGACTTCCCTTCGCGTTTGGTTTATCAAAGGTTGACATATCTTAGGCTACTCTCGCTACTTTTCGGTATGAAGGTTCCCAGATTATCGCAATTTACTAGATGGGAAGTTAATCCGATCTTTCAGTTGGAGCGAATCTAGGTGGTGCCTTTCTTGAGTCTCACGGGATTAGTCTCCCTTGAGTTCAGTAATCAAACACAGAAGGGTTTTCCTCCTAGTGGAGGAATCACACAACATACATTCACATACATCGTGTCTCAGTGTATGAAATGATGACATTGTGCGAAGCACTAATACAACATGCAGATATTGTGTGAGGCACTAAATTGCAGTAAATAAAACATTCATTTACATCCATTCAATGTAAATGCAGCACTCACACACAAACATATTAAGAAAGGGTTTTTGAAAAGATTGAAATGCAGCTTAAGCCATCTAGTGTCCCCAGCAGAGTCGCCATCTGTCGACGTCATGAAAATTTACTCTTTTCTAAAATTACTCTTTTTACCCTTTATGTTCTCTACGTGTTGAGTTTTTTTATGAAAAGACGAGTTTGAAAAGTGTCCGACACAAAATGTCGATCAGAGTCGCCAGTTTGTAGATTTGAAATGGTTGTACCAACTCAACCAAATTTGAAAAGATTTACACAAAGGCCCAATGGTTGGATTCATAGAGTTCGGGGGCTTGATTAAGCAGGGGAAAGGTGTTAGGAACCCCCCGACTTCCGTGAAAATACGATTACCGTAACTTTTCAATTCCCTAATTTGTCTGAAGTGTGTGTGTGTGTGTGTGTGTGTTTATTAGGCCTATGTGCAATTATTTGGAAGTAGTGTTATGACTCATTTGCACCTATATACAAAGGATTTGATTTGTATAAAAGTTCAATTTTAAGCAAGATATAGCAATGATGTTTTGAAAAAAAGTTTTCAAACCCTTATACTCAATAGTAATTGAGACCTTTGATACTTCCATTTTATTCCATATTCGTCTTGATTTGATTTTATTTTTGAGATACGAAGCATCTTCGAGAAAATTACATAGCAGTGTCGGGCTCCTTATGGGCATGAAAATCATCTAAGGATGTCTAAACACTATAAATAATTTATAAGCTGGCTGCACAGCTGAAAAGGGTCCATCGTGGGAGCCAAATCTAGATCTATTAGCTGAATCTTAGACCTCGTGGCTCCTAGGCTCACATGATTGATTAATATTTATAAAAACTAAAAAGAAAACTAAATTTAAATAATTTTAGTCATTCTAGCTCAACGGTTATAGATTTGTAACTTTTGAATCGGTTAAAAGTTAGAGATGACTAAATTTAGATAAATCTAGTCCACAGACTAGAATATTAAGGATTTACATTGAATAAGCAGTTAAAATAGATATTTAAAAGCAGTAAGCAGTACATATATATATATATATATATATATATATATATATATATATATATATATATATTAAAGCAGCAAAAAGTTTCAAATCGGAAAAAATCTTACAGTGGGCTGTCAAGAAGACTTTAGACTAATTTTTGAGTTTGAAAACTCAGTTTCCACCGGTTAAAACTTGATATGTTGTAGAATATGTGGTTACAAGTGTTTAGAAAGAAAAATATCAAAGTTTGGAACACTCTAGAGGAGGTTAAGGGCTGAAATGGACAAAGTTTTCTCTCTTTTTATCTTTTTCTCTTTTTTTGACCGATAGGGGTTCTATTTATAGACCAAGGTGGCCGCGGGTCTACCTGCGGCTCCCTCGGTTACCCCAGGCCCCATGGGTCCCGTTGTCTCGAAGTACATGCACTCGAGCCAACGTATTGTCCGCTCGAACCTTCATAACTTTCAATCTGAAATTCTGATGGAGGCGTGCTATAACTTTTCGAAAAGCCCTTGACGAGAGCTACACCATGACATAGGATTTAACAATTTTTGAATTCAGGAAAATGGGTCCATGACTAGATCTTTGAGTCTTTGCAGTTCATTCGTTGAGCTATCTTGTGTTGTTTCCACTCGGGATTGATGTTATTATTTTGCTGGACTTCTTTTGTAGTGATTTGACTTGATTTGATGTTAATTTAGAAAAATTACTATTTTGGCCCTCTCGAGTTTGTTCCGAGTTTAATGCAGTTGTAACTGTCTTTTCTCAGGGTTGTCTCCGAGATTGGATTGTTGTTGACTTCTGACAGTCATCAGGGTTGTCTCTGAGGTTGGTGTGATCTTCCAAGGTTATCGTCGGGCTTTGAACTTGATCACCTGGGGTTATCTCCAGGGTTGGACTTGATCTTCCGGTGTTATCTCCGAGGTTGGACTTGATCCCCCTGGGGTTTTTACTGGGGTTGGACTTGACCTCCCGGGGTTGTCTCCAGGGTTAAACTTGATCTTTTGGGGTTGTTACTGAGGTTAGATTTAATCTCCCGAGGTTATCTCCTACGTTGGATTTGATCTCCCGGGGTTGTCTTCAGGGTTAGATTTGGTCTCCCAGGGTTGTCTTTGAGGTTGGATTTGATCTCATCTGATTTTCTTCGGGGTTGGACTTTGATATCCCGGGGTTGTCTCCGGGTTTGGATTTGATCTCCCGGGGTTGTCTCCGGGGTTGGATTTGATCTTTTGACTTTCAGGGTTGTCTCTGGAAGATAAAAGTTGATTCTGCCCTCCTGCATGGTTAGTAACAAGAATGCAAAATTTTGAGTGTCTACACATGTGATTTGTTTAGATGGTTAGTTATTTATGTTAGATTAACTATTGCATCTAGTGTTTTCAAGAGTTATTTAAAACATATTTTATATACTTCCATTGAAAAATTTGTTGTTAGCTATTTTAAGGGCAGAATTGTCTTTATTGTAAACTATGGTAGATATTTGATGTATGTTGAGTTAGTTTAGGAACATGATATATATTCTCGTTTTCGATGTTCGTACTTGCTTGAAATTCATTCTAGGTTTTCTTATCCCTATATTGTGTTGGGTTTTCATGCTAGATAATCTGTACATGAGATGTCGATAGTTGACAATGGTAGTAATCATGTTGTTTCGTTAGGGTAATCGTCATTGCATGATTCGCTATCATACGATACTAATTTGAAAAGTTATTATCATCGAGATAGGGTGAGATGTGGGATACATGCATGTTTAGTCAAATCATTTGGATTAGATAAGGCATTGCATACTTCTATGGGATTGTTTAATCATATTTTCCATTAGTTCTTGGGAAAACTTGTTATTATCTGTTTTGATGATATTCCCATTTTTGTCAACAATTTGGAAAATTCTCTAGCATGTGTTAAGTTTGTTTGTGATTATCGTCGATATGCTATTGAATTTTCAACTTGTGGTTGTGACCTTTTTTCCCATTGGTGCTATTATGTGATTTTGACTATGTCAATGTAAATGGAAAGAGAAAGGTTGGTTGTGTTTTGCAAATTCGTTATAGGATCATAGCCATCGAGGGAATCATGGATCGTGCAATTAATTTTGTTCAATGCATAGAACACCTAAAGGGAAGTGTTTGGAATATTGTTCTAGTAGACGGTACATGTGATTTTGATTTATTTGATTTCTTTGTGATAAGACAAAAAAAAACTTGTTAATTTGTTTTATTTTGTGTTTAATCCAAGAATTCAGGTGTATGGGCTTATGCGACGTGATGAGTTTCAAAAGTTGACATTTGACCAAGGATAATTGACGTGGTTTTGTTTACGAATGATCGAGATCATCATATTAGTTTTTGATCCGAGAATTCGTAAATGGATGGCTATACTACGTGAAGAGTTCTTCATACTGATATTTGATTCAGGAGGAGATAGAAATTTTCATATTCTTATTAGCATTGCATTCACATTTATTTTAGTAAATAGTATATTAGTTTATATAGTTGGTGTTTTGGAAGTAATTGGTCTACGAGTGGAAGGGTATCGTGTTTCTTTGTTCCTTAAAGGAGTTGGAGTTTTTAATGATTTTTCTCATATTCATACTTGTTTTGTTGATATTGTCTATATTCATTTACAAGATGAGATTTGGGATTATGGATCGTTTTATGTTACTTACTTAGTTTATTTTTATGTATGAGCAATTTTGTGGTTGAATCATTTTTGAGAGAATGGGGTGCCAAATTTGAGGACAAATCATTTTGAAAAGAAGGGGAATGACACGAGCATGAGGGGGTCAGAATTTTTTGACTTAGGTTCCAAGGGTTCAACAAATTATTTCAAGTGATTGGACTAAAAAATACTTGAGAATATGTCTATTTTGAATTCCAATTCAATGGATCCAATAAAGCATTCATAAAAGCATTCATTTTGGAATATGATTCTTAGTTCAATGGTTTGGTTCATACAAAGGTTAGAGTTTGATGGAGAGATTAAAGGATGGACTAAGGAACAGGTGTGGGTCTTAAACGCGTCAAAATAACCAAGAAAATGATTTTGATTGACTGGCGCACCCTGCGCTATTTTTGTACTAGAGTGAGCACGCCCCGTGCTAAGGCATCAGGGAGGTTCTGTAGGTGTAGTGCCCCCCGCGCCGATTTTGTACTAGCAGCAGTGTGCCTTGTGCCGTCATGTGACACAGAAATTGAGGAATGTATTTTTGCTTGTTTTGATCATATTTTCTTCCATATTTTGGGGATCTTTCATATATTTCCATAGTTCTGATGTATCTAGGATATTTATTAGATAGGATTTGATTTCCATATTGAGTAGTTAGCTAGAATTTCTATTTCCATTCAAATTCTTATTTCTTATAGAATTAGGATTTTTTCCATCATTATAAATAGATTTCATAGCTGATGTAATAAAAGAGACTTTTTTATTAATAAAAATTACTTTGTGAGATTATTCTCATCTTTTTGTTCTTTAAGAATTCCTAAACTACTTCTGAGTTTTCTTGAGATTCATTATTGACTTATCATAGAACAATACATAGTTGTGTGTGACATCTTCTACCATGCATCAATCGTCGATTATACTTTTGGTTCTTGTCTTGTTAAAGACATTGAGTCAAGATGTCATTGGTGTTCCATTCAACGTAAGCTTCCTAGAGCAAAGAAATTGTACTAAGGTTCTCGTCTCTTTATATACGTTGGATTAAGGTGTAACGACTCCAAAATAGGTCCATTTCATCCAACCTATTTTGAGTCGCCAAATACATGGTACAAAAAATAACTACAACTTTATTACAACAATTGTCGTGCAAAATACAACAACACATATGCTGAGTTTTTGGATACAAATATATACCAAATGTGACATTGAACACCATCATGTATCAGCACCTCACAAAGGTACTTTACATAAAGGTACAGTCAAAAACTGTTTTAGAAACTAGAATATTTGGGAAGTGCTCAAGGAAACCTTCGTACATGGGAGGCCATGCTTCTAGGTTATGATAGATATCATATGGCCACAGAATTATCCTTGGTTGACCCAATAGACCCCAAAGAAAAATGAGAAGGTTACTATCATATTCTTCCCAATGGTGAGTCTTCTCTTGACTTATCATTATCTCCACTGTCTCTAATTGAGAATTATACTTCAAACAAACACCAAGTTTATATAGGTAGTGCTCGTAGATATACTCAGCAAGTGGATGAGCACAGCCCTGTCTTATGATGACACGAGGTTGTATGTCATTAGACATCTTGTATGATAGTGGCAAAACACCCTTCCAACGTTGGGTTTGCCTCACCCTATTTTCTTCACCAAATATAACTACTAAATGATGACCACCGTTCTATTCCCCTGTTACCCCCGCTCGACCCATCTACACTCTTATTACCTGAAAGGAATTGTGAAACAGAAGGGTGAGCACAACTAGACCAGTAAAGAATATCATGACTAAAGATAATTGAATTATCAATAGTCTTCATCAGTAATAAATCAGAGATTTAGAACATATGGTAGATGATAAAACTTTTCAACCATAGTTGTAGCGGAACGAGCAATCCATTAGAAGAGTCAAATAGACTATAAAGTCTATTATCTTCTCCATGCTAAAAATCCACCAATAATGTTTTATCACTGTAACATCAATCAACAGTTCTGGTCCACAATCATATAAATAACTCATAACCATAATTATGATTCTAAATTTTTCTTCGCACCCACGACGAAGAATATTTTCATCACCTGTCTTTACCTGAAACATCAAAGATCATGGTTATACCAAATTATAGTTCCTGTTCATAATCATATTAATAAATCCATCTTTGCACTACGGCCAAAGATATTCAAGAACAGTTCATCTTTGCACTACAGGCCAAAGATATTCATCAACAGACCATCTTTGCACTACAGGCCAAAGATATTCAACAACAGTTAATCTTTGCACTGCAAACCAAAGATATTAATATCTCAAAGAAATATATAATCATTTCAGAATTTATATAAACAATAATTGTAACCATGTTAATCAATTCGTCTTTACACTTAAGCTAAAGATATTCAATTATAAATTCAATGGTCATGATCACACCAGTTAACAATTCATCTTTGTACTACAGGCCAAAGATATTCCTCAGTCACGATCATACCAATAATTTACTCATCTTTACACTCAAGTGAAAGAGAAATTCAACAGCAAGGTTATAAAAATGTTATATATGATGATAAAAATAATATTATCAACAACTACATTTATTTTCAAGAGCAACAATCATAAATCAACGATAATTTGGTCAGAAAAAGAAACCAATTTTTCTGTGAATAGTAACTCGTGAATAGTAACTCATGAATAGTAACTCGTGAATAGTAACTCGTGAATAGTAACTCATGAATAGTAACTCCGACATGAAAAAGGTAAAAATTCAACAATAAAATTCATATCAATATTTCGGCATAATGATATTGAAAGAATAATATTTCTTAACCTTATAAACAATTTATTTAAATTGTTTACACTTTACTAATTAACGCATTTAATCATCATAAAATGCCAACTCTTAAGATTTCATCACCAATAACCAAAACCCTAATCAAAAATCTGCATATAACTCATATATGATTCTCAAGCCATAAAATCATATTTTCTAATTTTCTTACTTCACATAACATATTTAATTCATTTACTCATAACTAAACCATTTTCATGAAAAATATCAAATCAGTACCAAAAATATTTTTTTCTGAGATTTCGCAGAATATAGTCCTATATTGAACATATATTTTTCTCAGAATTTTTAAAAGTCATTTACTATTTTTCATATGGCCAAAACAGCAGAATATTTAGACATTTATCAAAAATTGTACTTTTATCTAAAAATTCTGAAATTCACAGAGTATACTCCTATCATATACATGTACTCCCAATAAAAATTTCATCAATTTTGGAGTTAACCACAAGAAGTTATAAGCGGTTACTTATAAAATAGTCTTTTCTTATAAAATTCATAACTCTTAATCTATACATCCAAAAATCACCATTTTTGGACACAATCAATAAAACTCATCAAAATATCATTTTAAATTTTTCTAGAATTTTATGAAGGTCAGAAGAATTACGAAACTGAAAAACATAACAACCCTTAAAATTCCTTACTATCCCTTACCTCAAAAGTGCAGTATTTTTGACTGGAATGCAAAGCCGAAGGAAACTTGCACTGAATAGCAACTCTCAAACTATCTAAATACTCACAAAATATGCTTCATAATATAGAGAGAGAAAGAGAGAAAGCTTATGTTTCTGGTGTGATTTTCAATTCTAACTTAGCCCTCTATTTATAGGAAAATTTTAGCAGACTTGACCTGCAACCTGATGGCTTTACCTGCTAATATTCCCACCCACCACATTTGAAATATAATTCAGCACATTTCTTCACCAACCACAAGTGGGGCCCACCAATTCTAGAATTTTCCACCAAAATGATTAATTCCAAAAATTCAACAATTTCTGAACCAGTCATCTCGTAAAATTCATAACAAATCATACGTTCATTTTTAACGGTTCAAAATTTGTGGACATATACTCAACTTTTATATGTATAACATATCCAAAAATTACCACGATCCAACGGTCGGATTAAAAATTATAACCCCCGCAAAATATCTTAGAAACCCTAATTTTTAATACCTCCATTCCGACTAAAATAATGATAAAAACCTCAACATTAACTTCTTCATTTTTAACCACAAAAATATATCCCTCATTTATATCCACATAAAATAAATATTTCCTTATCATATGAATCAATAATTAATTATTCACAAATAATATTACAGAATCACATTTATGACAATCAGACCGTTCCCAGGAAAGATGGGGCTTTCCAATAAGGATTTCTCCTTACTGGCGCGCAATTAGATGACCAAACCTCTCCTTAGACAGAACTTTCTAAACATTGCCAATAATGCTATCTAATAATATTATTTAAATAATATGAATTATTGATCTGATAATGGAAAATACTGTGCAGCAACAATTATTGAAATAACAATAATATAAAATATCAACGCAGCAATTATTGAATCAATAAAATAAAATATTGAACAGTAATTACTGTGACAATTATTCAGTAGTGCCTTCTTACGTAAGAATCAATAATTTCAAAAATACTGTGCAATACCGTGTGCTACTGTGCAATAACGCGTATTACTGTATTTTAACCACCGAGTATTCTAACAGTGTTAACGGTAACAACTACGCCATTAATTATAAAAACTCAGTTTTTGTCTTTATCTTCATCCGACAGTTATTCTGTTATGGGGCTCACAAATGTCTGCGCCGTCGTATGAATATTCCCCGACAGAAAGAATATTCCACGACCAACCGAATATTCCCCGACAACAATGATTATTTTATAACCACTTGTTTATTTTGAAAATTTTTCACATTTCACCCATAACTTTAACTTTTTATCAATTTAACCATTTACTGAATTGTAATTATAAGAAAAATTGAATACTTTTATTTCATAAAATTCGGGGTCTTACAATCTCCCCTCCTTATGAAATTTCGTCCCCGAAATTTACATACCTGGTATTTCGAAGAGTTGAGAATACCTTGCTTTCATTTCATATTTCATCTTCCCTGTCCTCATGATTTCTCCATTGCTCATCTCCTGTATTTCAAATATCATTCTAGAATACAGTTTCAAAACAAAGGTTAATTGAACAAATTAACATATCACATAATATCCCGATATTATGACTGACCAACAAATAAGCTTAGGTAGGGCACACTAGCGAAGGATTTACTCATCTCTCCCCTCCTAGTTCTATTCCCCGATCTCCGCCAGAGACCATATCCCTAAGCTCTGATACCAAATGTAACGACCCCAAAATAGGTCCATTCCATCCAACATATTCTAAGTCGCCAAATACATGGTACAGAAAATAACTACAACTTAATTACAACAATTGTCGTGCAAAATACAACAACTCGTATGCTGAGTTTTTGGATACAAATATATACCAAATGTGACATTGAACACCATCATGTATCAGCACCTCACAAAGGTACCTTACATAAAGGTACAGTCAAAAACTGTTTTAGAAACTAGAATATTTGGGAAGTGCTCAAGGAAACCTTCGTACATGGGAGACCATGCTTCTAAGTTATGATAGATATCATATGGCCACAGAATTATCCTTGGTTGACCCAATAGACCCCAAAGAAAAATGAGAATGTTACTATCATATTCTTCCCAATGGTGAGTCTTCTCTTGACTTATCATTATCTCCACTGTCTCTAATTGAGAATTATACTTCAAACAAACACCAAGTTTATATAGGTAGTGCTCGTAGATATACTCAGCAAGTGGATGAGCACAGCCCTGTCTTATGATGACACGAGGTTGTATGTCATTAGACATCTTGTATGATAGTGGCAAAACACCCTTCCAACGTTGGGTTCGCCTCACCCTATTTTCTTCACCAAATATAACTACTAAATGATGACCACCGTTCTATTCTCCTGTTACCCCCGCTCGACCCATCTACACTCTTATTACCTGAAAGGAATTGTGAAACAGAAGGGTGAGCACAACTAGCCCAGTAAAGAATATCATGACTAAAGATAATTGAATTATCAATAGTCTTCATCAGTAATAAATTAGAGATTTAGAACATATGGTAGATGATAAAACTTTTCAACCATAGTTGCAGCGGAACGAGCAATCTATTAGAAGAGTCAAATAGACTATAAAGTCTATTATCTTCTCCATGTTAAAAATCCACCAACAATGTTTTATCCCTGTAACATCAATCAACAGTTCTGGTCCACAATCATATAAATAACTCATAATCATAATTATGATTCTAAATTTTTCTTCGCACCCACGACGAAGAATATTTTCATCACCTGTCTTTACCTGAAACATCAAAGATCATGGTTATACCAAATCACAGTTCCTGTTCATAATCATACTAATAAATCCATCTTTGCACTACGGCCAAAGATATTCAACAACAGTTCATCTTTGCACTACAGGCCAAAGATATTCATCAACAGACCATCTTTGCACTACAGGCCAAAGATATTCAACAACAGTTAATCTTTGCACTGCAAACCAAAGATATTAATATCTCAAAGAAATATATAATCATTTCAGAATTTATATAAACAATAATTGTAACCATGTTAATCAATTCGTCTTTACACTTAAGCTAAAGATATTCAATTATAAATTCAATGGTCATGATCACACCAGTTAACAATTCATCTTTGTACTACAGGCCAAAGATATTCCTCAGTCACGATCATACCAATAATTTACTCATCTTTACACTCAAGTGAAAGAGAAATTCAACAGCAAGGTTATAAAAATGTTATATATGATGATAAAAATAATATTATCAACAACTACATTTATTTTCAAGAGCAACAATCATAAATCAACGATAATTTGGTCAGAAAAAGAAACCAATTTTTCTGTGAATAGTAACTCGTGAATAGTAACTCATGAATAGTAACTCGTGAATAGTAACTCGTGAATAGTAACTCATGAATAGTAACTCCGACATGAAAAAGGTAAAAATTCAACAATAAAATTCATATCAATATTTCGGCATAATGATATTGAAAGAATAATATTTCTTAACCTTATAAACAATTTATTTAAATTGTTTACACTTTACTAATTAACGCATTTAATCATCATAAAATGCCAACTCTTAAGATTTCATCACCAATAACCAAAAACCTAATCAAAAATATGCATATAACTCATATATGATTCTCAAGCCATAAAATCATATTTTCTAATTTTCTTACTTCACATAACATATTTAATTCATTTACTCATAACTAAACCATTTTCATGAAAAATATCAAATCAGTCCCAGAAATATTTTTTTCTGAGATTTCGCAGAATATAGTCCTATATTGAACATATATTTTTCTCAGAATTTTTAAAAGTCATTTACTATTTTTCATATGGCCAAAACAGCCGAATATTTAGACATTTATCAAAAATTGTACTTTTATCTAAAAATTCTGAAATTCACAGAGTATACTCCTATCATATACATGTACTCCCAATAAAAATTTCATCAATTTTGGAGTTAACCACAAGAAGTTATAAGCGGTTACTTATAAAATAGTCTTTTCTTATAAAATTCATAACTCTTAATCTATACATCCAAAAATCACCATTTTTGGACACAATAAATAAAACTCATCAAAATATCATTTCAAATTTTTCTAGAATTTTATGAAGGTCAGAAGAATTACGAAACTGAAAAACATAACAACCCTTAAAATTTTTTACTATCCCTTACCTCAAAAGTGCAGTATTTTTGACTGGAATGCAAAGCCGAAGGAAACTTGCACTGAATAGCAACTCTCAAAGTATCTAAATACTCACAAAATATGCTTCATAATATAGAGAGAGAAAGAGAGAAAGCTTATGTTTCTGGTGTGATTTTTAATTCTAACTTAGCCCTCTATTTATAGGAAAATTTTAGCAGACTTGACCTGCAACTTGATGGCTTTACCTGCTACTATTCCCACCCACCACATTTGAAATATAATTCAGGACATTTCTTCACCAATCACAAGTGGGGCCCACCAATTCTAGAATTTTCCACCAAAATAATTAACTCCAAAAATTCAACAATTTCTGAACGAGTCATCTCGTAAAATTCATAACAAATCATACGTTCATTTTTAACGGTTCAAATTTGTGGACATATACTCAACTTTTATATGTATAACATATCCAAAAATTACCACGATCCAACGGTCGGATTAAAAATTATAACCCCCGCAAAATATCTTAGAAACCCTAATTTTTAATACCTCCATTACGACAAAAATAATGATAAAAACCTCAACATTAACTTCTTCGTTTTTAACCACAAAAATATATCCCTCATTTATATCCATATAAAATAAATATTTCCTTATCATATGAATCAATAATTAATTATTCACAAATAATATTACAGAATCACATTTATGACAATCAGGCCGTTTCCAGGAAAGATGGGGCTTTCCAATAAGGATTTCTCCTTACTGGCGCGCAATTAGATGACCAAACCTCTCCTTAGACAGAACTTTCTAGACATTGCCAATAATGCTATCTAATAATATTATTTAAATAATTTGAATTATTGATCTGATAATGGGAAATACTGTGCAGCAACAATTATTGAAACAACAATAATATAAAATATCAACGCAGCAATTATTGAATCAATAAAATAAAATATTGAACAGTAATTACTGTGACAATTATTCAGTAGTGCCTTCTTACGTAAGAATCAATAATTTCAAAAATACTGTGCAATACCGTGTGCTACTGTGCAATAACGCGTATTACTGTATTTTAACCACCGGGTATTCTAACAGTGTTAACGATAACAACTACGCCGTTAATTATAAAAACTCAGTTTTTGTCTTTATCTTCATCCGACAGTTATTCTGTTATGGGGCCCACAAATGTCTGCGCCGTCGTATGAATATTCCCCGACAGAAAGAATATTCCACGACCAACCGAATATTCCCCGACAACAATGATTATTTTATAACCACTTGTTTATTTTGAAAATTTTTCACATTTCACCCATAACTTTAACTTTTTATCAATTTAACCATTTACTGAATTGTAATTATAAGAAAAATTGAATACTTTTATTTCATAAAATTCGGGGTCTTACAATCTCCCCTCCTTATAAAATTTCGTCCCCGAAATTTACATACCTGGTATTTCGAAGAGTTGAGAATACCTTGCTTTCATTTCATATTTCATCTTCCCTGTCCTCATGATTTCTCCATTGTTCATCTCCTGTATTTCAGATATCATTCTAGAATACAGCTTCAAAACAAAGGTTAATTGAACAAATTAACATATCACATAATATCCCGATATTATGACTGACCAACAAATAAGCTTAGGTAAGGCACACTAGCGAATGATTTACTCATCTCTCCCCTCCTAGTTCTATTCCCCGATCTCTGCCAGAGACCATATCCCTAAGCTCTGATACCAAATGTAACGACCCCAAAATAGGTCCATTCCATCCAACCTATTCTGAGTCGCCAAATACATGGTACAGAAAACAACTACAACTTTATTACAACAATTGTCGTGCAAAATACAACAACACGTATGCTGAGTTTTTGGATACAAATATATACCAAATGTGACATTGAACACCATCATGTATCAGCACCTCACAAAGGTACCTTACATAAAGGTATAGTCAAAAACTATTTTAGAAACTAGAATATTTGGGAAGTGCTCAAGGAAACCTTCGTACATGGGAGGCCGTGCTTCTAGGTTATGATAGATATCATATGGCCACAGAATTATCCTTGGTTGACCCAATAGACCCCAAAGAAAAATGAGAAGGTTACTATCATATTCTTCCCAATGGTGAGTCTTCTCTTAACTTATCATTATCTCCACTGTCTCTAATTGAGAATTATACTTCAAATAAACACCAAGTTTATATAGGTAGTGCTCGTAGATATACTCAGCAAGTGGATGAGCACAACCCTGCCTTATGATGACACGAGGTTGTATGTCATTAGACATCTTGTATGATAGTGGCAAAACACCCTTTCAACGTTGGGTTCGCCTCACTCTATTTTCTTCACCAAATATAACAACTAAATGATGACCACCGTTCTATTCTCCTGTTACCCCCGCTCGACCCATCTACACTCTTATTACCTGAAAGGAATTGTGAAACAGAAGGGTGAGCACAACTAGACCAGTAAAGAATATCATGACTAAAGATAATTGAATTATCAATAGTCTTCATCAGTAATAAATCAGAGATTTAGAACATATGGTAGATGATAAAACTTTTCAACCATAGTTGTAGCGGAACGAGCAATCCATTAGAAGAGTCAAATAGACTATAAAGTCTATTATCTTCTCCATGCTAAAAATCCACCAATAATGTTTTATCACTGTAACATCAATCAACAGTTCTGGTCCACAATCATATAAATAACTCATAACCATAATTATGATTCTAAATTTTTCTTCGCACCCACGACGAAGAATATTTTCATCACCTGTCTTTACCTGAAACATCAAAGATCATGGTTATACCAAATTATAGTTCCTGTTCATAATCATATTAATAAATCCATCTTTGCACTACGGCCAAAGATATTCAAGAACAGTTCATCTTTGCACTACAGGCCAAAGATATTCATCAACAGACCATCTTTGCACTACAGGCCAAAGATATTCAACAACAGTTCATCTTTACACTACAGGCCAAAGATATTAATATCTCAAAGAAATATATAATCATTTCAGAATTTATATAAACAATAATTGTAACCATGTTAATCAATTTATATTTACACTTAAGCTAAAGATATTCAATTATAAATTCAATTGTCATGATCACACCAGTTAACAATTCATCTTTGCACTACAGGCCAAAGATATTCCTCAGTCACGATCATACCAATAATTTACTCATCTTTACACTCAAGTGAAAGAGAAATTCAACATCAAGGTTATAAAAATGTTATATATGATGATAAAAATAATATTATCAACAACTGCATTTATTTTCAAGAGCAACAATCATAAATCAACGATAATTTGGTCAGAAAAAGAAACCAATTTTTCTGTGAATAGTAATTCGTGAATAGTAACTCATGAATAGTAACTCGTGAATAGTAACTCGTGAATAGTAACTCCGACATGAAAAAGGTAAAAATTCCACAATAAAATACATATCAATATTTCGGCATAATGATATTGAAAGAATAATATTTCTTAACCTTATAAATAATTTATTTAAATTGTTTACACTTTACTAATTAACGCATTTAATCATCATAAAATGTCAACTCTCAAGATTTCATCACCAATAACCAAAACCCTCATCAAAAATCTGCATATAACTCGTATATGATTCTCAAGCCATAAAATCATATTTTCTAATTTTCTTACTTCACATAACATATTTAATTCATTTACTCATAACTAAACCATTTTCATGAAAAATAACAAATCAGTCCCAAAAATATTTCTTTTCTGAGATTTCGCAGAATATAGTCCTATATTGAACATATATTTTTCTCAGAATTTTTAAAAGTCATTTACTATTTTTCATATGGCCAAAATAGTCGAATATTTAGACATTTATCAAAAATTGTACTTTTATCTAAAAATTCTGAAATTCACAGAGTATACTCCTATCATATACATGTACTCCCAATAAAAATTTCATCAATTTTGGAGTTAACCACAAGAAGTTATAAGCGGTTACTTATAAAATAATCTTTTCTTATAAAATTCATAACTCTTAATCTATACATCCAAAAATTACCATTTTTGGACACAATCAATAAAACTCATCAAAATATCATTTCAAATTTTTCTAGAATTTTATGAAGGTCAGAAGAATTACGAAATTAAAAAACATAACAATCCTTAAAATTCCTTACTATCCCTTACCTCAAAAGTGCAGTATTTTTGACTGGAATGCAAAGCTGAAAGAAACTTGCACTGAATAGCAACTCTCAAAGTATCTAAATACTCACAAAATATGCTTCATAATATAGAGAGAGAAAGAGAGAAATCTTATGTTTCTGGTGTGAGTTTCAATTCTAACTTAGCCCTCTATTTATAGGAAAATTTTATCAGACTTGACCTGCAACCTGATGGCTTTACCTGCTACTATTCCCACCCACCACATTTGAAATATAATTCAGCACAATTCTTCACCAATCACAAGTGGGGCCCACCAATTCTAAAATTTTCCACCAAAATGATTAACTCTAAAAATTTAACAATTTCTGAATCAGTCATCTCGTAAAATTCATAAAAAAAATCATACGTTAATTTTTAACGGTTCAAAATTTGTGGACATATACTCAACTTTTATAATTATAACATATCCAAAAATTACCACGATCCAACGGTCGGATTAAAAATTATAAACCCCGTAAAATATCTTAGAAACCCTAATTTTTAATACCTCCATTCCGACAAAAATAATGATAAAAACCTCAACATTAACTTCTTCATTTTTAACCACAAAAATATATCCCTCATTTATATCTACATAAAATAAATATTTCCTTATCATATGAATCAATAATTAATTATTCACAAATAATATTACAGAATCACATTTATGTCAATCAGGCCGTTCCCAGGAAAGAGGGGGCTTTCCAATAAGGATTTCTCCTTACTGGCGCGCAATTAGATGACCAAACCTCTCCTTAGACAGAACTTTCTAGACATTGCCAATAATGCTATCTAATAATATTATTTAAATAATATGAATTATTGATCTGATAATGGGAAATACTGTGCAGCAACAATTATTGAAACAACAATAATATAAAATATCAACGCAGTAATTATTGAATCAATAAAATAAAATATTGAACAGTAATTACTGTGACAATTATTCAGTAGTGCCTTCTTACGTAAGAATCAATAATTTCAAAAATACTGTGCAATACCGTGTGCTATTGTGCAATAACGCGTATTACTGTATTTTAACCACCGGGTATTCTAACAGTGTTAACGGTAACAACTACGCCGTTAATTATAAAAACTCAGTTTTTGTCTTTATCTTCATCCGACAGTTATTCTGTTATGGGGTCCACAAATGTCTGCGCCGTCGTACGAATATTCCCCGACAGAAAGAATATTCCACGACCAACCGAATATTCCCCGACAACAATGATTATTTTATAACCACTTATTTATTTTGAAAATTTTTCACATTTCACCCATAACTTTAACTTTTTATCAATTTAACCATTTACTGAATTGTAATTATAAGAAAAATTGAATACTTTTATTTCATAAAATTCGGGGTCTTACATAAGGTGTTGTAAGCGTTCCACTTTCATAACTTGCTGGAAACGATCGGGGTGACGACAATCTCACGTAAGCATTCCGCGGAGTCTATCACTATGCCACACCATGGGTTACAGAAATTCGGTCAAGAATTACCAGGCCTTCCATTAATGCCATTAATTTCGAGATCAAACCTGATGCAATAAAAATGATTCAGGATTCATGTCAGTTTGGGGGCTCGCTGAATGACGATCCGAATGATCACATAGTAAGTTTCATAGAAATATGTGATACTTTCAAGTACAATGGTGTGTCAGAGGATGCTATTAGACTGAGGTTATTTTCGTTCACTCTTAAGGATAAGGCTAAAAGTTGGCTTCGTTCTCTACCATCAGGCTTAATAATTGTGACACCCCCAAATCCGAGTACTTCATTCCCACAGGATTTGGTGCTCACTATCCAAAACAATTACATCTAACTACCCATAATCAATGATAAAGAAATAACTTAAATAACTTAAACCATTATCCTCCCCATTAAAGGGTTACATCAACTTAAAACAAATCCCAGGTAATCTAACCTTCAATTTTTACATAGGTCTACAAAATACATCTATAATGATGACAATAGCAACAACATGAGAGTAAGCAATGAATATTGAATAATAAAGAATTCGTTCTTCGAATCAAAAATAGAAAACAAGTTTGAGATGTATATTTGAGTGTCTCACGACCGTGAACTATGTCTCATATTACTAAGTATTTCTACCTCAACCCTTAACAGTCATTAGATTATACAGACCTTTCCTTTCGTACTTAGGGGGATCATCCCTTCGTACCATGTATTGTGCACAAACATCTAAATGATAACGTATACATAATCCCCTATATTAGGGTTGTTCATCTCAGTTTGACTTAGGATTTCCGCACTAAAGAAAGTTTAGTTTGTATTAGCTTAACAATGGTTCTAGAATTTTTAGAACACTTATCAACTATAGACTAGTCAAATCAATAAAGGTTCACTAGTCATTCGAAGTTTGATACAATAACTAGGTATTGAGTAACCATATTTAGATTCAAGAATAGAATCGCAATGATATATAGTTGAATAAAACATTATATGTCCAATAGACTATCTTCAAAGTAATTAGAGATTCTCGTTCGGTATAATGAACATTTCAAACTTTGAATTAACAAGAAACAATGACTAATATTTTCTCAATGTGAATAAACAACTTAAATCATCTTAAACAAACAATATCAAGTTCAAGATTAGGTAACTTGTTTAGCAAAAAGTAAGATTTAGATACTTGCATAACAATAACAAAAAAGATAGGACAAAGATCGTGCTTTACATAAAGAAATAAGGTTTAGGAACTTGCGTCGTGCGTAAGCTACACAATTATACCACACATTCGGCAAATACCCTACATATACCATTAGAATCGCAATATCATTAGTTAAACTAACATTAACCCTATAGGTTTAATTCTCATTCAAGTTCATCTCGTTATTCTATATCATATTCCAATCACTAACACCATTTACAGGTCTAAAACCATAAATTTGATAAAACATCATCATGCTTAAATAACATCTCAAAACTTAATAAACTATAAGTTAAAGTTTTTTAAGTCATTATCTTTTCAACCTAAAATCATCAAATACATGTTTACAATCTGTTTTAGAATTTCATTATATGTTTAACACATTATCATGAACCTTAGAGTTGGTTAGGCCAACATATCATGGATTAAAAACTAAAAAAAATTGTTCTTCTAAGGGGAGGGCGCAGCTGCGCTACCCCAAGCCTAGGCACCGGCGCAGCTATGCGCAGCTGCGCTGTTCCTGCCCTTGACATCGGCGCAGCTGCACTAGGTGCGCAGACAAGAACACTGTAGTCTTCTTCCAGCACTGTTGCGAATCAAACTCCAATTCCATAGCAACATGGACAACCCACACACTAGAAACCTTACTAAAACCATATAACATATACACCAAATCATTATAACAGCTAAAACAACAAAAACAACCAAATTTAAAAAATTTAAATCATGTTTTTGCTATTTTCTTTGTTTTCCAACATGTTTAGCGAATTCAATCACCAAATTCTCGTTTCTTAACCAAATCAGTCTATTACACATGCATTGTTTTCATTTCTTGACATATTAACATAATTCATAACCAATTTACAGATTACCATATAATTTAAACATAAATTTTAACTCTAAAATCAACCTTTTAGTAAATATTCAACCAAAAACCAATTTCTTCTTCTTAAACATGACTACACATGAATTTGATACTCAAAAATCGTTTGTAAACAACATATAACAGATTATAAACCATCTATAATACAAATAACAACCATTCTATCAAATCATTAACAAAATTTTCATTTTTCCAAAAGAAAACTCAAGAACACAAAAATCTCCATTCTAAAACATGATTGCATGGATTTTCATACTGCAATTCATTTATAGATGATAACCAATGGATTACATAAACTAATTAACACTTATAATTCAAATTCAAAAAAATTCTATATAAAAACTAAGAACATGAAATTAGGTTTTATACCTTCAATTCTTGATTACTGTTAGCAAGGATGATAGAGAATTGCTTACTTAAGTTCACCCTTTTCTCTTGATACTCCAATTTCTAGAGAATTTCCTTCTCCAACTCTTATGTTCTCTGTATTTGTCTCTAAATCTCTATGTTTTCTTCCTCTTACTCTAAGTCTTTAGAACACAATACGTACGTATAACTAAACTGATATACATATAATACACACACATCAGTTAAAAAGACTAACAAGCATATCAATTAAATTATGTCAAAAGCCACAAGGCTTAGTTTGCCTTGGACACTAAAACTCCCCCCTTCATTTGTTTTTATATCTTTCTTATCACATAGTTCCCTTGCCATACCTTTAATTAATTAATTTAACTAAATCACAAATTAAATTAACATTTACCTTATAATTATAATTTTCATAATAAATTATAATTTTATTTTACAAACTAATAAATCTCTAATTTAATTATTAAAATAGATTAGAACGACATTATAATTATTTAATAATTCATTTAATTTAATTATCTCATTAAATTAAATCTTCAAATCATAAAATTATCATACATTAATTTAATTATTATAACACATTTTAACTAAATTAGTGCACAATAATTTTATCAAATATTTATTTATCTCAATAAATAAATCAACTCAAATATTTATTTGATTCAATAAATATTTAAAATTAATAAAATTAATTACAAAATTTTCGTTCGTTACATCCTTCCCTCCTTAAAAGGATTATGTCCCCAGAATCACGACTCAATGAATTCATTCGTCACATTCTTCCCCCCTTAAAAAGATTAAGTCCCCAGAATCGCTATACAAAATTAGGCAAATAGCTGAGGATAATTTTTCATCATAACATCTTCAAGCTCCCACGTAGCTTTTTTAGAATTGCGGTTTTTCTAAATTACCTTAACAGAAGGTATCACTTTATTCCTTAGTACTTGCTCTTTATTGTCAACAATCTGAACAGTAACTTCTTCATATGACAAATCCTTTTCAAATGTAATGGTTCATAATCTATAACATGTTTATAATCAGACTTATATGGTCGTAATACCGAAACATGGAAAATGTTATGAATATATTCTAATTCTGGAGGTAAAGCTACCTCATATGCCACTTCACCAACTCGGCATAGCACTTAAAAAGGTCCTATAAAACTAGGGCTTAGTTTTCCCTTTTTACCAAACTAAATTTTTCCTTTCTAGGGAGACACTTTTAAGAAAACAAAACTAGCGACATCAAATTTTTGATTTTATTGGTGTTGATCAGCATATTTCTTCTGCCTATCTTGTGCAACTATTAATCTCACCAGAATCACCTTGGCGATCTCAACGGTCTGCTGTACCAATTTTGGACCTAATAGTTGACATTCACAAACTTCGTCCCAGCATAATGGAGTTATGCATTTCCTGCCGTACAACGCTTTGTAAGGCGGCATGTTAATACTTGCATGATAACTATTATTATAGACAAATTCAACTAACGGTAGGTGGTCATCCCAATTCCCTTTAAAATCCATAATATAAGCTCTGAGCATATCCTCTAATGCCTGAATTGTCCTCTCACTTTGTTCGTCGGTTTGAGGATGATACGATGTGCTCATTCTCAACTGCGTTCCCAAGCATTCCTGTAATCATTTCTAGAAATTTAATGTGAAACGTGGATCTCTATCTGACACAATGGGCATCGGGACACCGTGTCTTGATACAATCTCCTTCACGTACAGTTTTACCAACTGATCTCGGTTAAATCTAATTTTGATTAGCAAAAAGTTTGCCAACTTCGTTAATCGATACATAATCACCCAAATCGCATCATAACCTTGTTGAGTCGTTGGAAGACCTACCACAAAATCCATTGTGATATGCTCCCATTTACATTCTCGTATCTCTAACAGTTGCAACAATCCACTTGGCCTTTGATGTTCAGCTTTAACTTTCTGACACGTTAAGCATTTCTCCACACATTTAGCAACATCCTTTTTCATATTCGACCATCAAAATTGATGTCTGAGGTCCTGGTACATTTTCGTACCTCCGGGGTGAATCAAATATCGTGAGTTATGAGCCTCACTCAAAATTTCTTTTTTAATCTCCGGTACTAACGGAACCCAAATTCTCCCTTCAAATCAAAGTAACCCTTCCGTATCAACTTTAAATTTGTCTTCTTCACCTTTAGACACTTTCCTTTTTATCTTTTCATAATTTTCATCTTGAAGTTGTGCATTCCTTACCTTATCTACCAAAATTGAATTGTTTCCTATCTGGAACAATTTTTCATCTGATTCTGTCTGATATTTAATTTCCAACTCCATCTTTGCCATTTCTGCTACAAGTTTTTCCTGAGCAGTTAACATCATTAAATTCTTCCGACCCTTTCTACTTAAGGCATCGGTAACAACATTCACCTTTCTGGGATGATAAAGAATCTCACTGTCGTAGTCTTTAATCAGCTCTAGCCATCTTCTCTGTCGCATATTCAAATCCTTCTGTGCAAATATATACTTCAAACTTTTATGGTCTGTATATATCTCACACCTCTCTCCATAAAGATAGTGCCTCCAAATCTTCAAATCAAAGACCACCGCAGTCAACTCTAAATCATGAGTCAGACACCCTTCCTTGTAATCCTTCAATTGACGCAATGCATACGCAATAACTCTGCCGTTCTGCATAAGCACACAGCCTAGTCCTTTATGCGATGCGTCACTATATACCACAAAATTCCCTATATCATCAGACAATGATAACAAAGGTGCTGAACTCAATCTCTTCTTTAATTCTTGGAAACTTTCCTCATGCTTCTCCGTCCAAAAAAACTTAACTGCCTTCCTAGTTAAATTCATCAACGGAGCTGTGATCTTGGAAAAATCTTGAATAAAATGTATGTAGTAACCTGCCAATCCAAGAAACTTCTTACTTCTAACGGTGTCTTTGGATAATCCCAATTTATTATAGCTTCAACTTTTAATGGATCTACTGAGATTCTGTCCTTGTCAATAACGTGTCCAAGAAACTGCACACGTTCTAACCAAAACTCATATTTCAAAATCTTCGCATACAACTTCTCTCTTTTTAAAGTCTCCAACGTCACCCTTAAGTGTTCAACGTGCTCCACATTGGTTTTAGAATACACCAATATATCATCAATAAACACCACTACAAATTTATCCAAGAATGGTTTAAACACCTTGTTCATCAAATCCATGAACGCTGCAGGTGCATTGGTTAAACCAAATGACATAACTAGAAACTCGTAATGACCATACCGAGTTCTGAATGTCGTTTTTGGTATATCCTCCTTCCTTACCTTCAACTGATGATATCCACTTCTTAAATCTATCTTCGAAAAGTACCTAGCTCCCTTTAGTTGATCGAACAAGTCATCGATTCTTGGTAATGGATACTTATTTTTAATTGTGACCTTATTCAATTCCCTGTAATTAATGCAGAGCCTCATTGATTCATCTTTCTTCTTAACAAATAACATCGGCACTCCCCACGGCGAAATGCTCGGCTGGATATACTTTTTGTTTAGAAATTCTTGCAACTGCACCATTAGCTCTTTCATCTCTACTGGGGCCATTCTATATGGGATTTTAGATATCAGGGCCGTTCCTGGCTCTAAATCAATCACGAACTCAACCTCTCTATCTGGCGGAAGTCCATATAAATCGTCTGGAAATACATCTGCAAAATCTCTAATGATCAGTATCTCTTCCAATTTCACATTCTTCTAACGAGTATCAACTCTGTAGGCTAAGTATCCTACACATCCTTGTCTCAGTAAATTCTTGGCAAGCATCACCGTCAGACAACTTGCTTGTCTAGGTGACTTGCCGCCATACAACTAATGAGAAAATAGAAGAATTCTCAAAGCCCTTCCGTCCATCTTGAAAATGAAGGTTATTGCTATTAAGGAAAGACAAGACCTACCTACTTATCCTCATGATAGCCTTATTGGAAATTTTTATGCCCACGAAGTTGACATGTTACTCGAAAAAGTAGGATCAGATACCAAACTCAAAAAGAAAGGAACTACTTTTAAAGCTTTAGTTTTAGATCAAGAAAGATATGATGAAGAAGCTGCTGAACAAACCAAGAAAATTGCAAGTCTATGTTTAATGGCAAACAATGAGTCATCACCAAGATCTGAGGTAAATTTTAAACATCAATTACCTAGTAATTCATGAAAATAGTATGCACACAAGCCAATCATGTTTGATGATAAAGCATATACTTTGTAACAATCTTATTCATTTATTAATAAAAAGTATTAATTTATTAAAGGCTTTTAATTATCTACATGATGCTGTTTTATAATATGTGATAAATCTATAGTTTTAAGCAATACTTTTAGAATAATGATGATGATCATTCTAATGAGATCTAAATTCTTATAAAGCTTAAAACTAAAAAAGTTTCCAATCATTGGATTACTAAATTTGGGATTAGTAAATTCGAATAGATTGATACATACTTTGCTTGCTCATTGAATGATGATGATTGATCTCATAATCATTTGTGCGGAGACACTAAAGTAAGTATGTAGGTACTTATTAGATAATAAGTTCACTAAACGTGACTCGCTAAGGAATACCTAATGGAGTTTTACTTGCATGTCAATAGAAATTCCTAAAGTGATAGTAGTACAAGTGATCCTTTGCCTTGAGATCATCACAGTATCTTGTGTATAATGAATTATACTTTGACTTATTCCTTAAGACCCTCAGGGTATATCAAAGGGTATGCTTGGGTATAACAAGTTGTACATAGAGATAATGTATGATCAATAAAGAATCTACTACTTCTAGTAAAAGAAGAGAAATGTCCTATATGATTCGATAAATGACAATCTAGTAGTCCTTAGCCAAAGTAGAATGAAATTAGAAAGGAGTTTCTAATTTGTATTATTTGGAGTTGTGTATTTAAGAATCGAAATACATATAATTAAATAAAATAAGACTTAACAGTAAATCCATGTGTTATATTTGATTAGGACATTGTATGGTGGAAGGATTGAATTGTACGGTAACTATTTACTCAAATGTTCTTTTATGATTAATGTTAAAATCTATATTATCTAGAAAGTCGTTAATCGCTAGGGAGACTTATCCCTATTGTAAAATAAATATTATTTATTTAAATTAATTAATAGTTCAATTTATTTATTTAAATTAGATTAGAATTGTTCTAATTGATTTATTTACAACCGGTTTAATATGGAGAACCTAAAGGGTCGCACCATAAAAGGAAGAATAATTATTTAAGAAGTTAATGGCATAATCGTAATAATATGTTAAGTGTATTTAATTTAATCTATGGTGATAGAATAAATTAAATAACTTAATATTTATTATTTAGTATTTTAGAAATATTAAATATTAATTAATAAGAGGAGTCTTATTAATATTATTACAATTGTTATTATTTTAATTTCTAAAAGAGTTTGGGAATTAATTTAATAAAATTACTCCCATTTATTCCTAATAAGATTAGGAGACAAATTAATTAAAAGAGTTTAATTAATTATTCCTAATAAGATTAGGGAGCCTAATTAATTAAAGGAGTTTAATTAATTAAATAACACCCTATTTTAATTATATTAAAATAGGTTAACTAATATCTTTATACGAGGAGTCTTATATTAGATATCAGCGGATGTAATATACATGATTCCAATTGTTGGATAGTACGCCCCTTTTCTACAATGATAGAAAACTAGAGTTTTGCCAAATACTCATCTTCTTGAATCTTTGTTCTTCCTTGGTGGATCACTTCTAGAGGCCAAACACTTGGGTGGCTAACGTTGATCAAATGAAGGAATCAAACCCGATGAATTCAAGTTGAACGTGAAAAAAATCGGAGGTAAGCTTGTATATGAGGAAGCTAGTTCTTCAAGGGTATGAATCTAATCTCCATCTCTTTTTTATTGATTGATAATTATGCACAAAGTATGATCATGGTGATGGATTTGTATTAAAATTATAAATTCCTATTTTATCGCGCTTCCGTACCTTTTGTGTAATTTGATTGCATGTTCGCGCCATAAACAAACTCAGTAGTGGTATCAGAGCCAAACTTTGTGCTAATTATCAATCTTGTTGATTCCATGTATGTATGATATGCGATTAGATCGAATTTTTTGGGTAAAAATTTTTTTCCTGTTCTGTCTGTGATGCGGTGCAGTTGCGCCGTCTCTAGTTTATTCTGGAGCACAGCTGCGCCATAACGTAGAAAAAGTTTTCTGGACTAGCAGCGCATCTCCGCCATTTTCAGTGTACTTTAAAGCGCTGCTGCGCTATAACTGAAAAAGGGTTTTCTAGGCTAGTAGCACAGCTGCACTGTATTCTAGTGTATTCTGGGCACAGCTGCCCCTGACACCAGATTCTGAAACTTTTAATTTCAATTAAGAAAAATTATTTATTTTTAATTGAAATATGATTAAAATAAAATTTTTATATTAACTTAGAATTAGATTCCACGTTCTTTTGAATAAAAAAGTTTATTCAAAAGTTTTATATTAACTAGGATTTGGATTCCACGTTCATTTGAATAAAAGATTTTATTCAAGAGTTTTTTATTAATTTAGAATTGGATTCCACGTTCGCTTGAATAAAAGAGTTTATTCACATATGGAATATGATTCCATGTTTCCTATAATAAAAAAATTTATTCACATATAGAATATGATTCCATGTTTCCTAAAATTAAAGATGTTTAATTTTGATAAGGAAAAAGATTCAACATATTTTATTTTTCCAACAATTTTAAGTTAAAATAAAGGAGTTTATTTTGTACTTGAAATTGGATTCCTTGTTAATTAAAATAAAGTAGTTTATTTTGATTTGGAATTTGATAAAAGATAAAGGAGTTTATTTTTATTCAAAAAATTGGATAAAATAAAATAAAAAATTTATGATGATTTAAATTTTGATCAAAATATAGGAGTTTATTTTTATTTCAAAATTGGATATTAATAAATTTGAAATTGCCCATTAAATTGATATCGATGCATATATGGAATGGATTTATTATTCATAAGATGAATTTATTTATTGATGCATATGTTGTTGTGTATGATAATAAATAAGATTGATTATAGACTATTGACCAATGTGATTGGATTTTATTTTAGTTGGATACATGAATGTATATGGTTTTATTAAATGGGGTATGCGTACCTCGTCTTCTCTAATTTTTCTTAATGTAAATTCTATCTCCCTCCTATGTACTTCCCATTAGCTGCTGATCAAAATTTGTATTTATTTTAAATAGTTTTATAATAGGAATTGTTAGAATTAATTTTGAAGAATTAGAGATCAATGAGCAAGGAGCGCTTGAAGACCCGTTTGTAATGGAGCCCAGATTTAAATGTAATAGTTATATTTAAATTTAATTCTTGCACCTTAGGTTTAACCTCTTGATTCACTTGGTGGCTCTAGTGAACCAAACTAGAATAAATTCCATAATTAATCTGGGTAGAATATTGTATTTTATATGTGCATGCTTATACTATATATATATATATATATATATATATATATATATATATATATATATATATATATATATATATATTCCGGTTCCAGTACGGACTCTTGGACGGTACTAAAATTCTGACTTTTTTTAAAAACAACTAAAAAAAGTTTAATATTTTATAGAACTGAAATTTTTCCATAATACAATGTTTTGGGTGTGATTTGGATACATATAACAAAATAGGTCTGTACGTTCCATAATATAGTATTTTGGGTGTGATTTGGATACATATAACAAAACAGGTATGTACGTCTGTACAAACATGTTTTGTTATATGTATCCAAATTACACCCAAAACACTGTATTATGAAAAAATTCCAGTTCTAAAAATATTAAACTTTTTTTTAGTTGTTTTAAAAAAAAGCAAAAAAAAATTCGGATTTACCAAAATCTTGGAGTTCGGACCTGATCCTCTATGTGTGTGTATATATATGTGTGTGTGTGTGTGTGTGTATGTGTGTGTGTGTGTGTGTGTGCGAGCGCGCGCGCACTAAACAAGATGAGACAAAATAATAACAAACCCCTCAAAGATTTTATATTAAGTCCTAAGCATTTAAAGATATTTGGAATATCGAACGTCGCCTTCTAGCATGATAAAAATAATAGAGTATCAAATAATTATTATAAATTTATTGTGTCACCACAAAGCTTATCTTAAATTTTTGAGATGTTAATTTTATCACATTAGATGCTTATAAAAAAAATTGAACAATATTATTTTGGTGTGTCACCACAAGGATAATATTTTTCTTTTATGAATATATGGAGTACTAGGTTGGACTTAACTTGAATAATTTTGATTTGGATGTGCCACCACTTGATCAAAATAATCTAAGAGGCAAAATAAAAGGAGTTACGTGATGATGTAATTTACAAGAGTTGTCTACCTATTTATTTATATATAGTTTGTTATGCCACCACAAGGCTATATACATTTAAAATGAGATCCTTATTCTCACTAGCATATCTTTAATTAGATATTGTCAAACTATATATATCGAGGGTAATATAATTTGATGAAAATAGTGGGAGATACCAATTTAAAACAAGACATAAATAACTTTGGTAATTAATAAAAAAATATATACTAAAATGTTGTTAATTAAAAATTCATTTACAAAATTTTACAATGTCTAAGTTACTATCACTGCAGAGCATATTAGATGCAAATTAACCAGACCGAATTAAACGGATTGGTTGAAGAATTTGAGAATAGTTCTCACAGGTGAAAAGCTATCTTATGTCTTTAATATGTCTATCCCTGCAATGGTTGCAGACAATACCTCTTAGGAAGAGATTGCAACTTTTAGAAAGTGGCAAGATGATGCACAGTTGGCTCAATTCATCATGCTCGCATCTATGAGTAACGAGCTTCAACGTCAGCATGATACTATGGATGCTCCTACTATACTCCTGCACATCAAGTAGTTGATGGTTAGGAAAGTAGTACTGATAGATATTAGATATCTAAGGAGCTCTTCCGATCTAGAATGATTGATGACACTACAGTACAGACAAAAGTCCTTAACATGATCAATTTGATTGAATAATTAGGACAACAAGTTTTGTCATGGATGGAGAATTGAGCCAAGATTTGATCTTGTAGTCACTCTAGGACTCCTTCTCACAACTGTTGTGAATTTTTCATATGAACAAGTTATATATCAGCCTCGCTGATTTGCTTAATATGTTGAAAATACTGAGAGTCACTTTCCAACCAAGAAAGACCAAGTCTTACTGTTAGGGACCAAAGGATCTTCTGAAAAGAAGAATGATTCAAAGAAGGTAAATGGAAAGGCAAAAACAAAGAATAATAAGAACAAAGCTGATATGGATAGCAAAGGAGTTTACTTCCACTGCAATAAGCCTTGCCATTGGAAAAGAAACTACAAGAAGTATCTTACAGAGGCTAACCAGAAGAAGCTTAATGAAGATTTGGTTATAAATACAGTCTTGTTCATTATTGAAATGAATTTTTTTTAAGTCAAGGTTCTACTTAGGTATTAGATACCAGCTTTAGTTCTCATAAATATAGTTTTATGTAGGAACCAATCAGAAGTAGAAAGCTAAACAACGGATAAGTAATCCTATGTGTGGGAAATGAAGCAAAGGTTGCTGCATTAGGCATAGGAACTTATAGTTTAGCATTTCTTACGGTTAAAATCTATTAAGTCAATATGTTGTTATTGAATTTCAGTTCTCGTTAAAACATTATTTCTATTTTGTTGTTAGACAACAAAAAATTTTGGTATTATATTTAAGAACAATTATTGTTATATTTATAATAATAATATTTTATATAGAATTGGAATATTACTTAATGGATTTTGTATACTTGATTTACATGAAAATAATTTTGAAAAATTGAACAAACTAGTATAAGAAAAGGAGATGATCTTTCAAAGAGTTGAATATTTGTATTTGGTGAAATACAAGTCTGATTCATTTGAAATGTTCAAAGAATTCAGAAGTAAAATAAATTGGCAAAGTATTAGGATTCTTTGATTAGATTAAGGAAGGAATACTTGTGTAATAAGTTTTAAGATCATCTTAAATGGTTTTCTCACAATGGACACCTCCTGATATGCAATAATTGATTGATGTGTCTGAAAGAAAAAATCATACCATGTTAGACATGGTGTGGTCCATAATGATTTTACCGACATTCCGGTATCCTTCTAGGGACGCCCTAGAATTGATTGCATATCTACAGAAAAATGTAACCTTAAAATTTGGCCCCAAGACTCCATAAAAGTTATGGACAGGGAGGATTCCTAATCTTAAGTATGTTAAGATAAGGGATTGTCCAGGTTATGTGAAAAAGATTTCAAAGGATAAGTTTGGGATAAGATTTGACAAGTGCAGATTTGTGGGACATCCTAAAGTAAGTTTAGGGTATATGTTCTATAATCCTACTTAGCAAAAGGTGTTTGTTACAATACATTCTGCCTTCTAAGATAAATGTGTTTATCATTGAAAGGGCTAGTGGGAGGATAATAGATCTTAAAGAGTTCAAGAACCACAAAGTACTATAAGACAAATAAGAGGAGCCTGTAGATAAACCTATTGTACCACAACCGAATTGTAACTCTGCAATAGTACCAAAGATACCTAGGAGGTATGGATTCATCATGGATGATGATGATGAGGTACACATCATAGAAGATAATGATCCAGTTACATACAATGAGGTAAGAGTTGTAGACACTCAGAAAAATAGATTGAAGAAAGCTTCTCAAAAATGGAACATTCGATTTGATGAGATAATCAAAATAGTGTGATTTTATCAAAAATAAGAATGAACCTTGTGTGTGCAAAAGGGTCAGTAGGAGCGACGTGACATTCCTAATATTATATGTTGATATACTATAGATAAGGAATGACATACCAATGCTACAATCAGTAAAGATAAAGTTGTATAAATTTTCCTCTATGAATAATATAGGAAGAGTATCCTAATTGGGGATACAAATCTACATAGATAGATTTAAAAGGATACTCAGCTTAACCCAATGAATGTATATTTATTTGATGCTAAAGTTGTTTAGCTTTGCAAACTCCAAGAAATGTCTCATGTTGATGAGCCATGGAGTGAATCTCTCTTAATAGTCCCTATAGACTCCTGGAAAAGAGATCGCGTGAGTAATTATCATGTATGCAATGAAATGTACGAGACCCGATGTTGATCATGTATGCAATGAAATGTACTTAACCGGCACTAAGGATATGATCATATTCATGGTGGGTCTAAATGAAAACTAGAGAGCTTAACAGGCTCAGGTTTTTTCAGACTGACCAAGACGACAGTAAATCCACTTTAGGGTAAGGTGTTACCTTGAACGGTGGTGCAGTGAATTGAAATGGTTCCAAACAGCAAAGAGTTGCTGGTATAGTCATAAAGGCAAAGTATATAGTTGTAAATAAAGCTACAAGCTGATTGTTTAGCTTCAAAGTTCATTACAGAACTAGAAATAGTTCTTATGTCTCATCTTGAATCTAAACATGTGTTGCGGCACTTTCATTTGATTAGAGGAATCATTGACAGATGGAAAATCACTGAAATTTAACTAGGCACACTTAGAAGGGGGGTTGAATAAGTGTAGGAACAAACTATGCCTAATTTTTGTTTAGCTAAAAATTACTTTGAATATTCAATGCAGCAAGCTGGATTCTATATCTTTATAAATGAAACTGTTAGGATAATGAATTTAATTTATGTTACACTTCCCACAATGATTAAATACAAAACTTAACCTTTTTCAGAATATGATTATGAGAAAATAATTTAATGATTAGGTTGAGTATATTTGTGGATATTTAATGCAGGCAGCTGGATAATTAACAGATTAGTGAATCACAAAAATGCAATCACATAGACACCATAATTTTTACATGGTTCAACTACTACCCTATATAATAGTAGTCTAGTCCACGTTCAATACCAACAAGTATTGGAGACTCTTTTATTAAAACTTTTTAATTACAATACAAGTTCCAACAACTTGAGCACCTTTGCTCCTTGTACACCTATGCACACTCAAGCACCTATGCTTTCACACTTGATTATAATAATATACTAATCCAAATCGAATCACAATTTAGAGAGGATTAATTGATATGAGTAAATATGAGATACACAATAGAGGTCTAATGATCAAGCAATATATTACTTACCAATGCAAGGCTCTAGTATGTAATGATATGCAATTGTGTTATTACCAGAGTAATTTTAACAAGATCCCTTCAGTAGTAGCTCCGTAATAGCAATCAACAACAATTTGAAGAATCACCATTTAGCAGTATATATGTTATCAGTTTCTGCATGAAATTCTTACTCTTCTTTTTGTTAGACACACTTCTTTTATAGCCAACTTATCAGAAGTTATCGTTGCTAATTTGCCAATTTGTAAGATGACCGTTTTGGGACACAGTGCACAATTCACGTATACTGAGATAACACCCAGATATTATGCCAAAGATCAAGACTATTTCTCGTTATTCATTTATGTAAGACACTGTCATGATCATCGTGAGATATAGTAGCATAAGTGTTTAGCGAGATAACTTGTCCTGATTTAGTGCGCATCACGTGATGACTCCTAGATATTATCCCAACTTATCATATATATATTTGCTATATGTCAAATACCATATTAATGCCATGCAATCATTTTACTATTTTTATGCAGTCTCTTAATATGTCTAAAGATACCATGTCAATTTGCCAGGTACGTGGATCAGAGAGACTCATGCCTTACTGCATGATTCATAGTATCAGTTACCTTATTTTATTGATCGAAAATAGTTTCCTTGATTCATGAAACACACAGTACCAAGTGATTACGAAAGTCAGTATCTTAGTCACCAAAAAGAATCTTTCAAATTTATTTCCATGCGTGACTTACATAGATTTGGCTGGTAGACATACCAAATATATTTGCATGGCTAACTGGGTTAGTTTCTTCCCTTGATACATGGTGCATGATTTATGGTGTATATTCAATCAACTAATCTTACCATGTTACCATATTCGATTTTACCAAAGATGTATTCCTTAATTCATGAAGTACGAACTAACCACTGATTATTCCATGATCTTAGTAAATTTATTTAATGATATTAGAATATGCTTATATATGTATATATGAGATACACATGCCCTAAAGCCTTGTATTGGAAAGTAATAGATGCTAAGATCTTACATATCTTTCCTAGGACTCAATCCGCCTTTCATGCTTCAAAGTTCCCTTGTCTTTGTATTTTCCACCTTGATGTTCTTGTAATTCCATATTTTTCCCTGAAATTTCATAGAGCATAATTAGAGGAATAATATGGTCATCATCAAAACATTTAGGAAGGAGTATGACATAAGTCAATATTCTCCCCCTTTTTGATGATGACAACACGATAATTATGACTCCCCCTAAATCCTTGCATATCAAAATAATTTCGACTCCCCCTAAATTCATGCATATCTCCATTTTTAAAATTAACTGTGTAATTCATACTTTTCTGCATATATGCAGTGTTTAATCACCCGGCACATAACCTGTTAGTCCATAAGTTATTTTAAGAAGTAACAATACTATTTTAAAACAAGCAATCATAAGTGCTTCCATCAGTAGTTAAAATAATCCATCAAAAACCAATAGTTAAAAACATAGTTTTAAAACAGAAGTCGTCCATCATGCATGAAATTGTGAAAGAAGATCTCTGTGAAGATCAGAGTTCATCTCCCCCTTTGGCATCCATCAAAAAGAGGAGCAGTAGAGCAACAAAAGGAGAGGAGGGGCACGAGCTTAGGCATCCTCCTCATCAATGTGGACATGGTTGGCTTCGCGAGCAGTGAAGTAGGGACGATGACGCCGGAGATGTTCGCGTTCTTCTTGGGACAAGGAGTCTGCAAAACGGGGAGGGCGAGGGATGAAGGTGGGAGGAGGTTGAGGAAGATCTAGTAAATCGCCTTGGTATTCAGCCATCCAATTGCACTGTGGCCACTCCGGTATACGAGAGGGCACTTAGTCAGCATGTAGCTCCTCACTCAAATCATTCATGCGGCGTTCTGTGAATCGTCTGAGAGTCCCAATCTGATTACAAATAAACTTCAGTTCAGAGCTTAGTTGGCATGCATTATGATTCATCTTCCTTTGAAAAGCTTCGACCATAGCTTTGGTATACAATTCGAACTCTGCCTGGAGATCAATAAATTCATCTTCTATGTGGCGAAAAACATTCTATAGGTCAGAGCGGCTGATGGGAAGTTTCCCTTTTTCAAGCACAGAGATACGTTATTGTATATCCTTGACATCAGTAGTAAGAGAGGTATAATTTGTAGCAATGGTGTGGAGAAGACTGAGAATTTCAAGAGAGGGAGGTTATGGAACAAGAGGAATGGAATGTTGGACGGGATGAACAAGGGGAATGTCTGAAGCGATTCTCATGAACTGACCATCGACTAGAGTAATGTGAGCGCTTTTGAGATAGGCAAAATCGATGGAATCAGTGATTATGTTGGAACCTTCATTGTCTAGAGGGATTTAAAAGTGAGTGAACACCTTGGTAAGAAAATAACTGTAAGGCAGACATTTTTTGGAATGTTTGATGCAGTTGGCCATGTGTTTAAGCATCATAAGAGAAAAATTGAAAGGTTTTCCTTTCATGATCAAGGATACCAAAACCAAATCCTAGTAAGTGAAGTCAGTCCCACCCCCAATTCGTGGAATAATATTATATCGAGTAGTTTATGAAGAACAATGGCAATAGCAGACACCTCAATAGTCTTTGGGAGAGTGACGGTAGACAGAGTGGAGTCAATCATAATAGTTTTGAGTTGATCAAGAGGAGACAAAGGTGTATACAATGGTCCCTTAAGAGTAAAAGGACAGTCGCCTGTAAAGGGAATGGATAGTATGCTACCCAGATCCAGAGAAGTAAAAACCAATGATTCACCTTTCACAAACGTAGTATAGCAATCACCATTATTTTCAAGGTTCGTGTAAAATTGTTGGACCAACTTTGGATATGCCACAGATGGAGGGGTACTAAGTGAGGACAGACCACAAGACTCAAGTAGGTCCTGGAGTGGGGAGTTTTAAAAATAGTATAAATCAATGGATTTTTCATAAACAAAAGTTTTATGGCAGATGGAAGACGTAAAACGCAGTTCGAAGTTATGACCGCGAAAGAAATTTTTAGAGACATCATACAATGAGACAGATAAGGGTATTACCGTCATTGGAGGGGATCTGGGTGAGGATTCTTTAATCTTCTGACCAGTCGACGTCCCAATCGATGGAGGAGAGGGTAAGCTTGCTTCAGATTCGGCAGGGGATGATTCACCAGAGATAATCGTAACAAAGGATTGCTTTCTTTTTAGTTCTCGAGTAGCTGGAGGATGAGATGGTGGGGAAGGCAATGATAACTCGTCCTCAGACTTGTCTTGGAGTTGTCTAGCATGCCTGGTTTTCATCTTCTCGGACTTGGTTTGAGAGTGAATGGGAGTTGCAGAGACGGTTGATGTACAGAAGATTGAGGTGCAAGAGTAAAGTAGCATTTATCGTGGGTGCGTTTGTCCAAGATATGGAAAGTCGTGGCGCCGTGTTTGGGAAGGACAATCTGAGCAGATTTTAAGTTGCGTAATTATAGTAGGAAGATAGGTCATGTAACCTAACATGTCTGCCTAATTTCCTTAAAGCATGCAGTCCATATCTATATCAGACACATCCCGAGTTCTCTTCTTAGAATACAAAAATGTTCTTCCCCTAGAGGTTTTGTAAATATATCTGCTAATTGGTGCCCAGTGGGAATGAATATTAATTTAATTAGTTCTTTGGATACATTGTCTCTAAGAAAATTGTGACGCCCCCAAAATTAGGTATACATCACCCATCTTGGGTCGTCAGATACATGGTACAGAATACAAATACAACTTACTAATACAACTGTCGTGTACAATACGACAAAACATAACTGTGAGTTTGAATACAATTATTGTCTACTAGAGACTATACAAACTCAAAAGGAGTCCTCATTACAATTATTGTCACACTATTTAACTGAATAGTGAGGACTACTAAGACTATCATCTGGTCCATCACTCCGTTCCCCGACTCGTCCCAGCTATATTCTCATTTTCTGAAGAGAACGGTGAAAGAAAGGGTGAGCTCAACTAGCCCAGTAAGAAATATTATGACTAAGATAATGCAGAATAAATTATCATTAGCCTTCAACAGTGTTAAACTGATAAAATATAACGAACATCAAGTTTAACTGCAGCGGAACAAGCAATCCATTAAAAGAGTCAAGTAGAGAATAAAATATACTATCTTCTATGATTTAAAAGGTTTTTTAACACTGTTATCGCTGGGACTCAGCTTAACAAAATAATCCACATCATTGAATCACCCTTGCTCTACGGCCAAGGATATTCTTTAGTATCACGACCACAATTATCCATGCACTACGGGCCAAGAATATTTGTGTATTCATTAATGGTCATGATCATGCCAACAACTGTCCATCAATGCACTACGGGCTAATGAGGACTTTTATCACATCATTTGTAACATTACGGTCATGATTACACCGAATAATCCCTGGTCATAATCATACCAAGTCCATCTATGCACTACAGGCCACATATGACTTTAAAAAATATAAATATGAGGATGATGACAACGATATAAGAATTCAATAAAACAAGTTCAAGAATTAATTTATCCAGAAACCAATAACGTCCAAATTGTCAACATGATACTGCTTTGTGGAGTAAAATTCAAGAATGATTAGAAGAATATTTTCACGAAAAGATACTAGATGAATCGCAATTATCAAGGATATTCTACTAATTTTATGGAGTATAGAAGTCAAAACTTTAACCAACTGAGTATAATAAATAATGGAATAACAAAAGAAATCACCCGGCATGCGATAGACCGCACAGACATGTTATTCTAACAGAATAATAAATAATGGAACCAGGTCCGGCGTAAACGCACAGGCAGGATATTCCGACAGAATAATAAATAATGGAACCAGGTCCGGCGTAAACGCACAGACAGGATATTCCGACAGAATAATAAATAATGGAACCAGGTCCGGCGTAAACGCACAGACAAGATATTCCGACAGAATAATATATAATGGAACCAGGTCCGGTGTAAAACACATACACAAAATGTTCCAACAGAATAATAATAAGACAGAACCAGGTCCGGTGTAAAATACACAGACATGATGTTCCAACAGAATAATAATAAAAACAGAACCAGGTCCGGTGTAAAACACACAGACAGGATGTTCCAACAAAATAATAGAAGAATGTCACCAAGTATAGGATAGACCGCGTATACAGGTTATTCCAACAGAATAATAAGAAATGGAATAACAAAAGTTCTCTTCATGAATAAGAAAGAATAACACCCCTTACCGTTTTAAAGAAGAACTGAAATAAGGAAGTAGTTAAGTAGCAGAATACTTTTCTTCTCTCTCTCTATAGTTTCTCTCAATAGTTTCTTTCTCTAGAGTTCAGTGAATTCGTAAGAAATAATGAATGAATGAGCTGCTATTTATAGAAAAATGGAATGCATAGTAACTAATCCATGAATGGTCCAGATTGATTACTTTAATCTGACGGTCCATATTTAAAGAAAAATCTTTTAAATAAAATATAATATATTCCATTTATAGAATAACTTTTATAAAGTATTCTGTTTTATATAAAAAGATATTTCTGTTTTATTACGTTAATAATACGAATAAAACAAAACTTAATTATCGCTAAATAATTCATATTATTAACTGACAATAATTGAATCAAACTGAGTGACTTCTCATATAAGTATTAATAATCAATACCGTGTGCTACTATGCAACCACACGTGTTACTGTACTTTTACTACCGAGTAGTTCAACAGTATCAATGGTAAAACTTCCACCGTTATTTTTAATAAAATATTTTTGTCGTTTTCTCAATCCGACAATAATTCCGTTGTGGGGTCCACCAATGATTGTGTCGTCGTACGAATATTCTATGTTAAAACGAATATTTCCCAAGCAATCGAATATTATATAACAACTTGCGTACTTTGCAAATATTACGCACAACTATAACATTATATCAAATTAACTCCATAATATTCAAAAATGATATTTATAGAAAATTCATCTTTATTTATAAAAGTTGGGGTCTTACAACCTCCCCTTCTTATGAAATTTTACCCTCGAAATTAGGGTACGTACCTGGTATGTCGAAGAGGTAAGGATACATTGACTTCATTTCAGATTCTAACTCCCAAGTCATTTTCTCAACATCGTGATTTCTCCATAAAACTTTGACTTGAGGTATAACCTTGGAGCGTAGAATATGTTCCTTCTTATCCAAGATTTGAACTGAAACTTCTTCATACGTCAAATCCTCCGCTATTTTGTCCGGTTCTAACTCAATAATGTGGTTCGGGTCTTCCACATATTTATGTAACATGGATATGTGAAAAACATTATGAACACGAGACATACTTGGCGGTAAAGCGAGTCTATAAGCCACAGTTTCTACTCGATCGAGGATTAAAAATGGACCAATGAATCGAGAATTGAGCTTTCCTCTCTTTCCAAATCTCGTAACTCCTTTCCATGGAGCAACACGTAAGAAAACATGATCTCCTATATCAAATTCCACGCCCTTTCAATGAAGATCAGCATAACTCTTTTGTCGATCTTGTGAGGTTTTTATACGTTGTCGGATCGCTTGAATTTTTTCTGTAGTCATACGTACCAACTCCGACCCCAACAACGTTGTTTCACCCACCTCATCCCAGTGTACTGGAGAACGACACTTTCTTCCATACAACGCTTCGAATGGAGCTATGCCAATACTTGCTTGATAACTGTTGTTATAGGAAAACTCCACCAATGATAAGAACTTGTCCCAACTTCCCTTGAAGTCAAGGACACAGAGTCTTAATAAATCTTCAAGAGTTTGAATAGTCCTCTCGGATTATCCGACCGTCTGAGGATGATATGCCGAACTAAATCGTAAATCCGTGCCCATAACTTTTTATAAACTAACCCAAAATCGTGAAGTGAATCTTGGGTCTCGGTCAGAAACTATGGATACTGGCATACCATGCAGTTTTACAATCTCGTTTATGTACATACGAGCAAGACGTTCAAGTGTATAAGTTTCTCGTATCGATAAGAAATGAGCAGACATGGTCAATCTATCAACAATGACCCAAATCGCATCTATACCTTGAGAAACCTTAGGAAGACCGGTAACGAAATCCATGGTAATGTGCTCCTACTTCCATTCTGGAAATTCAAGTGGTTGCAATGGACCTTTTGGTACTTGATGCTCCGCTTTGACTCGTTGACAAGTTAAACACCTTGAGATAAACAGCGTTATCTCTCGCTTCATATTGCTCCACCAAAATGTATGACGAAGATCATGATACATTTTGGTACTCCCAGGATGGATTGCAAACGGTGTGTTGTGCGCCTCCATCATGATTTCATACTTTAAATTAGGGTTGTTAGGAACACAAAGTCTGGAGTTGACTCGAAGTATTCCATCTTCATCAATTCTTACTTCCGGCATAGCACCTTCTTGCACTTTCTTCCTCATACGCATCAGCTCCAGGTCTGTAGCTTGAGCAGCTTTAACTTTATCGATTAAAGTTGGTTCTACTTGTATATTCGCCATCATCACATGGGTCCCTAGAGTCTTTAACTCTATCTCCATCCTTTGCAAGTCACACAAAATGGGCCTTTGTGTTGACAATATCGCACTCGTACTTGCATATGATCTTCTACTCAATGCGTCAGCTACCACGTTCACTTTTTCAGGATGGTATTGAATGGTATGATCATAATCTTTCAACAGTTCAAGCCAATTGTCGCATGTTGAGTTCCTTTTGAGTGAAGAAATATTTGAGGCTTTTATGATCCGTAAAGATCTCCACCTTCTCCCCATACAAGTAATGCCTCCAAATTTTAAGTGCAAAGACAACAGCTACCAACTCTAGATCATGAGTAAGATAATTCCTCTCATATTCCTGGAGTTGTCTTGATGCATAGGCTATGACTTTTCTATGTTGCATGAGAACGCATCCCAACCCTTTGCTCGAAGCATCACTGTAGATGATAAATCCCTCCGAGCCAGATGGTATTGTTAGAACAAGTGCTGAAATGAGTCTCCTCTTGAGTTCTTGAAAACTCTTCTCACATTCTTCGCTCTAACCGAACTTTGTATCTTTTTGAGTCAGCTGAGTTAATAGAGTAGCGATTCGAGAAAATCCTTCCACGAATCTTCGATAATAACCAGCTAAACCAAGAAAGCTACGTACTTCGGTCACTGATTTAGGTTGCTCCCAGCTTTGAATAGCTTCAATCTTTGCCGGGTCAACAGATATTCCATGACTTGATACTACGTGCCCAAGGAATGCTACGTCCTCCAGCTAGAACTCGCATTTCTTCAACTTGGCATAAAGCTTGTATTCACGAAGCTTTTGGAGTACCAGCCTCAAGTATTGCTCATGATCTTCACGGCTTTTGGAATAAATAAGGATGTCATCAATAAAGACGACCACAAAGTGATCCAAATATTCCTTGAATACCCAGTTCATCATATCCATGAAGGCAGCAGGAGCATTAGTCAATCCAAAGGACATGACTAGGAATTCATAATGCCCGTACCGAGTTCTAAAAGCCGTCTTTGGAATATCCTCAGTTCTAACCTTCAGCTGATGATATCCAGAACGAAGATCGATCTTTAAAAAGAATTGTGCTCCTTGTAATTGGTCAAACAAGTCATCAATACGTGGCAATGGGTACCTATTTTTGATGGTGACATGATTCAACTCCCGATAATCAATACAAAGTCGCATACTTCCATCTTTCTTCTTCACGAATAGAACAGGAGCACCCCAAGGAGAAGTACTAGGACGAATAAAGCTAATGTCTAACAATTCCTGCAGTTGGATCTTTAACTCCTGAAGTTCAATAGGAGACATTCGATATGGGGCTTTGGAAATGGGTTTTGTACCGGGTTCAAGGTCGATACAAAATTTAATTTCACGCTCTGGGGGTAGGCCAGGAAGTTCTTCAGGGAATACGTCAGGGAATTTATTAACAATAGAAATATCATTCAAAACTGACGTGTTTTTGTTTAGATCCGTGACATGAGCTAAGAAAGCTTGACATCCGTTTTTCAATAAACGAATAGCTTTATGGCTTGAAATGACAAGAATTGATTTTAATGGTTTGGTTGTTTGAATTCACATAATAGGTCGATTAGGAATATGAAAGCTAACAACCTTACGAAAATAATTAATTTTTGCATGATGAGTAGTTAACCAATCAATCCCTAGAATCACGTCAAATGCAAGTATTTTTAATAAAATAAGATCGACAGGTAATGTGTGGGTACCAACTTGAACCAAACAAGACTTATAAACCGTGGATGTAATGAAGGTTTCTCCCAATAGAGTTTTAACAGATAAGTCAAAGTCTAATTTCTCCGGAGTCAAATTTAATCGATGAGTGCAAGTAGGAGAAATAAAAGAATGGGTAGAACCGGTATCAAATAAAGTATAGACTTCGTTAGAGTTTATGGTAAGCTTACCCGTGATGACCTCATTCGGGTTCCTTACTTTCTGGGAGGTCACAACAAACGCTCTCCGTTGCACTACCAGTTTTGACTTTTCTAGGACGGCCTTTGGTGTCTCCATCCTGGCTGAACTTATTTTTGGTAAATGATAAAATCGAGCTAAATGACCTTCTCTTCCATAATTATAACATGCTTTAGACGGCATCGCGCAATTTGGACTGATGTACCCCTCCCCTCCGCATTTGAAACATATGATAGGTGGTCGTTCTCCTTCCTTAACAACGGGTGCTGGTGCTGACGTCTTTTCATCATTGTTGAATCTCCTCTTCTTGAAATGACCATTCTTATTGTTTTGGCCCTGATTACCACCGAAGTGGTTACCATTTCTGGCATATTGATTCCCTCCACGCTTGTTGTCACCGCTTCGATGACTGCTCTCACTGGTATTATCATTTTACCGACTGCTCTCTTTTGGTTGCGTTGACTCATTATCGCGCTCCACTAACTGAGCCCTATTCACAACATCTAAATACAAACATAGTTTATGAGAAATAAGATGTTGACGTATCTCAGGTTTCAAACCTCACAAAAATATTCGCGTCATTCGCTTTTCATTATCCACCAAGTGGGACGTAAACCGGGACAACTCAGCAAATTTAGCCTCATACTGCGACACGGTCATATTGTTCTGCTCTAATTTGATGAACTCCACCTCCTTCATGTGACGAACACTTTCGGGAAAGTATTTGTCATTGAACAGCTCTTGGAACTTCTCCCAAGACATCTTCAGTGCGACAGGTTGAGTACGCTTAATCGATTCCCACCGGTAATCTGCCTCTCCTCGCAATATAAAGGCGGCAAAGGGAACCTTTTGCTCCTCAGAGCATCCCAAGACATCAAATATCTTGGTGATCTGCTTTATCCATGTTTTCGTTATAAGTGGTTTTGGCTCTCCCTTAAACTCCGGTGGTCCCAGCTCCTTGAACTATTTAGCGGTGACCGTCTGAGAGTTTTCAGTGTTTCCACCTACATTTTGAACAGGAGCCGCTCTCGCCTGCTGTTGCATGAACTTCATAAAGCTTCTGAACATTCCATCATTCATCATTTGGTCAGTATTGTTGTTTGCATGAGGATTGTCGCCTTCCTGATGCACATTATCCCGATTATTGATATGTGGTGAATCAACAGTCGCATGTGCTCCATTGCTATTCTCAACATTCTAGGATGCCATTTTCAGGTATTGCCACAAAACAAAAGTTAATTAATATGTCATATATTATCCTTATATTCTGACCGACCAATTAATCATCATGCAAATAAACTTAGGTAGGTCATACTAGCGAAGGAATTCCCCGTCTCTCCCTTCCTAGTTCTATTCTCACATCTTAGCCAGGGATCATATCCCTAAGCTCTGATACCAACTGTGACGCCCCCAAAATTAGGTATACATCACCCATCTTGGGTCGTCAGATACATGGTACAGAATACAAAAACAACTTACTAATACAACTGTCGTGTACAATACGACAAAATACAACTGTGAGTTTGAATACAATTATTGTCTACTAGAGACTATACAAACTCAAAAGGAGTCCTCATTACAATTATAGTCACACTATTTAACAGAATAGTGAGGACTACTAATACTATCATCTAGTCCATCACTCCGTTCCCTGACTCATCCCAGCTATATTCTCATTTCCTGAAGAGAACAGTGAAAGAGAGGGTGAGCTCAACTAGCCCAGTAAGAAATATTATAACTTAGATAATGCAGAATAAATTATCATTAGCCTTCAACAGTGTTAAACTGATAAAATATAACGAACATCAAGTTTAACTGCAGCGGAATAAGCAATCCATTAAAAGAGTCAAGTAGAGAATAAAATCTACTATCTTATATGATTTAAAAGGTTTTTCAACACTGTTATCGCTGGGACTCAGCTTAACAAAATAATCCACATCATCGAATCACCCTTGCACTACGGCCAAGGATATTCTTTAGTATCACGACCACAATTATCCATGCACTACAGGCCAAGAATATTTATGTATTCATTAATGGTCATGATCATGCCAAGAACTGTCCATCAATGCACTACGGGCCAATGAGAACTTTTACCACATCATTTGTAACATTACGATCATGATTACACCGAATAATCCCTGGTCATAATCATACCAAGTCCATCTATGCACTACAGGCCACAGATGAATTTAAAAAAATATAAATATGAGGATGATGACAATGATATAAGAATTCAATAAAATAAGTTCAAGAATTAATTTATCCAAAAACCAATAACGTCCAAATTGTCAACATGATACAGCTTTGTGGAGTAAAATTCAAGAATGATCAGAAGAATATTTTCATGAAAAGGTACTGGATGAATCGCAATTATCAAGGATGTTCTACTAATTTCATGGAGTATAGAAGTCAAAACTTTAACCAACTTAGTATAATAAAAAATGGAATAACAAAAGAAATCACCCGGCATGCGATAGACCGCACAGACATGTTATTCTAACAGAATAATAAATAATGGAACCAGGTCCGGCGTAAACGTACAGGCAGGATATTCCGACAGAATAATAAATAATGGAACCGGGTCCGGCGTAAATGCACAGACAGGATATTCCGATAGAATAATAAATAATGGAACTAGGTCCGGCGTAAACGCACAGACAAGATATTCCGACAGAATAATATATAATGGAACCAGGTCCGGTGTAAAATACACACATAAAATGTTCCAACAGAATAATAACAAGACAGAACCAGGTCCGGTGTAAAATACACAGACATGATGTTCCAACAGAATAATAATAAAAACAGAACCAGGTCCGGTGTAAAACACACAGACAGGATGTTCCAACAGAATAATAGAAGAATGTTTTCAAGTATAGGGTAGACTGCATATACAGGTTATTCCAACAGAATAATAAGAAATGGAATAACAAAAGTTCTCTTCATGAATAAGAAAGAATAACACCCCTTACCGTTTTAAAGAAGAACTGAAATAAGGAAGTAGTTAAGTAGCAGAATACTTTTCTTCTCTCTCTCTATAGTTTCTCTCTATAGTTTCTCTCTCTAGAGTTCAGTGAATTCGTAAGAAATAATGAAGGAATGAGCTGCTATTTATAGAAAAATGGAATGCATAGTAACTAATCCATGAACGGTCCAGATTGATTACTTTAATCTGACGGTCCATATTTAAAGAAATATCTTTTAAATAAAATATAATATATTCTATTTATAGAATAACTTTTATAAAGTATTCTGTTTTATATAAAAAGATGTTTCTGTTTTATTACGTTAATAATACGAATAAAACAAAACTTAATTATCGCTAAATAATTCATATTATTAACTGACAATAATTGAATCAAACTGAGTGACTTCTCACATAAGCATTAATAATCAATACCGTGTGCTACTATGCAACCGCGCGTGTTACTGTACTTTTACTACCGAGTAGTTCAACAGTATCAATGGTAAAACTTCCGCCGTTATTTTTAATAAAATATTTTTGTCGTTTTCTCAATCCGACAATAATTCCATTGTGGGGTCCACCAATAATTGTGCCGTTGTACGAATATTTCATGTTAAAACGAATATTTCCCGACCAATCGAATATTATATAACAACTTGCGTACTTTGCAAATATTACCAACAACTATAACATTATATCAAATTAACTCCATAATATTCAAAAATAATTTTTATAGAAAATTCATCTTTATTTATAAAAGTCGGGGTCTTACAAAAATGGTGGCGAACTTCTATGTATTTTGTGCGAGAGTGTAGAATAGGATTTTTGGAGATGTCTATAGTGCTTGTATTATCACAATATATGGGCACATTTTCATACATAATATCAAAGTTCCATATTGTTTGACGCATCCATAAGATTTGGGAGCAACAACTTTCAGCTACTAAATATTCGCCCTCAGTGGTGGATAGGGCAACAAATGTTTGCTTCTTACTATGCCATGAAACAAGACTTTGTCCCAAAAATGTACAAGCATCGCTCGTGCTTTTTCTATCTATTTGACAGACTAGATAGTCTGAGTAACCCATTAGATCAAAATTGTCACTTTTTGGGTAAAATAATCTTAAATTTGTAGTACCACTCAAATATTTAAATATTTGTTTAATAGCCTGTAAGTGGGATTCTTTGGGTTTGGCCTGAAAGCGAGCACATAGACAAACACTGTACATTATATCAGGTCTAAAAGCAGTTAAATATAGTAAGGATCCGATCATACCTCTATATTTTATTATTTCTACATCCATACCTTTTTCATTTACTGTTAGTTTTATTGATGTACCCATTGGTGTGGTCTTTGAGTTTGCGTTGTCAAAACCGAATCTCTTGAGTAGTTCTTTTATATACTTGGTTTGATGAATGAAAATACCTTCTTGATTTTGTTTGATTTGAAGGCCCAGAAAGTAATTGAGTTCTCTCATTAAGCTCATATCAAACTCCTTATGTATACATTTAGAAAACCACTCACAAATGAAATTATTAGTAGTGCCAAATATTATATCGTCTTCGTATATTTGTACAATAATAATATCTTTATTTTGACGTTTAATAAATAAGGTAGAGTCAATTTTACCTCGTATGAAGCCATTTGATAGGAGGTATTTACTTAATCTCTTATAACAAGCTCTTAGGGCTTGTTTGAGTCCATAGAGTGCCTTCTTTAGTATGTATACTTAATGCGAGAACTTGTCATGCTCGAATCTAGGTGGCTGTTTTACGTATACTTCTTCATTTATATATCCGTTGAGGAAGGCACTTTTGACGTCCATTTGGTTTAATTTGAACTTCCTGAAACATGCAAAAGCTAACAGTATTCTAATGGATTCCAATCGGGCTACAGGGGCAAATGTTTCTTCATAGTCTAATCCTTCTTGCGGATTGTATCCTTGAGCTACTAATCTTGCTTTGTTTCTTGTAATTGTTCCACACTTGTCAAGTTTGTTTTTGAATGCACATTTAGTTCGAATAACGGATATATCTTTTGGAGGAGGCATCAACTCCCAGACTTGGCATCTTTCAAATTGTTGTAGCTCTTCTTGCATTGCTAATAACCAATTTTCATCAAGTATGGCTTCCTTGGTATTCTTTGGTTCTATTTGGGATAAGAATGCTGAGAAAGCACACATATTTTGTGCTCTTCTTCTTGTAGTTACTCCATCATTTATGTTACCAATAATGTTATCGGGAGGATGATTTTTGGAAGTCAAATGCCATGAATTACTTCTTCTAGTTGATCTTTAGTAATTTTTGGATTATGGTCTGGTTGTTCGTTCAATTCAGCTTGCCGGATAGGTTCCTGGTCTGTGTATTAAGTTTGCTGGATAGGTTCCTGATCCTGCTGCTCTTCCAATCCAGCTTGCTGGATAGATTCCTTTGTCTTGCTGTTTTATTTTATGTGATAGGTTGGATCGGCAGCTGTCTCTAACTTTCTTGCATCATCTTCTCTTTCTTTTAGGATATCATGGTTAGATTCATTAAATTTGATATGTATAGATTTTTTGATACACATCTTTTGCACATTATATATGCTATATGATTTACTATTTTAAAAGTAACCAATGAATATTCCTTCATATGATCTAGCATCAAACTTACCCAAATTTTCACTAGTATTAAGAATAAAACATTTAGATCCGAAAACTTTAAAATAACTTCTATTAGGAAGATGATTATTTAATAATTCATATGGTGTTTTCAAAATGATTGGACGGATTAACACTCTATTTAGTACATAACATAATGTGTTTACAGCTTCAGCCCAAAATTTCTTAGGGAGTTTACTCTCTTGAATTAGGGTTCTAGATGTTTCTTGTAATGTTCGATTCTTCCTTTCTACTACTCCATTTTGTTGGGGAGTTCTAGGTGCTGAGAACTTATGAGTAATTCCTTTTTGATTACAGAATATAATGAAATCCTTTTGAAACTCAGTATTATGGTCACTTCGAATTTTTATGAGATTAAGACTATATTTTGTTTCCAAGTTTTTAATCAGCTTTTCAAATTCTTTAAATGCCTCATCTTTAGTTCTAAGAAATAGTACCCATGTGTATCTAGAGAAATCATCAACTATCACAAAAGCATAAAATTTACCATTTAGACTAGCATGCCTTTCGGGTCCAAATAAATCAAGATGTAATAGTTGCAAGGGAGAAGAGGTTGATACCATATTCTTGGCTGTGAATGATGTTCTTAATTGTTTTCCAAGTTGACATGGCTCACAGATACCTTTCTTCTCAAAATTCATTTTGGGTAGTCCTTTTACTAAATTCTTTGACGATGACTTTTTGATTAGGTCTATATGTACATGTCCCATTCTTCTATGCCATAGGTTTGCTTCATCTTGAATTGTTGCCAAACATAACTCTTTCTCCTGCTGCTCAAAATCAAGAGTATATATATTTCCTTCTCTTAGGGAAACTAAAATAGCATTGTTAGTACCATGTGAAATTATACATTTGTCTATTTCAAAAGTCACTTGATGTCTGTTATCCATTAATTGACTCACACTGATTAGATTAAATTCTAAGCCGTTTACTAGATGAACATTATTAATATTAACCTTACCGTTACCGATTTTACCTTTGCTGATTATTTCACATGACCGGTTATCACCAAACGTGACAGTTCCATGTTTCTTTTTGATATTTAGCTCCACAAACTTAGATTTGTCACCCGTCATGCGGCGTGAACATCTATTGTCAAGAATCTACTTTTGAGAAGATACTTTGCCTTTGAAACATACCTGTTTAAGAAAGGTACAATTTATCTTTTTGGTACCCATATTTTTTTGGGTCCACTTGTGTTAGTTGAAATCAAATCACTTTTCTTTATCCATACTGCTTTACTTCGATTGTTATTTTTCTTCCTTAAACAGTTTATTTCTAGATGTCCCTTAATGCCACAATTTTTGCAAATAGTGAAAGGTGTACAGTAATTTAATTTAAATGATGATTTAGATTTAACCATTCCAACTTCTTCTCTATATATTGGGTTATAACCAATGCCTTGTTATCGTAACTGGGTCTTTGTTTTCCTAGCATGACGTTTAGATTTTCTTCTCCATGAACAAATTTAGCTAGAAAGGTTTTTAATGACTCTATTTCCTTTTGAAGGTCATTAGTTGGAGGTGTTTTCTTACACGATTCATCACCAAATGCATCAATGCACACATCTCTCATTTTTATCTCGTTTGTCAATTTTTTATCTTTATCATTCAGCTGTTTTACTTTGTTGAAAAGTCTTTTATTGTAATTATCTAAGTAATCATTTTTCGCAGCTAATGCTTTTTCCTCATTTGTGTGTGTTACTTTTTCTAATTCTTTCTTTTCATCTATTAGTGTTTCAACTTCTCCCATTAGAGTGTTTACTAGATCTTTTAAGTACATATTTTTTTTCTTTTAATTTTTCATTTTCTTGTTTCAAAGTAATAATATCAGAAAGAGATACATCACTAGATTCACCTTCAAGTCCCATGAAGCATATTTGAGCCAGTTCATCGTTTGCGTCCATCTTTACTTTGGATTCTTCATCGTCACTCCACATTATGAATGCTTTATGCTTTTTGAACTGCTTATTGCCTTGCTTTCCTTTGTTTTTGAGCTGGAAGCAATCCTTCTTGAAATGACCTGGTCGTCCACATTCGAAACTGGTTTCTTCGGTTTGTTTGGCTTTAAATTTGTTTGAGTTGAATGTATTCTTCCTTTGATTGTTTCTCTGAAGTAGTCCCTTAAGTCTCCTTGATATCATGGCTATTTCACCATCTGAGTTATTTTCAAGTTCCTCTTTAATTCCTGCATTTAGAGCTAACACTTTCTTTCGAGGAGGTTCTTCCTCGTCGTCATATCTTTTTAATTAGTGTTTGTTGGTTGATTTCACAATCAAAGCAAACGTGCAAGTATACACGATCAATAATAATATAGTGATAAATTAGAGTGTCGATCCCTCAAAGAATTCCAATTAATAAACTCCAACTACTAGTACTGTATCAATTCAATTTTATTTAAACAACCAAAAATTGTGATTCTAAGAAAACTAATTTTAATAAAGCAAGAAATAATTCTAAAAGAAAACAAAGAACAAATCAAGAATTATTTGAATGCAAATAAATGACAATTAAGACTCCAATTTCCCCAATTATGATTATTAAATCAATTATCCAATTATCCCAATTATTAAATCTACTGAATTGTTAACATGAATTATCAAATGCCAAAAGCCCTCTCTCGAGTGATCAATTGCCTTCTATTTAACCCAGATTAATTTTGCTATATCTCTATGCAAAACAATTGAATTAAACTCGATACAAAACCAATTCCTTTTATGTTACATGCGGCAAATAGATATTCTCATTCTATTCACAAACCTAATTATTCACTATGCAAATAACTAAGTCACATGTCACCCTGCCCAGTTCTAACTCTAGAATTCCTCTCTCGATTCCTTCTAGAGTAACACGGTAATTATTGGCCAGATAATTAATCAATAAATACAAGGCATGATGAACAATTCGCTTCAACATAAATAATTGGAATAAATTAGATAATCAATTCATAACCATAAAAGGTTCCATTGGAATCTTAATAAAAGGAATTAGTTTATGATGGAAAAAAAATCACAAATAATTGATAAATCATCCTGAATGAGTTACACAATTTAAAACAATAAAGAAGAAGAACTCCAAGTTTCAAGCCTTCAGATCTCCTCTTCCTCCTTTTTCAATCCCCTATTCTGTCGAATCCCCTATTCTGTCGAAATCCCCCTTTTAATTCAGCCACATAAACCTTATATAGCCTCTCCCAATCCTAGTCCAAAACAACTTCCCAAATAAGCTCCTATTGTACAGTCAAACCCTTCGTCAACGCGCAAACTCGGTCAACTGAAATCCCGACCCAGGGCCCCGGCGCTGGGAATAGTACTAGACAGAGCGCCCTGGCGCTAGGAAGCAGAAAGTGCTAGTCATGCCCTGTTTTAGTCTAAATGCTCCCAAATGTTCCTACAGCTCCCAAACCTGCAATAGCACAACTAAACACAGTAGAAACGCTACTAAAGGACTCGAGAATATACAAATCTAAACCCAAGTATACCCAAGTCATGGGTATATTACCCAATCATCAAATACCCCCAAACTTAAATCGTTGCGTGTCCTCAAGCAACAAAACACAAATTAATACTAAACAACACGAAAACGACAACTCATGAAAATGCAACTAACTAACTGGTCGTAATTCCAGCAATGCAATAGCTCACGTATATAGGCCTCAGAAAAATTACAAAAAACATGCTAATACATCATGTTACTTGCAGCTAAATAATAGTCCAACAATCAATCAATTCAAATATGTTATTATTGATATTGTGAGTGTGTGTTCAACAACCATGCTAACTAATGAAAAGTAAAAAGTTGAAAGATAATAAAGCTCATAAAAAGCTTCATACAGTTCTACTCAAGAGTTCATCAAATAAACTAGATTCAACTGAAATTAAACAATCACCAAAATTCAGGGGTCAACATGAAATACTTATGCTTATTTTATTTTTTTTCAGACGGGGGCATTTTGCACTTTTCCCACTTTATTATTATTATTATTATTTTTTCTCTCATGACTATGCATTGTCTTATTCCCTTAGGCTTTTCAATGCTACCTTAACAAGCTTTCGACCAACGACTCCCAAGCCATTAAGACCTTAGGGCGCTAGGTGTAGAGACAGTCCCCTCAGGCTTACTCGCTCAAGTAACAAAGGCCACAAAACTAGACAAGCACGCCACGGTGGGGGTTTTTTTTTATAGCTTATATAATCCATATATTTTTTCCCCAAACTTGAGTTCATATCTAAATTCAGGCTTCACTAACTATTTAACTTGCTCTTTTATTTCACTAGCATTCATCCTTTAGACCTCTATTATCTATCCATTTAAACTTTCATAGCTAACATGGTCATCTTTCCAAATGTGCTATCCTTGAAATATCAGTGTCAAACAGATAGAGATTCAAATCATGTCAAGAACATCATATTACTGACTCAACAATCCTTACTAGACTTGTTCATGCAATTCTAATTTCATCATTGGCCTTCAAATATACTCACTATCAAAAGCTGGACTTACATGCAATCTTAAATGCAACATTTATAAAAATTAAAACATCCACAAGCTATTAACAATCACAGTTTACTCATGTAAATAAAAATAACACAAAACAACTACCCCCAAACTTATCTAGAGCAATGCCCTCATGCGAGAGATTAAACAAAACAAAACAGAGGACTTCCCTAATGAGCTTAAGCCTCAGGTGGAGCATCATCGTCCTCGCTCATCTCTTGATCGGAAGGGGGAAATACTGGCAGAACAGGAGCAGTTGGGAAATGGCTAAGTTGAACGCCTGGATGTGATTGGATAGTCAATGCATTTTGGGCAGCAAATTGGTCAACTAAAAATTTGAAAATCACGTCTTGACGTTCCAACAAGCGCACATTCTGGGACTCCATATTGTAAAACCAGCCGTCTATCTCCCGCTGGACAGCTTCGGGAACCACACCACGATGAGCTGCTGTAGATGGGCCATAAATAGGTGGAGCCTGAGGTGGTGGTGCTTGGGTAGGTACAACTTGGGGAATTATGAAACCCAATCCCCTAGGGTGATTTGCCCCACCTGTCCACACTTTATACCTGCTGATCAACTTGTGGTCCAAAACTGGCATAGGCGTTTGGATCATCTCATCTGATTTCCAATTTACTCTGAAGTTAGCACACAAAATGCAGATGAGAGACAGATGTGGTAACCCTCCTATGGTCCCTCCTCAGGTGCTCGGAGAATAGACTGCTGAATGACGTGTCCGACGTCAATTTGCAAGCCTTGAATAATGGCATATAGCAGCACCGCTCTTTCTTTGGTGACATGGATCACATGCGTGCAGGGCATGAGTTTGGCACAGATAAAGGTAAACCACGCCTTCCCATACTGACTGAGATGAGAATGGGGGAAGGTCATGCTACCACGTTTATGCACTGTCCATGTGGTACCCGGTTGACAAAGCTCACGTATTATCTTCTCATAGTCTGGACCTTGACTTAGAAGACCGGCATATTCGTCGTTAAGATCTTCCAAATCCATTTCATAGCACCCATTTATGTCCTCTTCTCTGATTTCCACAGTTTTTCCTCTGACAAACACTTCATAGTGATCGTGTTCGGGAACGTTGGCATAGAATTCTTTCACGACTGCAATCACTACCGGATCAGGTTGTTCAGTTAGGGCAAACCAGTTTCGCTCAGCAATCATTACCGTTATTTCCCCATCCTTGATTGATCGGGTCTCAAACCACGTTCGGGGACTAGTGAGCGGGTAGCCATGCGGTTATAGCGTTCTTGTGCCTCGGCGGAGACAAATCGACGGCTATCAAATTTGGGTTGTGGAGTTGACGCGGTTCCTGAACCTTCACCACGCTGATGTTTGGATGCCATGTAGAGAATTCTGCAAGTAAAAACATACTCATGTATTAGCTTTGAAAAGAATTCACGGTTGTGTAAACTTATGCATAACTTTACCCCCAAACTGTATAATATGTGTGTATTTTGGGTACATGGTTGGGGATGAGGCATGAAAATGGCAATTATATCGATAAGATGCATGTGCTATTAAAATTCTGCATTTTGAAAGCAACACGCACAATTTGCCCAAAAGTTGTGTCATGCAAAGCAACATGCTCCAGTGTATGCAACAATATAGTGTAATCTTCCCATACTCGCAATGAATATTTTCACAATAGATTGATTATATTGCGGTGTCAAGATGGGTCCATAAATAATGTGCATGTAGGATTAATATGTTTGAATTTGCACATGATTATTGACTTAGGAAATTTATCAAACACCTAGGAGGCAGCTGATAACTTGCTTACAACCATCACTAATTCCCTATCCATTCATGCCATGCCTTTAGCATTCACTAACCTCGTGTGTGTGATTACGCCAAACAGCAGTGAATTATCTATGTGCTCTATTGGATCTTCCAGATCAAAAGAATAATTAACGAAGAAAATCTTGATTCACAATAGTTTGAATACAATGCAAGCCATACCTTTGATACCTTTGAAGAATTGGGAGGAGTAGAATTTCGGCACACAAGGATCACACAACCAATATTAAACGAAGTAATTGACGCGTGGTAGATGTGTGAAAGAAGTACTATCAAAATTTCAATTACCTTGTGATATTGAGAGTGAGAGAGGCGTGTAAGAGAAGGGGGGGAAGACGTGCTAATTAAAAGGCACAAGATTGGTGACCGTTCAGGAGTTTGAATGCATGTAGGATTCTGGTAATCGCTGCAACGCCGGGGCGCTCGAAATGTGCTAGGAAACAGGGTCGGGGCGCTAGCCTTTAGGGTTGCGTGAAAAGTCACAGCGCCGAGGCGCTTGAATTGTACTAGGCGACAGCGCCGGGGCGCTTGCAAGCAGAATGTGGCATTGACCTCTAGTGTCGGGGCGCTTCATTTAAATGCAATACAAGCGCCGGGGCGCTGTTAGTCTCTTGGCCTTGCCCATTTTAATTTTCCTTGCCATTTTCCTGTGAACAAAAATTGCACTTGTGAGGTCAATGAAGAGAATATGACTATCATGAAATTTAAGATGAACTAAACGAAGTGTAACTAATTGGACTAAAATAATTCGAAATAAATTAAAACTCTCGGGGTTGCCTCCCTGAAGCGCTTGGGTTATAGTCGTCAGCCCGACTTTGCTGCTATGTTCAATTGGTTACTGGGTCGAAAAGGTTCATGACCATAGTTTGACGTTCGATGGGTCCACTCCAGTAATGTTTGAGTCTTTGACCGTTAACCTTGAATGTGCAATTTGAATTTGGTTTTTCGATCTCGATGTTACCTTGTGGTGCAACAGACACGACTTTAAAAGGTCCCGACTAACGAGATTTTAGTTTTCCAGGGAATAACCATAGTCGAGAATTAAAAAGCAAGACTTGTTGGCCCGGTTCAAACGTCCTATTGGGAATTTTCTTATCATGCCAAGCTTTGACTTTCTCCTTGTAGAGTTTTGCGTTTTCATAGGCATTGAATCGAAATTCATCCATCTCGTTGAGCTGCAGCAACCTTTTCTCACCCGCTGCATGTACATCGAAATTGAGCTTCCGAATGGCCCAGTGTGCACTATGTTCTAGCTTGACTGGGAGGTGGCACGCCTTTTCGTAAACCATTCGATAAGGTGACATGCCGATCGGATTCTTGTATGCTGTACGATATGCCCATAGAGCATCGTCAAGACGGATTGACCACCTTTTCCAAAATTCTCTTGACCTCCCTATTCGAGACCTCAGCCTGGCCATTGGTTTGGGGATGATACGCAGCTGCGATTTTATGACGAACCCCATACTTCACCAACGATTTTGTGAACTGTTTATTACAGAAATGCGTTCCCTCATCACTTATTATTGCCCGGGGAGTCCCAAATCGTGTGAAGATGTTCTTCTTTAAGAATCGAAGAACAACTTTGGCATCATTTGTGGGTAAGGCTGCGACTTCTACCCTTTTGGACACATAATCCACCGCCAACAAAATATACTGATTATTAAAAAATGAGGGGAACGATCCCATGAAATCAATTCCCCAAACATCGAACAGTTCTACCTTCAATATAGAGTTGAGTGGCATTTCATTTCGCTTGGAGATATTACCTACGCGTTGGTATCGATCACACTTTAGCACATAGAGATACGCATCCTTGAATAACGAAGGCCAGTAAAATCCTGATTGTAACACCTTGGTCGCCGTTCGATCGCTGAAATAATGACCTCCATAGTCTGATGAGTGGCAATGACCCAATATGATGTCCATCTCTTCATGTGGCACACAGCGTTGAATCATTTGATCTGCGCAGGCTTTAAACAAGAACGGTTCATCCCAATAGTACTGTTTCACGTCATGGAGGAATTTCTTTCGTTGTTGCGAGTTCAAATCTAGCGGTGACACCTTAGCAACCACATAGTTCACATAATCAGCATACCAAGGCAGTGTTGTGGTTACTCAAAGAAGTTGTTCGTCCGAAAATTTCTCGTTAATCAGTGCATTGTCTTGGCTCTGTACCTCTGCATTTTCCAACCGCGAAAGATGATCCGCCACTTGGTTTTCTGTACCCTTTCTATCCCGGATCTCCAAATCAAATTCTTGCAGCAGTAACACCCACCGTATTAACCTCGGTTTGGCATCCTTCTTTTCGATCAAATATTTGATCGCAGAATGATCCGTGTAGACAATGACCTTAGTCCCAATGAGATATGCTCTGAATTTGTCGAAGGCAAATACAACTGCAAGTAGTTCTTTTTCGGTGGTTGTGTAGTTCAACTGAGCGTCTGTCAACATTTTGCTAGAGTAGTAGATTGTGTGAAAGATCTTGTCGTGACGTTGTCCCAATACTGCTCCCACTGGATAATCGCTGGCGTCGCACATCAATTCGAATGGTAAAGACCAATCGGGCGCCACAATGATCGGAGCAGATACTAACTTCTTCTTTAAAATCTCGAATGCCTCGATACATGACTGATCCATTTTGAAAGGGACATCTTTCTCCAACAAGGAACATAAAGGTTTTAAAATTTGTGAACAATCTTTGATGAAGCGTCTATAGAAACATGCATGCCCCAAGAAGCTCCGGACTCCCTTTACTGATAATGGAGGAGGTAATTTTTCAATAGTCTCTATCTTTGCCTTATCCACCTCTAACCCTGCTGCAGAAACCTTATGCCCTAGAATAATCCCTTCTTTCACCATAAAGTGACATTTTTCCCAATTGGGAACCAGATTAGTTTCCACACAACGTTTTAACACTAAAATTAGATTTTTCAGGCAAAGATCAAATCTATCATCGAACACAAAAAAGTCGTCCATAAATACCTCTAATTTTTTCTCGACCATATCGGAGAAGATTGCCATCATGCACCGTTGAAAGGTTGCCGGTGCATTGCATAAACCAAAAGACATACGCCGAAATGCAAACGTACTGTATGGGCATGTGAATGTCATTTTCTCTTGATCTTCCGGTGCTATAGCAATTTGATTATATCCAAAATAACCATCCAAGAGACAATAGAACTGATGTCCAGCTAGCCTATCCAATATCTGATCAATGAATGACAAGGGGAAATGATCCTTGCGTGTGGCTTTATTTAGGTTGAGGTAGTCCATGCATACTCTCCATCCTGTAACTGTTCGAGTCGGGATGAGCTCATTAGTTTCATTCTTCACTACTGTCATGTCCCCTTTCTTTGGTACACATTGTACAGGACTTACCCATGAACTATCTGAGATCAGGTAAATAATGATTTCCTTTTTCACCACCTCCTTTATGATGGGGTTTAGCCTTCTTTTCATCTCGATGGTTGGTTTTGTCCCCTCTTCCATTAAGATTTTATGCATACAAAATGACGGGCTAATACCTCGAATGTCCGCTATAGTCCACCCAATTGTTGTTTTGAATTCTCGCAAGACCCGTAGCAGTTTCTCCTTTTGCGTATCAGTCAAATCTGTCGAAACAATCACTGGTAGGGTATCGTCTTTTCCCAAATACACATACTGCAGGTGGGATGGTAATGGCTTTAAGTCCAGCACCGGTGGCTCTTCTATTGAGGGTTTGAACTTTTTACCTTCCGATTCGGGCCTCTCTATGGTGTCGAAAGATTGAGTGCTCTTCCGAAAGACTGATGGTGTGTCTAGCCATTTGACATATTCGATATCCCCTTCACTACCATATTCGTCTATCCCGAACAAAATAGATTCAAGTGGGTCCTCCGAATAAGTTGTGCTGAATTTATCATTCACCCATTCCTCCATGACATCAACCCGCATACATTCACCTTTTTCTTTTGGGTAAGACATTGACTTGAAAACGTTAAAGGTGACATGTTGATCTTCAACTCGCATTGTCAATTCACCTTTTTGAACATCAATCAATGTTCTACCTGTTGCCAAAAAATGGTCGCCCAAGAATGATCGAGATTTCACTGTCCACTTCACAATCCAAAATAAAGAAATCCGCGGGAAAGATAAATTTATCCACTTTTACTAGCACATATTCAACAATACCTCGTGGATATGTAACCGATCTATCCGCTAACTGTAAACTGATATTTATTGGGCGTGGAGCCTGAAGTCCGAACTGGCTGTAGACGAATAATGGCATTAGAGTTATACTAGCCCCCAAATCACATAATACTCGTCCCGAAAACTGATTTCCAATCTCACACGGTATATTAAAGCTACCTGGATCCTTGGGCTTCGACGGTAACTTATTCTGAATGATGGCACTGCATTCTTCGGTCAATGCTTCTGTTTTAAATTCACCCAATTTCCTCTTCTTCGACAAAACCTCCTTCATAAACTTCGCGTAACTCGGCATCTGTTCCAAGGCTTCGGCGAAGGGGATGTTGATATGCAACTTCTTGAAGATATCCAAAAATCATGAGAACTACTTATCCAACTTGGATTTCTAAAATCTCTGCGGATACGGTATGGGAGGCATTATACTGGTTGGTTCCAATTTTTTCTGCTGTAAGGTCTCATCTTGACGCTTTTCGGTCTCCACCACTTCCTCTGTTTCAATTGATGCCTTGTCCTCCTTTTCCCTATCCATGACTGACTCTTGTAGTTCTTTTCCACTTCGTAGAGTTACCGCCTTACAATGCTCATCTCTGCCCAGGTTTTTCTCGGTGTCACTCGGAAGTGTTCCAAGTGGTTGGTTATTCAATGCATGTGCCATTTGTCCCATTTGATTTTCTAGATTTTTGATTGATGCATTCTGACTTTGTATACTTAGCTCCATTTGATTAAATCTCTTATCACTCTCCTCACTCCTTTTCTCAGTTGCTTTAACAAATCTTTCCAAGGCTTCTTCCCAACTTGCTTTTCGCACAGGTTGTTGTGTTTGGTTTTGAAACCCGAAATTGTTTTGTTGTCTCGGCGCTTGTTCTGCAGCTTGGTTGTTACTCCATGAAAACCCCGAATGATTTTTCCACCCCGAATTATACGCATTTTGATTCGGATAAGGCTGAGTGGACCAACTATAACTCCCCATATACTGTGTTGCTTCAGCATTTATAGCACATTGATTACGGAAGTCAGTATCTTAGTCACCAAAAAGAATCTTTCTAATTTATTTCCATGTGTGACTTACATAGATTTGGCCGGTAGACATACCAAATATATTTGCATGGCTAATTGGGTTAGTTTCTTCCCTTGATACATGGTGCATGATTTATGGTGTATATTCAATCAACTAATCATACCATGTTACCATATTCGGTTTTACCAAAGATGTATTCCTTAATTCATGAAGCACGAACTAACCACTGATTATTCCATGATCTTAGTAAATTTATTTAATGATATTAGAATATGCTTATATATGTATATGTGAGATGCACATGCCCTAAAGCCTTGTATTGGAAATTAATAGATGCTAAGATCTTACATATCTTTCCTAGGACTCAATACGCCTTTCATGCTTCAAAGTTCTCTTGTCTTTGTATATTCCACCTTGATGTTCCTGTAATTCCATATTTTTTCCTGAAATTTCATAGAGCATAATTAGATGAATAATATGGTCATCATCAAAACATTTAGGAAGGAGTATGACATAAGTAAACAATCACTATAGAGATAGTGGACTCTCAAGAACAACATTACATATCCATTAACTAAAGCTTATCCAACGGCAGGATAATCGTCACTTAGAGAAGAAGGGTATGAGATACCATGGCGATTGACTTTAGTGCAAGTGGAAGATTGAAAGTAGTATGCATACAAGCAGTGACGCCCCCAAAATAGGTATAAGTCACCCATTTTGAGTCGCCAAAAATATGGTACAGAAACAACTACAACTTTATTAATATAATTGTCGTGCAAAATACGACAACACATAAAATGTGAGTTAAAATACAAATATTGTCTTCTAGACAATATCCACACTCAAATAAGTCCTCGTTACAATTATTGATACACTATATTACAAAATAGTGAGGACTATAATAACAACTGCCTTGGAACATCACTCCACACCCCGACTACTTCCCGCTATATTCTCGCTTCCTAAGAAGAAAAATGGAACAACAAGGAAAAGGGTGAGCTCAACTAGCCCAGTAAAGAATATTATGACTAAGATAATATAGAACAAATTATCGTTAGTCCTCAACAGGGAAAAATCTGATAGAATATAATAGACAATGTGTTTTTAGATCAACAACTACAGCGAAAACAGCAATCCATTAGAAAAGTTAAGTAGAGAATGAATTCTACAATCTTCTAAGATTTAAAAGTCCATCACCAATATTTTATCCCTATAACATCATTCAATATACATCTTGAATCAAATATTCATCTTTGCACTACAGGCCAAAGATATTCATCTCTTGGTTATGTTCATCTAAACACCTGTACATCTTAGCACTACGACCAAAGATATTCATCAGAAAATCATTCATCTTTGCACTACAACCCAAAGATATTCAGTTATATCATCATTTAGGACTGAAGATGATGAAAAATATTTTACAGAAAACGAATCCAATGAGACAAAAGAACAAATATTATGGATTCGTACTTTAGTTTATCCATGTTAAAAAACACCTCATAATATACTATGGTGGAGTAAAATTCAAGAATGAATATCAAAACATGGATAGTAGCAAAAATAGACATCTAGGACAAAGAAGAGAGAATTTCATTTTTCGGTTAATAGTGTCGTATTCGTGAATAGTGTCGTATATGTGAATAGTGTCGTATATGTGAATAGTAACCCCGACACAAAAAGATACGAATTTCACAAGAAAAATCTTACCAATATTCTGGCATAATGATATTGAAAGAAATAATATCATTTAAAAAAAATAACATCCCTTACCTCAAAAAGATAGTACTTATGTCTGGAATACTAGATACAGTGCTAAAGTAACTTGCACCGTATAGCAACACTAAAAGTATCAAAATACTCACAAGAATACGCTCGATAATATAGAGAGAGAAAACTTCAGTTTCTGGTGTGATTTTTAATTCTAACCTAATTACCATATTTATAGAAAAATACTTAGAACACCAAAGCAGAAAATTTAATAAAATATTTTTTTTAAATTCCTACGCCCACTTTGAAATTCTGAATTCAGTACGCTTAACAACAAGTGGGGCCCACCAATCATAACAAAAACATTTTTCATAAAAAAAAATAATTAAAACTTCAAAAATCAATTATTCTGGAACTTCAATAATTCATAATAAATAGCTCTTTTATCAGAAAAATTCGAATCTTATGTCCATTTTATAGAAAATTCAATTCTCTACAACTTTGTAAGTTTAAGTTTTTCTAAATTCTAAGCAGAAATTGACTGAAATCCACATACAGTCGATTTTACGGGCCATAATCCAATTTTAGTCACAAAATGGGGCCCACCGACATGCTTAACATGTTTTTATCATTTATTACAACAAAAACACTCTTCCTCCTCATTTATTCATATATCACACATTCATCATAAAAATATCATCATTATTATATTATTAAAATATAATAATATATTTAAATGAATTATTTTATCTGAAAAGATAAAATATCAATTTTCAATAATTGTTATTTTTCTAAAAATTTCTCCATTTTATCCACATAAATAAATATTTTCCTTATCATATAAATTAATAATTAATCATTCACAAAAAATATTACAGAATCACAATAATGACAACCAGGTCGTTCCTAGGAAAGAGTGGGCTTTCTAAAAAAAATTTCTCCTTACTGGCGAGCAATTAGGTGACCAAACATCTCCTTAGGCATTGCCAAAAATGCTATCTAATAATATTATTCAAATAATATGAATTATTGATCTGATAATGGGAAATACTGTGTAGTGACAATTATTGAAACAACAATAATATAAAATATCAACGTAGCAATTATTGAATCAATAAAATTTTGAACAGTAATTACTGTAATAATTATTGAGTAGTGCCTTCTTACGTAAGAATCAATAATTGGTGCAATACCGTGTGCTACTATGCAACAACGCGTATTACTGTGTTTTAACCACCGGGTATTCCAACAGTGTTAACGGTAACAACTATGCCGTTATTCATAAAAACTCATACTTGTCGTTTTTTCATCCAATCGCTTTTCGTTGTGGGGCCCACACAAGGCTACACCGTCGTACGAATATTCCCCGACAGTAAGAATATTCCACATCCAAACGAATATTTCTTAAAAATAATGAATATTTTATAACCACTTGCTTATTTAAAATATTTGTGCATTTTACCCCTAACTAACCACATTAATCAAATCAACCCTTACTATAATAAATAGAGGAAATTCAATTTCATTTATAAAAAGTTGGGGTCTTACAACCTCCCCTCCTTAAGAAATTTCGTCCTCGAAATTGACGTACGTACCTGGTGTTTCGAAAAGGTGAGGATACCCGCTTTCATTTCTATTTCCAACTCCTAGGTCATTTTCTCAATAGCATGGTTCCTCCATAAAACTTTGACTTGTGGTATGACTTTTGTGCGTAGGACATGCTCCTTCCTATCCAAGATCTTGACAGGTACCTCCTCGTACGCTAAGTCTTCGGCTATCTCGTTTGGTTCTAACTCAATAATGTGGTTCGGGTCTTTCACATATTTACGAAGCACAGATATGTGAAAAATATTATGAAAATGAGACATGCTTGGAGGTAACGCTAGTCTATAGGCCACATTTCCTACTCGATTAAGAATCTGAAATGAACCAATAAATCATGGATTGAGCTTTCCTCTCTTCTCAAATCTTGTAACTCCCTTCCATGGAGCAACTCGCAACAATACATGATCCCAAATACTAAATTCCACTCCCTTTCGATGAAGATCCGCATAGCTCTTTTGTCGATCATGTGCCAGTAGTATACGTTATCGGATCATTTGAATCTTTTCTATAGTTATACGTACCAACTCTGGTCCCAATAATGTTGCTTCACCTACCTCGTCCCAACATACTAGAGAGCGACACTTTCGTACATACAATGCCTCGAATGGAGCTACACCTATACTTTCCTAGTAACTATTGTTGTAGGAAAATTCCACCAATGGTAAATACTTATCCCAACTCCTGTGAAGACCCCAAACTCGGGTACTTGAAACCCAAACTCGGTTCTTCACGATACCATTTCTATGAGCGGAATAATACTAATAATAATACCAATAATATAAATATCAAACTTATCTTACATTTATCAGAGTCTAATCCCAATTACGCAACCTTTACTATAATTCTTTACATGATACATAATACTTATCATTGTCTATATATTGTCATACTATTACAAAAGATACCATTTAAACAAGTTCTGTTTGCTTTCCTTTTCACTTGTTCTTGTCTGAACCTTCGAGTTGTTCATGCCTAGCTGAAAATATTTAAATTTAAGCAAGGGTGGGCATTTAAGTGCCCAGCAAGTAATAACAATTATAAATATAATTAGCTGAAAGAATTAAATATTTTCTTTATACATCACTTCTACAACAAAGCTATAGTTGTGAAGTAAACTGAACCGATAATAATAACATAACAATTCTATCTCAAATTTTTGAAACTACGTAATGACTATATATGGGGTTTAGTTAACATACTATGAACATTGTTTTAAATTTTTGAATAGGTTTAGCATAACTTCATCCACAAACCGTCATAACTTACGGGCGCGAGGGTGTACATCCCATGGACCCTGTATTGATCAATACTACATTGCAAGAATGATATGAGCGTTCACTCTGTTCGCTTTGGGTGCATAAAAGTTTTCCCTTGATCGGGATGTTCATACTAGTCTGGAATCCGAACCAAAACAATTTGATTGGATATAAAGAAGTTTTATCATATTCAACGATATTTCTAAATTTGTGTCTAGCTGGTTAAATAGTTTAGACGGCTTATATATATATATATATATATATATATATATATATATATATATATATATATATATATATATATATATATATATCAACATGTGATTAAATACAATGATTATCCAAGTGGGGACACTTGTATAACCATATTTAGAAATTAACGAATAGAATATATATATATCTGAATTATCATGTACTAACATGTTGATAAACAATGATCGGATATAGAATATATCACAATAGGGTTAATAATATAGCATAATAATAATATAATTCTGAAACTTCTTACTCATGTCCATTGCATAAAGGAAATGCAAAGGTAAGATACTTGCCTGGTCTGCTGCTTACCATCCGCAACTTAGTTTTATCTTTTATATCACAACCTATCATTCATAAAATTATTTTACTGATTAGAACAACATACTATAACACATAGCACTGCTTATTGCAGTCATCACGTAACCTTATCACATTGTCATACATATTCAACAGTCATTGAATCACAAACAAACACATATACAAACAACTTATACTAGTCCAGATCAATTTCTGAAATATGTCGGTGTACTGACGACTTTATCGAGTAATTATCGAGTCTAAGACTCTATCTTGCAGTTCAATATCTGTAAGTATCAGTCATATTATTTTTAAATAACTTATAATAATTTTTAAACATTTATTATAATAAATCATAAATTTTCAAACACCAGAATCATTACTAAATGATTTAAATATTAAACAATTCTATTATCATTAATATTTAATTAACGTTAATCTATTAATGAAACCATTGCCAAAAGATTAAAGTTATTTATAATAACTCAAAATACTTTTAAAGTATTAATATTACCCTTAAATGATTTTTTAAAGAATTAAAATTATTTTTAAATAATTATCATTAATATTAAAGTATTAATATATTACTTATCAAAATATTAAAAGTCGTTATTTATAACTTAAAATATTTTTAATTCATTAATATTAAATTATTAAAATATTTTTAATTCATTAATATTAATTTTAAATAATTAAAACCATTTTAAAACTATTTATTTAATATAATTATTAAATAAACTTAATATCATTAATATTAAATTATTAATAAAATTATCCTTTAAATATTAAAAGTTATATTTTATAACTTAAAATATCTTTAAACACTTTATTTTCATTTTAAATGATTTTTATAACATTAAAATCATTTTTAAACTAATTTATTTAATATAATTATTAAATAATCTTAATATCATTAATAATAAATAATTAACAAAATATACCTTTAAATATTGAAAGTTATATTTTATAACTTAAAATATTTTTAAACTATTTATTTTCATTTAAAATAATTTTTCTAATATAAAAATCATTTTTAAACTAATTTATTTAATATAATTATTAAATAAATCTAATATCATTAATATTAAAATATTAATATTTTTCATGACAAAATATCAAAAGTTATATTTTATAACTTAAAATATTTTTATAACCTTTATATAATTTTTCTATGATTTATAAATCATTAATTTTATTTTTCATAATTTATTTAACATATTTATTAAATAACTTAATTACCATTAATATTAATTAATTAATGAAATTTTATCACAAAATATTAAAAGTTATCAAAAATAACTTAAATTATTTTCTTATACCATAATATAATTTTAAATAATTTTTCATGTATTAAAATCATTTTTTAAATAATTTATTTAATATTACAAATAAATAAATTAAGTACTTTTTATATTCCAAAAATATTAAATATTTATGAAATATACTCTAAATAATTAAAAACTATTTTTCAGAATTTAAAATAATTTTTCTGAATTTATTTTGTATTTTTAATAATTAAAAACTATTTTTAGCAATTTTTTAATAATTTTCAGAAAATTAGAAAATCAAATAAATAGAAACCGTCGCTATTGGTCTTTAGCGACACTAAGCGTCGCTGTTGGTGTTCTTGAAGCTCAAGAACACTGGCAGTCGGTGATAAAGGTGCCTACTTTGACCATAGATTACTTTCAATCTATGAGGTTTCTGGGCTTGATCTTGGTCAGATCTTGTAGTATACGAACAAGACTATACGATTCAATAACAAACATGGCCAAACATCATAACATAAGTGAGATCTAAGCCCTGTAAAAACTGTCAGACACTGTTCTTCAATTTTTGGGTTTTCCAGAATTGAAGAACAGTTCATGCTACCACTTTTGAGGCTCCGTAACTTTGATTCTAAGGCTTGTTTGTATGTTCTAAAGGTTCATAATGGAAATAAACATGTCAAGGAACAACTTGGTATCATTAAATCATTCTAATAACAATAAAATTACAAGATATAAGCAAGTCAAACATTATCATAAACAATGCTCTTACGGTTTCTGAAAATTCCAGAAAACCCGTCCTCGTGATCGTTTTGCCCAGTTTGACCTCCTCCTACATCGATCTGGCTTACGATATAAGACATATTAAATCATGGATCTATAGTCTAGACATCACACTACAATCTTATCACAACAACATTAACAATACATGTAAGACCCCAACTTATTAATGAATAAAATTAAATTTTCTCTAAATATTATTGTAAATAATAAGGGGTTAATTTGATATAATACTTTGGTTATGGGTGAAATGTACAAATTTTGTAAAATAAGCAAGTGGTTATAAAATATTCATTTTGTCGGGGAATATTCGTTTGGTCGTGGAATATTCTTGCTGTCGGGGAATATTCATACGACGGCGCAGCCTTGTGTGGGCCCCATAACGGAAAGCGATTGGATGAAGAAAACGACAGGTATAAGTTGTTTATAAATAACGACGTAGTTGTTACCGTTAATACTGTTGGAATACCCGGTGGTTAAAATACAGTAGCACACGGTATTGCACCAATTATTGATTCTTACGTAAGAAGGCACTACTCAATAATTGTTACAGTAGTTATTATTCAATATTTTATTGATTCAATAATTGCTGCATTGATATTTTATATTATTGTTGTTTCAATAATTGTTGCTGCACAGTATTTTCCTTTATCAGATCAATAATTCATATTATTTGAATAATATTATTAGATAACTTTATTGGCAATATCTAGAAAGTTCTGTCTAAGGAGAGGTTTGGTCATCTAATTGCGCGCCAGTAGGGAGAAATCCTTATTGGAAAGCCCCCTCTTTCCTGGGAACGGCCTGGTTGTCATAAATGTGATTCTGTAATATTATTTATGAATAATTAATTATTGATTCATATGATAAGGAAATATTTATTTTATGTGGATATAATTGAGGGATATATTTTTGTGATTAAAAATGAAAGAGTTAATGTTGAGGTTTTTAATCAGTATTTTTGTCGGAATGGAGGTATTAAAAATCAGGGTTTTTGAGATATTTTACGGGGGTTATAATTTTTAATCCGACCGTTGGATCGTGGTAATTTTTGGATATGTTATACATATATAAGTTGAGTATATGTCCACAAATTTTGAACCGTTAAAAATGAACGTATGATTTATTATGAATTTTACGAGATCACTGGTTCAGAAATTATTGAATTTTCAGAGTTTATCATTTTGGTGGAAAATTCTAGAATTGGTGGGCCCCACTCTTGGTTGGTGAAGAAATGTGCTGAGATTTTTATTCAAATGTGGTGGGTGGGAATAGTAGCAGGTAAAGCCATCAGGTTGCATGTTAAGTCTGCTTCGGCGTGCTAACATTTTCCTATAAATAGAGGGCTAAGTTAGAATTGAAAATCACACCAGAAACAAGTTTTCTCTCTTTCTCTCTCTAGATTATTGAGTGTATTTTGTGAGTATTTAGATACTTTGAGAGTTTCTATTCATCAGAGCAAGTTTCTTTCAGCCTTATACCGGTATTCCGACCAGAAGTACTGATATTTTGAGGTAAGGGATATTATTTTCTTCTTAATGATATTATTTTCTTCAATATCATTATGCTAAAATATTGATATGAGTTTTTATCAAATTTGGAACTTTTTGTGTCGGAGTTACTATTCACGTATACGGCACTATTCACGTATACGGTACTATTCACGAATACGGTACTATTCACCGAAAAATAAATTTTTTTCTTTTTGTCCAAGATGTCTATTATGGTTACTATCTTTGATTGTATCCATGTTTTGATCTTTATTTTTGAATTCTGCTTCACAATTGATTATTATGAAGTATTATTGATCTTGGATAAACTGTTATACGAATCCCTAATATTTGTCCTTCTGTCTCACTGGATTCGTTCTCTTTAAGATATTTTTCATCATCCTCAGTCCTAAATGATGATATTACTGAATATCTTTGGCCTGTAGTGCAAAGATGTATGATTACTTGATGAATATCTTTGGCCTATAGTGCAAAGATGAACAGGTGTTGAGATGAACATGACTGACAGGTGATACAAATGAATATCTTTGGCCTGTAGTGCAAAGATGAATATTTGGATAAAGATGATTATTAATTGATGTTACAGGGATATAATATTGATGATGGACTTTTAAATCTTAGAAGATAGTAGAATTCTTTCTCTACTTGACTCTTCTAATGGTTTGTTGTTTCTGCTACAGTTGTTGATCTAAAACTTGTTGTCGATTATATTCTATCAGATTTTTCCCTGTTGAAGACTAACGATAATTTGTTGTATATTATCTTAGTCATAATATTCTTTACTGGGCTAGTTGAGCTCACCCTTTTCCTTTTTGTTCCATTTTTCTTCTCAGGAGGTGAGAACATAGCAGGAACTAGTCGGGTATGGAGTGATGGTTCTAGAAAGATATTTTAGCAGTCCTCACTATTTCAGTAAAATAGTGTTTGAATAATTGTATTGAGGACTTATTTGAGTGTGGATATTGTCTAGAAGACAATATTTGTATTTAAACTCACAGTATGTGTTGTCGTATTTTGCACGACAATTGTATTATTGAAGTTGTAGTTTGCTTTCTGTACCATGTATTTGGCGACTCAGAATGGGTGTTGTATACCTATTTTGGGGGCGTCACAATACACATAAAATCTGACAGATCAAGGCATTAGAAAAAGTTGTCAGACGCTGCTAAAAACTTTCTGGGTTACCCAGATTTTAGAAAGTCATGGTCGGTCAACGACCTTTGACCATGAATAACTTACAATCTACAACAGATCTAACTTTGAATCAAGTTCTAGATTAAAGAGCTCACAGCATACTACAAGATTAAACCTTTAAACAACAAAAACACATAACATACAAAGATCTATGATGACTGACATTTGACTGTCAGACTCAAAATTTAAAATTTCCAAATTTTTTAAAACACCAATTTCATGTATTTAAATGTTATGGATCCACTAAATACCAACCCAGATCATCAAAACCTACTACATACAACATGTTCTAACACAAAAATCTAACATCTAACACAGTATACATGATCAGATTTCGGTCACTTGGACAATTCTTTGATCTAGGCTACTGATTTGCTATTGGTGTTAGTAGGGCTGTGTTTTGGGACTGAAATACTATATAAATTCGTGGGTTTTGAGATAGAGAGAATTGGTAGAGAGCAAGTTGAACAAATGGGCTTGAAATATGATTTTTCTCTCTCTTGATCTATATATATATATATATATATATATATATATATATATATATATATATATTGGTGAAATGTACTAGGCTGATTCAAGGTGGCTGATATACATTTAATTTCAGTCACGTGGGTTTCCTAGGGTTGGCCAACAACTCTCACTAGGTCAATGGCTAAAATTTAGCTTCAATAATGTAAGGGGCAAAGTGGTCTTTTCGCTTGCATTTTTAATGACATTTGTGTAATCTTGACACAAACCCTTAGGGTTTAGGATTTGGTTTAGGGTTTAGGGTTTGAGCCATTTTAGCAAAAGTCTTGGATTTCTAAAATTAGGATTTAATAAAATAAATAACAATTTAGTTTCCAAAAAATATAATTTAGAGTTTACTAAATATAATTAGTTTTCTAATTCGATTGTTTAAAATTTACTAATCATAATTAACCTTGATCATTAAACAATTAGGGTTACCAATTTACAAATTAGGGTTTATAGCTAATTAGGGGTTCCTAATTTAGAAAATTAGGTTTTTCCTAACTAATATAAAAATATATAATACTTATCATTAGACACATCATCATAGCATCACGACTACATAATGACTCAACCCAAAACTTAAAGTCGTAATTGACTTTCAAATTAGGGTTATCAGTAATTCTAGGATTTTAGCGTGAAATACCATAATTGACTAATTATTGTCAATATACACAAACAGTACATATTTATATCACTGAAAAATATAATTAATATTATATTATTGTTCTTATTCCTTAATCAAAATCCAAAATTAGGATTTGGATTCCATATCAAATTTATCTGTCATATATAACCTTAATAATTAAGTTAAAAATAAATAACTTAATTAATCTGAAATAAATTCATATAATAAAATAAAATAATTATTATAATAATTCTATAATCATTTCATATATTATTTAAATAATATAATAATCATATTTTCATGGAAAATGATTAATTAAAATATTTCTATTATAAAATTAATTATTAAAAGAATTTAATTTATAATAATCAATAATTCTAAAATAAAATTAGTTGTAAATATTCATGTAATAAATATATTTTTATTTATCACATAAATACATATACACGTTATCTTGTACAAATCCTCATCCTTAAAATAAAAAAAAATTTATACGTAAAATTTCTTATTTTTTTATATAGAAAATATCGGGTTGTTACAACTCCCTTTGAAGTCTAGGACACAGAGTCTTAATAGATCTTCAAGAGTTTGAATAGTCCTCTCTGATTGTCCATCCGTTTGAGGATAGTATGCCGAACTGAATCGTAAATCCGTGCCCATAGCTTTCTGCAGGCTAACCCAAAATCGTGAAGGGAATCTTAGGTCACGATCCGAAACTATGGATACTGGCATGCCATGCAATCTCACAATCTCATTTACGTACATACGATCAAGACGTTCAAGGGAATAAGTGTCCCGTACCGGCAAGAAATGAGATACTTAGTTAATCTATCAACAATAACCCAAATCGCATCTATGGCTTCAGAAACCATGGGAAGACCCGTAACGAAATCCATGGTAATATATTCCCTCTTCCATTTCAAAATATCAAGTGATTGCAATGGACCCTTTGGCACTTGATGCTCCGCCTTTACACGTTGACAAGTTAAATATCTCGAGATAAACTTCGCGATCTCTCTCTTTATATTGCTCCACCAAAATGTATGTCAAAGATCATGATACATTTTGGTACTTCCAAGATGGATTGCAAACGGTGTATTGTGTGCCTCCATCATGATCTTGTACTTCAAATCAGAGTCGTTAGGAACATAAAGTCTAGAGTTGACTTGAAGTATTCCTTCTTCATCGATTCTTGCTTCTGGGATAACACCTTCTTGTACTTTCTTCTTCATACGCATTAGCTCCGGGTCTGTGGCTTGAGCAACTTTAACTTTATTGATTAAAGTTGGTTTTATGAGTATACTTGACATCATCGCATGGGTCTCCGGAGTCTTGAATTCTATCTTCATCTTTTGTAAATCACACAAAATGGGCCTTTGTGTTGACAACATCGCACTCGTTCCCGCATATGATCTTCTACTCAACACGTCAGCTACCACGTTCGCTTTTCCAGGATGGTATGGAACGGTGTGGTCGTAATCTTTCAACAGCTCGAGCCAACGGCGTTGCCACATGTTGAGTTCCTTTTGGTTGAAGAAATATTTGAGGCTTTTATGGTCTGAATATATCTCCACTTTCTCCCCATATAGATAGTGCCTCCAGATCTTTAATGTAAAAATGACTGCTGCCAACTCTAGATCATGAGTAGGATAATTCCTCTCATATTCTTTAAGTTATCGCGAGGCATAGGCTATGAATTTCCCATGTTGCATGAGAAAACATCCTTTGCCTTTGCCTGAAGCATCGCTGTAGATAACAAATCCATCCGACCCAGATGGTATTGTCAAAACAGGTGCCGAAATAAGTCTCCTCTTAAGTTCTTAAAAACTCTTCTCGCATTCCTCGCTCCATAATAATTTTATATCTTTTCGAGTCAGTTGAGTTAACGGAGTAGAGATTCGAGAAAATTCTTCCACGAATCTCCGATAATAACCAGCTAAACCTAGAAAGCTACGTACTTCGATCACCGACTTCGGTTGCTCCCAACTTTGTATTACTTCAATCTTCACCTGGTCAACAGATACTCCATATTTTGATACCACGTGCCCAATGAATGCTACTTCCTCAAGCCAGAACTTGCATTTCTTCAACTTGGCATATAGCTTGTTTTTACGAAGCCTTTGGAGTACCAGCTTCAAATGGTGCTCATGATCATCACGACTTTTGGAATATATGAGGATGTCATCATTAAAGACAACAACGAACTGATCCAAATATTCCTTGAATACTCGGTTCATCATATCCATTAAAGCCAAAGGAGCATTAGTCTAACCAAAAGATATGACTAAGAATTCATAATGCTCATACCGAGTTCTAATGGCAGTCTTCAGAATATCCTCAATTCTAATCTTCAATTGATGATATACAGAACGAAGATCGATTTTTGAAAAGAATTGTGCTCCTTGCAACTAGTCAAACAGGTCATCAATACGAGGTAGCAGATACTTATTCTTGTTGGTGACATGGTTCAATTCCTGGTAGTCAATACAAAGTCGCATACTCCCGTCTTTCTTCTTTACGAATAAAACAAGAGCACCCCAAGGAGATGTACTAGGACGAATGAAACCAATGTCCAACAACTCCCGTAGTTGGACCTTTAACTCCTGAAGTTCAATAGGAGCCATTCGATATGGGGTTTTAGAAATGGGTTTTGTACCAAGTTTAAGATCAATACAAAATTCAACTTCACGTTCTGGGGATAGACCGGGAAGTTCTTCAGGAAATACGTCAAGAAATTCACTAACAACAAAAATATTATTCAAATCTGACGTGTTTTTGTACAAGTCCATGACATGGGCTAAGAAAGCTTGACATCCATTTTTTAATAAACGAATGGCTTTATGGCTTGATATGACAGTGATTGATTTTATTGGTTTAGTTGCTTGAATTCGCATAACATGTTGATTAGGAATATGAAAACTAACAACCTTACGAAAATAATCAATTTTGGCATGATGAGTAGTTAACCAATCAATCCCTAATATCACGTCAAATGCAAGTATCTTTAAAGAGATAAGGTCAACAGGTAATGTGATGGTGCCAACTTGGATCAAACAAGATTTATAAACAGTGGATGTAATGAAAGTTTCTCCTAACGGAGTCTCCACAGATAAATCAAAGTCTAATTTCTCCGGAGTCAAGTTTAAACGTGGAGCACAAGCAGGAGAGATAAATGAATGGGTAGAACCTGTATCTAGTAAGGTATAAACTTCACAAGAGTTTATGATTAGATTACCTATGATCACCTCGTTCTGGTTCCTCGCATTTTGGCCAGTCACGACAAACGCTATTCCAGGAATCGCTGACTTTGATTTGTATGGGACAACCTTTGGAGTCACCATCCCTGCTGGACTTGGTTTCGCTACAGTACAATCTCGAGCGATATGTCCTTCCTTTCCACAATTATAATATACCATGAACTGTTATGGACAGTTTGTGCTGATGTGTCCCTCTTCTCCACATTTATAGCATACGACCGGTGGTCGTTCTCCTCCCTTAGAAACAGTTGATACTGGTGCTGACGTCTTCACATTGTCATTATTGAATCTCCTCTTTTTGAAATTTCCACTTGACTCGCCTCTCCTATTACCATGGCCATGATTACCACCAGAGTGGTTACCGTTTTTTTCTGTATTTTTTCCACCCCATTGGTTATCGTTGCTCCGATGACTGTTGTCACTGGTATGACCCTGGTTATGGTCTCTCGGTTGAACATATTCATTATCTCGCTCTAATAATTGAGCCTTATTTACAACATCTGAATATAAAGAAAATTTATAAGAGATAAGATATTGTTGAATCTCGGGTTTTAGATCTCTCAGAAACATCCGTGTCATTTATTCCTCATTCTCTACCAAATGAGGTGCAAACCTGGATAACTCTGCGAACTTCGCCTCGTACCGGGACACCGTCATATTGTTTTATTCCAGTCTGATAAACTCTACCTCCGTCATATGACGAATACTTTCAAGAAAGTATTTATCATTGAACAGTTTCAGAAATGTTTCTCAAGACATGTTGAGTGCGACATGCTGGGTACGCTTCACAGATTCCCACCAGTAATCTGCCTCACCACGGAATATAAAGGTGGCGAATGAAACCTTCTGTTCCTCCTTGCATCCCAAGACATCGCATATCTTGGTAATTTGCTTGACCCACTTTTCTGCCTTAATCGGATCCAGCTTTCTCCATAATTTTGGTGGTCCCAACTCTTTGAACTGCTTGGCTGTGACAAACTGCGCGTTGCTATCATTTCCACCTATATTTTGTACACGAGTCTCCCTCGTCTGATTTTGTATGAACTGCAAAAAGCTTCTAAACATTCTATCATTCATCGTCTGATCAGTGGTGTTGTTTACAGGAGAAACATTGTCGTCCCGTTGCATGTGCTCCTGATTGGTGATTAAAGGTGTCTCCACGGTCTCACTTACTCCATTGTTAACATTCTCAGTTGCCATTCTCAAATACTGCCATAAAATAAGGGTTAATTAAAGAAATTAACATATCACATAATATCCCAATATTCTAACCAATCAACAAATAAGCTTAGGTAGGACACACCAGCGAAGGATTTACTCGTCTCTCCCCTCCTAGTTCTATTCTCTGATCTCCGCCAGAGACCATATCCCTAAGCTCTGATACCAACTGTGACGCCCCCAAAATAGGTATACGTCACCCATTTTGAGTTGCCAAAATATGGTACAGAAACAACTACAACTTTATTAATACAATTATCGTGCAAAATACGACAACACATAAACTGTGAGTTAAAATACAAATATTGTCTTCTAGACAATATCCACACTCAAATAAGTCCTCATTACAATTATTGATACACTATTTTACAAAATAGTGAGTACTATAATAACAACTGCCTTAGAACATCACTCCACATCCCGACTACTTGTCGCTATATTCTCGCTTCTTGAAAAGAAAAATGGAACAAAAAAGAAAAAGGGTGAGCTCAACTAGCCCAGTAAAGATTATTATGACTAAGATAATATAGAACAAATTATCGTTAGTCCTCAACAGGGAAAAATCTATTAGAATATAATAGACAATAAGTTTTTAGATCAACAATTGCAGCGGAAACAGCAATCCAATAGAAGAGTTAAGTAAATAATGAATTCTACTATCTTCTAAGATTTAAAAGTTCATCATCAATATTTTATCCCTGTAACATCAATCAATATATATTTTGAATCAAATATTCATCTTTGCACTACATGCCAAAGATATTCATCAGTTGGTCATGTTCATCTAAACACTTGTACATCTTAGCATTACGGCCAAAGATATTCATCAGGAAATCATTTATCTTTGCACTACAGGCCAAAGATATTCAGTTATATCATCATTTAGGACTGAGGATGATGAAAAATATTTTAAAGAAAACGAATCCAGTGAGACAAAAGAATAAATATTATGGAATCGTATTTTGGGTTATCCATGTTAAAAAACACCTCATAATATACTATGGTGGAGTAAAATTTAAAAATGAGTATCAAAACATGGATACAATCAAAGATAGTAACAAAAATAGACATCTGGGACAAAGAAGAGATAATTTTATTTTTTGGTGAATAGTGTCGTATTCGTGAATAGTGCCGTATACGTGAATAGTGTCGTATACGTGAATAGTAAACCCGACACAAAAAGATAAGAATTTCACAAGAAAAATCTTACCAATATTTCGGCATAATGATATTGAAATAAATAATATTATTTAAAAAAAATAACATCTCTTACCTCAAAAAGACAGTACTTCTGTCTAGAATACTGGGTAAGTGCTGAAGGAACTTGCACCGTATAGAAACACTCAAAGTATCAAAATACTCATAGGAATACGTTCGATAATATAGAGAGAGAAAACTTTAGTTTCTGGTGTGATTTTCAATTCTATCATAAGCACTATATTTATAGAAAAATGCTTAGAACACCAAAGTAGAAAATTTAATAAAATATTATTATTATTTTTAAAATTCCTACGCCCACTTTGAAATTCTAAATTCAGCATGCTTAACAACAAGTGGGGCCCACCAATCATAACAAAAACGTTTTTCATAAAAAAATAATTAAAACTTTAAAAATTAATTATTCTGGAACTTCAATAATTCATAATAAATAGTTCTTATATCGAAAAAATTCGAATCTTATGTGCATTCCATAGGAAATTCAATTCTCTACAACTTTGTAAGTTTAAGTTTTTCCAAATTCTAAGCAGAAATTGACCGAAATCCACATACGGACGATTTTACGAGCTATAATCTAATTTTAGTCACAAAATGGGGCCCCACCGACATGCTTAACATGTTTTTATCATTTATTACAATAAAAATACTCTTCGTCCTCATTTATTCAAATATCACACATTCATCGTAAAAATATCATCATTATTATATTATTAAAATATAATAATATATTTAAATGAATTATTTTATCAGAAAAGATAAAATATCAATTTTTAACAATTGTCATTTTTTTAAAAATTTCTCCATTTCTATCCACATAAAAAATATTTTCCTTATCATATAAATCAATAATTAATTATTCACAAATAATATTACAGAGTCACAATAATGACAACCAGGTCGTTCCCAGGAAAGAGAGGGCTTTTCAATAAGGATTTCTCCTTACTGGCGCGCAATTAGGTGACCAAACCTCTCCTTAGACAAAAGTTCCTTAGATATTACCAAAAATGCTATCTAATAATATTATTCAAATAATATGAATTATTAATCTGATAATGAGAAATACTGTGTAGTGACAATTATTGAAACATTAATAATATAAAATATCAACGTAGCAATTATTGAATCAATAAAATATTGAAGAGTAATTACTGTAACGATTATTGAGTAGTGGCTTCTTACGTAAGAATCAATAATTGGTGCAATACCGTATGCTACTGTGCAACAACGCGTATTACTATGTTTTAGCCACTGGGTATTCCAACAGTGTTAACGGTAACAACTACGTCGTTATTCATTAAAACTCATACTTGTCGTTTTCTTCATCCAATCGCCTTCCGTTACGGGTCCCACACAAGGCTGCGTCGTCGTACTAATATTCCCTGACAATAAGAATATTCCACGACCAAACGAATATTTTCTAACAACAATGAATATTTTATAACCACTTGCTTATTTAAAATATTTGCGCATTTTATCCATAACTAACCACATTAATCATATCAACCCTTACTATAATAAATAGAGAAAATTTAATTTCATTTATAAAAAGTTGGGGTCTTACACAAGCCAATCATGTTTGATGATAATGCATATATTTTGTAACAATCTTATTTATTTATTAATAAAAAGTATTAATTTATTAAAGGCTTTTAATTATCTACATAACATTGCTTTATAATATGTGATAAACTCATAGTTTTAAACAATGCTTTTAGAAAGGTGCAAGACGGGGCTTTAGTTCATTATGTGGATGCCAGAACGAATCAACAGTAAGATAGAGGACCTATTCAGGCAGCCCAACCAGTTCAGCAAGTGTTCCCCGCTCCTGGACCACCAGCAAGGTAAGTGATAGATGTCATCACTGGGGGTACTTCTGGCAAGCTTGTTGGAAAGAAGCGTCGAAGTTATCTGGATTCGGTCATGTCGGTGGCGGGTACCCTCCCGAAGACTGACAGACCCTTCCTAGGTACGATAATCTCCTTTACAGATGAGGATTACCCTTCGGAAACCATCAAACCGCATGAGGGATCATTGGTGGTGATGGCACAAGTGGGTTCGGTGGACATGAAACGAATGATGATCGACAATGGGTCTTCTGTGGATATCCTATGTGCCCATGCTTATCAGAGGATGAATCTTGATGGGCAGAAGATGGAGATCGGGCAGGATGCCCCTTTATACGGCTTCAACAACAATCCAGTCAAAGTGGTTGGGACCATCAAACTGCCGGTTATCTTCGGAACGGCCCCCCAGCAGGTAGAAATTATTTACAAATTTTATGTTGTACATGTAGATTTCGCTTATAATGCTATTTTGGGGAGGCCCATTTTAACTGCTTTACAAGCTGTAACCTCAATCCCTTACTTCAAAATTAAATTTCCTACGGCTCATGGGGTTGGAGAGGTGAAAGGAGATTTGGATCTGGCCAGAAGATGTTATAGAAATGTCGTGATCACTTCGGGAGTGGAGGTATCAAAGCAAAAACAAACCATGGCAATAGAGATCGAACCTTTCACGGAGAGCAGCCCAGAGCCGTTGGTCATGCCAACTGAAGAAACAGAAGTGATAGAGCTCGTCCCGGGCAAGGCTAACAAGACGGTGAAAGTAGGTTCGGGACTGCCGAAACCTCTCCGGACGAACCTCATTGAACTCCTGTGATGTTATGTTGACACCTTCGCATGGGAACCTCAGGATATGTCGGAAGTGAGCAGGGATATAGCTGAGAATCGGTTGGAAGTGGACCCGTCAAAAAAGCCAGTTCGGCAAAAGAGAAGGATCTTTGCGCCTGAGCGCCAACGAGTCATCGATGAAGAAATTGCGAAGCTATTAGCTGCTGACTTCATCTTCGAGATCGACTATCCGCAGTGGATGGCAAATGTTGTTCTGGCTCAGAAACAGAACGGGAAGTGGCGAGTCTGCATCGACTATACAGATCTAAATAAAGCTAGCTTATCCAAAGGATTTCTACCCGTTACCCCACATTGACCAGCTCATCGATGCAACTTCGGGGTATGCTTTGTTGAGCTTCATGGATGCATTCTCTGGCTATCATCAAATCTCCATGTGTAAAGAGGATATACCGAAGACGGCGTTCATTATGCATCGTTTGGTATATGCCTACAAGAAAATGACCTTCGGTCTCATCAACGTCGGAGCCACTTACCAGAGGATGATGAACTATGTCTTCAGGTATCAGTTGGGCAAGAATATGGAGGTGTACGTGGATGACATAATTGTTAAGAGCATGTTGGTACATAAATATCTGGATGACTTGGAAGAATGCTTTCAGACAGTCCGTCATCACAAATTGAGACTGAATCCTGTTAAGTACACCTTCGGATTAGGGGCTGGCAAGTTTCTGGGTTATCTGGTCAGTCAAAGAGGAATTAAAGTCAATCCAGAAAAGATTCAAGCGATCCTGAACATGAAGACTCCTCAGTCATTTAAAGATGTTCAACGTCTGACTGGGAGGATTGCAACTTTGAGGAGGTTTATGTCCAAATCGGCAAAAAGGTGTTTGCCATTTTTTGATACGTTGAAAGGGCCGAAGAATGCCAAGACGTTCCAATGGACTTCGGAATGCGAAGACGCCTTTCAGAGCATCAAGTCCTACTTGTCTTCGGCGCCTTTGTTGGTGAAGCCTGCTCTTGCTGAGCCTTTGTATTTGTACTTAGCACCTAATTCGTTGGCAGTAGGAGCAGTTTTGGTGCGAGAAGTTGGGGGTAAGCAGCACCCAGTTTATTATGTAAGTCATGTCCTTCGGGATGCTGAAACAAGGTACCCAAACATTGAAAAGTTTGCTTTTGCTTTAATAACTGCTAGTCAAAAGCTTAGGCAGTACTTCCAGGGTAGATTGGTAATAGTCTACACAGATCAGCCTTTGAAGAAAATTATGGGCAAGCCTGAGGTATCGGGGAGATTAGCTGCATGGACGATGGAGTTATCTCAATTTTTCGTTGAATATCATCCCCGAACCGCCATCAAGGGGCAGGCCTTGGCAGATTTTGTGGTCAAATGTTCGTTTTCTGAAGCTGATGAAGTTGTGGCAGAAGCTGAAGGGTCTGACAGCATAGTCGCAGTTCTTCAGCAGAAGCAGAGTTCGTGGACGATGTATGTAGATGGGTCCTCTACTATGGACGTCAGCGGAGCAGGGATTATTCTGACGAGCCTAGAGGGGTTCAAGGTGCAACAGGCCATCAGATTTCAGTTTAAAGCAACGAACAATGACGCGGAGTATGAGGCAGTGTTGGCGAGATTGTGACTAGCTAAGAGTCTCGAAGTGCAAAGAATAGTTATCTTCAGCAACTCTCAGTTAGTCGTTAAATAAGTCTCCAGGGAATACGAAGCCCGAGGTCATAAAATGATCAAGTATTTGGCAGAATTGAAAGAACGGCTTCAGTATTTCCAGTTCTACGAATTTCAGGGGGTCGAACGTAATGACAATTCCATTGCTGATGCACTCTCCAAATTAACCACTACAGATGTTAACGTCTTCGATGGGTCGGTTTACATGGAAATTCTACAACATCCTAGTGTTCATCATGAATTGGTAATGTGTGCTAATCGAACCAACTGCTGGTTGACTCCAGATCTGGAGTATCTGGCAGATGGCGTCTTACCTTCGGATCAGATGTTAGCCAAGAAAATTAAGTATAAGAGTGCTAATTTCGTTTTGATAGATGGAGATCTGTTCCGAAGAGCATTCTCGTCTCCACTGTTAAAATATTTGACTCCATCCGAAGCTGAATACGCTCTCCGGGAGGTACATGAAGGCATTTGTGGTGACCATATGGCTGCTAAATCATTAGCATACAAAGTACTTCGTCAGGGGTACTACTGGCCTACCATCTTCAAGGAAGCGACTGAATACATCAAGAAGTACGAGAAATGTTAGCTCAACAGTCCGATCCCACATCAGCCACCAGAAGAGCTATACTCAATCTTATCTCCTATACCTTTTGCTGTCTGGGGGTTGATATACTAGGTCCACTACCGAAAGCAAAAGGTCAGGTCAGCTTTGTTATAGTTGCCATCGACTACATGACCAAGTGGGTAGAAGCGAAACCACTTAGGTTAATAACGGAACAGGAATGCTTAAAGTTCATCAAGGAGTCGGTAGTATTTCGGTTCGAAATTCCTAAGGTGGTGATTTCAGACAATGGACGTCAATTTATGGGATCGAAATTCGAAGCATTTTTGAAAGAACTGGGGGTCCAGCACAGAAAGACTTCAGTAGCTTATCCTCAGTCTAATGGACAAGTCGAAGTGACCAACAGAATGCTGCTGAATGGAATCAAGCGCAGATTGGACGAATCTAAAGGAAGATGGCCAGAAGAGCTGCTCAGCATGTTATGGGCTTATCGGACCACTCCGAGGACCACAACAGGGGATTCACCTTTCAGACTGGCCTATGGTACTGATGCCTTAGTCCCAATTGAAATTAGATCTTCAAGTCTTCGAGTCAGTCAATTCAAAGAGATATACAATGACGAAGGGCTGAAAGCTAATCTTGATTTACTTGAAGAAGTCAGGAAAATAGCCTTGATCAAACTAGCAGCCTATCAGCGAAGAGTAGCTAAGCATTATAACAAAGGGGTAAAGCTTCGCAGATTCGAAGTAGGAGATTTCATTCTCAGAGAAGTCAAAGCATCTACACTCCAGAATTTGGGAAAGCTGATGCCGAATTGGGAAGGACCGTATGAAGTCATAAAAGTACCGAAGCCGGGGACTTATCGGTTGAGGGCATTGGACGGGTCAGCAATTAAAAATACTTGGCATGCCGGCAGGCTTAGGAAATATTTTTAGTAGATACAATGTCAGTACACCGAAAGTCTGTAAATATTTCGGTCGTCATCAATAAAAGTCCCTTTTTTCTCAAACAAGTCTTGTACGCGTTGCTGTTAACATCATCAGTGTAAGGAGGTTCGGGTGGACTCGCTGACCATTCGATGGTAGCCTCATCGGAAGGTGGTCTTAAGACGTTGTCAGGCCCTACGTGGTAGGCAATTGTCGACCTTTAGACCTTGTCAGGCCCTTCGTGGTAGGCAAGGGTCATCCTTAAGACGTTGTCAGGCCCTGCGTGATAGGCAATTGTCGACCTTTAGACCTTGTCAAGCCCTTCGTGGTAGGTAAGGGTCATCCTTAAGACGTTATCAGGCCCTGCGTGGTAGGAAATTGTCGACCTTTAGACCTTGTCAGGCCCTTCGTGGTAGGCAAGTGTCATCCTTTAGACTTCGTTAGGCCCTTCACGGTAGGCGAATCCCCAGTAAAGCAGATCTACCTCACACTTTGGTAACGAATAAGTATTCCTTTACTTTATTATCTAAATTTTCCTAAGTGTTGAGTTCGGAATGCCTCATTCTTTAACTTCATCTTATCTGTTATATAACTCGCCTAGTTGTTAATTAACAGTTCAAGTTAAGTCCATGAAAGAGCTTGTACATTTTTTAAGATGAAGCGATATTGAAGTATTGATAGAAAGTGAACCAAAGTCATAAGGAAGAAAGTCGATATTTCATTTACATAATATTGTTTACAAAACGATAGGAACTTTTTACAGAAATCCTACAACTAAGGGAAAAGAAAATCATCTTCAGGATTCAGCTTAGTCTTCCGAAGAGTCGAGAATGGTCGGATCAACCTTGGCTGTGACAAGTCTTGTCTTGACTTTGCTTCGGCACTCGTCATATCCATCCGAGAACATTTGGACAATCTCCTCATTCAACTCAGCTGATTTCCGGTATTCTTGTTGAACTTCTCTCCGAAGATCTTCGGTCAGAGGGGGACCCAAATCTCTCAAAGCACGAAGTTCTCGAAGCTCCTCTTCGAGCTTTTCTCGTTCCTTCAGATGTCTCAAGTTCCTAGCTTCGAATTCATTCACTTGCAGCGCCAGGCTCTTGTTGGTTTTCACCAATATTTTATTTTTCCCCACAAGGACTTCATTTCTATGAACCAGGTCTACGTTCGTACTAACGGTGATTCGGTGTGTGGCTTCGGCTGTCTCCAATTTTTCTTTTAACTTATTCAAATCCTTTTGGAGGCATTCGTTATTGAAGAGAGCGGTACCATGGTCCCTTCTCTCTTTGCTCAGAGCCGACGTCAGAATAGTATTCCAAATATCCAAATTGAACAGATAACTCACCTTAGCCTAGTAACTCATGCATTCCTCGATTAAATCCCTAATCGAGTTATTTCCGAACCGATGGTCATCGGTCTCCCGAACAAAGGAATCGAATAGCTGAAAGGGAAAGTTTGCGTTAAACTTCGGCCATACGGTGGGTGAAGATGCGGCTTCTCGCCTGAAGGCTGAGGGGGAAGATCGTGTTGAAGAGGGCATAGATGGTTCGGGAGGCGGTGGTGATTGATTGTTGGAAGGTTGTTTCCTTTTACGGGACAGAGGTAGAGTCTCGGTTTGTTTTTCAAACTCGTCTTCAGAAATATGGATCTCCACAGGAATGATGATCGGAGGATCAACTTCAACAGGGGGAACCCGAAGTTCGTCAGCAGATAAAGGGGTCACCTTGGTCTTCCTCTTTTTGGTACGAAGAGCTTGCATCCGCTCCTTAGCCGGCATATCAATCAGACTGGTGGTAGAGGTTTGTTGAGATTCTTGAGGAATTGATCTTGGTTTTCGGACAGCCCTCTTCTTTTGTCGAGGTCGGCTGGATTCCTCTGCAGCTTCTGATTCAGGGAAGACCTCAGGGTCATGGGCTCCCGAAGCCAGAATTTCTTCTTATGGGATTTCGGTGGGAGGTGATGACGGTTTACCCGAAAGGAATTTCTCTAAATCCCTTCGGTCGACCGATGTGGGTTTTATCAAAGACACTACAAATTAACAAATCACGTAATCCTTTAGACCAGTTTACTAAAAGAAATCTCAGTAAATTATGTATCAATAAGAGTTTAGAACTCACATTTATGGTCATACAACCATGCTTGCTTACTCAGGAGTCCGAAGCTCCATTCCTTCAGGAGAATCTTCTCGAGAATACTCGTCATTTCTTTTACGCGTTCCTCTAAAATGTCCCCGAAGTCTGCGAAAATCCGCTCGGAGATGGTCCATTCCGGAATATAAGGGATTTCGGGTCCCTTCACGAAGAACCATTCTCTATGCCACCCCTTGTTGCTCGAAAGAGTATCCATCAAAGATCGTTTCTCAAACTTGGCATTGGGCTTGGGAAGCTGTTTGCTCAGCACCTTGATGCCTCGTTCCCGAGATTTCCCAGCAGAGAAGAGAGTGAAAAAGGAATCGACTGTAGGGGTATCCCCAGCTCATAACAGAATGCTATGAAAGCTAGGATATGGATGTACGAATTCGGCACCAGTTGGGTGAATCCCACTCCGATAAATCCCAGAAGAGTGATAAGGAAAGAGTGAAGAGGAAATCTAACTCCCTTCTCTAAAACAGTTACCGATACGGCAGTCCACCCATCAGGTCGATGGTACATTCATTCATGTGATGCTGGAGCTCTCACCAGATGGGTGTCTAGAATCTGATAACGACTCTTAATGGCACGCAGCTCGATCTCGGTGATGATGGAAGGGGTATTGGCGTGAGGGTATTGTTCTTCACTCTCAAAAAACTCTGAAGGGTTTGAGGGGTTCCTGGCAGGACTAGCAGTGATTTGGGGGGTTGGGTTTGAAACCGTCTTAGTAGGGCTGTGACTGGGAGGAATGGTGGAAATCGGGACTGCATGAATGGGGGTGGTGTTGTCAGAACCTTGAGTCGCCATTGCTAAGATCTTGCAGGTAAGAGAGAAATCGGAGAGAAGGAGAGAACAATATGTGTATCAAATTCAAATTAAGCTGGTAAAGCCGTCAGAATTGGGGAAAGTTGGCTTTTATAGTGGGTGGTCTTTTCAAATTTTACACGAAAACCAAGGGCGGCGCATTAATTGGAGGTAATGATGTGAGAGAGGAAGAGGTAGCGTCCGATTTTGGTTTTAATGGGTTATCCAGAGTGGGCTGGAGTCCATTGGATCTTCATTTTTTGTCCTTAAGGCTGATGGGCATGTGCCATTTGGGCTTCCGGATCTATTTGAATAATGATTGTTGCTTATCATTTGGGCCTCGGTGAGATTCCTTTTAGCCCCCTTTGGATTATTACAAATCCCTTTCGCTATGGACTTATATTATTTACAGTCTTCTACTAAACATCCTGTTTAGTAAAAGACTGGGGGGCAATGTTGGGCCCTAATACTTTTCATATTGAGCCAGGCCGAATGGGCTCGTCCTTTGGACTATGTTACTTTTGTCATATTGGGTCAAATAATTTGGGCCCCGCTATTTGACTATGTTATTGGGCTTAGTCATTAGATTGGTCCATTATGCAGATTGTCTCTTATCAATCTTTGACCGGTAATCATCACAAAAGATAGTAGTTGACTGTTATGTCTGCCACCTTTCTGCATGGCATTAATGAGGATGAGACTCCGATTACCGGCGATGGGAGACAGTGGTATCAGGTAGGAAAGTAAGCTACATACTTTCGGCTGAGATGACCGGGAGTGGGGGGAGGTGTCAGGAGATAGTGGGTGGCACGGTAAACCGGGTCTTGATGACGTATGTAAGACCCCAACTTATTAATGAATAAAATCAAATTTTCTCTAAATATTATTGTGAATAATAAGGGGTTAATTTGATATAATACTTTGGTTATGAGTGAAATGTGCAAATTTTACAAAATAAGCAAGTGGTTATAAAATATTCATTTTGTCGGAGAATATTCGTTTGGTCGTGGAATATTCTTGCTGTCGGGGAATATTTATACGACGGCGCAGCCTTGTGTGGGCCCCATAACGGAAAGCGATTGGATGAAAAAAATGACAAGTATAAGTTATTTATAAATAACGGCGTAGTTGTTACCGTTAATACTGTTGGAATACCTGGTGGTTAAAATACAGTAGCACACGGTATTGCACCAATTATTGATTCTTACGTAAGAAGGCACTACTCAATAATTGTTACAGTAGTTATTGTTCAATATTTTATTTTATTGATTCAATAATTGCTGTGTCGATATTTTATATTATTGTTGTTTCAATAATTATTGCTGCACAGTATTTTCCATTATCAGATCAATAATTCATATTATTTGAATAATATTATTAGATAATATTATTAGATAATATTATTGGCAATGTCTAGAAAGTTCTGGCTAAGAAGAGGTTTGGTCATCTAATTGCGCGCCAGTAAGGAGAAATCCTTATTGAAAAGCCCCCTCTTTCCTGGGAACGGCCTGGTTTTCATAAATGTGATTCTGAAATATTATTTGTGAATAATTAATTATTGATTCATATGATAAGAAAATATTTATTTTAAGTGGATATAAATGAGGGATATATTTTTGTGGTTAAAAATAAAGGAGTTAATGTTGAGGTTTTTATCAGTATTTTTGTCGGAATGGAGGTATTAAAAATCAGGATTTTTGAGATATTTTGCGGGGGTTATAATTTTTAATCCGACCGTTGGATCGTGGTAATTTTTGGATATACATATATAAGTTGAGTATATGTCCACAAATTTTGAACCGTGAAAATTGAACGTATGATTTATTATGAATTTTACGAGATGACTGGTTCAGAAATTGTTGAATTTTCAGAGTTTATCATTTTGATGCAAAATTCTAGAATTGGTGGGCCCCACTCTTGGTTGGTGAAGAAATGTGCTGAGATTTTTATTCAAATGTGGTGGGTGGGAATAGTAGCAGGTAAAGCCATCAGGTTGCAGGTTAAGTCTACTTCGGCGTGCTAACATTTTCCTATAAATAGAGAGCTAAGTTAGAATTGAAAATCACACCAGAAATAAGTTTTCTCTCTTTCTCTTTCTAGATTATTGAGTGTATTTTGTGAGTATTTAGATACTTTGAGAGTTTCTATTCATCAGAGCAAGTTTCTTTCAGCCTTATACCGGTATTCCGACCAGAAGTACTGATATTTTGAGGTAAGGGATATTATTTTCTTCTTAATGATATTATTTTCTTCAATATCATTATGCTGAAATATTGATATGAGTTTTTATTAAATTTGGAATTTTTTGTGTCGGGGTTACTATTCATGTATACGGCACTATTCACGTATATGGTACTATTCACGAATACGGCACTATTCACCGAAAAATAAAATTTTTCCTTTTTGTCCAAGATGTCTATTATGGTTACTATCTTTGATTGTATCCATGTTTTGATCTTTATTTTTGAATTCTGCTTCACAATTGATTATTATGAAGTATTATTGATCTTGGATAAACTGTTATACGAATCCCTACTATTTGTCCTTCTGTCTCACTGGATTCGTTCTCTTTAAGATATTTTTTATCATCCTCAGTCCTAAATGATGATATTACTGAATATCTTTGGCCTGTAGTGTAAAGATGTATGATTACTTGATGAATATCTTTGGCCTGTAGTGCAAAGATGAACAGGTGTTGAGATGAACATGACTGACAGGTGATATAAATGAATATCTTTGGCCTGTAGTGCAAAGATGAATATTTGGATGAAGATGATTATTAATTGATGTTACAGAGATTAAATATTGATGATGGACTTTTAAATCTTAGAAGATAGTAGAATTCTTTCTCTACTTGACTCTTCTAATGGTTTGCTGTTTTCGCTGCAGTTGTTGATCTAAAACTTGTTGTCGGTTATATTCTATAAGATTTTTCCTGTTAAAGACTAACGATAATTTGTTGAATATTATCTTAGTCATAATATTCTTTACTGGGCTAGTTGAGCTCACCCTTTTCCTTTTTGTTCCATTTTTCTTCTCAGGAGGTGAGAACATAGCAGGATCTAGTCGGGGTATGGAGTGATGGTTCTAGAAAGATGTTTTAGCAGTCCTCACTATTTCTATAAAATAGTGTTTGAATAATTGTAATGAGGATTTATTTGAGTGTGGATATTGTCCAGAAGACAATATTTGTATTTAAACTCACAGTATGTGTTGTTGTATTTTGCACGACAATTGTATTATTGAAGTTGTAGTTTGCTTTCTGTACCATGTATTTGGCGACTCAGAATGGGTGTTGTATACCTATTTTGGGGGCGTCACAGTTGGTATCAGAGCTTAGGGATATGATCCCTAGCTGAGATGTGAGACAAGAACTAGGAGGGGAGAGACGGGGAATTCCTTCGCTAGTATGACCTGACTAAGTTTATTTGGTGTTTATTTGGTCGGTCAGAGTATAGGGATAATATATGAGATGACTATTAACCCTTGTTTTATGGCAGTATTTAAGAATGGCAGCTGAGAACGTTAATAATGGAGTAAATCAGACCGTGGAGACACCTTTGATCACCACCCAGGGGAACATGCAACAGGAAGGCAATATTCTTCCTATAAACAACGTTACCGAGCAAACGATGAATGATGGAATGTTTAGGAGCTTTTTACAGTTCATGCAAAATCAGACGAGGGAGACTCGTGTACAGAATACGGGTGGAAATGATAACAACGCGCGATTTGTCACAGCTAAGCAGTTCAAAGAATTGGGACCACCAGAATTTAAGGGAAAGCCGGATCCGATCATGGCGGAAACATGGGTCAAGCAAATTACCAAGATATTCGATGTCTTGGGATGCACGGAGGAACAAAAGGTTCCATTCGCCACCTTTATGTTTCGCGGTGAGGCAAACTACTGGTGGGAGTCTGTGAAGCGTACCCAGCCTGACGCACTCAACATGTCCTGGGAAACATTTTAAAAACTGTTCAATGACAAGTACTTTCCTGAAAGTATTCGTCATATGAAGGAGGTGGAGTTTATCATACTAGAACAAAATAACATGACGGTGTTCCAGTACGAGGCGAAGTTTGCAGAGTTATCCAGGTTTGCACCTCATTTGGTCGAAAATGAGGAACGAATGACAAGGATGTTTCTGAGAGGTCTAAAACCCGAGATTCAGCAATATCTTATCTCTCATAAATTTTCTTTATATTCAGATGTTATAAACAGGGCTCAATTATTAGAGCGAGATAATGAGTATGTGCAACTGAGGGACCACAACCAGGGTCACACCGGTGGCGGCAGTCATCGAAGCAATGAAAACCAGCAGGGAGAAAAATATTCGGACAAAAGCGGTAACCACTCTGGTGGTAATCGTGGTCGTGATAATAGAAGGAGCGAGTCGGGAGGAGATTTCAAGAAGAGAAGGTACAACAATCATAACGTGAAGACGTCAACAGAAACATCAACTGTTTCTAGGGGAGGAGAACGACCACCGGTCATATGTTACAAATGTGGGAAAGAGGGACATATCAGCCCAAACTGCCCACAACAATCCAAGATATGTTATAACTGTGGAAAGGAGGGTCATATAGCTCGAGAGTGTTCTGTAGCAAAACCAAGTTCAGCGGGGATGGTGACTCCAAATGTTGTCCCGCATAAGTCGAAATCAGCGGTTTCTGGAAGGGCGTTTGTCGTGACTGGCCAAAACGCGATAAACCCGAACGAGGTGATCACGGGTAAGCTAATCTTGAATTCTTGCGAAGTTTATACCTTACTAGATACCGGTTCTACCCATTCTTTTATCTCTCCTGCTTGTGCTCAACGTTTAAACTTGACTCCGGAGAAATTAGACTTTGACCTATCTGTTGAAACTCCGTTGGGTGAAACCTTCGTTACATCTACAGTTTATAAATCTTGCATGATCCATGTTGGCACTATCACATTACCTGTTGATCTTATCTCTTTAAAGATACTTGCTTTTGATGTGATTTTAGGAATTGATTGGTTAACCACTCATCATGTTAAAATTGATTATTTTCGTAAGGTTGTTAATTTTCATATTCCTAACTAACCTGTTATGCGAATTCAAAAAAACCAAACCACTAAAATCAATCACTGTCATACCAAGCCATAAAGCCATTCGTTTATTGAAAAACGGATGTCAAGCTTTTTTAGCCCATGTCATGAACTTGAACAAAAATACGTCAGATTTGAATGATATTTCTGTTGTTAGTGAATTTCCTGACGTATTTCTTGAAGAATTTCCTGGCCTAACCTAGAGCGTGATATTGAATTTTTGTATTAATCTTCAACCCGATACAAAACCCATTTCTAAAATCTCATATTGAATAGCTCCTATTGAACTTCAGGAGTTAAAAACCCAACTATAGAAGTTGGTACCCGAGCCTCTATCTGGTGACTTCCTTTGTGGAATGCACCAAAGCCAGACTCTCCGTAGGGGACTCTATATTTGTGTGGTGGTAAAACAATAGGTGACATTGTGACGTGCTATCCAAGATTGGGATATGAATCACAATTGAGAGCAACCAAAGTCGATGACCAAAGTACGTAGCTTTCTGGGCTTAGCTGGTTATTATCAGAGATTTGTGGAAGGATTTTCTCGAATCGCTACTCCGTTAACTCAGCTGACTCAGAAAGATATAAAATTCGTATGAAGTGAGGAATGCGAGAAGAGTTTCCAAGAACTCAAGAGGAGACTCATTTCGGCACCTGTTCTGACAATACCATCTGGTTCGGATGGATTTGTTATCTACAGCGATGCTTCAAGCAAAGGGTTAGGATGTGTTCTCATGCAACATGGGAAAGTCATAGCCTATGCCTCACGACAACTCAAAGAATATGAGAGGAATTATCCTACTCATGATTTGGAGTTGGCAGCAGTCGTTTTTGCGTTGAAGATCTGGAGACACTACCTGTATGGGGAGAAAGTGGAGATCTATACAGATCATAAAAGCCTCAAATATTTCTTCACCCAAAAGGAACTCAACATGCGGCAGCGACGTTGGCTCGAGCTGTTGAAAGATTACGATCATACCATTCAATATCATCCTGGAAAAGCAAACGTAGTAGCTGACGCATTGAGTAGAAGATCATACGCGAGTACGAGTGCGATATTGTTGAACACAAAGACCTATTTTATATAATTTATAAATGATAGAGATAGAGTTAATGACTCTAAGGACCCACATGATGATATACGAGTAAAATCGACTTTAATCGATAAAGTTAAAGCTGCTCAAGCTACGGACATGGAGCTGATGCGTATGAAGAAGAAAGTGCAAGAAGGTGCTATTCCAGAAGCAAGAATCGATGAAGAAGGAATACTTCGAGTCAACTCCAGACTTTGTGTTCCAAACGATTTTGACTTGAAGCATAGAATAATGATGGAGGCACACAACACACCGTTTTCAATCCATCCTGGGAGTACCAAAATGTATCATGATCTTCGACATACATTTTGGTGGAGCAATATGAAAAGAGAGATCGCGGAGTTTATCTCGAGATATTTAACTTGTCAACGTGTAAAAGCAGAGCATCAAGTACCAAAGGGTCCATTGCAACCACTTGAGATTCCGAAATGGAAGTGAGAACACATTACTATGGATTTTGTTACGGGTCTTCACAAGGTTTCTCAAGGCATAGATGCGATTTGGGTTATTGTTGATAGATTAACCAAGTCCGCTCATTTCTTGCCGATACGTGAGACTTATTCCCTTGAACGTCTAGCTAGTATGTACGTGAACGAGATTGTGAGATTGCATGGCATGCCAGTGTCCATCGTTTCGGATCGTGACCCAAGATTCACTTCACGATTTTGGGTTAGCTTGCAGAAAGCTATGGGCACGGATTTACTATTCAGTTCGGCATACCATCCTCAAACGGACGGACAATCAGAGAGGACTATTCAAACTCTTGAAGATCTATTAAGACTTTGTGTCCTAGATCTCAAAGGGAGTTGGGATAAGTACCTACCATTGGTGGAATTCTCCTACAACAACAGTTATCAGGCGAGCATAGGTGTGGCTCCATTCGAGGCGTTGTATGGAAGAAAATGTCGTTCTCCAGTATGTTGGGACGAGGTGGGTGAAGCAACATTGTTGGGACTAGAGTTGGTACGCATTACTACAGAGAAGATCCAAACGATTCGACAACGTATACAAACGGCACAGGATCGACAAAAGAGTTATGCGGATCTTCATCGGAAGGACGTGGAATTTATTATTGGGGATCATGTATTATTACGTGTTGCACCATGGAAGGGAGTTACAAGATTTGGGAAGAGAGGAAAGTTCAATCCAAGATTTGTTGGTCCATTTGAGATTTTTGAGCGAATAGGAAATGTGGCATATAGACTCGCATTACCTCCAAGCATGTCTAGTGTTCATAATATTTTTCACATATATATGCTTTGTAAATATGTTAAAGACCCGAACCACATTATTGAGTTAGAACCAGACGAGATAGCTGAAGATTTAACGTACGAGGAGGTACCTGTTAAGATCTTGGATAGGAAAGAGCATGTCCTACGCACGAAAGTTATACCACAAGTTAAGGTTTTGTGGAGAAACCATGCTATTGAAGAAATGACCTGGGAGTTGGAATCAGAAATGAAAGCGAGGTATCCTCACCTTTTTGAAACATCAAGTACGTACGTCAATTTCGAGGACGAAATTTCATAAGGAGGGGAGGTTGTAAGACTCCAACTTATTAATGAATAAAATTAAATTTTCTCTAAATATTATTGTGAATAATAAGGGGTTAATTTGATATAATACTTTGGTTATGGGTGAAATGTGCAAATTTTACAAAATAAGCAAGTGGTTATAAAATATTCATTTTGTCGGAGAATATTCGTTTGGTCGTGGAATATTCTTGCTATCGGGGAATATTTGTACGACGGCGCAGCCTTGTGTGGGCCCCATAACGGAAAGCGATTGGATGAAGAAAACGACAAGTATAAGTTATTTATAAATAACGGCGTAGTTGTTACCGTTAATACTGTTGGAATACCCGGTGGTTAAAATACAGTAGCACACGGTATTGCACCAATTATTGATTCTTACGTAAGAAGGCACACTCAATAATTGTTACAGTAGTTGTTGTTCAATATTTTATTTTATTGATTCAATAATTGCTGCGTTGATATTTTATATTATTGTTGTTTCAATAATTGTTGTTGCACAGTATTTTCCATTATCAGATCAATAATTCATATTATTTGAATAATATTATTAGATAACATTATTGGTAATGTCTAGAAAGTTTTGTCTAAGGAGAGGTTTGGTCATCTAATTACGCGCCAGTAAGGAGAAATCCTTATTGGAAAGCCCCCTCTTTCCTGGGAACGGCCTGGTTGTCATAAATGTGATTCTGTAATATTATTTGTGAATAATTAATTATTGATTCATATGATAAGGAAATATTTATTTTATGTGGATATAAATGAGGGATATATTTTTGTGGTTAAAAATAAAGGAGTTAATGTTGAGATTTTTATCAGTATTTTTGTCGGAATGGAGGTATTAAAAATCAGAATTTTTGAGATATTTTGCGGGGGTTATAATTTTTAATCCGACCGTTGGATCATGGTAATTTTTGGATATGTTATACATATATAAGTTGAGTATATGTCCACAAACTTTGAACCGTTAAAAATGAACGTATGATTTATTATGAATTTTACGAGATGACTGGTTCAGAAATTGTTGAATTTTCGGAGTTTATCATTTTGATGGAAAATTCTAGAATTGGTGGGCCCCACTCTTGGTTGGTGAAGAAATGTGCTGAGATTTTTATTCAAATGTGGTGGGTGGGAATAGTAGCAGGTAAAGCCATCAGGTTGCAGGTTAAGTCTGCTTCGGCGTGCTAACATTTTCCTATAAATAGAGGGCTAAGTTAGAATTGAAAATCACACCAGAAACAAGTTTTCTCTCTTTCTCTCTCTAGATTATTGAGTGTATTTTGTGAGTATTTAGATACTTTGAGAGTTTCTATTCATCAGAGCAAGTTTCTTTCAGCCTTATACCGGTATTCCGACCAGAAGTACTGATATTTTGAGGTAAGGGATATTATTTTCTTCTTAATGATATTATTTTCTTCAATATCATTATGCTAAAATATTGATATGAGTTTTTATCAAATTTGGAACTTTTTGTGTCGGAGTTACTATTCACGTATACGGCACTATTCACGTATACGGCACTATTCACGAATACGGTACTATTCACCGAAAAATAAATTTTTTTCTTTTTGTCCAAGATGTCTATTATGGTTACTATCTTTGATTGTATCCATGTTTTGATCTTTGTTTTTGAATTCTGCTTCACAATTGATTATTATGAAGTATTATTGATCTTGGATAAACTGTTATACGAATCCCTACTATTTGTCCTTTTGTCTCACTGGATTCGTTCTCTTTAAGATATTTTTCATCATCCTCAGTGCTAAATGATGATATTACTGAATATCTTTGGCCTGTAGTGTAAAGATGTATGATTACTTGATGAATATCTTTGGCCTGTAGTGCAAAGATGAACAGGTGTTGAGATGAACATGACTGACAGGTGATACAAATGAATATCTTTAGCCTGTAGTGCAAAGATGAATATTTGGATGAAGATGATTATTAATTGATGTTACATGGATAAAATATTGATGATGGACTTTTAAATCTTAGAAGATAGTAGAATTCTTTCTCTACTTGACTCTTCTAATGGTTTGTTGTTTCCGCTGCAGTTGTTGATCTAAAACTTGTTATCTGTTATATTCTATAAGATTTTCCTTGTTGAAGACTAACGATAATTTGTTGAATATTATCTTAGTCATAATATTCTTTACTGGGCTAGTTGAGCTCACCCTTTTCCTTTTTGTTCCATTTTTCTTCTCAAGAGGTGAGAACATAGCAGGATCTAGTCGGGGTATGGAGTGATGGTTCTAGAAAGATGTTTTAGCAGTCCTCACTATTTCTATAAAATAGTGTTTGAATAATTGTAATGAGAATTTATTTGAGTGTGGATATTGTCCAGAAGACAATATTTGTATTTAAACTCACAGTATGTGTTGTCGTATTTTGTACGACAATTGTATTATTGAAGTTGTAGTTTCCTTTCTGTACCATGTATTTGGCGACTTAGAATGGGTGTTGTATACCTATTTTGGGGGCGTCACAACGTATGGGGCAAGGATCACACAAGAGAAAAAGAGAGAGGTAACAAAACATTACACGACACACAATCATTTTATGATTCTCGCTCAAATATTAGTCAATATTTTCCTCCATTGTTAACCTTGTGATCGTCTGTACTGACTCTCACGCCGGAGCTATCCCCCGACGGTCAGACCGTCAAGCTTTTGGTGTTGACCTGTTGAACTGTGCAGGATCAGAGCGTTTTACGTGATTGGAACGCGAGAGAAGATCTTGGCGTTAACAAGGTTTTTATGATATAAATATATATATATATATATATATATATATATATATATATATATATATAGAGAGAGAGAGAGAGAGAGAGAGAGGCGAGAAAAAGATAAGTAATCTAATATATATCTTATATTTTTTTTGCCAGAATAATTCAGTTTAACACGTTTTAATCTAAAATAAAACATGATTGACTGAGTTAAATTTTTTTAAAAAATAAATTTAAAATGAATGACATTATTCATTTAAGTTTAGAGACAATACATTTTAAATTTTAGGTAGCTAATAATATTCATAACTATATTTTAAAAAAAGTATACGAATTCATATCAATTTTGGATTAAAAATGATTCAAATTAATTTTTTAAAAATTAATATCGATCTTTTATTTTAAATACTTTTTGAAAAATAAAATAAAAACCTATACACTTTTTTCTTAAGATTAATTAACGTAGCAAATTAACCACAATAATATTCTAGTAGATAGTTTAGTTAAAACAAAAACAAACACAAAACAAAAGACTTAATAAAACTGAAAAACAACTTAGTACATACCATATAATGTGAGTTACTCTATGAATACATAGATTGATTGAATACGTGAACATCAATACTTTATATATAACAAGCTTGCCATGGGAGACACAAGCTATTTTTCCTATATATTTTTTGTTTATCAAAATAATTTAATTATAAGTTTCTCTTTTAGTTAATATATATATATATATATATATATATATATATATATATATATATATATATATATATATATATAACTTTTCTTTTCTTTTATTGTGAGATTCATGCATATGTATATATATCAAATTATAATTATATTCATTGAATTTGAATGTATTATTATAATTATGTAATATGTATTACATATATATGATATTAATATTTTTTATGACTTTTCTTTTACTTTATTGTGAGATTCATTCATACATGTATATATATCAAATTATAATTATATTCATTAAATTTGAACACGTATTATTATCATTATGTAATTTGTATTTGAGAATTATAAATTGATATCCAAATTACCCTTAAAATGTCTAACCAAATTAATTTAGATAAGATCTCCTCTTAGCTCATTATATACTTGTATTGATAGGCCAACAAGAGATCCTAATTTTAAATAATTGTGAGCTAATTCGGGTCTGAGTTAACTCGAATTGTCACATTGGCAATAACAACTAATTCGGGTCTGAGTTAACTCCAATTTTCACATTGGCAATAACTAAGGTGAAATGACTTTTGATAAGCATGCATGTATATATTCATATAAAGTCTGAAGTTAAGATTTTTGTGTGCATATATGCATGTATTCTTATTAAGCTGTGACTAGCTATATACATGTTATTACTTATTAGATGTTACTATAATATACATATCACTCCTATAAAATGACAGCTAAAAATATATTGAAATACATTTATTCAATGTTCTTGTATGACCACTCTACTTTGCTACATCATTTGGATATTTATCCTTTGGATTTCCAATTAGCTTCTGCAATCAAAATTAGTTTTATGGCTAACCCATTAGATTTTAAATCGTCCTAAGTGTTGGAATATACACTAATTTGAATTTTGTTTAAATAAATACTTTTATTGATTTCGGCAAACCACTACAAGAAAAAGACTTATTTTTGACGAAATTATCTTCGATAGATTAGTTTTCGTCGGAAATAAGTTAATTTTGAGGTAAGTTGAAGATAAAGACTTATTGCTCCAATTTGTATTTGTTTTCAATTGTAGACTTATTTCCGACGGAATTTTTGAGAGAAATTTTTGTGAGAATTATAGAAGGTAATAAATAAATCAATAATTAATTATAGAAGTCAATTAGGACTTAATTTGACACTAAAATAAACTAAACTACACAATCAAGTGGCATTTACTTAGTTAACTGTCACTAAATAAAAAAATATAATTAACTATAACATAAATAAAAACAATATAATATAAAACTAAGTAATATTTACTTAGTTTGGTACTCCTAAAACATAATAAAATAAATTGGCTACGGATGTATACATGAAGAAATAGTCTAATTTAATAAAGAGTTAAAATATAATATAATAAAAAATAAATTATGAAAAATAAAATAAAATAACATAAAATGAAATGAAATGAAATAAATTAATTTAAATAATATAATATAGTATAACATAATATAATATAACACAATATAATGTAATAAAATTAAAAAATAAAAGAAAATAAAATGGGAACAACATAATAAATAAATAAATCAAAATAAAATAAATGAATAATATAATATAATACAAAATAAATACACAAAATAAAATTAGTTTAACTGAAATAAATAAAATAAAATAATTTATATTAAATAAATAATATAATATAACATAAATAATATAATACATCATCATCTAAATAAAATAAAATGAAATAAAATGATCATACTTTAAATGAACGTAAATAATATAATATAAATAAAATAAAATAAAATAAAGTAAAATAAAATAAAATAAAATAAAATAAAATAAAATAATTAAAGTAATTAAGGTAATTACATAAATTAATTTAAATCAAATTTGCTTATATTAATTAATTAAAATAAATGAATTATGTAAGACCCCAACTTTTATGAATAAAGATAAATTTTTTATAAATATTATTTTTGAATATTATGGAGTGAATTTGATATAATGTTAGAGTTGTGGGTAATATTTATGAATTTTGCAAAGTATGAAAGTTGTTAAATAATATTCGATTGGTCGAAAAATATTCGTTTTAACAGGGAATATTCGTACGACGGCACAATCATTGGTGGACCCCACAACGGAATTATTGTCAGATTGAGAAAATGACAAAAATATCTTTTTATAAAATAACGACGAAAGTTTTACCGTTAACTGTTAGAATACCTGGTGGATAAAATACAGTAATACGCGTTGTTGCACAGTAGCACACGGTATTGCACAGTATTTTTGAATTATTGATTCTTACGTAAGAAGACACTACTCAATTATTGTTATAGTAATTACTGTTTTAATATTTTATTTTATTGATTCAATAATTGCTGCGTTGATATTTTATATTATTGTATTTTCAATAATTATCACTACACAGTATTTTCTATTATCAAATCAATAATTCATATTATTTGAAAAATATTATTAGATAGCATTATTGGTAATGTCTAGAAAGTTCTGTCAAGGAGAGGTTTGGTCACTTAATTGTGCGCCAATAAGGAAAAATCCTTATCGGAAAGCCCCCTTTTTCCTGGGAACGGCCTGGTTGTCATTATTATGATTCTGTAAAATTATTTGTGAATAATTAATTAATAATTTATATGATAAGAAAATATTTATTTTATGTGGACATAAATGATGGATAGGAAAATATTTATTTTATGTGGTTCGAAATGAAGAAATTAATGTTGAGGTATTTTATCAGTATTTTGTCGGATTGAAAGTATTAAAAAATCAAATCGATGTTCATAAAGCTCTATTGCATGAGTTATAATTTTAATCCGACCGTTGGATCGTTGTGATTTTTGGATATGTTATGCGTATATAAGTTGAGTATATGTCCACAAATTTTAAACCGTTAAAAATTAACGTATGATTTGTTATGAATTTTATGAGATATTAAAAATCATCCGTTTGTGGATTTCGGATATTTTCTGTTTGGAATTTGGAAAAATTTAAACTTACAAAGTTGTAGAGAATAAAATTTTCTATGGAATAGACATGAGATTCGAATTTTTCTGAAAAAAAGGGCTATTTATTATGAATTTCTGAAGTTCAGAAAATTAAATGATTTTTATTAAAATTGGGTGGGACCCACTTTTATTTTTTTTGAACATGTGGGCTGCTATTTTTCAGAATTGGCAGGCTTAGATGGCTGGTCTTGGATGGTTGGTGCGTAGAAGAAAAGAAATAATATATTATTATTTTATTATTTTAGTCTTCTTTGGCATTCTAGCATTTTTCTATAAATAGGCGCTTAGGTTAGAATTGAAAATCGCACTAGAAACAAGTTTTCTTTTTCTCTATATTATCGAGCGTATTTTTATGAGTATTTAGATACTTTGAGAGTTGCTATTCAGTGCAAGTTTTTTTCGACTTTACATCCGATATTTTGATCAGAAATACTGTTATTTTGAGGTAAGGGATGTTATTTTTGCTCAATATTTGCTTGAAATAATATTTTCTCCCATACTCTGTAGTATGTAAGTAATAGTATTTCGTTTCAGATTTCGAATTTTATACTCATTTATTAAAATTTTAGCTTCTATACTCCATGAAATTAGTAGAATATCCTTGATATTTGCGCTTCATCCAGTATCTTTTCATGAGAATATTATTCTAAGCATTCTTGATAAGTTTTAACTTTTTCATGCCGGAGTACTATTCACAAGGTTACTATTCCTGAAGTACTATTCACGGGATACTATTCACTCGAGTACTATTCACCCGGGGTACTATTCATGATAAAAATTGATTCGTTTTCGATCCAAATTATTTTTGGTATAATATTATTCTTGAATTTTACTCCACAAAGCAGTATCATGTTGACAATTTGGACGTTATTGATTTCTGGATAAATTAAATTATAAATATTTAAAAAGTTATCCTTGAATGTGTTTTATTGAATTCATATATCATTGTCATCATCCTCATGTTTATATTATCTTGAAAGTCATCTGTGGCCTGTAGTACATAGATGGACTTGGTATGATTATGACCAGGGATTATTCGGTATAATCATGACCGTAATGTTACAAATGATGTGGTAAAAGTCCTCATTGGCTCGTAGTGCATTGATGGATAGATGTTGGCATGATCATGACCATTGATGAATACACGAATATCCTTGGCCCGTAGTGCATGCATAATTTGTGGTCGTGATACTAATGAATATCCTTGGCCGTAGTGCAGGGATGATGTGGATTATTTATTAAGCTGAGTCTCAGCGATAAAAGTGATGAAAAACCTTTTAAATCATAGAAGATAGTAGATTTTATTCTTTACTTGACTCTTCTAATAGATTGCTTGTTCCGCTGTAGTTAAACTTGATGTTTGCTATATTTTATCAGTTTAACACTGTTGAAGGCTAACGATAAATTATTCTGCATTATCTTAGTCATAATATTTCTTACTGGGCTAGTTGAGCTCACCCTTTTACTTTCATTGTCCTCTTCAGGAAATGAGAACGTAGCCGGGACTAGTTAGGGAACGGAGTGACGGTTCAGATGATAGCATTAGTAGTCCTCACTATTCTATGAAATAGTGTGATAATAATTGTATTGAGGACTCCATTTGAGTTGAATACTGTCTAGAAGACAATATTCGTTTTAAAACTCCCAGTTTATGTTTTGTCGTATTTTACACGACAGTTGTATTATTAAGTTGTATTTGAATTTTATACTATGTAGTTGGCGACTCAAGATGGGTGATGTATACCTATTTTGGGGGCGTCACAGTTGGTATCAAAGCTTAAGGATATGATCCCTGGCTGAGATGTGAGACAAAAACTAGGAGGGGAGAGACGAGAAATTCCTTCACTACACTACTACAAAATAGTAAATAGACAATACTTAAAAGATAACGTTTTTATAAAAAACGTTGTGGTATTTTTTTTACAATATTTTTTAATAAAATGTTATAGATATATATAAAAAAACGTTATATATTTATTTGGATAAATTTTAATTTTAAATAGATAACGCTTTTGTAAAAAACACGGAGCCTCTTTTCAAAAATCCTCTCCTTTAAAAAACACGGAAGCTGGGAGTCGGTTAAGAAAAAAAAAATTGCGTTCCTTTGTTCCCTTCCCCTTTTCAAAATCCTCAAACCCTAACTCCACCATTTGACTCGTTCGCTTGACTGCCTTAAGCTTAAAGACGACTTACAGAATATCTCATCAATCCACGACGGGTTGGGGAGAAGAAGACGACTAGGAGCTCATCAACGGTGGTCCTCATCGCTCTTCACACTCCATCACCACCACTACTAGCTCCCGCTTCACCGCTGCCGCCGTCGTCGCATCCCTGCTTCCATCTCGCTTCAAATTACTGATTTCATTGGCGATTTTGTACGGCTTCATGAAGTTTATCAAACCCCTCGACATCAACGCTCCTCTGGATGCCAGAATAAGCTCGAAATCAATGACGACCAGAAAGTGTGATAGACTCCACGGCACGCTTGCGTGAGGTGGTCGTCGCCCCGATCGTTTCTAGCACAGTTGTTGGGTGAATTGCTTGCAACACCTTAACCCCTCGCCTATATGTAGGCGGTAATCTTGGTACAATTGCTCGCGTTCAGAATTCTGCGTTGAATGGACACCAACGACACCTTGACCCCTCGCTTATATTGAAGCGGTAATCTCGGTACAATCGACGATTGATGCGGTAGAAGACGCCACACACAACTATGAATTGTTGTATGATAAGTCAAATTGAATCTCAAAGAAATAACTAAGAAAAATACTTAGAAATTCTTCAAAGAACCAAAAGTAGAGAATAAACTCACAAATATATTGAATAATAATAATAAATAATGTGTACATCAACTTGGACCTCTATTTATACTACTCAAAACAATCCAAATCCTAATTGGAATTTATAAACTATAACCCTAATAGAAGTCAATTTGGAAGAGAATTCCAATTTCTATAAAACAATAGAAACCTTATTTAGAAAGTAAATCTAACTAATAATAAATCCTAATTATAATAGAATTTTAAAATTCTAATAATCCTTGCCCAATTGAAATTACAAAGCTCGTAAATATGTGAATCCGAGATTCCGAAATCAATTTGGAAAGCTATGGTGTGAGAATGCTGCTTAATACTTTGCATGTAATCTGAATTGAACACTTGTTATGTAATAAGCTTGTTGCTTGCTAATTTGTGGCCCCCACATCAATGTAATAATTAGGAATGAAAATTAAGCAGCTTCCATGCTTGTTAAATTGTATGGTTTCCTTTCCATGCACGAATTTATAAGGCCCACTTCATATGTTCCACTTGATAAGTTATATTCACATGATATGCCCAATAACGTGAATCCTTCTAGCATGAGTTGATCCCTTGGTCCAACAATTACCGAATCGGGTCAGTCCAATTGGTCTCGAATTGAGCTCCCTGGTCAGGATTGTATCAAAGTGTGAGTTTTTTTATGAACTCTGTTTACTTTGATTCCTGCTCTAATGCTCTCGTTATACTTTATTTTCGTTCTTTAAGCTCCCTGATACTTATTTCTCCACGATTTTTCTAATTTAGGGTTTATTTAGTTCATTTAATTGTTTGTTATCTCTCCGACTAAGCTTGTTTATTGTTCGGCCTGATTTGTGTATTGATTTTTCTATCTTTGGTTTATATTATTGGAGCATTGTCCATTGGTCATTGCAATTTGGTATGTAAGCTTGCCAAACAGCAAACACTGATTGAATTGCAAAAGAGTACTCGTTTTGTTGCATTTGATGAAGGCATGAAGTTATTATGAATACGTCTGCAGTATTTTAAAATTTAACTTGCACTCGTTTTGTTATAGTTTGATTTTCTACTAAATACTGTTATACTCTGTTTGTGCAAGAAATTCAGTTTTCTTTTAGACTTGATTCTTTTTTCTTTGGTGTAATAGACAGGACTTGAATTATTATTGTTGCATTTTGATGGCTCTTATTATAAGAATACCAGTGATATTAGGAATGGGAGATATTCTATCATTCGTGGAGAAGGCACAAGAAGTTGTGAATGTCAATCATTACCTATCATTTTCCCTAAAGCATCATGTTTTGACTACTTGTAATGGGTTTTTGGGTAGATGCGCCAAGAAGACGCTGAAGAATTGCAGAAGAAGATTTATAAATTTATAAATCTAGTTGATCTAGATTTATAAATGTATACACATAATTTCTAATAATGCAATCTAAGTCGTGTTCTAAAACTAAATTTGTGATGTCTTTTTTTTCCTCGGAAGTTGTATAGCTGATGTATTGTATTGACAGAGTCAGTAAGAAATTCTAGGAAAAGCTTAAGTGGTTATCTTGCTTATTTTTAAAATTTTGGTGCCCATATTTTTCCCATGAAAATATAGCAAAAATTGCACCAGAAACATATCTCGTCCTTCACAACAACAATTTTGGTGACCTTTATTGACATGCTTCTTTGGCTCTCAAATGTACTGGACTGGAAATTGGCTCAAATTGCTCTGCATGGTTTGTTATATTTTTCCAGGAACAAGGCTAAGATGGGTTTATCAATAATCCATATGAGACTTCTATTTGCTGTACTCTTTTCTATGACAATTAATATCTTCTATTCTCTCCTTAACCTTCTGTTATTAACGATGCAGGTATTGTTCTTTGCCTTGTATTTAACATCATTGCTGTGATTGTTTGTTGGATTAAGGGCGGTGGTAAGTGTTTGTTTTGCAATTTTCTTTTCCTTTTTATTTAATTAAAGAGATAGCAGGTGACTGAGCTTTAGTATAGAGATGATGATGTGGTTGACTATATGCAGGTGTCAAAATTTTCTTTCTTTCAACTATCTATGCTCTACTTGGATGCCCACTTTCATATGTTATGTGGTATAAGCCACTATATCGGGCAATGAGGTATTATCATCCTTTTTTCTCTTGGATCTTTTGTGCATCAGTAGAAATATGAAATGCATGGTTGGAGCCTTGGGTTATTTATTGCTTTGGGTTATTTACCGTCCTCCTATGGTCATGACGCCTGGGTGAAACCTATTTAAATGCTGCAATCAAGGATCTCAAGCGTGGTTATGTTGCATCCAACTCCAAGGATGACCCTGCCAAGGGAGATACGAACTTCACATCTCAGGTCATCATCATGGACCACCCTGGACAGATTGGAAATGGATATGCCCCAGTTCTTGATTGCCACACCTCTCACATTGCTGTCAAGTTTGCTGAGCTCTTGACCAAGATCGACAGCTTAGGTAGTGCTCCACAACTTAATTTTTGGATAATTTGGTATATTTTGTGGATGTAGTAATTTGAAACTGTAAACGAATGATATTATTGGGATGTATTTTAAATGGTTGATACATTTTGACTTTAAATTTAAATGAGAATTTAGACCTTTTAGCTATATATCATGTTATTAGCATATTGCAGGTGCATTAGTAATATAGGTGAACAACAACATTTTTTTTTATCTTTTTTTTTCTTTATCTACAACATTTTAAAAATGTTGTATAAATTGGTTAAAAACGTTGTTTGATATATTAAGCTACAACGTTTTTATCTAGAAAACGTTGTGGAATCATACCTTCTACAACGTTTTTAAGCATCTGTTAATTTATGAAAAATAAATCTACAACGTTTTTTTCTTAAAAACGCTGTGTAATGTGCTTAACTACAACGTTTTAAAAACGTTGTGTAAGGGTGTCAAATAGATGACACCTTTAATCACGACGTTTTTCTGACTGAAATCACAATATTTTTTTCGCGTTATCTATTTACTGTTTTGTAGTAGTGCTAGTATGACCTACCTAAGTTTATTTGATATTTAATTGGTCGGTCAGAGTATAGAGATAATAAGTGACCTGTCATTTAACCCTTGTTTTGTGGTAGTATTTGAAAATGACATTTGAGAATGTTGAGAATAACAATGGAGCATAGGAGACCGTTGAGTCTCCACAGATCAACAATCAGGATAATGTGCATCAGGAATGAAACAATCCTCATATAAATAACAATACTGACCAAATAATGAATGATGGAATGTTCAGAGGCTTTCTGAAATTCATGCAACATTAGGCAAGAGAAACTCCTGTCTAAAATGCAGGTGGAAACACTGGCAACTCTCAGACAGTCACTACTAAACAGTTCAAGGAGCTGAGACCACCGGAGTTTTTTGGAAAGTCAAAACCACTTAAGGCGGAGACGTGGATAAAGCAGATCAACAAGATATTTGATGTCTTGGGATGCTCCGAGGAGCAAAAGGTTCCCTTTGCCACCTTCATGTTGTGGGTAGAAGCAGATTACTGGTGGGAATCTATAAAGCGTACTCAACCTGCCGCACTGATGATGTCTTGGGAGAAGTTCCAAGAACTGTTCAACGACAAGTACTTTTTCGAAAGTATTCGTCACATGAAAGAGGTAGAGTTCATTAAACTGGAGCAAAACAGCATGACCATGTCACAGTACAAAGCTAAGTTTGCCGAGTTGTCCCGGTTTGCGTCTCACTTGGTTGATAATGAGGAGAGAATGACGCGGATGTTTCTAAGAGGTTTGAAACTCGAGATACGTCAATATCTAAATTCTCATAAACTGTGTTTGTATTCAGATGTTGTAAATAGGGCTTAGTTATTAGAGCATGATAACGAGTCAACCCAACCAAGAGAAAGCAACCGACAAAATGATAATACCAATGGTAGCAGTCATCGAAGCGGTGACAACAAATATGGAGGGAATCAACATGCCAAAAATGGTAACCATTTCTGTGGTAATCATGGCCAAGACAATAAGAATGAACATTTCAAGAAGAGGAGATTCAACAATGATGGAAAGACGTCAGCATCAGCACCCGTTGTTAAGGAAGGAGAACGACTACCTATCATAAACTTCAAATGCGGAGGGGAGTGACACATCAGTCCAAACTACGCGATGCAGTCCAAAGCGTGTTATAATTATGGAAGAGAAGGTCACCTAGCCCGATTTTGTCGTACACCGAAGACAAGTCCAGCTGGGATGGAGGCACTAAAAGCCGTCCCAGAAAAGTCAAAGCCGATAGTTCAAGGGAGAACGTTTGCCGTGACCTCCCAGAAAGTAAGGAACCCAAACGAGGTCATCACGGGTAAGCTTATCATAAACTCTAGCGAAGTCTATACCTTATTTGATACCGGTTCTACCCATTGTTTTATTTCTCCTACTTGCGCTCAACGTTTAAATTTGACTCCGGAAAAATTAGACTTTGACTTATCTGTTGAAACTCCATTGGGAGAAACCTTCATTACATCCACTGTTTATAAGTCTTGTTTGGTTCAAATCGATAACCTCACATTACCTGTCGATCTTATTTCATTGAAAATACTTGCATTTGACGTAATTCTAGGGATTGATTGGTTAACTACTCATCATGCAAAAATTGATTGTTTTCGTAAGGTTGTTAGCTTTCATATTCCTAACCAGTCTATTATGCAAATTCAAGCAACCAAACCATTAAAATCAATCACTGTCATCTCAAGCCGTAAAGCTATTTGTTTATTGAAAAATGGATGTCAAGCTTTCTTAGCTTATGTCACGGATTTAAACAAAAATACGTCAGTTTTGAATGATATTTCTATTGTTAATAAATTTCTTGACGTATTCCTTGAAGAACTTCCTGGCCTACCCCAGAGCGAGAAATTGAATTTTGTATCGACCTTGAACCTGGTACAAAACCCATTTCCAAAGCCCCATATCTAATGACTCCTATTGAACTTCAGGAGTTAAAGACTCAATTGTAGGAATTGTTAGACATCGATTTCATTCGTCCTAGTACGTCTCTTTGGGGTGCTCCTGTTCTATTCGTAAAGAAGAAAGATGGGAGTATGTGACTTTGTATTGATTATCGGGAGTTGAATCATGTCACCATCAAAAAAGGTACCCATTGCCACGTATTGATGAACTGTTTGACCAGTTGTAAGACGCCAAATTCTTTTTAAAGATCGATCTTCGTTCCGGATATCATCAGTTAAATATTAGAACCAATGACATTCCAAAGACGGCTTTTAGAACTCGGTACGAGCATTATGAATTCCTAGTCATGTCTTTTGGATTGACTAATACTCCTACTGCCTTCATGGATATGATGAACCGAGTATTCAAGGAATATTTGGATCACTTTGTGGTCGTCTTTATTAATGGCATCCTCATATATTCCAAAAGCCGTGAAGATCATGAGCAACACTTGAGGCTGATACTCCAAAAGCTTCGTGAAAACAAGCTTTATGCCAAGTTGAAAAAATGCGAGTTCTGGCTTGAGGAAGTAGCATTCCTTGGGCACGTAGTATCAAGTCATGGAATATCTGTTGACCCGACAAAGATTGAAGCTATTCAAAGTTAGGAGCAACCTAAATCAGTGACCGAAGTACGTAGCTTTCTCGGCTTAGCTGGTTATTATCGGAGATTCGTAGAAGGGTTTTTTCGAATCGCTACTCCATTAACTTAGCTGACTCGAAAAGATACAAAATTCGGTTGGAGCGTAGAATGTGAGAAGAGTTTTCAAGAACTCAAGAGTAGACTTATTTCGGCATCTGTTCTGATAATACCATTTGGCTCGGAGGGATTTGTCATCTACAGTGATGCTTCGGGCAAAGGGTTAGGATGTGTTCTCATGCAACATGAGAAAATCATAGCCTATGCCTCTCGGAAACTCAAAGAATATGAGAGGAATTATCATACTCGTGATCTAGAGTTGGTAGCTGTTGTCTTCGCACTTAAAATTTGGAGGCATTACTTGTATGGGGAGAAAGTGGAGATCTTTACGGATCATAAAAGCCTTAAATATTTCTTCACTCAAAAGGAACTCAACATAAAAGCGAACGTGGTAGCTGACGCATTGAGTAGAAGATCATATGCGGGTACAAGTACGATATTGTCAACGCAAAGACCCATTTTGTATGACTTGCAAAGGATGGAGATAGAGTTAAAGACTCCAGGGGCCCATGTGATGATGACGAATATACGAGTAGAACCGACTTTAATCGATAAAGTTAAAGTTGCTCAAGCTACAGACCTGGAGCTGATGCGTATGAGGAAGAAAGTGCAAGAAGGTGCTATGCTGGAAGCAAGAATCGATGAAGAAGGAATATTTCGAGTCAACTCCAGACTTTGTGTTCCTAACGACCCTGATTTTAAGTATAAAATCATGATTGAGGCGCACAACACAAAGTTTGCAATCCATCCTGGGAGCACCAAAATATATCATGATCTTCGACATACATTTTGGTGGAGAAATATGAAGAGAGAGATCGCGGAGTTTATCTCAAGGTGTGTCTAACGTGTCAACGAGTCAAGGTGGAGCATCAAGTACCAAAAGGTCAATTGCAACCACTTGAAATTTCAGAATGGAAGTGGGAGCACATTACCATGGATTTCGTTATCGGTCTTCCCAAGGTTTCTCAAGGTATAGAAGCGATTTGGGTCATTGTTGATAGATTGACCAAGTTGGCTCATTTCTTACCTATATGAGAAACTTATACACTTGAACGTCTTGCTCGTATGTACATAAACGAGATTGTAAGATTGCATGGTATGCCAGTATCCATAGTTTTTTATCGAGACCCAAGATTCACTTCAAGATTTTGGGTTAGTTTGTAAAAAGCTATGGGCACGAATTTACGATTTAGTTCGGCTTATCATCCTCAAACGGACGGGCAGTTAGAGAGGACTATTCAAACTCTTGAAGATCTATTAAGACTCTGTGTCCTTGACTTCAAAGGAAGTTGGGACAAGTTCTTACCATTGGTGGAGTTTTCCTACACCAACAGTTATCAAGCAAGTATTGGTATGGCTCCATTCGAGGCGTTGTATGGAAGAAAATGTCGTTCTCCAGTATGCTGGGATGAGGTGGGTGAAGCAAAATTGTTGGGACCGGAGTTGGTACGTATGACTACAAAAAAGATTTAAACGATCTGATAACGTATAAAAATCTTGCAAGATCGACAAAAGAGTTATGCTGATCTTCATCGAAAGGACGTGAAATTTAATATTGGAGAACATGTGGTGTTACGTGTTGCTCCATGGAATGGAGTTACTAGATTTGAAAAGAGAGGAAAGCTCAATCCTCGATTCATTGACCCATTTTTAATCCTCGAACGAGTAGGAACTGTGGCCTATAGACTCGCCTTACCGCCAAGTATGTAACGCCCCCAAAATAGGTCCATTCCACCCAACCTAATCTGAGTCGCCAAATACATGGTACAGAAAATAACTACAACTTTATTATTACAATTGTTGTGCAAAATACAACAACACATATGTTGTGAGTTTTGATACAAATATATACCAACTGTGACTCTAGACACCAACCTTGGATAGCACGTCACAATGACACCTTACATAAAGGTACAATCAATAACTGTTTCAGAAATTAAAATCTTTGGGAAGTGCTCAAGGAAACCTTCGTACATGGGAGGCCATGCGTCTAGGTTATGATAGATATCATATATCCATAGAATTATCCTTGGTCGACCCAATAGACTCCAAAGAAAAACGAGAAGATTACTATCATGTTCTTTCCAATGGTGAGTCTTCTCTTGACATATAACTATCTCCACTGTCTGCAATTGAAAATTATATTTCAACCAAACTCCAAGATTATATAGGTAGTGCTCGTAGATATACTCAGCAAGTAGATGTGCACAACCCTGTCTTATGATAACACGAGGTTGTATGTCATTAGACATCTTGTATGATAGTGGCAAAACACCCTTCCAAAGTTGGGTTCGCCTCACCCTATTTGATTCTCCAAATATAACTATTAAATGACGTATAAAATACAACGCACTTATCTAAAGTTCTCAATAAAATTATTTTCATACTGTTTAGGGAGAACCTCAACAGCTATAGACCACCGTTCTATTCTCCTGTTATCCTCGCTCGACCCAGCTACACTCTTATCACCTGAAAGGAATTGTGAAGTAAAAGGGTGAGCACAACTAGCCCAGTAAAGAATATCATGACTAAAGATAATTAAATTATCAATAGCCTTCCTCAGTAATGAATAAGAGATTTAGAGCATATGGTAGATGATAAAACTTTTCAACCATAGTTGCAGCAGAACGAGCAATCCATTAAAAGAGTCAAATAGACCACAAAGTCTATTATCTTCTCCAAGTTAAAAATCCACCAACAAAATTTTATTCCTGTAACATCAATCAACAGTTCCTGTCCACAATCATGTGAATAACTCATAATCCTAATTGTGTTTCTAAATTCCTCTTCGCACCCAGGACGAAGATAAATTTTCATCACATGTCTTTACCTGAAACATCAAAGATCATGGTTATACCAAATCACAGTTCCTGTTCATCAACAGTTCATCTTTGCACTACAGGCCAAAGATATTCAACAACATGTCATCTTTGCACTACAAGCCAAAGATATTCAACAACAATTCATCTTTGCACTACAGGCCAAAAATATTCAATAATAGGTCATCTTTGCACTACAGGCCAAAGATATTAATATCTCAAAGAAATATATTTCAAAATTTATATAACCAATAATTATAACCATGTAAATCAATTCACCTTTGCACTTAAGCTAAAGATATTCAATTATAAATTCAATGGTCATGATCATACCAGTTAACAATTCATCTTTGCACTACTAGCCAAAGAGAACCCATAGTCACGATCATACCCATAATCTACCCAACTTTACACTCAAGTCGAAAGAGAAATTTCATCACCAAGATTATAAAAATATTATAAAAATAATATAATCAAAACATGAGTTTAATTTCAAGAGTAAGATTCATAAATCAACGATAATTTGGTCAGAAAAAGAAACCAATTTTGTCTTGAATAGTATCCTGTGAATAGTAACTCGTGAATAGTAACTCATGAATAGTAACTCATGAATAGTAACTCCGATACGAAAAGATAAAGTTTCACAATAAAATTCATATCAATATTTACAACACCTTAATCCAAATGTTATAAATCACTTAATAATCTCATAATCTAATATTATTAATATTACAATAATATTTTAATCATTTTTAAAACTTATAAACAATTTATTTTAATTATTTACACTTTACTAATTAATGCATTTAATCATCCTAAAATATCAAATTCATAAGATTTCAACACCAATAACCAAAATCCTCATCAAAAATCTGCATGTATCTTATATAGGATTCTCAAGCCATAAAATTCTATTTTTCAATTTTCTTACTTCACATAACATATTTAATTCATTTACTCATAACTAGTCAATTTTCATGAAAAATACCAAATCAGTCACAGAAAATTTTCTTTTCTAGGATTTAGCAGAATATAGTCCCATATTGAATATATATTTTTCTTAGAATTTTTAAAATTCATTTACTATTTTTCATATGGCCAAAACTATCGAATATTTAGACATTTATCATAAACTGTACTTTTGTCTAAAAATTTTAAAATTTACAGAGTATATTTCTGTTATATATATGTACTCCCAATAAATTTTTTACCAATTTTGGAGTTAACTACAAGGAGTTATAAGTGTTTACTTTTAAAATAGTCTTTTCCCATGGAATTCATAAGTCCTAATCTATACATCCAAAAATCATCATTTTTGGACACAATCTAGAAAACTCATCAAATTACCATTTTAAATTTTTTCAGAATTTTTGAAGGTTCGAAAAAATTACGAAACTGAAAAATATAATAACCCTTACAATCCCTTACCTCAAAAGTGTAGTACTTCTGACTGAAATATCGGATATAACGCTGAACGAAACTTACACTGTATAACAACACTCAAGATATCTAAATACTCACAAAAATATGCTCGATAATATAGAGAGAGAAAACTTTAGTTTCTGGTGTAATTTTCAATTCTAACATAAGCATTCTATTTATAGAAAAATATTTAGAACACCAAAGCAAAAAATTTAATAAAATAATATTATATATAAAAATATCATACGCACTCTTTGAAATCAGATTTCAAAATTTTAAACATGCAAGTGGGGCCCTCCAACATGAAAAATATGTTTTAAACATATTTTTGTAACAAAATCAATTCAGACCCAATATTTTGGTACTTCAATAATTCATAATAAATAACCATTTTATCAGAAAAATTCAAATCTTAAGTCCATTCCATAGAAAATTCAATTCTCTATAACTTTGTAGCTTTAAGTTTTTTCAAATTCTAAACAGAAATTGACCGAAACCTACATACGGACGATTTTGCAGGCTATAATCAAATTTCAGTCAAAAATAGGGTCCACTAACACAAAAAACATGTGTTAAGCAATTTTTGTAATAAAAATACTCTTCCTCCTCATTTATTCATATATCACACATTCATTGTAAAAATATCATCATTATTATATTATTGTAATATAATAATATATTTTATCAGAAAAGATAAAATATCAATTTTCAACAATTATCACTTTTCTAAAAATTCTACCATTTATATCCATATAAATAAATATTTTTCTTATCATATAAATTAATAATTAATTATTCACAAATAATATTACAAAATCACAATAATGACAATCAAGCCGTTCCCAAGAAAGAGGGGGCTTTCCAATAAGAATTTCTCCTTACTGGCGCGCAATTAGGTGACCAAACCTCTCCTTAGACAGAACTTTCTAGACATTGCTAATAATACTATCTAATAATATTATTAAAATAATATAATTTATTGATCTGATAATGGAAATACTGTGCAGTGATAATTATTGAAACAATAATAATATAAAATATCAACGTAGCAATTATTGAATCAATAAAATAAAATATTAAACAGTAATTATTGTAACAATTATTGAGTAGTGCCTTCTTACGTAAGAATCAATAATTGGTGCAATACTGTATGCTACTGTGCAACACCGCGTATTACTGTGTTTTAACCACCGGGTATTCTAACAGTGTTAACGGTAACAACTACGCCGTTATTTATAAAAAAACTCATACTTGTCGTTTTCTTCATCCGACAGTTATTCTATTATGGGACCCACAAATGGCTGCGCCATCGTACGAATACTCCTCGACAGCAAGAATATTCTACGACCAAACGAATATTCCCCGACAACAATGAATATTTTATAACCACTTGCGTATTTTGTAAACTTTACATATATCACCCTTAACTTTAACTTTTATCAATTTAACCATTTACTGGATAATAATTATAAAAAAAATTGAATACTTTTATTTCATAAAATTCGGTGTCTTACAAAGTATGTCTCGTGTTCATAACGTTTTTTACATATCTATGTTACGTAAATATGTAAAAGACCCGAACCACATTATTGAGTTAGAACCGGACAAAATAGTAGAAGATTTAACGTATAAAGAGGTTCTTGTTAAAATCTTGGATAAGAAGGAGCATATTTTAAGCTCCAAGGTTATACCTCAAGACAAAGTTTTGTGGAGAAAACACGATGTTGAGGAAATGACCTGAGAGTTAGAATCTAAAATGAAATCAAGGTATCCTTACCTCTTTGACATATCAGGTACGTACCCTAATTTCGAGGGCGAAATTTCATAAGAAGGGGAGGTTGTAAGACCCCAACTTTTATGAATAAAGATGAATTTTTTATAAATATCATTTTTGAATATTATGGAGTGAATTTGATATAATGTTATAGTTGTGGGTAATATTTATAAATTTTACAAAGTACGCAAGTTGTTATATAATATTCGATTGGTTGGGAAATATTTATTTTAACAGGGAATATTCGTACGACGACACAATCATTGGTGGACCCCACAACAGAATTATTGTCGGATTATGAAAACAACAAAAATATCTTTTTATAAAATAATGGCGAAAGTTTTACCATTAACTGTTAGAATACCTTGTGGTTAAAATACAGTAATACGCGTTGTTGCACAGTAGCACACGGTATTGCACAATATTTTTGAATTATTGATTCTTACGTAAGAAGCCACTACTCAATAATTGTTACAGTAATTACTGTTCAATATTTTATTTTATTGATTTAATAATTGTTGCGTTGATATTTTATATTATTGTTATTTCAATAATTGTCACTGCACAGTATTTTTCATTATTAAATCAGTAATTCATATTATTTGAATAATATTATTAGATAGCATTATTGGCAATGTCTAAAAAATTCTTTCAATGAGATGTTTGGTCACCTAATTGAGCGCCAGTAAGGAGAAATCTTTATCGGAAAGCCCCACTTTCCTGGGAACGGCCTGATTGTCATTATTATGATTCTGTAATATTATTTGTGAATAATTAATTATTGATTTATATGATAAGGAAATATTTATTTTATGTGGACATAAATGATGGATAGGAAAATATTTATTTTATGTGGTTATAAATGAAGGAATTAATGTTGAGGTGTTTTATCAGTATTTTGTCGGATTGGAAGTATTAAAAAATTAAATCGGTGTTCTTAAAGCTTTATTGTGTGAGTTATAATTTTAATCCGACCGTTGGATCGTTGTGATTTTTGGATATGTTATGCATATATAAGTTGAGTATATATCCACAAATTTTGAACCGTTAAAAATTAACGTATGATTTGTTATGAATTTTATGAGGTATTGAAAATTATCCGTTTATGGATTTCGGATATTTTCTGTTTGGAATTTAGAAAAACTTAAACTTACAAAGTTGTAGAGAATTAAATTTTCTATGGAATAGACATGAGATTCGAATTTTTATGATAAAAGGACTATTTATTATGATTTTCTGAAGTTCGGAAAATAAAATAATTTTTATTAAAATTAGGTTGGACTCACTTTTGTTTTTTTTGAACATGTGGGCAGCTATTTTTTCAGAATTGGCAGGCTTAGATGGCTGGTCTTGGATGGTTGGTGCATAGAAGAAAATAAATGATATATTATTATTTTATTATTTTAGTCTTCTTTGGCGCTCTAGCATTTTCCTATAAATAGGCGCTTAGGTTACAATTGAAAATCACACCAGAAATAAGTTTTCTTTCTCTCTATATTATGGAGCGTATTTTTGTGAGTATTTAGATACTTTGAGAGTTGCTATCCAGTGCAAGTTTCCTTCAGCTTTACATCCGATATTCCGATCAAAAATACTGTTATTTTGATGTATGGGATATTATTTTTGTTCAATATTCGCTTGAAATAATATTTTCTCTCATTCTCTGTAGTATGTAAGTAATATTATTTCATTTCAGATTTCGAATTCTATACTCGTTTGTTAAAATTTTGGCTTCTATTCTCCATAAAATTACTAGAATATCCTTGATATTTGCGCTTCATCCAATATCTTTTCATAGAAATATTATTCTGAGCCGGAGTACTATTCACGGGGTTACTATTCCTAAAGTACTATTCACGGTATACTATTCACTCGAGTACTATTCACCCGGGGTACTATTCATGATAAAAATTGATTCGTTTTCGGTCCAAATTATTTTTGGTATAATATTATTCTTGAATTTTACTCCACAAAGCAGTATCATGTTGACAATTTGGACGTTATTGATTTCTGGATAAATTAAATTATAAATCTTTAAAAATTTATCCTTGAACGTGTTTTACTGAATTCATATATCATTGTCATCATCCTCATGTTTATATTATGTTGAAAGTTATCTGTGGCTTGTAGTGCATAGATGGACTTGGTATGATTATGACCAAAGATTATTCAATATAATCATGACCGTAATATTACAAATGATGTGGTAAAAGTCCTCATTGGCCCGTAGTGCATTGATGGACAGCTGTTGGCATGATCATGACCATTGATGAATACACGAATATTCTTGGCCCGTAGTGCATGTATAATTTGTGGTCGTGATACTAATGAATATCCTTGGCCGTAGTGCAGGGATGATGTAGATTATTTATTAAGCTGAGTCTCAACGATAAAAGTGATGAAAAACCTTTTAAATCATAGAATATAGTAGATTTTACTTTCTACTTGACTCTTCTAATGGATTGCTTGTTCCGCTGCAGTTAAACTTGATGTTTGTTATATTTTATCAATTTAACACTGTTGAAGGCTAACGATAAATTATTCTGCATTATCTTAGTCATAATATTTCTTACTGGGCTAGTTGAGCTCACCCTTTTGCTTTCATTGTCCTCTTCAAGAAATGAGAACGTAGCCGGGACTAGTCTGAGAACGGAGTGACGGTCCAGATGATAGCATTAGTAGTCCTCACTATTCTATGAAATAGTGTGATAATAATTGTATTGAGGACTCCATTTGAGTTGAATACTGTCTAGAAGACAATATTCGTTTTAAAACTCTCAGTTTATGTTTTGTCGTATTTTACACGACAGTTGTGTTAACATCATACTGGTTACTAATCAATACTGACTTAGTTAATATGTAACATTATAATGTTACTGAGATTTATAATTTTTTCTTTTATATTGGTGGTTACTTATTAACTAACATTCTGGTACTAGTTAATTGGTTACTGTATATTTGGCATGCAACTGTTAATTTGATTATATGCATTGGGTGTTGTAGGTTGAGACATCAAACTTTGTGATTTTCACTGTTTACGATGTCTCTAAACAGTATATTATGGACATCGAACAAAAGACATGCACATGCAATAAATTTCAGTGCCATGAGATGCCTTGTCCGCATGCTGTTGCTGTTATACGCAAGAGAAATTTGAGTTGTTATGATTTTTGCTCAAGAAATTACACTAAAGCAACTTTGGTCGAGACATATTCAGCTTCCATCATGCCATTAAATGACAAAGAAAACTGGGATGTATCAGAAGAAGTAAGAAACATATATATAAAACCACCCAACACAAAAAGACCAGCAGGAAGACCAAAAAAAGGGAGGTACAAACAAGGATCTGAAATCAAAATTCAAAACAAATGCAGCAGGTGCCAAGAAAAAGGACACAATAGGAAAACATGCAATAATCCCCCAGTTTTAAGACCACTAAAAAGGGTCTGATATAGTACAGTTAAATTAATAGTTTAAATACATGAATGTATTATTGTTTACTTTGAGTAACCATTAAACGATTGGTTTGTAAAATTTTTGATTGTGTATAGTAAACAAAATTGTTATTCATTTATATATTGATTTCTGATTTCAATGAAACATTAACAATAACATTAATCAAATAAATACATAACAGTAACCATAACAGTTTTTAATGGTAACCACATAATTACATAACAGTAACCATAACATTAACCACCTAATAACATAACAGTAACCGTACCAGTTTTTAACCAAATAATTACATAACAGTAACCATAACAATGTTTAATGGTACCCAAATAATTGCATAACAGTAACCATCATAGTAACCACCTAATTTCATAACAGTAACAATACCATTTTATAATGGTAACCACAACATAAACAACCTGTATATCCAGCAACATATAATTAAAAGGGTATTGAAGTTTATGAAACCCATGTATACTCACACATGTACACTTAACATATAACATATGTCCTGATACAATATTGTAACTCTCTGGTTACTATCAAATCACTATCTGGTTACCTATTTATACATGATTGGTTACCAACTGTATATTACAAAATTATAATTGGTTACCATTTTATACATGATAGTAACCATAACAGTAACCATACCAGTTTTTAATGTAAACCAAATAATTACATAACAGTAACCATAACAATGTTTAATGGTACCCAAATAATTACATAACCGTAACCATCACAGTAACCACCTAATTTCATAACAGTAACCATACCAGTTTATAATGGTAACCACAACATAAACAACCTGTATATCCAGCAACCTATAATTAAAAGGGTATTGAAGTTTATGAAACCCATGTATACATAACACATGTACACTTAACATATGATATATGTCCTGATACAATCTTGTAACTCTCTAGTTACTATCAAATCATTATCTGGTTACCCCTTTATACATGATTGGTTACCAATTGTATTTTTCAAAAAAATTCAACAAACACAACTTAAAAAGAAACAAAATGCCAACCAATAAACAATATCTCTTTCATTAATGCTAATATAATCAAATATGTAATCCCATCTATATAAGATCCAATGAACATCAAAAAATCATAAACCATACACAAATGTTGTGTATAACACCAAAACTTAAAAAAAAATTACACAACACAATTAATAAAGACAAAACAACAAAATCCGAACTAATCAAAATCTGGAACAAATCTTCTTGGAAATTCTCTATCAGTATCATAGCCCTCCAACTACTTGTTCCTTGCATGCATATATAGGTTTGTGCATACCTTTTTCTGATACTGCGCAATGGGGAAAGGAATAGGAATCTGATCAAACTTCTGATGAATGACATGCTCAGCAAAATAAATTGTGAACATCCCACAATCACTGTAACAACAAACAACATATAACAAAAATCAAAAATAAAATCAACCTATATGTAATAATTAAAAAAATGTACACAATTTAACCCTTACCCCTCTACTTGTTTAGGAACCGTCTCAGCAAATTCCAACTCAATTATATCGTCTTTGTCCTTGTTGCGATACGGTTCACTGCTGAAGTCAATGTCAGACCTATCCTTCCAAAAACCAGACTTGCGCAGTAGTATGGGAAGAATGAAGATGTACAGCTCACAAACATCAGATATTTTAGTTTGCATGGATTTTCTTTTTGGTTGTAGAGAATTGTAAACATTTAGACACCTACGATGCACATCAAAAGTCAACAACAACCAATGGTCCGGTGATGACATATGAATTGGGAACAACACATAGTCAACGTTCCTCCATGGTGTGTTAACATCCATAAATAGCCCATGTATGTATTCAACAACATCACCCTTCCCAGACAGAACAATTTTGTTACAATTTTTTTTTGTATACTCCTCGAAAAAAGCGGTGATCTTACTGTGAAACCAACAATCCATGGTCGTTACCCTTATAGGAACACTTTCGGAATGTCTTGCCATTTTACGGAAATAATACAACGCAACATTGATGTGCTGAGCCAAAAAAAAATTAATAGGATATTAACAGTTGTTGGAAAATGCAAGTATGTGATGAATGTAACTAAATAATGTAAACATAACTGCAAAAACATGATTTTTAAAAAAAATACTCACATCGTCGTCTAACCACTGCCCAGGTATCTTTAATTTATAGAACCACATCTTCGATGATATTGCAATGGATCCAAATACAAAAGAAGGCATGATAATATCGTTCTTTCCAGGAAATTTGTCCATCCTTCAATATAATAACATAATATTAGTATACACACTAACATTAACAATTACCCTATTAATATACACACTACTACAAATCAAACTTGCACGCTCTATAATTAACATACTAATCAACCAACTTAATTTTAAACAGTACCCTGCTAACCAACAAATATTAAAATCATAACCATAATCAAATAGTAACTAATACATAACTAATAGGTAACCAAAACATAAACTAATATTAACCAGAATATAAAGTAATAGTAACCATAACATTTATTTAATAGTAACCACACCATTTATTTAATATTTAATATTATGCAGTAACCAAAATAACATTAGTCAGTAACCAATTAAGCATTATACAGTAACCAATGTAATGTTACACAGTAACCAATGCAACATTCGACAGTAACCAATACATCATTGCACAGTAATCAAAACAACATTATATAGTATAATGTTGCCCAGTAACCAATACAGCATACCAAAATCAGTAAACTAATCAACAACTTAATTTTAAACATTAATCTGGTAGCCAAACCATAATCACATAGTAACCGAAGTATAACTATTAGGTAACCAAAACATAATCTAATAGTAACCAGAATATAAAATAATAGTAACCATAACATTTATTTAATATTAATCATATGTTACTACAATAATACAAACTTATTTATTTTATAAAAAACTATAGCATTGTTAACAACAAAAAACAAACCTTTTTTTGTTGTTTATTCCAATTTTGAACCATTCTTCAAACAATGCCTCTTCAAATTTTGAGGGCATCTCCATGCATGATTTAGGGAATGCACTTAAACGTGCAAGTGTTTGACTAGCAGCACCCACTACAGTAGATGATGAACCAGCCGATCCGAACGCTACTGTATATGGAGACCGTAAAATGGCACTCTTTGCAGGTTAACGTACAGGTCTACCACCGGCTTTGTGGACACTCTTCTCCAACTCATCACACTTAGCTATGTCCTGTGTGGTGAGAACTATAAAATCAAGAGCATACCTGCTTGCTGCCTCACCTTTCTTCCCCTTTTTCAGTTGACATAAAAAGGTAATATATACGATTAGTAACCTGAATAATATAAACTAGTAACCAACTGACTGTACAACAGCCAACAAACTAAAATGAACATGTTATATTAGTAATCTGAATAACATAAACTAGTAACAAAATCATAATATAATAGTAGCCAAATCACAATATAATGGTAACCAAAACACAATATCATAGTAACCAATTCACTATATAATGGTAACCAAAACATAAATAACATTTAAATAAATGATGGCACATAATTATAACACTAACCTTATCATCATCATACACAACAATCTCTTTCCCAGTACATTGGCTTAATATGTCAAAAGACGAAATGTCATTATTATTGTCAATCCGTGTAAAATAAAGAACCATTTAATAATTATAACAAAAGACATATATCACATAACAAAACAAATAAATATGTCTAACCTTGACATCTTCTTCATCATCATTATTTTTTTTTCATCAGGTTCTTCAACCATAACAGCACGTTCAACTTCATTAACAATCTCAATTACATTCACATCATTCTTCTCCACGAATATTGACACATCATCACCAACTTCATTACCCAATTCAATTTCATTCCCACCCTTCTTCTCAACTTCATCCAACACATCATCACCATCATTATTCTTATTCACTTTTGAACCATAATCAACATCCTCATCAACATGGACCTCCTCCACCATGACATCAGCAGTCTCATCAGTAGCATCATCATCAGCATCATCAGTAGCTTCATCATCTTCACCACCTTCACCGCCTTCATCACCTTCATCACCTTCATCGTCATCGTCGTCATCATCATCATCATCATCATCATCATTATCATCATCAGAATCACCATCAAGCTTTTTGTTCCCCACGTCTTTAATAGCACATAACTCATCTCTAATAATGGACCTAAGGTCCCTGCATAACTGGACGTGTAAAAGCTGTATTTCATCTTTAATATCAGTTCGTAACTTTCCAAATTCTTTCTTCAATTCAGAAACTTTTTTCTCCAATGGCCTAAACCGTGCATCAATTGCCTCTTTCACAACAGATATATCAACACCAATGTTGTCAGCCTTCACTCTTTTTTTTCTACTTTCTTGTCACCATCTTTCCCATTAAAAAAGTGAAAACCGCCCAAATCAAGCCGATCCTCTCCTCGGCCGTGGGAATCAAACTGTCTATCCTCAGCTAAAAAATAATAAGTACACTTTAGTATATATTCTAACAAACAATGTTCAATTACAATGAAATAAACAGTAAACAAAAAATCATAAAACATAAGTAGTAATCAAATACATATATATAGGTAACCAAATGTACAATAAGTAGTAACCAACTAAATGTATAAAGGTAACCAAATATGTATATTCGGGTAGCCAACAACATTGTTATTAGTAACCTTAATGTAATCTAATCAGTAACCGTATATGAATATTCAAGTAACCAAACACATTGTTATTATTAACATGCATATAAAATAATCAGTAACCAAACGTGTATATAAAGGTAACTAACTACTTTGTTGATAGTAAACTTAACATAATATTTCAACTTACCAAGTATATAACTAAAATGTAACCAAATTACTTTATTAGTAGAAAACAACATACCTGTCCGGAATAAAAAACTAATTCATTCAACTTGTCATTTGAAAGTGGCTTCATTAACTCCTTCCATCTGAATAAATGGACATCTGACGGATGCTCGTCATTGCATATACCCCAATTTTTGAATGTCGGAATAGTTTCAAACATAAAAACTTGAAATACATACGGAAGCCCATTCAACTTGTACAATTTGGTGTAATGATCCATGTAAAAATTGTATGTTGAAACATCATTCTTTCCTTTCCTATAACGCCCCTTCAAAGCATTAGACAAAGAGTACTTTGTCATCTCAAAAGCAACTTTCCCCCAAGGAAAACTACTAACATCGTCATAACAAAAAAAATTAACCATTGCCCCATCAACGTAATTTTCAGAAAATGTGCACATAATGAAATTAAAGACCAAAAAAATCATAGACATCTTAATAGCCTCGTCATCATCGTCAAAAACTGCCTTCCTATATATCCTACCTATACTACTACGTGTCACAGCTTCGTCACCAAAAAACTTACTAATAAGCATATTCTCCATACCTTTATATGAACTTATATCATCCTCACCTTTCCATCTCAACCCAGATATCATACAAAACTCAGGCAAACCGAACCTGACCCTTTTCTCTCTGAACAAAAACCACATTTCACCGTCATCCCTCTGGTGAACCTCCCTCACAAGAGCGTGGTGAATAATCTGGGAATACATTTGGTGCTCACCAAACTCAAGAAAATTCCCAAAACATGTTGCCTTAAATTTATCCAGCTGACTCTTATTCAATTTATTTGCAATAATACTGGGGACCTCCATGTCGCACCAATATATCACTTTTTTGGTGAATTTTCTATTGCATTGCTCGTAATAAAGATCCCATAACTGCAAGTAAACAAAATCAGATTTATAAAGTTAACCAACCAATCATATGATAGTAACCAAAATAACATAAACAAGTAACCAATATAGCTTTAGTGAGTAAACAAGACATCATTACTCAGTAACCAATCCAGCATTAGACAGTAACCAAGACATCATTACACAATATAATAGTTAGACAAAAACCAATAAATCATTAGACAGTAACCAAGACAGCATTATACAGTAAACATCATGTTGCAAGATGGCAACTAATGTAAATTGGTTACTTATTAATGTTGTCTTGATTACTTTCATGCAACATTCTGGTTACTGTCTATTACATTGGTTACCAATCATGTGGTTACCAATCATTAGTCAGTAATATTATGCAGTAACCAAAACAGCATTAGTCAGTAACCCATTCAGCATTATACAGTAACCATTACAGCATTAGTCAGTAACCAAAACAGCATTATTCAGTAACCTATTCAGCATTATACAGTAACCAATACAATGTTGCACAATAACCAATACAGATTTAGATAATATATTTGTTAGACAGTAACCAAGACATCATTACACAGTAACCAAGACATTATTAGACAATAACCAAGACATCATAAGACAGTAACCAAAACAACATTACACAGTAACCAATACATCATAAGACAGTAACCAGTATGTTACATGAAGGTAACCAATATAAATTATTTACAGATTTATGTTGTTTTGGTTACCTTCATGCAACATGGTGGTTACTGTCTAATACATTGGTTACCAATCATGTTGTTACCAAGCATTAATCATTAATATTATGCAGTAACCAAAACAGTAATTAGTCAGTAACCAATTAAGTATTATACAGTAACCAATAAAATGTTACACACTAGGAAATATAACCTTCGACAGTAACCAAAACAGCATTAGATAGTAACCAAAATATCATTAAACAGTAACCAAAACATCATTAGACATAATAATGTTGCCCAATAACCAATATAACATACCAAAATCTAATACCAAACATTTATATGATCGTAACAATAACAACATTTAAATTAACATACCTTTAAAATTCTTTGAGTTGGAATTATCTTCTGGATAAGCACTTCAGCTTCATTCTTAACAGGGACATCAAAATCAGAACCTAATTGCACTTCGATTTGTTTAATATCACTATGTATCACCAAACTACTCTCATTCTTACTCAATTTATTACCTACGTCCTTCCCCTTTCCCTTTCTCTTGCTCTCCACAACAAACTTTTTCAACTTCTTAACAGACTCACCCTCCACGATCCTTTTTCTCTTTCCATCCTTCTTCCTTGTATCATTCCTTGTATCAACAATTCTATACAAAACATAAAAACAACACAAACCAAATCAATGAATACTCCATTATGTTGCAAACTACTTTAATATATAATACATTAAATTATTAAGAAAATACTCACTTGAAGCAATAATAAACCTCAGATTCGATCAATGTAGAAGAATAACGAGTAACAACGACAATGAACCAGACTGCAACCGTGATAACGAGTAACTGAACAAGACTGCAACAGCAATAACGAGTAACAACGACAATGACGAACAACGAATATGGCGAACAACTAAACAAATATGATAGAGATGAAGAACGCACGAACAGAGATGAAGAACAATCACCGAAAACAAGCATTGTTAACTCCGATTACGAGTTTAGTCACGACAGAGGAGAGAAACAAGGGTTTCAGCATGCAGGGTTTGGTAACTGTAGAGTCCCAGACAAATGATAGGCGGTTATCACGCGTTTCAAAAAAAATAATCATTTGCCATGTTAGCCCATTAATATTAATCCCTTAAATTAAGGACTCCTAATTATATTAGTATTATAAATATATATGATGAAATGTTGTATTTTTGTAATTATTTTATGAGTGTATGATTTCTGTAATTACTTTAATAAATGTATTATAATATGTAATTGTTCCTTTTTTGAATTCATATTTCAGGTGTGATTGAGCTAGGCTGATAATCAGCCCGCGGTGTAACGTAGCTGATAATTATCATCTTTTGATCGAGTAATTGAGAGGTGGCAAAAGATGTACTTCCTTCGTTCTAATTTATAGGATCATTTTGAAAGTTAATGTGACATTTTTTAATTCAATATTATTCATATTTATTGACAATTTTGAGAAAAATAAATCATATAATGAGTAGTATTCTCTCCGTTCCATATTATTTAATCATTGTTGATTTTTAAGGTCAACTTAAGTAATTTTTAAACTCAAAATTTACGTAGATTCGTTTAATTTTAATGAATATTACAAACTATCAAAAAAAATATTTTTCATTATAAGTTTTATTGTTCCATAATTTTTAATAAGTCATCTAAATTTGGAGTTTAAAAATGTTTCAAATTGATTTTTAAAAGTCAATAATAATTATATAATTTAGAATGAAAGAAGTACTTTTTTATGTAGTTTATAAATTTTATCATGCATTGACTAAAGTTAAAGAAATCTGTATCAAATTTAAGTTTGAAAATTATTAAGTTTAACTTTAAAATATTAATAATAATTTTATATTTTAGATTGAATGCAATATAATAATATATGACCCATATACTCTTATGTAAGATTTATATTTTCTAATGAAAGATGTACTAACTGTAAGACCCCGACTTTTTATGAACATAATTAAATTTTTTTAAAATGTTATTTTAAATAATATGGTGTTGATTTAATAAATGTTATAGTTATGTGTGTTATATGCAAATTATATAAAGTGAACAGTCTATCAAAAATATTTGTTTTGTCAGGAAATATTCATTTTGTCGGGTAATATTCGTACGACAGTGCTGAAATAACAAATCATTGGTGGACTCCATAACAGAATAATTGTCGTATATGGAAAGCGACAAAATAACGTTTTTAAAAATTGACGACAAAACTTTTATCGTTAATTGTTGAAATACCTGATAATAAAAGAACAGTAACACACGTTTTTTCACAGTAGCACGCGGTACTCCATAGTAGGACACGATGTTGCACATTATTTTTTATTATTGATTCAATAATGGTTACAGTAGTGGTCACTTAGTGTTTCATTCAATAATTGTCATAGTAGTAACTGCATAGTCTTTCATATTATTGATTCAATAATTACTACAATAGTAATTTCACAGTCTTTCATATTATTGATTCAATAATTTCTATAGTAATAATTACATAATATTTCATATTATTGATTTAATAATTGTCACAGTAACAACTGCACAGTATTTCACATTATTAAATTAATAATTGTCACGACACAATAACTCATATTATTTAAAATGATATTATTAGTTGGCACTATTGACCATGTCTAAAAGTTCTGTCAAGAAAAGGGGTTACTTAATTGTACGCCATTTATACGGAAGACCCCCTTTTTCTTAGGAATGATCTGGTTGTCAGTATTGTGAGTCTATGATATCTGTGATATTAATACATTAATATAGTAATACATAAAATTGATTTATAATAATAATAGTGAGTAATAAAGAATAATAATCTTAAAAATGTGTAACATGTGTAAGAATAGTCTTAAAGTGTGTAACATGTGTTCTGAAAATGTGTAACGTGTGGATAGGTGATTGGTGGTGTAGATTAAAAGTTAACCTAAATTGTGTAATATGTGGATTGGTGATAAACGATATAGATTAAAAGTGACCTAAAATGTGTAACGTGTGGTGCTGTTAATGTGGGTTAAGTGTTTGCTATAAATAAGGGGGTTAAGCAGAAGAATTTTCATAACTCTCTTGCTTATCTTTCCTTCCAGTCTATGAATCATTAGTACAAGTGTTTTTGAAGTGTTTGCAATAAATAGGGGGTTAAGTGTTTGCTATAAATAGGGGGGTTAAGCAGAAGGATTTTCATAACTATCTTGTTTATCTTTCCTTCCACTTTATAAATCATTAGTACAAGTGTTTTTGAAGTGCTAAGGGTATCTTAGGTTTTGGTGCACCAATTGTTCAGGTGAATTTTTATAATAGTTACATAAGCACACACATATCACACAGTTCTTACAACTCTTCCTTTAGAATACTCTTTCTTTGGAAGATTTATTTTAAAAAGCTTCCTCTAGAAGATTATTTTGAAATATTATTTATTCTTTCAAAAGTTATTTTGAAATACTCTATTTTGTACACTACACAGTTATACTATCAATTCTGTTTTAACAATTTCATCATATACGAGTTAGTGTACAGTATGAAACTTATTTATGGTAATTACTAATTATATATCTAGGATGATAAACTTCACAGAAAGTAGTATCCAGTCACTTGCTAATTGAGGTAAGAGATATCATTTTCTTTCATACTGGATGTTATGGTAAGTCCTAAACTATTTAGAACTTCCTTAATAGTTTGCACTTCATCTAATAATTTTTCACTTGAATCTTCTTATTACACTTTACATGTGCATCATCTAATATCTTTTCACCTGAATATTCTTATTGCGTTTTACATGTTATAGTTGAATTGTAAACCTTATTTATTCTATTCTTGAATTCTAATTGAATTTCTAGATATTATGTTGACAATTTGGACTTTCTTGGACTCTAGACAAATTAAATTATAAATCTCTAATGTTTATTCTTGATCTTATTATTCTTATTATTTTCATTCATCCTTAATATCATTGTCATAATCCTCCAATTTAAATTGTTGAAAAGTTCTCTTTGGGCGGAGTGCAAAGAGTAACCGTTGATTGACATGATTATGACCAGGAACAATGAATTGGTATAATTATGACCTTTGGTGTTACAGGCAAAGGCTTGTGCTGAAAGTTATCTTTGGCACGTAGTGCAAAGATGGACTGTTGATTGACATGATCATGACCATTGGTGTTATGAATGAATATCTTTGGCACGTAGTGCAAAGTGGAACTGTTGATTTATGTGATTATGAACATGAACTTTTGATTGATGTTATAGAGATAAAATATTGATGATGAACTCTTAAAGATAGTAAACATTATGGTCTACTTGACTCTTCTAATAGATTGCTTGTTCCGCCGCAATTATCGTTGAAAACTTATATTATCTTTAAATCTCTGATTTATCACTGTTAAAGACTAAAGATAAGTTATTCTTCATTATCTTAGTTATGCTATTGTTTAACTAGGCTATCTAAGCTCACCCTTTTTCTTTTTGTTCCATTGTTCTTCTTAGGAAATGAGAGTGTAGCTGGGACTAGCCAGGAAATGGAATGATGGTCCAAGTTAGTGGTTGTCCTTATCAAGTTATAAAATATCAATAATTGTACTAAGGACTTAAAACTTGTGTTGTTATATTTTATACGGTATTATAGTAATTTGGGTTTAAATGCGGTCGTACTCTATGTGGTACGTTAGTTGTAATGAAACTCACAGTATGCGTGTTGTCTTATTTTGCACGACAATATAATAGTTGTAAATTGGAAAATTTTTATTTGGTATTATATAATTTTGGCGACTCAAATTGGGTTATGTGGACCCTATTTTGGGGGCGTCACAGTTGGTATTAGAGCTTAGGGATATGATATTTGGTGGAGATCTTGAATTAGAACTAGGAGGCAGAGACGAGTAAAATGCTTCTCTTGTGTGTCCTACCTAAACTAATTTCGTTGTTTAATTAGTTTGTTTAGTTGTAGAAACAAGAAGTGACATATTAGGTTTTTTTAGCTAACTTTTGTTTTGTGGCTGCATTTCAGAATGATATATAAAAATCAAGAGGTGAACTTTGAGGCAAATGTGGCTAAGAATCAGGAGGCTACGAATAATCCTATTGCAAACTCATAAAATAATGCTTCTAATAACATGATGAATGATGGGTTTTTTAGGAACTTCATGTATTTCTTGCAAAACCAAGAGAGAGAAACTCCTGCATATAATACCGGCGAAAACTTTGGTAACTTAAAAATGGTCACTGCCAAGTAGTTTAAAGAGTTAGAACCACTTGAATTTCTCGAAAAATCAGAACCACTCAAGGCAAAGGCGTATCACAAACAAATGACGAAGATAAATGTACTACGTTGCACTGATGATCAAAAGGTTCCCTTCACCACTTTTATGTTATGAGAAAAGATAGATCACTAGTGGAAATCAGTGAAGGGTACACATCACTCAGAACTTGAAATGTCTTGGGCGGAGTTTCAAGGACTTTTTAATGAAAAGTATTTTTTGGAAAGCATTCGCCATATAAAAGAAGTGGAATTTATTAAGTTAGAAGAGAATAATATGATTGTCTCACATTACGATGTGACACCCTCAAATTTGGGTACTTGGTGTTCCACGATAACATTTATTCAAACTACTTAATATATTAATTAAGTAAAAATATTATATTAAAGTTGTCCACTTCCCCTGTTTTGTTAACCTTTAAGGTTAACCTTTAAGTCATTCATTACATGATAAATAGTAAATTATCATAATACATAGTTACAGTTATTACAAATAACACTTGATGACTTATTCCTTCAGCTTTCTCTTTCTTTTGTCCTTGCCAGAACCTTCTGGACGATCAAGCATAGCTGAAAACATTTAAATTTAAAGCAAGAATGAGCATTTGATTGCTCAGCAAGTAATATCAATTAATAAACATTAGCTGAAAGAAATAAATGTTTTCTTTGAACTATACTTCTACAACGAATCAATAGTTGTGAAGTAAACTGAAACAATACTGGTTAACATATCCAATCATTTACATTTTTGAAACTACGTACTAACTATGAATGTTGAGCGGTCAATAGATCATGAACTTTCATTTTCAATTTTGAAAGAAATTCATCTGCAAATCGTCATGACTTACGGGCACAGAGGGTGATTAGCTCGTTATGCCCTGTATTGATCAATACTACATGTTAGAACGACGTATGCGTTCATCATCCGCCTTTGGCGCATAAAAGTTTTCCCATTTCGGGACGTTCATACTCAGTCTGGAGTCCGAACCAAAATAATTCAGTTGGACGACAATAATATTCAATCATATTCAATGATACATTTTAAACTATGTCTAGCCGAGTAGGAATAGCTTAGACAGCTTTTAATCAAGTATACATACATAAATTTAATAGTATGTATTAAAGCTTGTTCAAATACAACCATTATCCAAGTGAGGACACTTGCATAACCAAACTTAACTCATAACAAACAGAATATATCTTGATCATATATGAATCAAATGAAGACAGTAGTAAGATACTGGTAAACAATGAATAAATAGAATTTGAGAACTTGCATGAATACAAGGTTCAGACACATGCTCAATATAAAATAGAGTTCGGATACTTGCTTACACAAATCCATTGTATAAAGTAAATGCAAGGGTTAAGATACTTGCACAACATAAAACATTGCACAGGTTAGGAAACTTACCTTGATAGCTGCTTACTGCTACACAATATAGTTCTACCTTTTATAGAAAGACCTATCATTAATAAGATTATTCTTTCTATTAGAATAATACATCATAACACATAATATTACTATTTGCAGTCATCACATAGCTTAAGCACATTGTCACGTATTTATATCAGTCATTAGAACATATAAAAACACTTATCAGGTCAAACTATGTAAGTCTAGATTAATTTCATCATCATTTCGGTGTTTCGACTATGTTATCGGATAATTAGCGAGTTTATTTTCAATTAAACTCTATTTAAAAGCTTCAATATTATTTTAGATAATTTAATTATCATTTATAATATTTTTCGAAAGCTTATAATAATTTTTAAATAATTATTATAATTTATCATTATTTTCCAAACATTAATATCATTTTAAATGATTTAATTATTAACTAATCCCATTAGCATTAATATTTAAATATTTTAAAATATTAATGAAATCCTTGTCAACACATTAAAAGTTATTTATTATAACTTAAAATATTTTTAAAACATTAATATTACCTTCAAATGATTTTTAAAGTATTAAAATTATTTTTAAATAATTACCATAATAGTAAAATATATTTCATGTCAAAATATTTAAAGTTATTTATTATAACTTAAAATATTTTAAAAACCTTTATATCCTTTTTTAAATGATTTTAAAACATTAAAATCAATTTTAAATAATTTTTTAATATAATTATTAAATAAATTTATAATCATTAATATTAAATTATTAATGAAATTAATTTCAAAATATTAAAAGTCATTTATTATAACTTAAAATATTTTTTAACACTTTAATATCATTTAAAATTATTTTTAACTAATTTATTTAATATAATTATTAAATAAATTTAATATTATTAATATTTAAATAAATTAAAATATTAATGAAATTTATTATGAATTTTTAATAATTATTTTCTATTTTTTTCTATTTATTTATATTAAATTTCTATACTGGGCATGGTTTAGGTAATCCAGTGTCACACTTTTATAGTATACATGTCAATGTTCAAAAGTGTTACACTTATCAAGCTTAACAACATAACATAAGCAAGATCTGGCTTGGTCAGAGTACCTGCTAGAACTTGTTCTTGAATATTTCTGGAATTTCCAGAAACTCATCCTTGCCAGTTGGTCAACCCATATTTGACCATTAATAATTTTGATTGGTGTTCTAATGTCATGGTTTGGTAGTCCGTATATCAGAGTATAAAAGCTATACACTTTCATGGCTTAACAACTTAACAACTAAGAGATCTAAGCTCTGCAAAACCTTGTCAGACAACTTTCTGGGTTTTCCAGAATTCATTTTTATGACTGGTCAACCATGTTTAACCATTAATAACTTGAGATCTAGACATGTTATGGACTTGATTCCACTTCCAGTCTACTCTCCTCTTGGCTTACTATATCAATGACAGACTTACAAACTCAAACAATTAACAAAAAATGATCTAGAGGCTCTGACATTTGACTGTCAGACCTCATTTTTAGGGTTCTTGGCAGTTTCTTAGATCTTGATTTTCATGCATTTAAATGTTATAGATCCATAGTTTATCATCATAGATCATCAAATAACATATCATAGCACATATATAAACATCAAAACACATAATCTAACTAAGCATACAAGATCTAAACTAGGGTTATGGTTTATACCTTCTTGAACAAAATTTTAATTTATGTCCTTTGATCTTTCTTGGATTGTGTATGGGGTGAATCTTACTTAACTTTTGACTGATTTCCTTAAGAAATTTCGTGGCTTAGGAGAGAGAGAGAGAGTTGGCTAAGCTTAGAAAATAAAGTAAAGGTTTTCTTAACTTTTAAGTTTCTAAGTCTTTGATTTAATGTATAAGGATGTTGCAAGGTGGCATGATTTGGTTGATTGGAATAGATTTAAGGCACATGGTGAATCTAAAGTAGTGACTCACCAAGATTTACACTTATTTTTTACTTAAATCATAAGTAAAGGGTATTTTGGTCATTTGGCATCCAAAATGGTATTTTGGTAATTTCCCACATAATTTTAAGGGTAATTTGGTCATTTCATATGTTTCCCTTAAACTTTAATCCTTAAGGTTTGATAATCACCATTAGGGTTTGCTAATGCCCATTAGGGTTCGAAAATTAGGGTTTAGGGTTACTAATTATGGTTTAGAGTTTTCCAAATCTGTACTTAGGGTTTCTAACTAATCGTTAGTGTTTCCCTAATTAGGTTTATAACCAATAAAATTTATCCTTAATAACATAAACACATTTACTTATCATTCTTAAATTTTTATTTGAATTTCAAATTAGGGTTTAACAGTTTAACAGCAGGGTTTTCTAATGCTATGCTATATAACTGATCAACAATTAACACTACTCATATACTGTAAATCATACTGAAATACAATTATAATTATATTCATATTCATATCCTTATTCAAAATCCAAATTAGGGCTTTGAACAATATCTGTCGTAACATTCCTTTTTAGTCAACTTATAAAAATTAAATTGGCTAACCTGCTTAATTCATATCGCATATATTCAAATATATTACGGATACCAAGAATTATAATAATTTATAAAATAATAATAATAGAAAAAAATTCATTCGTAAAAATATAGATATAATTGTCTAAAAATTCCCGATCTTTACAACAAGGCCAAATTTGCTAAGCTATCTCGATTTGCACCCCACTTGGTGGACAATAAAGAGTGCAAGACTCGAATGTATTTACGATGTTTGAAATTTGAGATTCGAAAACATCTTATTTCTCATAAAATTCATTTATATTCAGATATCGTGGATAGAGCTCAATTAGTAGAACGAGAGAAAGAAACATTGCAACCAAGACACAACGACCGACATCAAGAGAGAAATTACTATAATAATCGTATCAGTGACAACAATTATCAAAATAATGAGAACCAACGAGAAGGAAATCATCATGCCAGAAATAGTTATCACTTCAGTGGTAATCCAGACCTAAATAATAGAAGAAGTGAGTCGAGTGGAAATAACTTCAAGAAGAGAAGATTCAACAATGACCATGGAAAGGCACCCGCATCAGCACCAAAATACAAACACCAGTTTCAAGGGGAGGAGAACAACCACTAGTCAGATATTACAAGTGCGGAGAGGATGGACAAATCAACCCAAACTGTACACAACCATCCAAGGCGTGTTTCAGTTGTGGCCACATAGCCCGATTTTGTTCTGTAGCAAAATCAAGTCCAGTTATAATGATAACACCAAAGGCTATCATGGACAAGTCAAAGCCTGTGGTTCAGGGGAGAGCTTTTGTCGTAATATCCCAAAAGACGTAGAAACCAGATGAATTCATAACCAATAAGCTAATCATAAGCTCTTGCGAAGTCTATGCCTTATTAGATACTGGCTCTGCCCACTCTTTTATTTCACCTGCATGTGCCAAACGTTTGAACTTGACTATTGAGAAATTAGACTTTGACTTATCTGTTAAAACTCCATTAGGAGAAACATTCGTTACATCAACTATTTATAAATCTTATCTGATTCAAATAGGAACCCTCACATTACCCATTGATCTCATCTTTTTGGAAATGCATGAATTTCGTATGATTTTAGGAATTAATTAGTTAACTACCCATCATGCCAAAACTGATTGTTTTCGTAAGGTCTTTAGTTTTCATATTCCTAATCAACCTGTTGCAATTTAAGCAACCAAGTCATTGAAATCAATATCATTCATTTCTATCCATAAAGCCATTCATTTATTGAAAAATAGATGTCAAACTTTCTTAGCACATGTTATTATTTTAAATAAAAATACGTCAGATTTGAAAGATATTTTCGTTGTTCATCAATTCCTTAATGTATTTCCCGAAGAACTTCCTGGCCTACCCCCAGACCTTGAAATCGAGTTTTGTATTTACCTTGAACTCGATACAAAACTCATTTCCAAGACCCCATATCGAATATATGGCTCATATTGAACTTCAGAAGTTAAACGTCCAACTACAAGAATTGTTAAACATCGGTTTCATACGTCCTAGTACATCACCTTGGAATGCTCTTTCATTATTCGTAAAGAAGAAAGACGGGAGTATGCAACTTTGCATTGACTATCGAGAGTTGAATAATGCCACTATCAAAAAATAGGTACCTGTTACCTCACATTGATGACTTATTTGACTAGTTGCAAGGTGCTCAATTCTTTTTAAAGATTAATCTCCGTTCGAGATATCATCAGTTAACGATTAAAGCTAATGATGTTCCAAAGACTGCCTTCAAAACTCGATATAGGTATTAAGAGTTCTTGGTCATGCCTTTTGGATTAACTAATACTCTTGATGCCTTCATAGATATAATGAACCAAATATTCAAGGAATATTTGGATCATTTTGTAGTTGTCTTTATTGATGTCATCCTCATATACTCCAAAAGTTGTGAAGATTATGAGCGACCCTTAAGGTTGATACTCCAAAAGCTTCGTGAAAATAAACTATATGCCAAGTTGAAGAAATGTGAGTTCTGGCTTGAGGAAGTAGCATTCCTTGGTCACGTGATCTCTAAGCATGGAATATCAATTGACCCGACGAATATTGAAGCGACACTAAATTGGGAGCAACCAAAGTCAGTAACCGAATAACAAAGTTTTCTTGGCGTAGCTGGTTATTATTGAAGGTTCATAGAAGGATTTTCTTGAATTTCCATTCCATTAACTTAGCTGACTCGGAAAAGCACAAAATTCGAATGGAGCAGAGAATGAAAGATGAGTTTTTAAGAACTCAAGAGGAAACTCATTTCAGCACCTGTTCTGACAATGCCATCAGGTTCGGGGGGGGGGGGATTTGCCATCTATAGCGATGCTTCAGGCAGATGTTTAGTTTATTTTCTCATGCAATATGGAAAAGTCATAGCATATGCCTCTCGATAACTCAAAAAATATGAGAAGAATTATCTTACTAATGATCTAGAGTTGGCAACAGTCGTTTTCGCGCTAAATATCTAGAGACACTACCTGTATGGGGAGAAAGTGAAGATCTATACAGATCATAAAAGTCTTAAATATTTCTTCACCCAAAAGGAACTCAACATGCAACAACGACGTTTGCTTGAGCTGTTGAAGAATTATGATCATACCATCTAATACCATCCTAGAAAAGAAAAATGTAGTAGCTGAAGCGTTGAGTAGAAGATCATATGCGGTTAAATGTTCGATATTGTCAACACAAAGACCCATTTTGTATGACTTAAAAAAAGATGGAGATAGATTTAAAGACTTCAGGGACCCAAATGGAGATCGTACATGTACAAGTAGAACCGGATTTATTCGATAAAATTAAAGCTGCTCAAGCTAGGGGTGCTCATCGGTAAAAAATCGAACCGGTACCGAAAAAATCGAACCGGTACCGATCCAAAAATATCGAAAAACCAAGAACCGAAACCGGTACCGAATTACCGGTTTCGGTACCGGTTCGATACACAATCGGTACCGGTTTTTTCGGTCCGGTTTTCAGTTATACCGCTTGCATGATGATATATATAATTATTAATAAATAATAATAATTAAATAATTTTTTTAATAAGCTATGGTGCTCTGTTTATTCTTCATTTTTAATTTCCCTTTTAAACTCATGTTTTGGACTATAATGTTGTTTATTTCTTGTTAAAAATAACAGAATTATCGAATTTTTGGATTGATTGACTGATCCGATCTTCTGTGAAGAAAATGGTGTCTGTGAATTGTCTAGTGGAGAAAAAGAAGGGTTTGGTGAGGGACATAATGACTGAATAAAATAAAAAGGTGGATTAATAAATAATAAGCGATTTAATTATTTAAGAACATTGATGTGAGATATTTTTAAATTTAAAAATAAAATAATTTATTATATTAATAAAAATTAAAAAAATTACGTGTTTAAATTATTTGTCCTGCTATTATTTCTCAACTCAATGATTGCAAAAATATTCATGGCATTAATATTACTATCTGGGTTATATTTTAAAAGTTCAAGATGACACCCTGGCCACCATTTTTATTTTTCAATGAATATATCATAAGTAAATAGTAACTCACAAGGCCAATAGGAGAATTACTATGCATTGGCAAGCAACATGGTCAAGGACAAAGTGACAAAAATGCCCATAATTTTAACAGAGCAACATGGTGAGAAGTGAGACGTACCGAATTCGTTTTTTTTTTTTTTCAGTTTTTCGGTTTTACCGAATTCAAAATTTTTAGAACCGCTACCGGTACCGAAAAATATAAAAAAAATCAAAAAATCGGTACTGAAAAAATCGAAACAAAAAAAATCGGTACCGTCGGTACCGGTTCCAACCGGTTCGAAAAAAAAAACCGAAAAACTAATTTTTTTGAGCATCCCTAGCTCCCTAGCTCAAGCTACAGACCCAAAGCTGGTTAATATTAAGAAGAAAGTACAAGAACGTACCATTTCGAAAGCAAGAATCGAATAGAAATAGATACTAGTCAACTCTAGACTTTGTGTCCCTAACGACCCTAATTTAAAATATAAAATCACGATGAAGGCACACAACACACAGTTTGCAATCCATCCTAGAAGTACCAAAATGTATCGTGATCTTCAACATATATTTGGTGGAGCAATATGAAGACAGAGATTGCAGAGTTTATCTCAAGGTGTTTAACATGTCAATGCGTCAAGGTAGAGCATCAAGTGCAAAAGGGTACTTATCAACCATTTGAGATTCCTGAATGGAAGTGGGAACATATCAATATGGATTTTGTGACGGGTCTTCCTAAGGTTTCTCAAGGCTTGGATGTAATTTGGGTCATTGTAGATAGATTGACCAAGTCTACTCATTTCTTGTCCATACGAGAAAACTATTCCCTTAAGCGTCTTGCTAGTATGTATATAAGCGAGATTATAAGATTACATGGCATACCAGTATCCATAGTTTATGATCGAGACCCTAGATTCACTTCACAATTTTGGGTCAGCTTGCAAAAAGTTACGAGCACTAAGTTACGATTAAGTTCTGCGTACCATCCCCAGATGTACGGACAGTCGGAAAGGCCGATCCAAATTCTCAAAGATCTATCAAGTCTTTACGTACTAGACTTTAAAGGAACCTCGTGCAAGTACTTACCGCTTGTTGAATTCTCTTATAACAATAGTTATCAAGCAAGTATAGGCATGTCTCTATTTGAGGCGTTGTATGAGCAAAAATATTGTTCTCCTGTATGTTGGGACAAAGTAGGCGAAACAAAATTATTGGGACTAGATTTGGTATACATGACTACAGAGAATATTCAAATTATTCGGTAATGTATACAAGTAGCAAAAGATCGACAAAAAATTTAACGTTGGAGATCATGTATTATTACGTGTTGCTCCATGGAAAGAAGTTACGAGATTCGAAAAGAGAGAAAAACTCATGTAACACCCCAGTCCCACATCGAAAGATATGAGAAAAATTTGTCTATACTTGAGGAATTAAGTTACTACTAATAGTACCTTTAGTCATGACATTTTGGGTGAGCCTTTGGTGGGTTAAGATGACCTAAGAAGATACTATTAGGCCAGTAGTTTAAGGCCTTATTTTGATGAATTTGATTCGATTTGGACTTGGGATTTGACCAGAGATTTTTTTCGGACTTGAAATTTGACCCGGGTTGTTTCATGTGGTATCAGAGCCGACTCTTGAAAGCTCGGGTCGGGTCATCCGATCGGGTTGTTAGAGGTGGGGACAGAAATGCTGGTGGTATTATCCCATAATAGAGATATGTAAGTCCAGAGGTGGGATACAGAGTCAGTCGGTATTATCCCACAATGGCTAGAGAGACAAAAATCTATGGACCGTGTGTGTGATCAGTTCTGACGGGGACGTTAGAAATTTAAGTGGGGGAGTTTATAACACCTCAGTTCCACATAGAAAGATATAAAAAAAATTTATCTGCACTTAAGGAATTATGTTACTACCAATAGTACCTTCAGTCATGACCTTTTAGGTAAGCCTGTAGTGGGCTATGATGACCCAAGAAGATAATATTGGGTTAGTGATTTAAGGCCTTATTTTGATGGTTTTGATTCGATTCTTTGATCCGAGATTTGTTCCGGACTCAATATTTGATCATGGTTGTTTCAGCTCAACCCTCAATTTATTGGCCCATTTAAAATTCTCGAACGAGTAGGAACTGTAGCCTATAGACTAGCGTTACCACCAAGCATGTCACGTGTACATAAACATTTTTTATATATTCATGCTACGTAAATATGTGAAAGACCCGAACCACACTATTGCATTGGAGCTAGATGAGATAGCAGAGGATTTAACGTATAAGGAGGTACCTTTCAAGATTTTGGATAAGAATGATCAGATTCTATGCTCAAAGGTTATACCTTAAGTCAAAGTTCTGTGGAAAAATCATGATATAGAGGAAATGACGTAGGAGTTAGAATTTGAAATGAGAGTTAGGTATCCTCACCTCTTCGAACTACTAGGTACGTCAATTTTAGAGACAAAATTTCATAAGGAGTGGAGGTTATAAGACCCCAACTTTTTATGAATATAACTTAATTTTTTAAAAAATGTTATTTTAAATATTAATGTGTTGGTTTAATAAATGTTATTGTTATGGGTGTTATGTACAAATTATATGAAGTGAACAGTATATCAGGAAATATTCGTATGACGGTGCCAAAATAACAAACCATTGGTGGGCCCCATAACAGAATAACTGTCGGATATGAAAAAAGACTGAAATAACCTTTTTAAAAATTAACGGTAAAATTTTTATAGTTAATTGTTGAAATACATGGTAATAAAATAATAGTAACACACGCTTTTCCACAGTAGCATGTGGCACTTCACAGTAGCACACGGTATTGCACAATATTTTTGATTATTGATTCAATAATGGCTATAGTAGTGGCCACTCAATATTTCATTCAATAATTGTCATAGTAGTAACTGCACAATCTTTTATATTATTAATTCAATAATTGCTATAGTAGTAATTGTGTAATATCCTAAAAAAATGACATTTAAATTTATATTTTAAATATTTTAATTGAGTTTTTATTATGTTTGGGTCAAATTGTATTTAATTATGTGGACTACATTAATTTGGAGCTTAAAAATAATTGAATCTAATTTATATTTATGTGATATTAAATCCTTTTATAATTAGGAAAAAAATTTAATAAAATCTGTTAATAAATAACTAAAACTTAATCTTCCTCACAATATATCTGATACAAAATGATTGACAGAACGGAAAAGAGGAGGTGGAAGAAAAAAAAACAAAAACAACAAATCTCAGGCTAATTCGTTTCCGATAAGTGATGGTATATTACATAATTGTGTATGTATAGTTTGACTTATTAATTCACCTTATGAACACGACAATAATAATCGGAGGAAGTTTTGCGAAAGTTTACACAAATATATTCATTAGTACCCCATGTGATGTTGTTCTGATATATTTAACGTAATGGTGTAAATTAGTTTATTTATAAGAATCAAATTAGATTATCGTGAATAGCTTTTTATTTCAAGATTGTTGTGAATGACTTTTTAGCAGGACATATGCTTTAAAAAACAAGAAACTAGTTAAATCATTTCATAGTTAAACTTATATTATATACAGGTTTATATATTATACTGGGTTTGGTATTATAAAAGTAAGAAAATATACAAATTAGGATGGATCATTTTGATATGTAGTATTGATTATTTTATGTATAAACCACTGATTTTCAAATGGATTAGAAACTATTTTTTTAATTATGAAGATTTATTGAATTTCTTTAGGTAATGAAAATTTATAACAAACAAAGAAAAAGAGAAAATAATAATGTTATTGAGCATATGTTAACATATGTGTACTGTTTACATATGTTAGTAATATTAACATATGTTACTGTGCGAATAACATATTCGCACAGTTTTTGGGATTTTGTAAAAATAAAAGTTATATGTTAAATTCTCCAAATGCGAGTTTTGGTTGGAACATGTTGCAATTTTGGACCCGTTATTTCTGTTGAAGGTATTAAAGTGGATCCTGCGAAGTTTGAGGCTATCACTAAATGGCCAAGACCTAATGTGACAACCCGAATTTTTCAAAAATTATTAAAATAAAAATTTAATAAATAAAATTCTTATTAAAAGATATTTTAAGTTTGAGTATGTGTATATATATGTTATATATTATGAAATATGTGATATGGTGTGAATGTAGAAGATATATATTGTCGACGTCGACGTCAGAATTTTTATTTGTCCCTTTTCGTTACCTATTTTTTTGTGTTCTCATGTTATGTGAGATTTGTTTGAAAAAACACGTAAAAAAGGTCCGACATGTATAATGTCGACGATGGACTGTTAAGAGTCGTCAGTTGATTTTTTAACTGGTTGTACCAACACAACCGAGAAACGGTTTGCATATTGACCCAGTGATATGACACTGCTAAATGGGTCGGTGAAACCAAGATTCATTAGGGTCCGGGGACTTGATTATGCGGAGAAAAGGTATTAGGCACCCCCCGACATCCGTGTTTTCACGGTGAGTGTCACTTTTCAAGAAACTGATATATGAATGTGTGTGTGTGTAGGACAATGTGCTGTTATTTAGAAGTAGTGCTATGCCTCGTTCGCACCTATATACATAGGGTTTGAATTTGTATAAAAATTCAAGTTTAACAAGATATATCAGTGATGTTTTGTAAAAAGAGGTTTTTCAAACTCTTGTGCTCAATAGTTATTGAGGCATTTGATACTTCCATTTTATTATTAAATGTTCGACTTGATTGCTTTTATTTTCGAGATGCGAAGCATCTTCAAGAAAATAATGTACAAAGCAGTGCCGAATTTCTCATGGGTATGAAAACCATCGAAGGAAATCCGAACACCGTGAATAAATTTACAAGCTGTTTACAGCTGAAAATGTCCATCATGGGAACTGAATCTAGATTCAGTGGACTGAACCTGTGATCACATGATTCCTATGCTCACATGATGCCGCAATTGATAGAAACGTAGTAAGCAGGTATATATATGAAAGCTGTAAATATATATATACAGATATGATCAACCACCACGAAGCACCTCCATGGGGGATAAAAAATATAAATAAAGCTGTAAAAGCGATCAACTGCTACGGAGGAAACTCTAGGCGGGACGAAATGTACAAAAAGCAGTAAAAACGGTCAACCGCCACGAAGTAAACTCCAGGCGAGACGAAATGTAAATACACACACACACACACACACACACACACATATATATATATATATATATATATATATATATATATATATATATATATATTAAAGCAGTAAACGCACCGGATGTAAAATTCAGGCTATCCGAACAAAGTTCGACACACAGTTCTTATATATATGTATATATATAAGAAAGCATTTAAACGTACCAGACATAAGTCTAGGCTCATCGAACAAAGTTCGACACACAGTATATATATATATATATATATATATATATATATATATATATATATATATATATATATATATATATATATATATATATATAAACTGAAATGAAATCACGGACCGAAGTCCGGGCATACACATGCAACACGACTCTCAACGTGAAGAATAGTGTGTGCAAAGATGAAGAGAAAGGCTTTAAAGTGTGTAAGAAGGCTTACAGTAAGCTGCCAAAGAAGACTTCTATAACTTGAAATGGATGAACACTCGGCTCCCACCGGTAAAAAGTAGCTATATATGAGCTTACAAGTGTTTAAAATGAGAAATCACTTAGTTTAGGGTGTGTATAGAGCAAATTGGATAAGGTTTCCTCGCCTTTTTTTGTAAATCCATGACTTTTATAAAATAAAATTCTAATTTAATTTATGATTATTATTTTAAAATTGTAAAATGTTAAATTGACAAATTGTCAAACAAACATTAATCGGATAAATAAGCAAATAAAGAGGGTGATTAAATCTTCTAGAAGGGGTGGTGGCTAATTAAGAGCTGAAATGTGAGTGGGAAATTATGGGGGGGAACATGTTGGGGTAAAGGGACAAAGAAAAAAAGAAGGAAGAAAAAGAGAGAAAGGAAGAAAGAGAAAGAAACAAAAAGGAAAGAAAAATAATGAAATAAGAGGAGACTTCCTCCATATCACTTCCACTCACGGGAAACTTTTGAAAATTAGAGGGTGTGGGAAGAGAACAAAGAAAAGAGAGAGAGAGAGTGTGTGTGTGAAAGAGAAGAAGAAGAAAATAAGAAAAGAAAGAAGAAATCAAGAAATCAAGAAAAATGTATGTTTAAAACCTTTGATTAATTTTTATATTTAAGGTTTCATGAATTTTATATGAAGAGATTTTATTTATACTTGATTTAGATGATTTAAACTTGTATAAACAAGAATCAAATGAGAGAAATCAAGAAATCAAGTGAAAAACGAAATCTGGAAATTTTCATAAGAATTAGTTTACTACTTAATTTTGTAAAATCCATAACTCTTTGTGTATAATGAGTTAGGAGATGAGCCATATATCAAAAGAAAGCCCTGGAAGTAAGCTACCGTAGAAACTGGAATCACCCAAAAATTCTTTGTGGATTTTTCGTGGTGACAGTTTGAGTGAAATTGGTCCGGAGGATTCGTAGTCCGAAAAATCAGTGTTCTTAAGCCTTATTGCGTGAATTATAATTTTAAATCCGACCGTTGGATCGTTGTAATTTTCAAATATGTTATACATATATAAGTTGAGTATATGTCCACAAATTTTGAACCGTTAAAGATTAATGTATGATTTATTATGAATTTAAGGAGGTGACTGATCCAGAAATTGTTATAGAAAGCCTTTCTCTCTATGTTTGAGTCAGAATTTGGCAAAAATTTCTTCTACAAAGTTGTAGAGAATTAAATTTTATATGAAAATATCATAAGACCTGTATTTTTCTGATAAAAGTGCTAATTATTATGAATTAATGAAATTTCTGAATATTGGAGTTTATGATTAATTTATCAGAAAAATTAATTGGGTTGAAATATTTTTTACAGAATGCTTATAATACCATCTTAGAATTTCTATAAAATTTTGATGAATTATTGAAAAGCAGAAGTAATTATTGTATTTTTAAATTATTTATAGTTAGTTTGAAAATAGAGAAAATTCATAGGAAATTCTATGAATGGTGAAAAATTATGAATTTTGCTGAAAAATATTATAATAATATAAGATTAATATTGATAATATTTTAATGATATAAAAGTATGTGAAGTTAGTATTTCTATTTTGAAGCTATTAAATGATTATTTTTATAAATAGAAGTAATTATAGAAAATTGTTGTATAATCTGAGAAATATGAAAATTATTTGGAAAGTTCAGAATCATATTTTTAAATATTTTATAAGTGTTAGTAAGCTCATGATGTGTGAGAATGTAAACGCACTAGTAACGAATGATTTACGATAAAAACAAAAATAATATTTTTGTTAAAGTAAAAATGGTGATAATATCAGAATAATGGATTGTCATATATGATGTTTTATAATATTTCTCAAGTTTTATTATCACTTCTAAAGTTTTGGAATATGAATAATAATTTTATGCTATAAATAAAGATAACTTGAAAGAATAATGAATTATTAGTTGGTTTATATGTTATTTGAGATAAATATGATTTGGTATTGATCCCTACTTTTAATAGAATTTAAATTGTTATTAGTAAGGTATTGATTTGATTCTTACGTAAGAAGTCATTATGTATTTCATTCAATAATTGTTACAGTAATTATTGTACAGTGATTCATATTATTGATTCTTAATTACGTAAGAAGTCACTCAGTCTTTCATTCAATAATTGTTACAGTAGTTATTGTACAGTGACTCATATTATTTGATATGATATAATTAAACCAGTTGGCAGTATTGTGAGTCTATGTTAATAATTATGAATAATTGTTAAAAGATTGAAGATGTGTAAATAATTGATGAATAAAAGGTGTTGATTAAAGATAAGTATGATATACAGACGCGTGTTCAATTATTTTCTTTTTACAAAAGTAAATTGGCAGGACTTGCCGACACCCTACTTTTTCTAAAGTAGTATAGACCATAACTCTATTATTAAACAAATTTTGTTAAAACGTGTACAAGTTGGTTTAATTTTCTCGATGGGACCATAAATTCACTATTATTATTATATACCTCATTTGGTTATTTTGTCAAAGCAGGTGTGCTAGTTGTTTACTAAATTTTTAGTATAAATAGGTTGCTCGGTTGAGTAACTAAAGACACACCATCATTACGCTACAAATATAGAATTCTTTTACTACAATATTGTGAGTATTTCTATTGAGTGTAATGTTACTCCAAGTGTAGATAAGGAATTCAAGTATTGTTTAAGTTGATTAATTTCACAGAAAGTAGAATCAAGTCACATGCTAAGGTAAGGGATATCATTATTGTGGTAAGAGAGTATCATTTTTATGGTAAAAGGAATATCATTTTCTTTCATACTCCATATTATGGTAAGATATTATTATTCGTTTATTCAATTTATCATTAAATGGTGAAAAGTCCTGAAAGGATTACAATATCCTTAATAGTTTGTGTTTCATCTATTATTATGTTATCAATTTGGACTTTAGATAATTAAGTTGAAAATCACTAAGATATATGTTATCTTATTATTCTGATGATTTATGTTTATTCATTATATATATCATTGTCATCATTCTCATGTTTATATTGTGTTGAAAGTCATCTATGGCCAGTAGTGCATAGATGGACTTGGTATGATTATGATCAGGGATTATTCGGTATAATCATGACCGTAATGTTACAAATGATGTGGTAAAAGTCATCTTTGGCCCGTAGTGCATAGATGGACTTGGTATGATTATGACCAGGGATTATTCGGTATAATCATGACCGTAATTGAAAATACAAATATCCTTGGCCCGTAGTGCATGGATAATTCGTGGTCGTGATACTATTAAGCTGAGTCTCAGCATTATTGGTTTTACAGTTGTATATCTTTGGCCTGTAGTGCAAAGATGGACTGTTGATTATTGGTTTTATAGTTGTATATCTTTGGCCTGTAGTGTAAAGATGGACTGTTGGTTATTGATTTTACAGTTGTATGTCATAGGCTTGTATTGCAAAGATGGACTGTTGATTTACCTGATTATAAATATGAATTGTGATTTAATTATAATCTGTGGTGGTTCAGGTGAAGATGAGAGTTCTCTTTCTCTTGGGTATAACAAAGAACTGTTGATGAGTATTACAGGAATGAAATATTAGCGATGGACTTTTAATCTAGAGGAGATAGTAGACATTAAGTTCTACTTGACTCTTCTAATGGATTGCTGATTCCGCTGCTATTATGGTTGAAAACTTTTATCTTCTACCATATGTTCTAAATATCTGAATTATTTTGATAATTTAATTATCTTAAGTCATTATATTCTTTACTGGGCTATTTGTGCTCACCCTTTTACTTCACCACCCCTTTCAGGTAGTAAAAGTGTAGCTAGAACTAGCAGAGAGAACATGGGTATAAAGTGGTGATACGATTAGTCACGAGCCTAATCAAATTATAAAACGGTGTGGCATAATAATTGTACTGAGAACTTAAAATGTGTGTGACATATTTTATACATCATTTAATATTTAATTTTGGTGAACAATAATAGGGTGAGGCGAACTAAAATTCGGAAGCGTAAAAAATGCACTCTATTAGAATGAGGAGGACATAAATCTTCTCGCGTTCCTTTTGTGACACCCCCAAATCTGGGTACTTCGATTCCACGGGATTTGGTGTTCACTGTACAAGCATCATCTATCTATCTACCCATAAATAATAATAAACCATACAATAGATAGAAATCATAATAAAATCTCTTCCCTTAAGGGTTACATCAACTGATTCATAAATAAATCCCAGGTTACTCTAACCTTAAAACATCTGTGCAGAATTCTAAACAAATAAGTCTTAACATCAACATAACTCAAGTCTTAAACAAATACATCAGTTAATAAATAACAGGTCTTCATCATTTGCTAACTTTGCGCTTGCCCTTACTAGTGGAGGGTTCATCGCTTCTTTCATTCTTAACTGCAATGTTATTATTAAGGAAGAGTGAGCACAAATGCCCACAAGTATAATAATGAAACAACAGTATAATAACATGCGAATAAATCAAAGACGTCTGAATAAGAGCTCAACTTTTGAATCAAGAATGAATAACAAGAATCAAAAGAATTCTGAGGGTCATAAGACCTTGAACTATGTCCTAGGTTAACAAGGGTTATACTTGAAACCTTTAACAGTCATAAGACTATGGACCTTCTTCTCGTACTTAGGGGGATCAACCCTTAGTACCATACTGTGCACAATATCTTAACGCTAAAGCGTAAATGAATCCCTTTTCAGGGTTGTTCATCTCAGTTTGACATTCGAGTCCGCACCAAAGGAAGTTTGGTTTGGATAATTCAATAAGGGTTCTGAAATTTAGAACGTTCATCAACTATGGACTAGTTGAATCAATAAGGTTCACTAGTCTAATAAGGTTTAACAATAATTGATATTTGATTTGAATAAAAATCTCAAAAGTATACAATAGAACAATTATTGTATAATTGAATCATGCTTTGAAAGATAATCAATCTTTAGTATAATACTTGAACTTGAATAATAATATAAGTTTAAATAAATTTCTCAATGTAAAAGTAGAGTTAAGAAACTTGCTCAATAGAATGGAGTTAGGGATAGGATACTTGCCTCATGCGTAGATTACACTTTAACTAAGCACGTTCTTTGAATTAAATCCTACATACCATTCATATACACAATACCAGTTAATTATAAATTAACTAATCATTATAAACTCTTTCTCTTTGACTACTTTAATTATTCGACTAAACTTAGTCAAATTTTCACTTTGTCACATCATTTGTACTTCGTGAATTACCAAACTAATTATGTAATTTAATAATTCAAATCACATGTAATTATGTTATTTACATGTTAAACATCTATTTTAATATCACATTATACCTATAACATGTTTACATGTTCATTACATTAATCCACTAACACATTGTTAGACTTAAACATTTTAAAAATACATTTCTGAATTTTCTGGGGAGTGGCGCTGCGGCGCCACTATTGAACTAAGGATTCGCGCTGCGGCGCCGTGTCGCTGTGGCCGGGCCCTTGGCGCTGCGACGCTATGGCACCGTGGCTTGGGTCTTGGAGCTGCGGCGCAGTGGCACTGCGGCGCAGTGGCACTGCGGCGCGGGACTTCAGTTTTCGAGTTGGCGTCGCAGCGCGAGACTCCAGAAACTGATTCTTAGTTCGCGAAGAACACAGAGTTCAGTGAAAACAACACATTTTTAACACTAATTTCACCAAATCACAAATACCCACATGTTATAATTCATGCATAATTATAATACAACATCTATAAAGTGATTTTAACCTATTAAAACATATAATCACATATTTAAATCATAAAAATTTAGACTGTTCTTGAAGTTCTTGAGGATTTTGAACAAAACTTATAATTTAACACTACGGATTCGTTATAAGGCCAAATCCGTTCGTTTAAAGCTTGATCACTTCGTATTAACATGCTCAATAATATAAGGGTGTAAATTTTAGGGATAATATATAATCAATACATCAATTATCACATATATGGCCATATGGCCATATCACGTACTCTGTTTATTTTGAAATAACATATGTACAACATGTTTTCACAATACTGATGTTATGGTTTGCAACAATATATAATTAAATACGGTGTGATATAACATAACACATATACAACTCATAATCAATACTCCTAACTCAATTACAGAGGTTAAACCAAAACTTTGAAACTTATATTCGTGAAACTTTTAAAGAGCGTAATAATAAAAATTAGGTTGAAGAGATTACCCAAACGTAGATTAGTAGTATTGAAACCTTCTCCAATTTCTTCTTAACTCTCAAAATCTCTGAACTCTCAAGTTTTCTCTCTGAATTCTCTTTGTGATTTTTATCAGACTTAGAGCAAAATGAAAAGAGAAGACGTCGTATTCAATTAGGAAGGATCAGATGCGCGTTGGTGGTCAGTTACCCAGTCATGGGTTAACTGACCCTAACCTCTCTTAGTGCCATGTTTGGCTAGCAACTAAGTTAAAACCCTTTATTTTAATAAACCTTTTATCATATAGTTTGAAAATGTCACACCCAATTCATAAAATAAACTCATATCTTATTTAATTTAACATAAATAAAATATAATAATTTCTCATAATTTCACATAGTCACATAATTAATTATCCCATTAATAAATAATGTCAATTTATTAAATCTCTAATTAACAATTAAATTAATTAAAGTAACATCATGCTTAATTAAATAATTCATTTAATTCAATAAGCTCACATAATCACATACTTTGAATATTAAAAATTCTCTACATTAATTCAATAAATGTAACACATATAATTAAATTAATCTACCATAATTGCATCAATTAATTATTAAATCTAATAATTAAATCATCGAAAATATTTATTTAATTCAATAAATATTAAAATTAATTTACAAAATTCTTGTTCGTCACATCTTTCCCCCCTTAAAAGGATTCTGTCCCCAGAATCACAGCTCAATAATTTCGACCCGTTACATTCTCCCTCCCTTACAAAGATTCTGTCCCCAGAATCGCATACACATAATTAAGTAAATAAATGAGGGTAATTCTTCATCATATTCTCTTCGAGTTCCCACGTAGCTTCTTTAGCGTTGTGGTTCTTCCAAATTACCTTAACAGAAGGTATAACTTTATTTCTCAGAACTTGTTCTTTTCGGTCGACAATTTGGACAGGAATTTCTTCATAAGATAAGTCTTTCTCAAAATGCACGGGTTCGTATTCAATTACATGCTTGTAATCAGGTTTGTAAGTTCGTAACACAAAAATATGGAAGACGTTGTGGATATTCTCGAGTGCTGGAGGTAAGGCTACCTCGTACGCAACTTCTCCAATTCTTCGCAGTACCTCAAAGGGTCCAATAAATCTTGGGCTCAATTTTCCTTTCTTTTCGAACCTGATCTTTCCCTTCCAGGGAGAGACCTTTAAGAAAACATAACTACCTGATTCAAACTTGATATTTTTACGATGTGGATCAGCGTATTTTTTCTGTCGATCTTGAGCTGCTACCAGTCGTGCTTGGATCACTTTGACTATTTCTGCCGTCTGCTGTACCAATTCTGGCCCTAGCAATTGTCTTTCACCAACTTCATCCCAATAAAGCGGAGTTCTGCACTTTCTGCCGTATAACGCTTCGTAAGGCGGCATACCAATACTAGCGTGGTAACTGTTGTTGTAGCCGAACTCTACCAACGGTAGGTGATTATCCCAATTTCCTTTGAAGTCCATTACACAGGCTCGTAACATATCTTCCAGTGTTTGAATCGTTCGTTCGCTCTGTCCGTCTGTTTGAGGGTGGTAAACTGTACTCATTCGCAGTTGTGTACCCATGCATTCCTGAAGACGTTTCCAGAAATTTGATGTGAAGCGCGGATCCCTATCGGAAACAATAGACACCGGCACTCCGTGCCTCAAAACAATCTCTTTCATATATAATCTTGCCAACTGATCTAAGTTAAATCTGATTTTGATAGGAAGGAAGTGCGCGGATTTCGTCAGTCGGTCAACGATAACCCATACTGCGTCGTAGCCTTTCTGAGTCGTCGGAAGGCCAACCACGAAGTCCATCGTAATATGTTCCCATTTCCATTCTGGGATCTCCAACGGTTGTAGCAATCCACTCGGTCTCTGATGTTCTGCTTTAACTTTCTGACATGTCAGGCATTTGGCAACACATTCTGCAATATCACATTTCAAATTCGGCCACCAGAAATGTTGTCGAAGATTTTGGTACATTTTTATACTACCAGGGTGAATCGAATATCTTGAACTATGAGCCTCACTCAAAATTTCTTCGTTAATTTCTTGTACTGGCGGAACCCAAATTCTGCTTTCAAATCTCAATATTCCTTCCTTATCCATCTTAAATCTTGGTTCGGTTCCTTCAGATATCTTCGATGTTACCTTTTTGCATTCATCATCCTGAAGCTGAGCCTCTTTCACTCTATCTAGTAGAGTAGTACCAGATTGCATCTGAAATAGCTTCTCATCAATCTCCATAGGATACTTCACTTCTAACTCCAGTTTCTCCATATCTGCAATTAGCTCCTGCTGAGCAGTCAACATCATCAATTTCTCACGACCTTTTCTACTTAAGGCGTCGGCAACCACATTAGCCTTACCCGGATGGTATAAAATCTTACAGTCATAATCCTTGATTAATTCCAACCATCTTCTTTGACGCATATTCAAATCTTTCTGTGTAAAAATATATTTTAGACTCTTGTGGTCCGTATATATTTCACACTTCTCCCCGTATAGATAGTGCCTCCAAATTTTCAAAGCAAAAACAACTGCAGCTAACTCCAAATCATGAGTTGGGTAACCCTTCTCTTAATCCTTCAACTGCCGTGATGCATACGCAATGACTTTGCCGTTTTGCATCAGCACACAGCCAAGTCCTTTATGCGACGCATCGCTAAAAACAATAAAATTTCCTGTATCATCCGGAAGAGATAACACAGGCGCTGTACTCAACCTCTTCTTTAATTCTTGAAAACTCTCCTCACACTTCTCCGTCCAAACAAATTTCACAGCTTTTCGAGTTAAATTCGTTAACGGAGTTGCGATCTTAGAAAAATCTTGTATGAATCTTCTATAATATCCTGCTAATCCAAGAAAACTTCTTACTTCTGACGGCGTTCTCGGCTGATCCCAGTTAATCCAGCTTCTACTTTGGATAGATCTACCGAAATTCCATCTTTATCGATTACGTGACCAAGAAATTGTACTCTCTCGATCCAGAATTCGCATTTCGAAAATTTAGCATACAACTTCTCCCTTCTCAATACTTCCAACGTTAACCTCAAGTGTTCTTCATGTTCCTCTTTGGTTTTGGAATATACCAAAATGTCGTCTATAAATACCACCACGAATTTGTCCAAAAACGGCTTGAATACACCATTCATTAGTCCCATAAATGCTGCAGGAGCATTCGTAAGACCAAACGACATTACTAAAAACTCATAATGACCATATCGCGTTCGGAACGCTGTCTTCGGTACATCCTCTGGCCTCACCTTCAGTTGGTGATAACCACTCCTCAAGTCAATCTTGAAAAAGTATTTTGCTCCCTTTAATTGATCAAACAGATCATCGATCCTTGGTAATGGATATCTGTTCTTAATCGCGACCTTATTTAATTCTCTGTAGTCAATGCAGAGCCTCATCGATCCATCCTTCTTTTTCACGAACAACACCGGCGCTCCCCACGGCGATACGCTCGGTTGAATGTACTTTTTATCCAACAATTCTTGTAGTTGTACCATTAATTCCTTCATCTCTACTGGCGCCATTCGGTATGGTGCCTTTGATATTGGAGCAGTTCCGGGCGTCAAATCAATCACAAAGTCTACTTCTCTATCTGGTGGAAGTCCTGGCAAATCGTCTGGAAATACATCGACGAAGTCCCTCACAATCGGTATCTCCTCTACCTTCGGGTTCTCTTTTCGACTATCGACTATGTAAGCTAAATATCCTACACAGCCTTGTCTTAATAACTTCCTGGCCTGCAACATCGTCAGACAACTCGCTTGTCTAGGCGACTTGCTACCATAAAACACAACCTTTGACGGAGTCATAAGGTTAATACGCTTCTTTTGGCAGTCAATTACAGCCCCATAATTGGATAGCCAATCCATACCCAATATAACGTCGAATTCCCCCAATTGAATAGGGATGAGATCTATGTTCATGATATTACCCTTAATATCCACTCTACAATTCTTATACATATGCTTAACAGGAATTATTTCTCTATTCGCAATTTCTATGTTCATGGGGTAATCCAATTCATCCATAAGCAAATCTAAACTATTAGCAAAATCTTCGAATATAAAGGAACAAGTAGCACCCGAATCAAACAAAACATAAGCATTAATTTCATTAATCGGAATGATACCTGACACCACCTCACGAGACTGGATTGCATCCTGCACCGTCATATTGAAAGTTTTGGCGGTTGGTCGGTTTGTTACAGGTGGTCCGGTGATGGTTAAGGTATTTCCACTGCTATTTCCCCGGTTTCCTCCTTGTCCTGATCCTCCCGATCCCTTCTTGGGACAGTCTCTTGCTAAATGATCTTTCGAACCACAGTTGAAATAAGCACCCTTCTTTGAGTTTGGACAATTTGGTGCTATGTGGCCTTCTTGACCACAATTGTAGCACACTCTCTTTCCCTTCAAACAAACTCCTAGATGTGCCTTGCCGCAAGTCGGACATGCTTCTATCTTCTTTTTCTGCCCTCCGTGTTGACTTCCAGCTGTCGAGTTATCCGTCCACTTCCTCTTCTGATTATTATTATTCCCAGTATTACTTCCACCAATCTTGTTATTACCTTCATTCTCACTCTTTTTCTTTTGCTGTTCTTGGTTGTACTTAGTCACTGCATCACTTCCTCCTTCCGCGAGAATGGCCTTTTCCAAAACTCCCGCAAACGTGTTAAGTTGAAACATTGATACCTTGCTGTATACCCAAGGCTTCAGTCCTTGTTCGAATCGTCTGGCTTTCCTCTCGTCAGTGTGTACTTGATACGGGGCAAGCCTTGCCAACTCATCGAATTTAGCCGCATATTCAGGCACGCTCATGTTTCTTTGTTTCAGTTCCAGAAATTGTACCTCCATCTGATTCTTCGAACTAGCTGGGAAATACATTTCGAAAAACATCTCTTTGAATCTCTCCCACGTAATTACACCTTCACCTCCTCGCATCTTGTTTGCCTGCCACCAGTAGCTAGCCTCAGACTTCAGCATAAATGTCGCAAAAACGGTCTTCTGATCTTCTCGAACCCTAGCAACGTCGAAAACCTTCTCCATTTCCATCACCCACGTTTGAACCTCGATCGGGTTTCTGGAACCTTTGAACTCTGGCGGTCCCACTGCCTTAAAATCTTTAAACGTTGTGCTAGGTGGAGCTTGCGGTTGATTATTCATGACTCCAGTTAGTAAATTAACTAGCTGTTGAACTGGATTAACGTTGACATTATTGTTATTATTGGTTGACCCTTCCCGAGTCGGTTGACGTTGTTGTCTTCTCCTTGGCGGCATTTTTCTGTTAAATAAACGTTTATTAGAACTTTATTTATTTCTCTACATAGTTAAGATATTACTCAACAATTTAACATATCACTTAACACATCATCTCAAACAACTTGATAACTTTTCATTCAAATAAAAAGTTTTAACATTAAACTATAGCATACTGCTATTTACATCATCTATCCTGGAATAAAGAATCCACAGGATTTAAAACATTCAAATATTAACATATTCCTTAGTTCATAAACACATCGGAATTTACATAAAACTATATAAGTCTTTCACATAAATAAACAGATTCTATTCCTGTCTTCCAAGGTGCTCAATAGCCTTGTCACACTCTTCATTCATGATACGAGACATCGTCCTGCGATCCAACATATACGATGGAAGTCCTTCAAATTGGATGGGGTACCTTAACACTCGCTCTTGAACCTCATCCATCGCATGATTAAGTGCGGCGTACGTGTCTTCAAGCTTTGCCTTCTTTGCACGACTATCATTTTCTGCACGATCAGCTCGATGTGATTCTCTTACCCATCCTTCCTCTGCTATTTTCAGTCTTCCGGAGGTTTCTTTCAGTTCCTTCTTTAGTTTCTCTATCTCCTAGGTCTTATCTTCGGTTTGACCCTTCTCATGAACCAGATCCCACTCCACGTTTCCTAAACGTGTATGAAGGGTGACAATCTCTCTATCCTTCTCCTCTAAAGTAGACTGCTGAACAGTCGCTCGCTCAGTCAATTCCTGAACCTCATCTTGTAACTCCACGTTACGATCATATAGTGTGTTATACATCTCAGCATCAACAGTGTACCGTGGTAACTCCTCTTCTTCCTCTTCCTCATCAAACTCCTCCTCAGGATCAGTCTCGGGCTCATGCTCCTGACCAACAACGGTGATCAATGGAGATGACTCCCTCTGCACCAGCTGCTCCCTAACGACATGAATGTCTCGGGGCTCCTTCTCAGTCGGTCCTACAAGTACACGAGATCCCTCCTCAGCTTGACTAGCTTCTCCATCATTCGTCATCCTGACAACAAAATTTTAAGTTTTAGTTACTAAGTCATACTAACGAGTACATAAATTAACATATATACACATAATGTATTTTATTATCTTCAATGAATTACCAAAAATTCATTTTTTAAAACTCGATAAGAGTTTTTCCTTTACTATCTTCTTTCTATAAGGTTACTACCTAAGGTTGTTCCCCCACCTAAGGTTCATAACCTACAGCTCTGATACCAACTTGTGACACCCCCAAATCCGGGTACTTCGATTCCACGGGATTTGGTGTTCACTGTACAAGCATCATCTATCTATCTACCCATAAATAATAATAAACCATACAATAGATAGAAATCATAATAAAATCTCTTCCCTTAAGGGTTACATCAACTGATTCATAAATAAATCCCAGGTTACTCTAACCTTAAAACATCTGTGCGGAATTCTAAACAAATAAGTCTTAACATCAACATAACTCAAGTCTTAAACAAATACATCAGTTAATAAATAACAGGTCTTCATCATTTGCTAACTTTGCGCTTGCCCTTACTAGTGGAGGGTTCATCGCTTCTTTCATTCTTAACTGCAATGTTATTATTAAGCAAGAGTGAGCACAAATGCCCACAAGTATAATAATGAAACAACAGTATAATAACATGCGAATAAATCAAAGACGTCTGAATAAGAGCTCAACTTTTGAATCAAGAATGAATAACAAGAATCAAAAGAATTCTGAGGGTCATAAGACCTTGAACTATGTCCTAGGTTAACAAGGGTTATACTTGAAACCTTTAACAGTCATAAGACTATGGACCTTCTTCTCGTACTTAGGGGGATCAACCCTTAGTACCATACTGTGCACAATATCTTAATGCTAAAGCGTAAATGAATCCATTTTCAGGGTTGTTCATCTCAGTTTGACATTCGAGTCCGCACCAAAGGAAGTTTGGTTTGGATAATTCAATAAGGGTTCTGAAATTTAGAACGTTCATCAACTATGGACTAGTTGAATCAATAAGGTTCACTAGTCTAATAAGGTTTAACAATAATTGATATTTGATTTGAATAAAAATCTCAAAAGTATACAATAGAACAATTATTGTATAATTGAATCATGCTTTGAAAGATAATCAATCTTTAGTATAATACTTGAACTTGAATAATAATATAAGTTTAAATAAATTTCTCAATGTAAAAGTAGAGTTAAGAAACTTGCTCAATAGAATGGAGTTAGGGATAAGATACTTGCCTCATGCGTAGATTACACTTTAACTAAGCACGTTCTTTGAATTAAATCCTACATACCATTCATATACACAATACCAGTTAATTATAAATTAACTAATCATTATAAACTCTTTCTCTTTGACTACTTTAATTATTCGACTAAACTTAGTCAAATTTTCACTTTGTCACATCATTTGTACTTCGTGAATTACCAAACTAATTATGTAATTTAATAATTCAAATCACATGTAATTATGTTATTTACATGTTAAACATCTATTTTAATATCACATTATACCTATAACATGTTTACATGTTCATTACATTAATCCACTAACACATTGTTAGACTTAAACATTTTAAAAATACATTTCTGAATTTTCTGGGGAGTGGCGCTGCGGCGCCACTATTGAACTAAGGATTCGCGCTGCGGCGCCGTGTCGCTGTGGCCGGGCCCTTGGCGCTGCGACGCTATGGCACCGTGGCTTGGGTCTTGGAGCTGCGGCGCAGTGGCGCTGCGGCGCGGGACTTCAGTTTTGGAGTTGGCGTCGCAGCGCGAGACTCCAGAAACTGATTCTTAGTTCGCGAAGAACACAGAGTTCAGTGAAAACAACACATTTTTAACACTAATTTCACCAAATCACATATACCCACATGTTATAATTCATGCATAATTATAATACAACATCTATAAAGTGATTTTAACCTATTAAAACATATAATCACATATTTAAATCATAAAAATTTAGACTGTTCTTGAAGTTCTTGAGGATTTTGAACAAAACTTATAATTTAACACTACGGATTCGTTATAAGGCCAAATCCGTTCGTTTAAAGCTTGATCACTTCGTATTAACATGCTCAATAATATAAGGGTGTAAATTTTAGGGATAATATATAATCAATACATCAATTATCACATATATGGCCATATGGCCATATCACGTACTCTGTTTATTTTGAAATAACATATGTACAACATGTTTTCACAATACTGATGTTATGGTTTGCAACAATATATAATTAAATACGGTGTGATATAACATAACACATATACAACTCATAATCAATACTCCTAACTCAATTACAGAGGTTAAACCAAAACTTTGAAACTTATATTCGTGAAACTTTTAAAGAGCGTAATAATAAAAATTAGGTTGAAGAGATTACCCAAACGTAGATTAGTAGTATTGAAACCTTCTCCAATTTCTTCTTAACTCTCAAAATCTCTGAACTCTCAAGTTTTCTCTCTGAATTCTCTCTGTGATTTTTATCAGACTTAGAGCAAAATGAAAAGAGAAGACGTCGTATTCAATTAGGAAGGATCAGATGCGCGTTGGTGGTCAGTTACCCAGTCATGGGTTAACTGACCCTAACCTCTCTTAGTGCCATGTTTGGCTAGCAACTAAGTTAAAACCCTTTATTTTAATAAACCTTTTATCATATAGTTTGAAAATGTCACACCCAATTCATAAAATAAACTCATATCTTATTTAATTTAACATAAATAAAATATAATAATTTCTCATAATTTCACATAGACACATAATTAATTATCCCATTAATAAATAATGTCAATTTATTAAATCTCTAATTAACAATTAAATTAATTAAAGTAACATCATGCTAAATTAAATAATTCATTTAATTCAATAAGCTCACATAATCACATACTTTGAATATTAAAAATTCTCTACATTAATTCAATAAATGTAACACATATAATTAAATTAATCTACCACAATTGCATCAATTAATTATTAAATCTAATAATTAAATCATCAAAAATATTTATTTAATTTAATAAATATTAAAATTAATTTACAAAATTCTCGTTCGTCACACCTTTGGGGACTTGAAATATTTGCTGTTGTACTTTAGATGGCATTGTAATAATTTGAGTATGAATATTATCGTATTATATACGTTACAATATTTATATTGAAACTCACAGTATATGTGTCATCGTATTTTGCACGACAGTTGTATAAATGGAGTTGTCAGTAGTGTATTTTCTGGCGACCCAAGATGGGTGATGTATACCTATTTTTCGGGCGTCACATTTTTTCTCTTCAAAATGGCCACCCAAGCCCTCTATTTATAGAGGGGGGAGCCGTAGGTGTACCTGCGGCTGCCCGGGGTGCCCCGGGCTTCGCGGGTCCTGCTGTCTTGAAGTACGTGCACGCGTGCAACGTGATGTCCGCTCGAACTTTCAGAATTACAATTCAGGCATCCGACTGAGGTATGCAAGACCTATTTCAGACAGCCGTTGTCGAGAGTTACGCAATGATATGTGATTAGAGGTTGTACGAAGTCAGGAAGATGGGACGATACCCTCCGGTCTTCAAGCTTCAAATTCTATCCGTTACCCTGCGTAATAGTCGCTCGGGATTGGTTTTCCTTGGTTCTTGTGGGACATTGCTGTGTAGAAATGTATGTCTAAAATGTTGAGATGGCGTGATGTGGTGTCAAGGTGGCAAGATGATGACTTTGCCCCTCACCGAGGTTATCTCTGGTTTGGGTTGATAAAGCAGACGTTGCTCAGGGTTATCTCTGAGATTGGACTGCTGCAAGTGTTGAAGGTCCTCAGTGTCATCTTTGAGGTGTGCCTGTCTTCCTGGTGTTATTGTTAGGTCTTGTACTGAGTGCTTCGGTACAAGCGTCGAGTGTTCTGAAGCTGATTGCATGCATTTGAAACAAGCATTTCTGGGGTAATCTCCGGAACTGCAACTGCCTTCCTTGGGGTTATCTCCAAGGTTGGAATATGCTATTCCCAGGGTTGGGACTGAGACTGAATATCTAGGGGTTATCTCCGGGATGAATCGGTCTTCTCCAGTGGAATTTTCGGTATTGGAACTGCAGGCCTCAGGGTTATCGCCGTGGTGGAACTGTTACTCCCGATGTGTGTTCCGGGGTTGAAACGGATAATCCCAATGTGTGTTTCGAGATTGAAACTGAGCTTCCGGTAGTATCTGGACTGGATGTGAGCTATCCTCCAGGGTTATGTCTGAAAGACGAATCTGCTCTCCTGCAATGTCAGTAACAGGAGTGCAAAAAATTTCGAGTGTCTACAGTCGACGTCGGGATTTTTATTTATCCCTTTTCGTTACCTGTTTTTTTGTGTTCTCATATTAGGTGAGATTTATTTGAAAAAATACGTGAAAAAGGTCCGACATGTATAATGTCGACGATGGACTGTTATGAGTCGCCAATTGGTTTTTTAACTGGTTGTACCAACACAACCGAGAAAAGGTTTGCACATTGACCCAGTGATATGACACTGCTAAATGGGTTGGTGAAACCGAGATTCATTAGGGTCCGGGGACTTGATTATGCGGAGGGAAGGTGTTAGGCACCCCCTGACATCCGTGTTGCCACGGTGATCGCCACTTTTTAAGAAACTGTTATATGAATGTGTTTGTGTGTGGGTCAATATGCTGTTATTTGGAAGTAGTGCTATGTCTCGTTCGCACCTATATACATAGGGTTTGAATTTGTATAAAAATTCAGTTTTAACAAGATATAGTAGTGATATTTTGTAAAAAGAGGTTTTTCAAACCCTGTGCTCAATAGTAATTGAGGTCTTTGATACTTCCGTGACGCCCCCAAATTCGGGTTCCCTAACCTCGGGTTTGGTGCTCACGATCCATCATATATAACACATCTAACTACTCATTCATTAATGAAAAACATCATTCATAATATTCCTTAATACAACTTATAACAATATCCCAGGTTAACTAACCTTAGCATAAGTTACTTACCCTTATATAATCAAAAGGTTACATACTTAATTACATAATAAAACATAACTATTAAAAGTTGACATTAACTACTCTTGAGCCTTGCCTTTGCCTTTGTCCCTATTAGAACCTTCTGCTACATCGACATTAACTGAAATATTTTATTTAAGCAAGAGTGAGCAACGAGTTTGGCCAGCAAGTTAAAATATACAACAAATGATATATATCATGAATTGAAGAGTCTAGCTTCTTTAGAACTTCAACAATAATCAAAAGATTTCGAAGTAGCTGAATAATAATTCAATTTCAATAATAAAACTTTCTCCCATTTCATACTGAATAACATATCAAAGATGAAAGAGTAAAATTCTTTCAAAGATTCAATAATATTCAATTGAATAATAAGAATTAACAATACTACAACAATATTCAATAAAGTGGGATATGCCCAGATTTCATGCTGAGTGATCACAAAAGGATCATGAACTACTAGAGGAATCATTTAGTTATTAAAACTAAATTATTCCATAAGAATATAAATTAGTTATAAAAACTAAACTATACTCTTCTGCAAGTACCTGGAGTGGCCAACTCCTTTGTACCCTATATTATGCATAATACTCAATAATAGCGCATAGGTCGATTTACGACATTAAAATTTGTTCATCTCAGTCTTACATCACGAGTCCGTACCACAACAATATGGCTTGGATTACTTTCAAAGAATTACTATGATTTTAATAATTAATAACAATACTAATCTAGCCAAAACCAATGGCATAGATCTTTCAATAATAATTCAGTTCATAATAAATAGAACATTTCATGCTTTAACAAATATTAGTCTCGCCAAAACAATTAGCTGAGACATGATTTATAAACAATTCAAATAGTAGAATAAGAATCAATTGCACTACGTGCGAATTATATTAATCATTATAGATGTGAATAACTATCAATAATTATTCACTACAATGCTTGAAAAATAGTAACTCAAGTTGAGTTAGGAACTTGCCTGATTCGTTGACTACTGCTACGCAATTTAAGTTAACTTCTTTTGTAAGACCTATCATTGATAAAATCGATCTGTTAATTAGCATCACCTATCTTACTCATAGCAATTTAACATGAAATCACATAACCTATCATTAGTGAGTACACTATAATATCTTAGACTTAACACTTACTAGTTCATTTATAAGTTCGTAATATAACTTGACAAACTATTTATGAACTCAGTAGACTTAATATATTATTTCAGTTTCTATTTCAACAAGCTAAAACAAAACTGACTTCACTTCCTGACATTTCAGTTTCCCTTTTCAGCGACCTGAAATGTTCATTTCGGGAAGCTGAAATATACTATTCACGAAAATATGAAATCAGCTTATTTTTTTCTAATCTTTTGGCCAATCATATATACATATATTCCATACACAAAAAGTATTTTTCTGGAATTTTTCAACTCCCTCAAGTATTTTTCAAAAATCAATTTCTAGTTAATTCTTTAACAAATTAGCTACCTCGTACTTAACTCCAAAAATTCCCAACTCTTGGCGGGATCTTACACATGTTAACGTGAGCTTACAGTTTAAATTTCAAGGCCATCGGAGTTATACAACTCCGGTTAAAGCGATTTTCGTCGGGAAAATGCAAAAATTGTAATAGTCATAACTTGCTCATTTTAAGTCGGAATGATCTCATTTTTGGACACAACCTACTTTATCCCATATATTTTCATCCCCCAAAAGGCCGGATTTTATTTCATTAAATAAGTGGCCAAAATAGCCCTTCCAATATTTTGGGCAGCATCTTTTTAAGCATTTTCTTATTTTTCATCCTTTACCAAAATCATTCCACACGAAAATCTACAAATCCTTTTTCAATGATTCCACTTGGATATATTAGAAGACTCATATATCTAACTCTAGAAATTGACCACATTCAAAAATTCAAATTAGAATGAGAGATGTGGTCATTTCCATATCATACTTTGTTTTCTCAAAAATCTATTTTTTAACTCTTTATGTTTTGTATGAAAACTTTCATGATCTCTTATAATACTAACATAACTCATCATATTAACTCAAAATAACTCATATACTCATGGATCTAACATGATCCATAGTTTAATTCACCAAATAATCAACAAACACAAGATCAAACATAACAAAAGCAAAGCAAAATTTTATTTTCAATCTTTTGAAAAACCTAACTCATATTTCTTAGTTTAGCTTCAACTTTTGAACTACAAAAGAGTTGGATCTAAACATAAAATATTTTTAAACACCAAGATCTAAGGTTTTAAACCTCAAGATCATAATTTTACAAAAATTAAAACTTAAATCATCACAAAAAAAATTAAACTATAAAAGTAGAGATTTCTTATACATTCTCTTGATTCCTCTTCTTCTTCTTTCTAATACCTAGATTATGGAACTTGGAAACTTACAAAACTCTCCCTCTCTCTCTTCTTCACTCTTGACCGAAATCTCTCTTTGCTCTCTCTCTCTCTCTCTCTCTTTGTTTTGTTCTTAGCTCTCTAGGAGTTAAAAGTAAAGAAAAACTTTTGCTAGATAATTAAATGAGGTATTTATAATGGGGAAAAATATAATATATGTATGTATATAATCTTCCAAGATCTCTCATTCTTCTCTCTCTTAGTCATTGGTGGTTGCTTGTAGCCTTAGCAAAATGTTGCTTGCAAGATTTGTTATAAGTGTTGGTTTAATAGAAACTTGACACATGTGAAGAGTTGGTGTGAGTTAGTAAAATGAAATCATTACACCACATCCTTGACTTCTCCCTCTCTCATATAAATTGTTTCTTGCAAGATTAACTAAATGTGTTGTTTCCATTAAATGGATGACACCTAATCCAAGTTGTTCACCCACTAAAGTAGGATAATCATTACATCACATGCTTCCTTTTCTCTCCCTAAGATGTCCGGCCATGTGGCCAAATTTTTGTCCAAGTTTGGTTTCCTTTTATGCTTATATAATGACAATAATACCCCTCCTTAAGTGGATTTTAATTGGGCCAAGCTTGGGCTCCCTTTTTATTTCTTTTTGGGCTTGTACTTTCTTATTCCTTTGCCTACTAATTAAAATGAGCTTGGGCTCCTCCACCAAATAAATTGGGTCATCACTAAACTTGCCCTTTATATTAAATATTGGGCTAACTCAATAATTTAATTGCTATTAAATCAAATAGCCACAAGCCTCTTGCTCAAATAAACACTTGGGCCACAAATAAATTCTTTGGGCCTTAATATCATATTAGTCCCATATTTTAATCTTGATCATACCATAATCATTTAGTTAGGGTCTTCTTACACACATTAGTAATTTAATTCCTTACTCACATATCTTTAATTTTCATAATCCAATTAGACTTGCTATTCCTAGGTTATAAAATTAATTAATAGATACGTATAAAATAAATCTCTAAGGATTAGTATATGCTTTTATATACTATCATTCTCTTAAATCATAACCCATTAGGTTATTTAATTATCATACCTAACATATGCATTAGGTTACATAACTTTATTCTTCATCTCTTTACAAAATAAATGTACACACATTATAAAATACATATTTACGCGATCACGTACTTAATTCACATATGTCCTAATATATTTCTCCTAGTTTATTAACTTATTATCACAAATTGACTTAATAAGTTATAAACACATACATACTCATATCAATAATCAATTACTTAAGAATTGTAAATCCTTTTAATTTAGTAATCAAGGCTAACATTCAAGCTATGTTAATTTCTTACATAACTTTTATTACTCTTCATTGAAAATGATTAAGTATACTTCTTAGTTAATAAATTAACTATATAGCTTAATTATCATATACACTTATATGATTCAAGTACTTTCTTTTATTAAAAAAAAAATTATTCGAAAATTTTGAATAATGTGAAATTTTAGGTTCTCACATTCTCCCCTCCTTATAAGGATTCCGTCCTCGGAATCACCGCTTTCTTACTCTCTAATATCTTTTAAAGTTGTATCATCAATTCATTTATATCAACACAATATTAATTTGTGTTTCATATACTAACTTGTGACTTGGGATCTATAAAAGAAAATCATTCACAGCTATATCTACCCAATATTTCTCGCGTAATTCATTTATTCAACTAAATCATTACCTGTCACCACCTCCCGGGTAGCTACTGCATCTTGCAATGTCATGTTGAACGTGCGCGCTGTCGATCTTCCCGGCTGAGCACGTCCTTTGATCGCCAGTGTTCCACTGCTGTTTCCTCTATTGTTGCTTCCTCTTTCTGTATCCTTCTTTGGACAATTACGAATTTGATGATCTAGCGATCCACATGAAAAATAACCTGGTATCTTCTCTGGACTTGGACAATTTGGAGAGATGTGTCCCTCTTGTCCACAGTTAAAACACACTCCTTTTCCCTTCAAACATACTCCCTGATGCTTTTTACCGCAATTTGCACATGCCTCACCTTTCTTCCTATTATCTCCTGACTTGTCTCCAGATTCAGTATTGTCCTTCCACTTACGCTTATTAGAGTTACTTCCTCCACTGCTACCTCCTTCATTTGTCTTTTTCTTCTTGTCTTGATGATACCTTGACACAACTTCACTTCCTCCTTCGGCAATGCTTGCTTTTTCCAACAGGGACGAAAATGTCTTAATCTGCAACACAGCTACCTTGCTATATATCCCTAGCTTCAGTCCATTTTCAAACCTTCGCGCCTTTCTTACTTCAGTGTCCATCTGATGCGGAGCAAATCTCACAAGTTCATTGAATTTGGCGGCGTATTCTGCAACCGACATATTCTCCTGCTTCAACTCCAAAAAGTTTACTTCCATTCTTACTTGCATACTTTCTGAGAAATAATTTTCGAAAAATAACTCCTTAAACCTTGTCCAAGTTACTACTGCTGTACCAGCTCTAGCTTTGTTTGCCTCCCACCAGTAATTCGCCTCACCCTTCATCAAATAGGTAGCAAAATCTGTCTTTTGCTCCTCCGCTACTCTAGAAATAACAAAAGCTTTCTCCATCTCATTTACCCATGTTTGGGCTTCTATAGGGTCAATGGTTCCCTTGAATTTCGGCGGTCCTACGGCCTTAAAGTCTTTAAAGTTAGCTAATTAATTAGCTGGTCGATTTCTTGCTGTTGGGGCTCTAGTTTGCATAGCTTGAGCTAGCATGTCTGTGAAGTTCTGCATTGGATCAGCTCGATCTCCTTCATTATTCACAGACCGCCCCTCCCTTTGGTTACGATTTTGTCATCTTGGCGGCATTATCTGATGAATTAAAGACTTACATTAATACTTTGTCTTTATGCAACATCTTATTAATAGTAGTCAAAATTTTAAACTTAAACCAATTTCAGCTTCCTGGATTATTTAATCCAGCTTACTGAATTATCAAATTCTTCAGATAATCATCTTAATAATTTAATTCTCATAATTTAATTACTTATTCAAACATATAATCATATCATTGCATTTATATTCATGCAAATAGTATATAGTACTTTTCAGTACATAGTGCAAACTACTACAAACAATTACTATCCCCGTGTGACAAAGGTCGGGATTCATTACTACAACTTTACACAAAAAGTTGAGACATAAAAAAATTATCTTGATATTCATACCAAAGCGAATATTATACTCCAAAAGATTATACTCCTAACACTTAATCTTTCTTCCGTCCACTTCCTCCATCTGTCTTCTTTTTAGGACAAGTCTTAACCCTATGACCCATTCCACCACATACAAAACATCCTCCTTTCTTTGGTTTAGGATAATTTGGTGATAGATGTCCTTCTTGACCACAATTATAACACACATTGTTACCCCACATACATTCCCCCGAATGGTTCTTTCCACACTTTCCACATGCTTGTTTCTCCTTTGAATGCGAATTCTCTGAGTTGTTGTCACTATCGTTGTTCTTTTTCCTTTTATTACCCTTCTTTTCCTTACTTACATATTTAGATGATACATTACCCTTAACCCTCATTCTATCGACTTGTGCCTTCAGATTATGTCGCTCTTCTTTCATCTCGCGTAATGCTCTTTCTGTCTTCCATAATTCCTCCAGGAGAAGTACTTTAGTCCTTAAATCTTGAACTTCCGCAGATGCTTGACCTTCTTCGATTGCTACCTTGCCTTCTTCCCCATCTTTGATCTTTATTTCTAGCTCCACCTTAGTTTCTTTGGAATATACTTCTTCCTCTTCATCTAGCTCCATCTCGGGGTACTCGTCATGATCGCTTGCTAGATTTATCGCAGGTTCGTCTCTTAAAACTTTCTCAACTGACTCACTCTGAGCTGGCACCTCGGCTAATGGCATTGGTGCAGCTGCTAACACTTTCATAACCAACTTATCATCTCTTGACATCCTGTCAGCAATTTTAAATAAGTTCATTAGTACATCACTATCAAACATAATCCATAAACACTGAGTGTCCCTATATCTTACTATTGATGAATTTTCCTAATCCATCACTTAGAACTCTAAACTAGTTTTGTCTATCCTATTTATGGTTATATTCCTAAGGCTTCCCCCCCCCCCGACCTAAGGTTTATAACCTACAGCTTTGATACCAACTTGTGACGCCCCAAAATTCGGGTTCCCTAACCTCGGGTTTGGTGCTCACGATCCATCATATATAACACATCTAACTACTCATTCATTAATGAAAAACATCATTCATAATATTCCTTAATACAACTTATAGCAATATCCCAGGTTAACTAACCTTAGCATAAGTTACTTACCCTTATATAATCAAAAGGTTACATACTTAATTACATAATAAAACATAACTATTAAAAGTTGACATTAACTACTCTTGAGCCTTGCCTTTGCCTTTGTCCCTATTAGAACCTTCTGCTACATCGACATTAACTGAAATATTTTATTTAAGCAAGAGTGAGCAACGAGTTTGGCCAGCAAGTTAAAATATACAACAAATGATATATATCATGAATTGAAGAGTCTAGCTTCTTTAGAACTTCAACAATAATCAAAAGATTTCGAAGTAGCTGAATAATAATTCAATTTCAATAATAAAACTTTCTCCCATTTCATACTGAATAACATATCAAAGATGAAAGAGTAAAATTCTTTCAAAGATTCAATAATATTCAATTGAATAATAAGAATTAACAATACTACAACAATATTCAATAAAGTGGGATATGCCCAGATTTCATGCTGAGTGATCACAAAAGGATCATGAACTACTAGAGGAATCATTTAGTTATTAAAACTAAATTATTCCATAAGAATATAAATTAGTTATAAAAACTAAACTATACTCTTCTGCAAGTACCTGGAGTGGCCAACTCCTTTGTACCCTATATTATGCATAATACTCAATAATAGCGCATAGGTCGATTTACGACATTAAAATTTGTTCATCTCAGTCTTACATCACGAGTCCGTACCACAACAATATGGCTTGGATTACTTTCAAAGAATTACTATGATTTTAATAATTAATAACAATACTAATCTAGCCAAAACCAATGGCATAGATCTTTCAATAATAATTCAGTTCATAATAAATAGAACATTTCATGCTTTAACAAATATTAGTCTCGCCAAAACAATTAGCTGAGACATGATTTATAAACAATTCAAATAGTAGAATAAGAATCAATTGCACTACGTGCGAATTATATTAATCATTATAGATGTGAATAACTATCAATAATTATTCACTACAATGCTTGAAAAATAGTAACTCAAGTTGAGTTAGGAACTTGCCTGATTCGTTGACTACTGCTACGCAATTTAAGTTAACTTCTTTTGTAAGACCTATCATTGATAAAATCGATCTGTTAATTAGCATCACCTATCTTACTCATAGCAATTTAACATGAAATCACATAACCTATCATTAGTGAGTACACTATAATATCTTAGACTTAACACTTACTAGTTCATTTATAAGTTCGTAATATAACTTGACAAACTATTTATGAACTCAGTAGACTTAATATATTATTTCAGTTTCTATTTCAACAAGCTAAAACAAAACTGACTTCACTTCCTGACATTTCAGTTTCCCTTTTCAGCGACCTGAAATGTTCATTTCGGGAAGCTGAAATATACTATTCACGAAAATATGAAATCAGCTTATTTTTTTCTAATCTTTTGGCCAATCATATATACATATATTCCATACACAAAAAGTATTTTTCTGGAATTTTTCAACTCCCTCAAGTATTTTTCAAAAATCAATTTCTAGTTAATTCTTTAACAAATTAGCTACCTCGTACTTAACTCCAAAAATTCCCAACTCTTGGCGGGATCTTACACATGTTAACGTGAGCTTACAGTTTAAATTTCAAGGCCATCGGAGTTATACAACTCCAGTTAAAGCGATTTTCGTCGGGAAAATGCAAAAATTGTAATAGTCATAACTTGCTCATTTTAAGTCGGAATGAGCTCATTTTTGGACACAACCTACTTTATCCCATATATTTTCATCCCCCAAAAGGCCGGATTTTATTTCATTAAATAAGTGGCCAAAATAGCCCTTCCAATATTTTGGGCAGCATCTTTTTAAGCATTTTCTTATTTTTCATCCTTTACCAAAATCATTCCACACGAAAATCTACAAATCCTTTTTCAATGATTCCACTTGGATATATTAGAAGACTCATATATCTAACTCTAGAAATTGACCACATTCAAAAATTCAAATTAGAATGAGAGATGTGGTCATTTCCATATCATACTTTGTTTTCTCAAAAATCTATTTTTTAACTCTTTATGTTTTGTATGAAAACTTTCATGATCTCTTATAATACTAACATAACTCATCATATTAACTCAAAATAACTCATATACTCATGGATCTAACATGATCCATAGTTTAATTCACCAAATAATCAACAAACACAAGATCAAACATAACAAAAGCAAAGCAAAATTTTATTTTCAATCTTTTGAAAAACCTAACTCATATTTCTTAGTTTAGCTTCAACTTTTGAACTACAAAAGAGTTGGATCTAAACATAAAATATTTTTAAACACCAAGATCTAAGGTTTTAAACCTCAAGATCATAATTTTACAAAAATTAAAACTTAAATCATCACAAAAAAAATTAAACTATAAAAGTAGAGATTTCTTATACATTCTCTTGATTCCTCTTCTTCTTCTTTCTAATACCTAGATTATGGAACTTGGAAACTTACAAAACTCTCCCTCTCTCTCTTCTTCACTCTTGACCGAAATCTCTCTTTGCTCTCTCTCTCTCTCTCTCTCTCTTTGTTTTGTTCTTAGCTCTCTAGGAGTTAAAAGTAAAGAAAAACTTTTGCTAGATAATTAAATGAGGTATTTATAATGGGGAAAAATATAATATATGTATGTATATAATCTTCCAAGATCTCTCATTCTTCTCTCTCTTAGTCATTGGTGGTTGCTTGTAGCCTTAGCAAAATGTTGCTTGCAAGATTTGTTATAAGTGTTGGTTTAATAGAAACTTGACACATGTGAAGAGTTGGTGTGAGTTAGTAAAATGAAATCATTACACCACATCCTTGACTTCTCCCTCTCTCATATAAATTGTTTCTTGCAAGATTAACTAAATGTGTTGTTTCCATTAAATGGATGACACCTAATCCAAGTTGTTCACCCACTAAAGTAGGATAATCATTACATCACATGCTTCCTTTTCTCTCCCTAAGATGTCCGGCCATGTGGCCAAATTTTTGTCCAAGTTTGGTTTCCTTTTATGCTTATATAATGACAATAATACCCCTCCTTAAGTGGATTTTAATTGGGCCAAGCTTGGGCTCCCTTTTTATTTCTTTTTGGGCTTGTACTTTCTTATTCCTTTGCCTACTAATTAAAATGAGCTTGGGCTCCTCCACCAAATAAATTGGGTCATCACTAAACTTGCCCTTTATATTAAATATTGGGCTAACTCAATAATTTAATTGCTATTAAATCAAATAGCCACAAGCCTCTTGCTCAAATAAACACTTGGGCCACAAATAAATTCTTTGGGCCTTAATATCATATTAGTCCCATATTTTAATCTTGATCATACCATAATCATTTAGTTAGGGTCTTCTTACACACATTAGTAATTTAATTCCTTACTCACATATCTTTAATTTTCATAATCCAATTAGACTTGCTATTCCTAGGTTATAAAATTAATTAATAGATACGTATAAAATAAATCTCTAAGGATTAGTATATGCTTTTATATACTATCATTCTCTTAAATCATAACCCATTAGGTTATTTAATTATCATACCTAACATATGCATTAGGTTACATAACTTTATTCTTCATCTCTTTACAAAATAAATGTACACACATTATAAAATACATATTTACGCGATCACGTACTTAATTCACATATGTCCTAATATATTTCTCCTAGTTTATTAACTTATTATCACAAATTGACTTAATAAGTTATAAACACATACATACTCATATCAATAATCAATTACTTAAGAATTGTAAATCCTTTTAATTTAGTAATCAAGGCTAACATTCAAGCTATGTTAATTTCTTACATAACTTTTATTACTCTTCATTGAAAATGATTAAGTATACTTCTTAGTTAATAAATTAACTATATAGCTTAATTATCATATACACTTATATGATTCAAGTACTTTCTTTTATTAAAAAAAAAATTATTCGAAAATTTTGAATAATGTGAAATTTTAGGTTCTCACATTCTCCCCTCCTTATAAGGATTCCGTCCTCGGAATCACCGCTTTCTTACTCTCTAATATCTTTTAAAGTTGTATCATCAATTCATTTATATCAACACAATATTAATTTGTGTTTCATATACTAACTTGTGACTTGGGATCTATAAAAGAAAATCATTCACAGCTATATCTACCCAATATTTCTCGCGTAATTCATTTATTCAACTAAATCATTACCTGTCACCACCTCCCGGGTAGCTACTGCATCTTGCAATGTCATGTTGAACGTGCGCGCTGTCGATCTTCCCGGCTGAGCACGTCCTTTGATCGCCAGTGTTCCACTGCTGTTTCCTCTATTGTTGCTTCCTCTTTCTGTATCCTTCTTTGGACAATTACGAATTTGATGATCTAGCGATCCACATGAAAAATAACCTGGTATCTTCTCTGGACTTGGACAATTTGGAGAGATGTGTCCCTCTTGTCCACAGTTAAAACACACTCCTTTTCCCTTCAAACATACTCCCTGATGCTTTTTACCGCAATTTGCACATGCCTCACCTTTCTTCCTATTATCTCCTGACTTGTCTCCAGATTCAGTATTGTCCTTCCACTTACGCTTATTAGAGTTACTTCCTCCACTGCTACCTCCTTCATTTGTCTTTTTCTTCTTGTCTTGATGATACCTTGACACAGCTTCACTTCCTCCTTCGGCAATGCTTGCTTTTTCCAACAGGGACGAAAATGTCTTAATCTGCAACACAGCTACCTTGCTATATATCCCTAGCTTCAGTCCATTTTCAAACCTTCGCGCCTTTCTTACTTCAGTGTCCATCTGATGCGGAGCAAATCTCACAAGTTCATTGAATTTGGCGGCGTATTCTGCAACCGACATATTCTCCTGCTTCAACTCCAAAAAGTTTACTTCCATTCTTACTTGCATACTTTCTGAGAAATAATTTTCGAAAAATAACTCCTTAAACCTTGTCCAAGTTACTACTGCTGTACCAGCTCTAGCTTTGTTTGCCTCCCACCAGTAATTCGCCTCACCCTTCATCAAATAGGTAGCAAAATCTGTCTTTTGCTCCTCCGCTACTCTAGAAATAACAAAAGCTTTCTCCATCTCATTTACCCATGTTTGGGCTTCTATAGGGTCAATGGTTCCCTTGAATTTCGGCGGTCCTACGGCCTTAAAGTCTTTAAAGTTAGCTAATTAATTAGCTGGTCGATTTCTTGCTGTTGGGGCTCTAGTTTGCATAGCTTGAGCTAGCATGTCTGTGAAGTTCTGCATTGGATCAGCTCGATCTCCTTCATTATTCACAGACCGCCCCTCCCTTTGGTTACGATTTTGTCATCTTGGCGGCATTATCTGATGAATTAAAGACTTACATTAATACTTTGTCTTTATGCAACATCTTATTAATAGTAGTCAAAATTTTAAACTTAAACCAATTTCAGCTTCCTGGATTATTTAATCCAGCTTACTGAATTATCAAATTCTTCAGATAATCATCTTAATAATTTAATTCTCATAATTTAATTACTTATTCAAACATATAATCATATCATTGCATTTATATTCATGCAAATAGTATATAGTACTTTTCAGTACATAGTGCAAACTACTACAAACAATTACTATCCCCGTGTGACAAAGGTCGGGATTCATTACTACAACTTTACACAAAAAGTTGAGACATAAAAAAATTATCTTGATATTCATACCAAAGCGAATATTATACTCCAAAAGATTATACTCCTAACACTTAATCTTTCTTCCGTCCACTTCCTCCATCTGTCTTCTTTTTAGGACAAGTCTTAACCCTATGACCCATTCCACCACATACAAAACATCCTCCTTTCTTTGGTTTAGGATAATTTGGTGATAGATGTCCTTCTTGACCACAATTATAACACACATTGTTACCCCACATACATTCCCCCGAATGGTTCTTTCCACACTTTCCACATGCTTGTTTCTCCTTTGAATGCGAATTCTCTGAGTTGTTGTCACTATCGTTGTTCTTTTTCCTTTTATTACCCTTCTTTTCCTTACTTACATATTTAGATGATACATTACCCTTAACCCTCATTCTATCGACTTGTGCCTTCAGATTATGTCGCTCTTCTTTCATCTCGCGTAATGCTCTTTCTGTCTTCCATAATTCCTCCAGGAGAAGTACTTTAGTCCTTAAATCTTGAACTTCCGCAGATGCTTGACCTTCTTCGATTGCTACCTTGCCTTCTTCCCCATCTTTGATCTTTATTTCTAGCTCCACCTTAGTTTCTTTGGAATATACTTCTTCCTCTTCATCTAGCTCCATCTCGGGGTACTCGTCATGATCGCTTGCTAGATTTATCGCAGGTTCGTCTCTTAAAACTTTCTCAACTGACTCACTCTGAGCTGGCACCTCGGCTAATGGCATTGGTGCAGCTGCTAACACTTTCATAACCAACTTATCATCTCTTGACATCCTGTCAGCAATTTTAAATAAGTTCATTAGTACATCACTATCAAACATAATCCATAAACACTGAGTGTCCCTATATCTTACTATTGATGAATTTTCCTAATCCATCACTTAGAACTCTAAACTAGTTTTGTCTATCCTATTTATGGTTATATTCCTAAGGCTTCCCCCCCCCCGACCTAAGGTTTATAACCTACAGCTTTGATACCAACTTGTGACGCCCCAAAATTCGGGTTCCCTAACCTCGGGTTTGGTGCTCACGATCCATCATATATAACACATCTAACTACTCATTCATTAATGAAAAACATCATTCATAATATTCCTTAATACAACTTATAGCAATATCCCAGGTTAACTAACCTTAGCATAAGTTACTTACCCTTATATAATCAAAAGGTTACATACTTAATTACATAATAAAACATAACTATTAAAAGTTGACATTAACTACTCTTGAGCCTTGCCTTTGCCTTTGTCCCTATTAGAACCTTCTGCTACATCGACATTAACTGAAATATTTTATTTAAGCAAGAGTGAGCAACGAGTTTGGCCAGCAAGTTAAAATATACAACAAATGATATATATCATGAATTGAAGAGTCTAGCTTCTTTAGAACTTCAACAATAATCAAAAGATTTCGAAGTAGCTGAATAATAATTCAATTTCAATAATAAAACTTTCTCCCATTTCATACTGAATAACATATCAAAGATGAAAGAGTAAAATTCTTTCAAAGATTCAATAATATTCAATTGAATAATAAGAATTAACAATACTACAACAATATTCAATAAAGTGGGATATGCCCAGATTTCATGCTGAGTGATCACAAAAGGATCATGAACTACTAGAGGAATCATTTAGTTATTAAAACTAAATTATTCCATAAGAATATAAATTAGTTATAAAAACTAAACTATACTCTTCTGCAAGTACCTGGAGTGGCCAACTCCTTTGTACCCTATATTATGCATAATACTCAATAATAGCGCATAGGTCGATTTACGACATTAAAATTTGTTCATCTCAGTCTTACATCACGAGTCCGTACCACAACAATATGGCTTGGATTACTTTCAAAGAATTACTATGATTTTAATAATTAATAACAATACTAATCTAGCCAAAACCAATGGCATAGATCTTTCAATAATAATTCAGTTCATAATAAATAGAACATTTCATGCTTTAACAAATATTAGTCTCGCCAAAACAATTAGCTGAGACATGATTTATAAACAATTCAAATAGTAGAATAAGAATCAATTGCACTACGTGCGAATTATATTAATCATTATAGATGTGAATAACTATCAATAATTATTCACTACAATGCTTGAAAAATAGTAACTCAAGTTGAGTTAGGAACTTGCCTGATTCGTTGACTACTGCTACGCAATTTAAGTTAACTTCTTTTGTAAGACCTATCATTGATAAAATCGATCTGTTAATTAGCATCACCTATCTTACTCATAGCAATTTAACATGAAATCACATAACCTATCATTAGTGAGTACACTATAATATCTTAGACTTAACACTTACTAGTTCATTTATAAGTTCGTAATATAACTTGACAAACTATTTATGAACTCAGTAGACTTAATATATTATTTCAGTTTCTATTTCAACAAGCTAAAACAAAACTGACTTCACTTCCTGACATTTCAGTTTCCCTTTTCAGCGACCTGAAATGTTCATTTCGGGGGATCAGAAAGTATCTATCATGGGAACCATATCTAGATTCAGTGGACTGAACCTGTGATCACATGATTCCTAGGCTCACATGATGCCGCAATTGATAGAAAAGCAATAAGCAAGTATATATATAAAAGCTGTAAATATATATATACAGACATGATCGACCACCATGAAGCACCTCCATGGGGGATCAGAAATATAAATAAAGATGTAAAAGCGATCAACCGCCACGGAAGAAACTCCAGGTGAAATGAAATGTACAGAAAGCAGTATATATATATATATATATATATATATATATATATATATATATATATATATAAAATCCAGGCTCATAGGACAAAGTCCAACAACAGTTAATATATTTAAGTATATATATTAAAG